>CM050515.1:12617500-13217500 GCA_027563665.1 Antrozous pallidus
AAGTAGCATTGGCCAGTGGCTTCACAGACAGTAAAGAGCAGCGGGGACAATGTGAGTTGTATCCCTGGAGCCTATTGATCCCCATAAGCATCTTTTGTTATTATTTTTTAAATCCTCACCTGAGGATATTTTTCCATTGACTTTTAGAGAGAGTGGAAGATCGAAGGAAAGACAGCGAGAAATATTGATGTGACAGAAACACTTCGATTGGTTGCCTCCTGCACGTGTCCTAATCATGGCCTGGGCCAGGGAGGAGCCTGCAACTGAGGTATGTGCCCTTGACCTGAACTGAACCTGGGACCCTTCAGTCCACAGACTGACACTCTGTCCACCAAGCCAAACTGGCTAGGGCCCATAAGCATCATTTAAATGACTGATTTAGCACCTGACATGTTCAAGAATATAATAGTCCAATGGCCACATCATTTTTTAAGATATATATTTTATTGATTTTTTTACAGAGAGGAAGGAAGAGGGATAGAAAGTCAGAAACATCGATGAGAGAGAAACATCGATCAGCTGCCTCTTGCACACCCCCTACTGGAGATGTGCCCATAACCAAGGTACATGCCCTTGACTGGAATCGAACCTGGGACCCTTCAGTCCGCAGGCCAACGCTCTATCGACTGAGCCAAACTGGTTTCGGCAAGGCCACATCATTTTGAAAGCAACAAATTTGGGTGAAAAACTTTGGCACTGTATATTATCAGAGTACCTAGCACAGTTATCTCTGAACTTCAGATTCCTCTAATGTAAAACAAGGCTAAGTTCAGCAACTTTAAGCGTTATTGTATTAGTGATAATAACTAACAAGTAAATGTTTTTCAAAAGTATTTTAGTACGGTATAAACACATGTGATAGTTGATTTGCCTTTTCCCTTAATGTCAAAGGTTGTTAAAAACTTTACTAGTATAAAAAGTAAAATGGAAATGAAGTACCTTTAATGTCCTGCCCCTTCTATAAAAACAAAAACAAAAACAAAAAAAAACTGCAAGGTTCTATGAATTTAAGTAATTTGCCCAAGGTCACATGGGCAGAAAGTGTCACATGGGCAGAGGTTTGAATTCAAAAAGTGCTCTTACCTTGCCCTGGATTTCCCATGCACACTCCCTTTCTGAGCTCCAGCCCTCAGAGGCAGGCCTCCATCTAGAGGACGTGAGTTCCACAGGGATTTCTAGGAGGCTAACCGGAAACACTGATCCTGAACCCAGCCAGTATCTGCGTGTCAGTTCAGATCTCTCTCTCTTCGTTGTCAGAGATTTTTCTACCTGGCTAGAAATAAGAGAAATGTGAATTATTAATAAATATCAGAAAAGATAAGGTAGAGTACAAAGACAAAATTAATAACCTAAGACGTGTCAAAAATACCCGAAAACATAACATTTATCTATAGACAGTATTGGGCTGATAAACATTTGACAGCCAGCTCTCTGAAAACTCTTCCCTGACATGTAGCATTTGCTGATTTCTGTGGTGTAAATACTCCCAGCACAGCCCATGTTAAATTACCAGGGTGAGGCCCCTGATGCAGGAGCCTTATATTATGGCCTCAGATTGGAAAGCAATGTACAGGAGCATATCATATAGTACTAGATGCCTGATGCATGAAGTCTTGCAAGATTAGGTCTTTGCAGCCTTGGCTGCCTGGATCCCTCCTTCACAGCTAAAGCAGCTGCCTCGATCCCATGACTACAGCCCCAGCTTCGTCCCAGAAGGACGTCCAGAAGGACACCTGGTCTCATTAGCATATTATACTTTTATCATTATAGATTTCCACCACACAGATAGAAGAGACATGAGTGACCTCAAGAGCTTAGAAAACAATGAAAATTATTACACAATCAGAAAGTTGTAAGTGGTTAATAATTATTACCTTTATTTTAAATATACATTTTATTTACTTGAAATTCTATATAATTTCATTTTTAATAATGACTTTGTTTAAAAACCAGTTCTCACAGATCCTGAAAGTTGAACACTGGCTCTATGAGCAGGAAAATAGGGGCTCCATCCAGCATGCTACTGCCTGCAGGCTCTGGGCTGAGCACTCCTGTTGTGGGGAGAGCTTTGGCATGGACCTCGAATCTGTGCTGTATTCCTAAGAACATCTTAGGGCCCCGACTTGGTTTGGCTCAGTGGATAGGGCATTAGCCCTCGGGCTGAGGGGTCCTGGGTTCGATTCTGATCAAGCGCATGAACCTCTGTTGCAGGCATGATCCCATATCGGGGTGTGTACAGGAGGCAACCAACCAATGTGTCTCTCTCACATCGATGTTTCTCTCTCTGTCTCTTCCCCTCCCTTCCACTCTATTAAAAAAAAAAAGTCAGCCCTAACCAGTTTGGCTAGGTGGACAGAGCATCAGCCTTCGGACTTCGATTCCAGTCAAGGGCATGTACCTTGGTTGCAGTAGAGGGTGTGCAGGAGGCAGCTGATCAATGTTTCACTCTCATCAATGTTTCTAACTCTTTATCCCTCTCCCTTCCTCCCTGTAAAAATCAATAAAATATATTTTTAAAAATCAATGGGAAAATATCCTCGGCTAACAACAAAAGAATGTTAATGAGGGACCGAGGTTCATAAGAAGTGACTGGGTGCCTTAGGAACAGGCCTGAAGTAGTTAAGGGAATGTGCCAGGAAAATCCAAGTTGCCTCCACACACATTATCCCACCCAGAATCAGGGAGAGAGGAGGCAGGAGTTCTCTCTGGGTGTCCGAAGACCCCAAGAGGATGTAAAATTGGTTTACCTAAAGGACAGGCGAAGCTAGTATTCTGTTTCTAAGGCCTTCTGGGCCCGGCACCCCCACGTCTACACTCGTCCTCTGCTAACACCTCTGTCTCTGGTAGATGAGATTCCTTTTGAGCTTCTCCTCTCCCAGCTAGAGATACAAGATTACAAATATAAAGACCAGGTCAAGGTATGTTCGAAATCCATTTATGTCTTGAGGAAGAAGCCAGAGGCTAGAACCTGAGAAGGAAAGTCAACCTCCTCAAAAAGAGAGGCCAGGATGGGAAAGTTATCCAAGATGTTGCACAACTGGCCTATGGTCAGTCCAACTGTGCATGGAGGTGCTTTTGCTGTGTGAAATAGATTTGGAAAGTTGCTAATTTGGGGTCAGACTAATGTGGATTAGAATCCAGTTTCTTGGACACATTGCAGTAATCTCCGTATCTGAACCCTACATATACTACAGGTGTTTTTTTCCTGTACATAACATACCTACGATGAAGTTTAATTTATAAATTATGCACAGAAAGAGATTAACAACATAATAAATTCAAACAATTATAACAATGTTCTATAATAAAAATCATGTGAATGTGGCTGCTCTCTCCAAATATCTTCTTGTACTGTAGTCACCCTTCTTCATGTGGTGATGGGAGATGATACAATGCCTATGTGATGAGACGGAGTGACGTGAATGACACAGGAAGTGTGATATAGCTTTAGGCTACTATAAGGGTGACTTAAACACTGTGATGCAAATACTGGGACAGTCCATTCAATAACCAAGAGGCTACTAAGTGACTAATAGTTCAGGAGCGAGCATAGCATGGGACTGACGATTCATGTCCCAGGCAGAACAGCGCAGGACAGAGAGAGATTTTGCCCTTCTACTCAGAACCTTGCGTGATTTAAAACTTATTAAGTGTTTATTTCTGGAATTTTCCATTTAATATTTTTGGACCATGATTGACTGCAGGTAACAACCCTCAGAGAGCAAAACTGGGGGGTGAGGGGGACTACATTACTTACCTTCTTTAAACTCAAGTAAACCCCACAGGCAAATGGAGAGACGAGTGCCCACTTCAGGGTTGTTGCCAAATGCTGTAGCAGGACTTTCCCCGGGGGGAGGTGAAGACAGAAGCACAGAGCAGTGATTTCTGTTTTCAAACTGTGGCTCAAAGACCTCAAATGTGAGGAAGTCACAGCACAAAGCTGTTTGTAAAAATATAAGCTCCCTATCACACAAAATAGTGCAATTGAGGCACTTTGAGAGACCTAGGTTGTAACTTTGCACCTCAGAACAGGAGGCCTCTGATTCACAGACAGCTTCCATTTATGCGAAGTCGTCAGATAAACAACAGCCACAGCTGAGACTATGTAGGAACTTCCCTTCCTCTCCCACAGCTACTAGGGGATTTCTCTCCCATCCCCCACTCGAGGACACCATCCCCACCACAGCCACACGTCCCACCTTCGGTTGCTGTTCCCACTTTGCAGAGTGATGACCACAGTTGAACACGGCGGTGTTCTGAAAGGTGAGGAGGCGAAAGGAAGGAGGAGGTCAGAGGAAACTGTCTCTTTCCTCCTGGTCTGCACCCCTCCCGAGTCCCAGGGAGTCCAAAGGGGAGAGGACTGCGGAGCTTAGGACACACTGACTGTGCCCTGAATCCATTATAGTTACTCCTTTATTCTTTAAGGCAGCCAGGCGGGGTCTGAGGCTCCAAAGCCTTTTGCTTCTGCAGTCTCATCTGGTGTGCCTTAGGGTGCTGCTGGGGCAGAGGAGAATTTAATGATGGACCATGTGGCCGGTCTCCGCAGGTCTGGGGGACATCCTCCTCAAGATGCTGAGTGAGGCGAGCAAGGTCAGCAGCTGCAGGGGGCAAGGTCCTTCCTGAGGAAGGGCTCTGTGTCTCAGGTAACAGAGTAGCCTAGCCAACGCCAACCAAGGGCTGGGGCATGAGGTGGGTCTGGTGGTTCCCCAGCTGGGAGGCAGCCCTGAATCTGCTCCTCCACTGGGCATCTCACCTCTGGGCTGACATACTGCCTTTTTAATAGTGTCCAAGCTTAATTGATCAAAGCAAATTAAAGCTTTATAATTTTGAAAGATTTAATATGAAAAACTTCAATTATAATCAAAATCCACTGACATTATTATAAGAAAGTTACCTTATGTCAATCAAAGAAAAAGAAGAGCTACTGTTTTTTTTAATCTTTATTGTTCAATGTATTAACTACATTGTTCCCTTTTTTCCCCCTATAGCTCCCCTCCACCTGGTACCCATCCCACCCTCCGCCCTCACCCTCCTCTGCTGTCCTCTCCCATAGTTGCACGATTTTTGTCCAGTCTCTTGCTGCACTTCCAACACCCCCTTTCTTCCCAAGAGTTGTCAGTCCATTCCCTCTCTATGTCCATGATTCTGTTACATTCACCAGTTTATCCTGTTCATCAGCTTATTAATTCACTTGATTTTTAGATTCATTTGTTGATAGATGTGTATTTGTTGTTCCTAATTTACATTTTTATCTTTTTCTTCTTCCTCTTCTTAAAGAATATCTTTCAGTATTTCATATAATATTGGTTTGATGGTGATGAAGTCCTTTAGCTTTTTCTTATCTGCGAAGCACTTTATCTGACCTTCAATTCTGAGTGATAGCTTTGCTGGATAGAGTAATCTTGGTTGTAGATTCTTGCTATTCATTACATTGAATATTTCTTGCCACTCCCATCTGCCTGCATCGTTTCTGTTGAGAAATCTGCTGACAATCGTATGGGTGCTCCCTTATAGCTAACTAACTGTTTTTCTTTTGCTGCTTTTAATACTCTCTCTTTGTCTTTTGCTCTTGGCATTTTAATTATGATGTGCCTTGGTGTGGTCCTCTTAGGGTTCCTATATATTGGGGTTTGGTGTGCCTCTTGGACTACTAAGTCTATTTCTTTCACCAGGTGTGGGAAGTTTTCAGTCACTATTTCTTCAAATAGGTTTTCATTGTCTTGCTCTCTCTCTTTTTCTGGCACCACTATAATTCGGATGTTGGTATGCTTGAGGTTGTCCCAGAGGCCCCTTACACTATCTTCAATTTTTTGGATTCTTTTGGTTTCTTGCTTTTTCAGCTGAGTGGATTTTACCTCTTTGTATTTCAAATCTTTAACTTGGTTCTTGGGGTGATTCAGAGCACTTTTAGGTCTTTCTATAATATTTTTTATTTCAAGCAGTGTATGCTTAATTTCTGGTTGGTCCTTTTTCATATCCTTGAGAGTTTCCTTCATTTCCTTGTAGGACTCATTCATTTCTACATTGGTCTTGACCATTTCCACGTTGGTCTTGATCATTTCCTTGCAGGTCTCGCTCATATCCTTGAGGGTCTTGTTCATTTCCTTGTAGGACTCATTCATTTCCTTTTCGGTCTTGCTTATTTCCTTGTAGGCCTGGACCTTTTGTTGGGGCCTCTTGAGAAGCCCTATAACCGTGGTTTTGAATTCCATGTCCAGTGGTTTTTTTCCCTCCATTTCTTTCACATCTGATTTCTTTCCATGTCTCTGCATGGTGGCTGCTTCCCTGAGTTGGTCAATTAGCTCTGTGTGGTAGACGTCCTACTAGGGACAGTGGCTCAGCCTCCCCAGTTACCTGAGGTGGATATGGGTTGCACAGTCTTGCTGAAGTTAAGCTCAGGTTAATCGTTGTTAGCACTTGGAGGGGTTGACCTCCAGGCCAGTTGTCTGTGAAGCTCAGCTGTGCTCAGGTTGGATGGGCGGAGTCTCCAGGCCAAGCAGACAGCGTTAGCTCCGCCCTATGCAGCCCCAGGGACTCTGTTCCCCGGGGCAATGGCTGCCAGCACCTCTGAGAGAGAGCCACTGCCAAGCTCCACCAGCTGCCTGGGAATTCAGACTCTCCCCAAATGAGTCTGCACACCCAACGTCTCACCCAGGGTCGTGAAACAAAGCAGTCTGACGGTTTCCCGAATGAGAGAGCAAGTCACGAGCGCTCTCTACTAGGTCAGGCAGCTGCGCTGTTCCCAAGTTCACGCCCAAGCTCGCCTTCTCCACAAGCCGGCAGACCCCTGCAGCACCCGAGCTTCGGCGTGCCCTACCACTGTCCAGTTTTTTACCCCATATGATGGTGGGTTCCCTAGACTTCGCCCAGAGCTGGAGAATCAGTCCAGTGGGACGTCTTTGTCTCACCGTTCAAGAAAACTGGCTGGTTTTCAGCCGTCCGCCCTATCCGCTGGCGCGCGCTCCAAACCTCTCTCTGCACGTATCTTCAACGCTGTCTGCCGCTGCTCCTCTGAGTCACAGTGTCCTATCTTCACCTTTATTTGTGGAATTTTCACTCGGCCAGCTTTCTGGTGGTTCTGGAAGGTGTTTGTTCTTTCGTTAAGTTGTAGTTTTAAAATTGCTGTGTATGACAGCAAGATAGGTGTTTTACCTATGCCACCATCTTGGTTCTCTCGAGCTACTGGGTTTTTAAACTACAATTTCAGCTGTTTAAAATTTTTAAAATTATAATAGTGGTTTTAAATTTATTACCTCTGTCTCCACAGTTTCTCACCTGAAGGTTATTACCAGAAGTTTGAAGAGATCTTATTCAAACATCTTAATTGGTAAATATGTATAGTTATTACAACAAACCATATAGAAAAAAAACTTATGCTCATGAAATCAGGCTAAAGTTCCTCTTAACTTTAAAAATACCTTATTGCCCTCACTGGTTTGGTTCAGTGGATAGTGTCGGCCTGCAGACGGAAGGATTCCAGGTTCTATTCTAGTCAAGGGCATGTGCCGCGGTTGCAGGCTGCATCCCGGCCCAGGCCATGGCTGGGATTGGTGCAGGAGGCAACCAATCGGTGTTTCTTTTTATTTTTCCCTCTCTCCTCCACTCACCCTAAAAATCAATGGAAAAATATCCTCAGGTGAGGATTGTTTTTTTTTATAAAAGCACACAAACAAATAAAAATATCTTATTTAAAGCTTTATTCAAACTCAGTACTTAATTATCTTCCTCAAATACTTTGCATTTTATTGTTATAATTTAAGAAAATTGAACACATTTTTTTCACCAACCCACAATATAAATACCCTAACTTATTCCAACTTATCTCAGGATTCTCTAAAACATTGTATTTTACAAATATGAAAAAGATTCGAAAGCAACGTCCTATGTTATATTTATTAACCTAGTGTCCCGTTTGAGGTGCCATAGGCCAATGCACTGTCCAGGCAACCTGCCATTCATTCCATGAGTAAATAAATCCTGATTTCCAAACTACAGATTACAAACCCAATGTTGTCCCTACCTGGAGGTGGAGAAAGCCTCTTCAAGTAAACTGGCACTAGGGACAACTTATGTTAAAGTGCATTTTGTTCCCTGGGAACAGCTCCAAGAGAGCTGTTTTGTAATGTACTCTACAATGACTTACTGAGTAACCCATTCTGCTGTGCACTCTGGCTCAGGTGGCTTCTAGTTGGCCAGTTTCAACCTCACTTTGCTAGCTTTTAAAAGAACAGGATTGCTTTCGTAAGCCCATGTCAACAGAACTGATCAAGAAAACTGCAAGCAGTCTGCAAACTTTTTATTTTCTCTCTTTTCAGCCTCTTCTGAGCCATCAGATCCAATCTTAAGAGTTTAAAAATGTTTTTGACTAATACCTCTTAATTCATTCTGCTAGATGAAATCTGCTATTGCGTAAGTCCTCAGCAGCCAGCGAGAACCTTGCTGGAGCAACCGTCTCACCAACCCCCTAACATGCAGCTCTCTTAAGTAGACCTCTCTGTAGGAAGCAGGCTAATACTTAGTTCCCAGAAGATTAGGTGTGGTTTAGTGACCTCATTCAGTGGGTGTGGGCAGGGATGTTTCTATTTTTAAAATGCTTATAAGATCATCCTTTGTTGCTCAGATACTACCAAGCGACGATGGACAGACTTGTGTCACGTTACCATTAGAGATAGCGACCTGGCCAACCTGGTTTACAGGGAAAAAGGCGTTCAAACGTCACTTTCAGTAAAAACTGGGATCATCTGCTCTTGAGACAGGGTCATATTCCACGGAGTCCTGGTCCAGACCAGCATGGCTTCGTCTGCCTTCTTGGGCCTGCTGCCCTGCCCAGTTAGAGCCCCAGGATTCGTGCTCCCTCTCTCCAGAACCAGAAAGGCAATTCCCCAAGAAGGGCTTCTCCTCCAGGGCCTGGGATCCCTCCACTGCCCAGGCAGGGGCAGGATCCCCCCAGAGTTCGAGAGGTGGAACACATCCCAGGTCATTCCTGTCACAGCATCTAGTATTTAAAACTAGAGGCCTGGTGCATGAAATTTGTGCACAGGGGGCGGGGGGATGTCCCTTAGCCTAGCCTGCACCCTCTCCAATCTGGGACCCCTCAAGGGATGCCCGACTGCCCGTCTAGGCCTGATCCTATTGGGATGGGGCCTAGAAGGACAGTCAGACATCCTTCTCACAATCCAGGACTGCTGGTTCCAAACTGCTCACCTGCCTGCCTCTCTGATTGCCCCTAACTGCCTCTGCCTGCCAGCCTGATCACCCCCTAACCACTACCCTGCCAGCCTAATTGATGTCTAACTGCTCCCCTGCCAGCCTGTTTGCCCCCAACTTCCCTCCTCTGCCAGCCAGGTCACCCCTAACTGCCCTCCCCTGCAGGCTTGATTGCCCCCAACTGCCCTCCTTTGCAGGCCTGGTCCCTCCCAACTGCCCTCCCTTGCAGGCCTGGTCCCTCCCAACTGCCCTCCCCTGCTGGCCTGATCACCCACAACTGCCTACCCTTGCAAGGCCTGGAACCTCCAATGGCCCTCCCCTGCTGGCCATCTTGTGGTGCTCATCTTGTGTCCACATGGGGGCAGGATCTTTGACCACATAGAGGCAGCCCTCTTGTGTGTTGGAGTGATGGTCAATCTGCAAATCACTCTTTTATTAGATAGGATAGAGGCCTGATGCATGGGTGGGGACCAGCTGGTTTGCCCTGAAGAGTGTCCCAGATCAGGGTGGGGGGTTCCCTTGGAGTGAGGGGTGGCCTGGGCAAGGGGCCTGTGGAGGTTTGCAGGCTGGTCACGCACGCCACCCCCCCCCCCCCCCCCAGCAACCCAAGCGGAGGCCCTGGTATCTGGGATTAATCTATGTCTACAATTGAAACTTTGTAGCCAGGAGTGGAGCAAGTCTTCTGCTCGTTCTGAGACGGCAGCCATTTCTGTTTGAAAGTTTGTAGCCTAGAATGGAGGCCTAAACCAGCAACAGCAGGCTGAAAGTTTGGCTTCCTCTGTAGCCAGGGAATCCCAAGTCTCTGTTCTCTCCAGCTCAGTGGCTGCAGCCATTTCTGTATCTTTTATAATTGAAACTTTGTAACATTGAGTGAGTGGAGGCCAGCAGCAGCAGGCAGAAAGCTTGGCTTCCTCTGTTGTCAGGGTAACCCAAGCCTTCCTCCTGTTCTCAGTGGTGGCAGCCATCTTGGTTGGGGTTTATTTGCATAATTTGCTCCTGAGTGGCGGTGGGCTTGGCTTGTGGGTGTGGAAAAGGTACAGTCAAATATGCATATTACTCTTTTATTAGATAGGAGGATAATAGGGGAGGGGGTGGTGATTTGGCCTGTAGTAATCCACTCAGTTCTCATGGTTTCGGGTTCTCCTAACCACTGTGCTGGGTGCCAGACCGTAAGCATTAGGAATGGTAAGTGTTAAGATCCTACAGGGAGGGCCTTGCTTCTCACTACTGCTAGCCCAGGTCCGCCAGCAAGTGTCATGTGACTTCCTGGGGTCAGAATAACAATTCACTTTACCAGAGCACCCTAGAGCCAGTTTGAGGCAATTCTGAAGGAGCTTGGGTTCAGGAAAGGGCAGGGCGTGGCCTCAGAGTGGCTGGGGGGTTTGGATCTGGGCTCTACCTGGCATGCCCAGCCTCCAGGTGGGTCAAGCGGCGGGACGCCTGCCTAATATGCCTCTCCTGGCTGTCTCGCCAAATGTCTGTCATAACAGGTGCTTGGTACTGTGGCAGTATGAGGGGGTGGGGGGCTGCACTCAGTGAGTATTGGGGCTGTCCCGCCCAGTGGATTTCGTGGAGAGGGGCGCCAATTCCCTAGAACTTTCTTCCAGCTCCTCCTGGAGTAAAAGCTTTCCACTGGAGAAGGGAGAGCACCAAAAACTCCCTCTGATCTTCTTCCCAAGCGGGACAGAGAAGGCTGACCTCACAGCTGGGAGACCAGTTGGCACACTCCGTAATGGGGCGATCACATAAAATAACCAGGTCCAGTAAGGAACAAAACCAGGTTTGCTGGCCGGGCACACCAGCCCCCTCCAGGTGCTTGTCCCCGGGGTTCCCGCCCAGCCCGTGGCAGCCTTTCAGACCCTTTTAACCCGAGTGTGCGTGGACGAGGGAGAGGCCCTGTGTGTGTGTGTGTGTGTGTCTGTCTGAGTGTGTGTGTGTCTGTGTGTGTGTGTCTGTCTGAGTGTGTGTGTGTCTGTCTGTGTGTGTCTGTGTGTGTGTCTGTCTGTGTCTATGTGTGTGTGTGTGTGTGTGTCTGTCTGAGTGTGTGTGTGTCTGTGTGTGTGTGTGTGTCTGTGTGTGTGTCTGTCTGAGTGTGTGTGTCTGTGTGTCTGTGTGTGTGTCTGTCTGAGTGTGTGTGTCTGTGTGTGTGTGTGAGTGTGTGTGTGTCTGTCTGTGTGTGTGTCTGTGTCTGTGCCTGTCTGAGTGTGTGTGTCTGTGTGTGTGTGTGTCTGTGTGTGTGTCTGTGTGTGTGTCTGTGTGTGTGTCTGTCTGAGTGTGTGTGTGTCTGTGTCTGTGTGTGTGTGTGTCTGTGTGTGTGTGTGTGTCTGTGTCTGTGCCTGTCTGAGTGTGTGTGTCTGTGTGTGTGTGTGTGTCTGTGTGTGTGTGTCTGTGTGTGTGTCTGTCTGAGTGTGTGTGTCTGTGTGTGTGTGTGAGTGTGTGTGTGTGTCTGTCTGTGTGTGTGTCTGTGCCTGTCTGAGTGTGTGTGTCTGTGTGTGTGTGTGTGTGTGTGTGTGTGTCTGTCTGAGTGTGTGTGTCTGTGTGTGTGTGTGAGTGTGTGTGTGTCTGTCTGTGTATGTGTCTGTGCCTGTCTGAGTGTGTGTGTGTCTGTGTGTGTGTGTCTGTGTGTGTGTCTGTGCCTGTCTGAGTGTGTGTGTGTGTGTGTGTGTCTGTGTGTGTGTCTGTCTGAGTGTGTGTGTCTGTGTGTGTGTGTGTGTGTGTGGACCTGGAGCCAGATGCCCTGCGCCCCCGGCAGCGCGGCGGGACAGCGGGAGACTCTTCTGTCCCCCGGGGGCGTGGTGGCACGGGGCAGGGCCAGGGCCTAGGACCGAGAAAGCCCAAAGGCTCCGTCGTGTCAGGAAATAGGATCTTCACCCAGGACCTAGGGGTGCGGAGACGGGTGGCGGTCTATAGCCCCGCCATGGGGCGCCCTCTACATCAGGCGCCCTGGAAAACTCGGGTATCTGGGCTGCAGACCAGGGTCGGGACCCGGGTGGCCTGCGGATCCAGCTCCAGCGCTCCCGGCTCAGCCCGCTCCCGGCAGGGCTCGCTCCTCCCACACGGCGCCTTCAGCTCCGCCCGGTCCCCGAGGGCAAAAAGGGCGGGGAGAGGGGGAAAGGGCGGAATTTCCCAGCGCGGGGGCTCCGGCTTCCCCACCGTTGTTTCTGTTTACGGAGAGAAAGGGGAAATGGAAAGGGCGGGGAGGCGGCGGCCAGCACACGCCGCTCCGCCGCCGGGCCGGGCCAGACGCCGGGAGTCCGGGGCCAGCGAGGACGGCCTGGGCTCGGTGGGCCGCTCCGCTCTGGACGCCGCGCCTCGCCCAGGAGCCGGCCGCGCAGGCTCCAGCCACTGCCGCCGCCGGACCTCGGGGCCCCGCGCACCCGGCTCGGGAGGGCCGATCCCCCGCTGCGCCCCGAGCCGTCGGGGGGGCCGTCGCTGGAGCGCCCAGCCTGCGGGGGAGAACGGAGACCGCAGGTAACAGGGTTGGGGGCTCGGGAAGGTCTCAGCTCGGGAATACCCCAGCAGTTGACACCCTGAAAGGGAGGGTGCCCCGGCGGGGCTGCAGGCTCCCGGGCTCGCGGAGGTGAGGGCGTGCGGCCGCCCCCACGGCCGTGCTTTCGTGCCTCTCCGGTCGCGGCTGCAGCCGGCCGGGCTGGAAAGCACCTTGCGCAAGGGTCTCACGCGGGCGATCGCGGCTCCGCCCCCTTCCTCCTCCTTCCCGGATCCCCGGCTCGCGAGCCTCCCGGGCCGGGCAGTGCGTGCGCGGGGCGCTGAGACCGTGGCTGCGCCTCCCACGGCTGCGTGTGCCTCCCGACCGCGGCACTCTTCCTGCCCAGACCTGGTGAGTGCACCTGAGGGCCTCCCCCCCCCCCCCCCCATCGCCAAAGTGACCGGCGCTTTTATATTTACAAACCTTTTAAAGCTCCTTTAGCCCTGGGGAAAGTGGGGGGGCGGGGGGGTTGGCGGAGCAGAGAGCAGTTTGAAGCGCTGAAACTTAATTTCACGCTTATAACTTGGTAAAGAAAAGGTATAGCAGAACACGAATGCCAGGTTTTTGGTCTAAGAATATTAGGAAGGAAAAGTTATCTCACAAATGTTTCCCGGTGGAAATGCGATCCCAGGACCCCGAAATTCTTCTCGTTCTGGGCGGGCAACAGCGCTTAGAAGGCAGCACGACGTGCACAGAGCTCATCCCAAAAGTTGCTAGGAAAGGCCACAGCTGTCTTCAAATGAAACATTACAATGTCTGTTTCACTTTTGAAAAACCACACTGGGTATTGATCCAGAATAAAAGGCGACTCCAGATCAGAACAGGGAAAGAAACACAGATACAGCTGCTTTACATGTCTGTGGCCTAAATCTCAGGTATCTGCCAGGGAGAATATAATCTGATTCCACCAGATGCCCCCAACTCTAATGGCTTGTATGTATGCAACAGTTCTGGTAGAAGCCCTCAGGGCTCGAAGGAAAATTGGATGGTTTAGCTATAGAGAAGCACAGCCACTCTGCTTTAAAAAAAAAATTGAGATTTTGAAGCAGAGTGGCTGTGCTTCTGTATAGCTAAACCGCGTCATCCTATGGCTTTAAAATACACACACACACACACCCCGAGGGCCAAGGTGTTAGTTTTGAATGGGAAGCAACGCAGGTCGGATCATCTTTTGTGATGCCCATAAGCTTAGCCATTTTCATCCACACTTGTGAGGAAACCCTCAGCTATGCAAGTAGCCATGACATTAATGTTTAAAAATAGAATTTCCTTTTGGCCTTACGATTTCTGAAATAATTTGAAGCAAATAATTTTGTCTGTATTTGTTCATCTTTCCATTTCCAAACGTGGAATTTTGTTAAGAAGTGGGAATTGTATTGTAAACTTTGTGAGGAAGGGTCTCGATTGCTAAAGTAGAATGCCGTCACAATCTACCCTTTCCACATGGGTACTGATTATGGATAACTTGGATATCATTCGCATATTGTCTGCTTAATTTAGGCCTGAAAATGCTGAGGCTCTTTGCAGGGGTATTTCATGGGCGGACTGGTCACTGGGGTTGCTTGGGAAGCACTGGTTTACGTGAGAGGAGGCCTGCGTTGCTAAGGAATTATGCCTGGCTCGGAAAACAGCCTCAGTCATCCACTCCTCCATCCCCTCTGCCCTCTTACCCTGCTTCCCTTCTTCCTCCCTCCTGTTCTGCTCTGCCTCCACCATGAAGTTTAAGGATGTATGTATTTAACCTCTGCCTTCAGTTTTACATATAAATACTTGAGACTTTCTGCAGGATTTGAAAACCATAACCTGTCTTTCCTCTTTGGATCTTCTCACTAGCTAGTAAACTGTATAGACCTTTTCCTCTCTTTCTTGAGTCACATTATTATTGAGAACTTTATTTTCTCTCCAGTCAGCCATTTGCTAAGTCCAGCAGCCTTGGAACTTTCCAGCCAGTGGGGAGGTCCTAAGTCAGGCTATTTTTGTCTTAACTTCTGTTTTTCAGTAAATTCTACAAGTAGAAACTGCAACTAAATGGCTCGATGAAACCAAAATTCCTTTCAGAACTCAACAGAGTCCAAGCTTGTACAAGATCTCTCTGAGAGGAAGCTTCCTTTGCTTTCTGGATGTAACTGTGGTTATAACAACCATTAAAGTATTTCATAGGCTTCTGCCTTTTTTCTTTGCCTTTTGTTTTAGATATAATCTTTACAACCTTACTGTGAAGACGCTGGGGACTAGGTAGCCACATCCCATTTGCTGATAAGAAAGGAGGCCTAATGCAGTATCTGCAAAGCCAGGCGGATGACTCAGTCCTTGTGTCTTTTATGCACACAATAGCACTTGCAAATCATACAGCTTCTTTACTGTGCACCCGACTTTGCAACAAGCACCCTGCGTATATGAGCTCCCTTAATCCTTACAGCCATCTTATGAGGTAGGTGCTGTTATGATTCCATTTAACAGATGGGGGAGTTGAGATACAGAGAGGCCCAAGATCATGCAGAAGGGCCAATATCTGATACCAAGCAGTGTGAGTCTAGATAGGATGTCAGACTGCAGGATGCTTTCTTTCTTGAGGCATAATTTGTTGGTAGTGGTGAGAAAGGCACCAGGCATTAGACTGATGGGGACCTTGGTTCCGCAATCTCAGTACTTGAGTTCTGGCTAGGGAAGAATTCAGAACCAAGTCTCAAACTGTAAGAGAAATTTTACTTAGGAAGTCAGAGGTAAAAGAAGTGGGTGGTAGAAGAAATGGGCTCTTAGAAACAAGTTACAGAGACAAAAGAAAGGCCATTGGACCTTAGAGAGGCAAATAGAAAAATGCCTGAGTGGGGGGGAAACTGGGGAGGAAAGGGAAAAGGCCCAAGGAGAGCTCACTGCATCCTCCATCTTAAGGGCTTTTAAGGGTGGAGATTTTAGGGGAGGTCCCAGGGGAAGATTGAGTATAATAGTCATCAGCTTTCCAGGTGTGTCCTTTCAGGGTATTGGTCTCCACTGATTGGTCAGTATCAGGGCAAGGGATTATTAGTCAATACAGCTGGTCCTTATATCAGCCATGGTATCATTTGTCTGGTTTTGCTGCTTTTGAGGGCCTGGAGCTAAAACACAACCGAGGTCTAGATTGAATTCGATGCTGGTCAGAACCTCATTGTCCTAGGGGCTTAATGCATAAGGTCTGTTCTCCAGCTCCCTTGTTTCTTTTCCCTCTGAGGGGATCTAACATGCAGGACTAGCAACATGCCAGGGAGGAAAGTCAGGGGAAGGTCCAAGCCACATGACCATCATATGGGAGATCAGGGAGTCTAAACCTCATGACCAGTGATATGCTAGGGGAAGCAAGGTTACCCTGAGGACCAAGCCCTTGTTTTTCCAGTTTTGCCCATTGCTAGGCAAATGAGGCTCTCCACTCTGGTGATCCTCTGTATCGCCCTTGCTCTGAACTTATCTAACTGCCTATCACAAATTCATACATCAGAAAATGAATGTGATGTAAGTTAATGACAATGCAAATTTCTGTGGTTCTTTTATTTTTATTAACGTTATTGGGGTGACATCCTAATATATAAAGAGCCAGGGGTCATCATGACAGAAACAACTGGACAGATAACTGAACACAGACTGCATAGGGTGACAAGGCTGGCAGGGGGATGACCAAATAACTGAGCAACAGGCTGCATGAGGTGACTGGCCGTCAGGGGGGTTAGTGAGGGATGACCAAACAACTGTACAGCAAGCTGCATGGGGCGACCAGGCCCGCAGGAGGGGCAGTTGGGGACGACCAGGTTGGCAGGGAGGCAGTTGGGGGCAGCCAGACTGCGGGGGGGGGGGGGGGGGGGACGGGAGTTGGGGGTGACCAGACTGGCTGGGAGGCGGTTGGGGGCAACAAGCTCTGCAGAAGGAGGATCAGTAAGGGGCAACCAGGCCAGCAGAGGGGACAGTTGAGAGTGACCAGGCCAGCAGGGGGATGACAGTTGGGGTCTACCAGGCTGGCAGGGGGGCAGTTAGGGGTGATCAGGCAGACAGGTAGGAGAGCAGTTAGGAGCCAGCGGTCCCAGATTGTGAGAGGAATGTCCAACTGCCCCATGCACAAATTTTGTACACCAGGCCTCTAGTTAGTTAATAAAATTATATGGGTTTCAAGTGTACAATTCTATAATACATCATTTGTATATTTCATGTTCTTTTCTGAAATGCAATTTACTGAGAGGCCAAGTAGCTGGGTGGTGAGTTGCCTATGGAACATTTCCTGGCGTCTCCTACTGGAGCTCCAGTTTAATGGAAGTCTGGCCGTTTCGGACTGAGTGTAGAATGTGCTAAGGGCTTGTGCTCTTCAGCGAGAGGCTGTGCTTTCAGCAACACAGTAGTTTAAGTAGACATACAGACCTCCAAATTCTCTTAAACATTTTTATCTGCAATTCTGTGGAATAGAATTAAAATTCTGAGCATTATTTATTTTCCTTTTTCTCTTTTGCAGATCTCCAGGTGTAGCACCTTATTTGCATATAAAAAATGAAATACAGTAGCGGCATATATAGTTAGTTGGCCTTACTCAGGTCTTGTTTATGATAAATTTGGCTTTCCTGGCCTCTTTGTAAGATCACAGCTTCTCGAGGGCCATTAATCTAGATGTTAAATTAACCATCTTAGAACCTTGTGACGTATGCTTGTACTAGTCAAAAATTCTGGTCTCTAAGCCAGTCAGTGAGTGATAAATACCGCATGATCTCACTCATTTGTGGACTATAAAGAACATTATAAACTGATGAACAAAAATAGATACAGAGGCAAAAAAGCATTGAACAGACTGTCAAACTACAGCGGGAAGGCTGGGGAGGGTTGAGGAGGTTAAGAGATGAAATGAAGGACTTGTATACATGCATATAAGCATAACCAATGGATGAAAGACACGGTGGGGGGGGGCATGACGGCATATGTGTGTATGTGGCGGGGGGTGGTAGGGGAATCCTGAGGGAGGGGGGAGTGGGGGGAAAAAGAGATATATGTACTACTATTTGTAATACTTTAAACAATAAAATGAAATTAAAAAATTCTGGTCTCTAGAAAAGACAGCTGAAAAAAAGAAAAGAGAAGACAGCTGATTCACAGATTAAAGAATCTTCTTCCCCTTTCTCATGCTCATTGCTGACAGAAGGAAGATTTGAGGCTTGTCCCATGTCTGAATGAGCCATTTTAAAAAAAGTTATTTGCATTAGAATTATCCTGAAACTTGACCTACTGTCATCAATTTGCTTAAATTTAAATCCATTTTACATGCTTCTGCCTTCAGGGCCTGTATATTATTTGGTTAAGTAGTTCTTTTTCTTTAAGGGCACCTGATGCATAAAAGCCAGAGAGACTTTGCTGGGAAGATTGCCCCCGCGGGGGAGTACTGAGTTAGAAGCTGTAAAAAGCCAGGAGCCTTAATTCCCAGGATTCCTGAGCTGCTCTTATTCCTGTTTATATTTAGCGAAAGTTTGTTTTCAGTGGCTATGGCTGATGCCACTAACTCAGTAAGTGAGTAAGGAATAAGCTGTTTGGATCTCAGGTTTCCCCTCTGCAAGTGAGCAAGCTGGACTAAAGGTTATCTAAGGCCCCTTTCTCTGTCCACTTAAATTCATACACCTATAGACACAGAGCCCTCATTTTTTACACAAAAGCATATAGAAGCCCGTTGATTTCAATTGCCAATACAAATATAGTAAACACAGTATTTGTTTTCTTTTGCAGACTCTCTGAAAAGCACAACAGTAATGGAGTACATGAGCACTGGAAGTGACAATAAAGAAGAGATTGATTTAATAATTAAACATTTGAATGTCTCTGATGTAATAGACATTATGGAAAATCTTTACGCAAGTGAAGAGCCAGCGGTTTACAAACCCAGTCTAATAACCGTGTGTCAAGACAGCAATCAAAACGAGGAGCCTTCAGAGTCTCTGCTGCTCAGTGGCCAAGACGTGCCGTGGTTGTCCTCAGTCAGATATGGAACTGTGGAGGACTTGCTTGCTTTTGCGAACCATATATCCAATACCACAAAGCGTTTTTATGGACACCGACGACAAGAATCGGGAGTTTTATTAAATATGGTATGTTTTTTCCACATCAATTGAGTGCTGCAGCTTTGTTTAATGGGGAGTGGCATTTGAATTTGGGTTAGACTGGCTGCCAGGTATGATTTTTTTTTTAAATGTGGTATCTGTAAGAATATTCATGTTGAAGGTGCAAAAAGAATATTTACTAAAAGTTCAACTTAAACAGTTTTTAGTAGTAGTTCTACAAAAATGAATATAACAATTCATTAAAAAGCTCCATCATTTAGGCAGGAGAGAAAGGTTTAATGAGAATCCTTTTTCTGAGAGGGAAATAAAAACTGTGTCTTTAAGTATTATTTTTGAAAGCTAAATCTTTGGCTCTTATCACATATGGAATTTTTACAATAGCAGTACTGGCTAAATTCAATTTTTGCAGAAATGTATTCTGTAGGCAGTAAATAGCTATCTACAGATTCACTCTCTTTAATTGGTGAAGTATGGATGACAAATGATGTATTTGCTTGTCATTCCAAGTATGCAAATAATCCAAAATATTGTGACAACACTTTGTTGCTACAAGAATAGATCAGGTGATGTGTGTAGGTGTGCCTGGGATTCTTTCAGTCTCTTAATATGTCAAAGGTGAATGTAGGTGCTGGCGAAAGGTGATCTAATTTTTTAAAATGAATAATTTACAAAGGAGTAGGGGGGTAACTTGCAAACATTCTTATTGATGAAAGTGACTTCCTTACCTTTGGTGCATCTAAATGACAAAATGGCTAATGTGGGGAGAAGGTCAGTGCTGAACAGTAGAGTCTGGACAAATTACTTAATTATTTTGTTTTTATTGCATACTGCATTTATTCAGTTTAAAACAACACAGTGACTTGAGTCAGCTATATAGTGAATTGTTTTATTAGAAGCCAGTTGTGTTCATCTGTAGCTCAATTTGGAGGAAGATTACATTTTGCATGTGACTTACTTTGTATTTAATAGTTGACAAAGTACTTTACCTGGAGAATATTACTTGTGCTAATCATGGAACTAGAAGCAATATCTGATTTTCTTAGCTTAAATACAGCTGAAGAACTCTGGTTCAAAATTATGTATAAGTCTATGGTGACAAATGTAATTTTTTTATGCATTTCTTTTTTTTTTACATATTTGTGTGACAAAATAGACATTTTAAAAGAAAATATGCAGAACAAACAAATTGCTCTTGCTTGTAAATCTGTAGAGACTTAGGTACATTTCCCCTGGTCCATCAGTTGGTGAGAGACAGGACATAGACCTTCATAGGGAATGTACAGAAGGGAATTCAGGAAAATTATGAGGAGATTAAACAAAAGCTAATGCAGAAAAGGAGAAGTTAAGACATTTAAAGGAAGTGAAAATTTTAGGTCAACTAAGGGTAAGAGTAAAATATCATTTCCTGCCATTGAGCCTATAACTGTAAATGAACAAATCTATATTTAGAGAAATTTAAGACTAGAACATATCAGAAGACAGGAATCTTGAAAACTTAAAAAACATTTGTTTTAAAAATGATCAAGACTATAAAATATGAAGCAAGAAGTCTTAAAAACAAAACAGAATAACAGGAAAAACTTAAAATCCTCAGGAATTTATTGTGCCTCCCTGGTCGATGGCTTTGGGGCTGTGGTTGCCATTCCTGTCACTGCTCTTAAGGATCAGATAAATCCCGGTGACTGCTATAACCTACCAAAGCTCTGTGTTTCATGAATAATGGCATAGAAATCACGACTTTCCATTCCTGATAGTAGCTAGTTTGAGTAAGATGCTAGAGGAGGCAAGGTTTGCTCTTAGTACCTCTTCATTCTCATATCCTGGTCTCCTTGGAACCTCTGGTCAAGGCTGTTCTCTTTCCACAGTCTTCACCCTCATACTCCGTCGAAACTTTTCTTTTAGGCTTCATTTGCTCATCTGTCTCTCTGCTTTACGAAAAAACAGCTTGGTTCCATGGTAAGATCTTTTTATAAGTATATCTCTCCATGGACCAAATGCTTTCATTCAAGTGAATGCTAGATGTTGCTGGAATATCCACAGTGTATTAGGTGCTTTTCTAGATGCTAGAGATACAGTAGTGAACTGTGCTTTTTGGTAGCTTACTGCCTGGTGATTGTAAGAGGCAAGTAAACAGGCAATTATAATGCAGCTACAGCATGTGGGGACGGTCAGGCAGAGTACCTCACACGGCCATGAGATGAGGTAGGTTGGCCAGGAGATTGTCAGAGATGCTTTCAAGGAGACTTGATGCCCAAGTTACTAAGTTAGAGTCAGCCAGATGGAGGGGATGGGGAGCCGAGAGTGTTCCAGATGAAGAGAATAGCATGTGCACAGAGACACAGAGACATGCTGTCTTCCAAGCACCCAACCACCACAATGCCTGTAGCGTTAATCAGTTAATGAGGGTGGAGGAACAGGAATTACAAAAATATCTTGAAGCACAGGCATGTTAAATGGTGTTTTGCAGGTGTGCATTCTTTTCCTAAAAATACCTTCATAAAGATTTCACCAACTTCCAGCAGGACCAGGGAAGAAACTTTAGGAGGTGGCTATTATAGGGGTTGCTTTGTATAAGAGTGCCACAAGTTATTTATAAACTTTATAATCTAGACCAACTCATAATAACCTGATCTGGGATGAAGAACCTAAAATGGTTTTCAAATACTTGACTCTGGTGATGGGGCGCTGAAGGGTCCAGATGTGGGTGTGAGATTCTGCATGCTGTTCCTCAGGGTTAGTTATGGGGTCCCAGCTTCTCAGGGATGGAAAAACCTTCAAGTTACCGAGTTAAATCATCCTCTGTCTGAAGCTTGGATCCCCCCACTTCCCTTCATCATCTCCAATAATTGCTGGAGGATTTTGGTCTATGCTTAATAATCTCCTGTGATAAGGAGTTCAAGATGTAGTGGGGCATTTAATTTTCTATTTGGCCAATTCTTATTGTAAGACCGTCCTTCCTTCAATAAAACTAAAATCCATCTCTGACTCTCCTTAGTCCTATTTGTATTATTTGGCCATCAAAAGGTAAATGTGATGAGTAGTGGTGAAGACTGCAGGCTCATTCATTAAAGTTCTTGCATATGTATCTCAACTCTGAAATGGGTTATGTCTCCTTGGACTAGTTATCATATTCCACCTGTGCCTCAGTTTACTCACTTGTAAAATGGGTAACATGATAGCACTTACTCTAGAGGATTGTTGGTAGAACAAAATGATGAAGGCACGGGACCTGTTTACACATAGTGAGTGTTGAAAGAACACAAGCCATTTTGATATTTGTTGTATATAACTGTTATTTTCTTACCTTGTGACTTTCCTGTCAATATTTTAAAAATTGCATGTTCCCCACATCTTCTCTCCTCTTTCACAAACACATCTCATTGTGTCTTCTACCTCTCATGTATTCTAGTGTCAGCTTCCATCATCACCTGGATGGCGCCCTCTAAAGTCAAGCCGGTGCTGTGCCTGTCTTGTGGCCCAGAACACGAACATGGCGGGCCATGTGTGGTGTGGCCAGGCATTTGTGCCTCTGTTCTAGACAATGCGCTCTTATATAGCCCAAGGTCGCATTCATTTCGTACCAGCCACATCACGCAGGTCCCTCAGGGAATTTATTTTCACTGAAGTACCTAAGGATTTTTCTGAACTGTTGTTCCTGGCCCAGTGTTATCTGGTATCTGTGACAGTGATGTGTAGCTTATAGTGTCTGCACTTGAATAAGACTTTGATCATTTGAAGAACTGGCAGAGATAAGCAGCACAAAGATCCGCAAGATTATTTGGTAGAGCCCCCTGGAAAGAAGGGGTGAAAAACATCTCAAACCCAAATAGGGAAGGTCTAGGGCCAGGGGGAAAGACAGGGGCTGTGCAGATCTGCAAAGGGGTCAGCACTTGCCTGTCACCCTGTACATCAGAGGTGGCCATGGAGAAGTTGAGGTGGATTCAGAAGGGATCCCAGGAATGACGGAGATTGGGACATGGAGGTGAAGGTACTTGCAGGATTTGATCCAAAGAGGGTAAGGTGTGCTCAGTGACATGTAAACATGGGCTTTAATAACTGTGTTTTGATCATGGCTCAGCTTTAATTATAGCTTCCTGGAAGATAAAAGACTCTCATCCAAACACTAGGAGTGGTGGCTTTAGAGGCAGACAGCCCCACGTTTGAATCACGACTCTGTCACTAACTAGTGAGTTACTTAACCTCTGAAGCCAGTTTTCTCATCTGTAAAATGGAGATAAAAATAGTACTTACCGCGTGGGACTGTTGTGAGACTTTGATGAGGTAATGTTAATAGTACTGAGCACAGTGCCTGGCTGATAATTAACATTCAGTAAATGGCTGCTGTCATTATTTTTTGTCCTCTTAGAATAAGAGACACTGGGTCAAATTGTATTAAAACAAATTTTGGTTAAAGAGAAGTAAAGCTTTCATGAAAGTGAATTAAACACTGAAGTGGATGACTGAGAGGCTACTGTGTAAATATTTAATGGCAAGAAAGGTAGTATTCAAGTCCGATTGAATGCAGTGACCATGGTCTGTCTAAATGTGGAAGGGGACTAGATTCATCACGTTCTTTGCTGTACAAAGAGACCCCCCAGTAACTTAAGGTGACACACTTCTTGAACGGAGGTCATGTTTCAAACAAGCCAAGCCTGTGGTCTGTCCTTAGTCATTTTCCTCTAGAGCTCTGCACAGAGTCCTGCACAGAGGACATGCTCAGTGAATATTAATTTTCAATTTACTGACGTCACCTTTCTAAATGTTAGAGTTCTGTTCCTTCCCTGACTAACAGGGAGCACATCCGCTGTGGGCTGTGCGGCTAAGCTGAGCAATAGTGGAGACTGAGTGAATAACCCTTAGGGCTACTAGAACCATTCCCGGAGCAGAGGCCTGTGAGGAGCCCCTGTGTCTACACAGGCATCAGGTTTCCATTCCTTCCTCTGGTGGTCTGCACTTCCCCCTTTGCTTCATCTGTACGTGAAGTGACTTGATGTTGCCTTGATGGTTTCATAATTTCCAAATTCATAATCTGAAGTCATGTTATTACTAATTATACTTACAAGAAAAACTTGTATTTTTGAGACACTTTATCTCTTGAAAGAACACTTTAGCCATGTTTTAGGCCTATACTCCAGGTCATAGCTCCTGTGGACTGCCTTATTAATTTGTTTTAATTTAATTATTTCTCTTTTTAATTGTTTACGCTTTCAAAATCAAGATAGACTTTACATACAGTAAAACACACAGATCTTAAATGTGCAGTTTGAAGAGTTTTGATAAATGCACACACTTGTAACCCACACCACTGTCAGACTATATCTCTTCATTTTTGAGTGGACTGGTTTCAAAATCTCTTGTCACGAACTCTTGGAGGTGAGGGATCATCTATCTCTTGCACAGCAGCATCCTCAGCCCCAAATACTGTGCCTGGCACATACTGTGCACTCAATAAATATTAAATGAGTAAGTAGACAAGAAATAATTCCGCCCTTACTTTATTTAGGTAGCACTGTCAACTCATAGCTCTGGCATAACACATTGTTTTCCAGAATCCTCCATGATCATCAGTTTATTTCCACACTCTCTATATGCATCATGTCTGAGTAAATAGCTATGTGGACTAACAGGTTAGTACATTTTAATTGGGATCAAGTCAACTTGCTGGCACAGTTTATATTTATGCAATCTTTATTTTCAGTCCCTTGGACACAGTAGTCATGCTCCCTTAGATAAATTATTTTTAAAGTTCTCTTTGGCAATGAATGTCTCCTGAGTAGATGGAAATCTGATCAGGTCTGACCAGGGATGGCTGTGTTTCTGTTACATGCTTTCTCTGTCTTGGCTGAAACTCTAAATATAGTCTGTACATTGTTATGATTACACACAGTGACAATGCGTGTAGGAATGCAATCTAAAGTAACCAGTTGGTCTTATAAAAGGGTTTTGCTGAAATTCTCACCTGACCACATTTTTATTTATTGTAGGTAATCACTCCCCAGAATGGACGCTATCAAATAGACTCTGATGTTCTCCTCATCCCCTGGAAGCTGACGTACAGGAATATTGGCTCTGATTTCATTCCTCGGGGGGCCTTTGGAAAAGTGTACTTAGCACAAGATATAAAAACTAAAAAAAGAATGGCATGTAAACTGGTATGTTCTTTATAACCAGATAGAGTAAACTGCATTGCATTATCCAAAACTTGTTAGCCTTTGACTGGATCCTGTCTAAGGTTGCCCTGTCCAGAAGCATCTGTGTTTTATGGATTTGCTTGCTCCTGGGACCGTTCAGCCCCTAAATCTGCCCAAGTACATAGTTGATTTTAATCTGGTTTGCCGTGTTAAAAAAAGGAAGTGCTGGGTAACTGAGCACCAGTTTGGATAACGTCGTCTTTCTTGTGGTGGGCTGGAGTGGAAGGGTGCTCTCCTGCAGAGCAGTTCCTTGTGCAGCTCCTTGAATCCTCCTCCTGAGGAGCGGACCAGGCAGGGAAGAAGAAGCTGGGAAACGCTTCTCAGTACTGCAGATTAAAGGGCTGAACTTAAATAGGCCATTCTTGAAAAGATCCCATCTCTTCTTATTAACCAGTTATTGGTGAGGTGCCCCTACTTTGGAAGAGTGTTTGGCAGTACTACCTAAGCTGAACATGCACAAGCCTGATGGTCCAGCAAGTCTACCCCATAGGCATGTGCCCGTGGTCACCGAATGTTCATTGCAGCACTATTTGTAATAGTCCCAACCTGGAATGTTTCCAGTTGCTGAAGAGTGGCATATTAACTCAATGGAATGTTGAATAGCCAAGAAAATAAATGATTTATAATGATAATAATGTAGATGAATCTCATTATCATTATGTTGTACTGAACAAGTCAGACACAAAATATGATCTACATATGAGATTCTACTTATATAAAGGTCAAAAAATAGGCTCACCAAATCCATGCTGTTGGAAATGAGGTTAGTGGGCTCCCTTAAGGAGCAGTAACTGGAGGGATCCAAAGGAGTCTCTGGCTGCTGATAGAATTCTGTTTCTTCATCTAGATGTTGGTTATATGGGTGTATTCAGCTAATAATGCTGAACACACTAGTTTTACACTTTTATGTATGTCTGTTTTATTTTAAAACATTTTAAAGTGCAATAAAATAAACAACTTGATTCAACAAAAATAAAATAAATAATTGCTAAATATCATCTCAATCTCTGTTATCATAACTAAAAGACTGACAATATGTTGGCTTTATTTGTTCCTTCATAAAGATTTGAAAAGATATATTCATGTTCTTTTAGAAACATCTGGTGACATAAAGATCTTAGAACCAAAATGTCCTGTGTTTCAGTTTCATCATAAAAGGCATGGGAAAATAGCTTTGTGGGTTTGCTTTCCTTATTAATACTTATATTTAATTTTTAAGCTATATATTTTTTCTTAAAAAATAAAAATATATAAGACGATAAACAACCTCAGACAGATTTAGAGGAGAGTAGCATTAATAAATGAGATCTTTTTTTGTGTGAAGGAATTACTGTTAATGGTTTCCTTTATGTACCCTTTCAGAAAGTCTCTATGGACTTATGCTTGTATAGTTAATTTTTTTGCAAATTTTTACAAATGGAGACATAATATATGTACTTTTGTGTCCTACTTTTTTCATCTAACACTACATTTTGGAGACATGGCACGTGTGTCTGAACTGAAATATTTACTTCATTCTTTATTAATGATGTTTGATGCATTGTTAGAGCATGAGCTGTAGAACCAAAGACATATTATTTTATGACACGAGATATTGAAAATATGACCTAAAATCTAAGTGCTATCGAAATTATATCCTCCTATATAATAAAAGGGTAATATGCAAATTGACCCTAATGGCCAAATGACCTGAATGACCGCTGGACCAGTCACTATGAGGCACAATGACCACCTCATGGTTCCTTTCCTGGGTCAGCAGGCTCTGATTGCCTGATGGCCGCTTGCTGCGGGGGAAGGGCCGGTGAGCAGGCAGGAACACCCAACATCTCAGTTCCTTTCCCCTCCCCTGGCTATCAAGCACCTATCATCTGATGGCAAACGGGGTGGGTGGTGGTGGGGACAGGGCCAACTGCAGGCAGCTGGGGAAGATGGCCCTGATTGCAGGCCAGGCTTAAGGACATACCCACGCATGAATTTTGTGTGCCAGGCCTCTAGTATATAATAGATAAGAATTATCTCTTTTTATTCAATCATAAATGTTTCTTTGATTGGATTTCTGTACTCTAAATGAAAATAATAACTTACACTTTCTTGTGTTTTTTATTTTCTTATTTTGAATTGCTTACCTAAAGCTGATATAATGGAAAGTCAGATCTCAAGTCAACCTTATTTTAACTAAGCAGCACAATTTTATGCAGATCAGGGTGTCCTTGAGGGCACTGATGTGTCTTCTGATCTGTGGATTGACCTAACTTACAGTCATTTCTTGGCGTCTGAGGGGAATTGGTTCCAGGAAACACTAACGATACCAAAATCCTGAGATGCTCACATCCCTTAGCTGGAGCTCCATATCAGTAGGTACAGAACCTGCTGACGTGGAGAGCAGACTTTATATATAATTTTCATTGTCCTGGGGTTATTTAGAATCTTACTGGTATTTTTGTGTTTTAGATCCCAGTAGACCAATTTAAGCCATCTGATGTGGAAATCCAGGCTTGCTTCAGGCATGAGAACATTGCTGAGTTATATGGCGCAGTCCTATGGGGTGAAACTGTCCATCTCTTCATGGAAGCAGGCGAGGGAGGGTCTGTTCTGGAGAAACTGGAGAGCTGTGGACCAATGAGAGAATTTGAAATTATTTGGGTGACAAAGCATGTTCTCAAGGGACTTGATTTTCTACACTCAAAGAAAGTGATTCACCATGATATTAAACGTGAGTTATCCTTGGATATGTACCTTTTCGGCTTCATAAGACTAATTAGGAGGCAATGGGCTATTTCCTTCAATCTCAGGAGTCTTACTGGCAAGGCAGGGCACACAGCTCCCTTAGAGCACCTTGCCCTTCCCAGCACTGTGCTTCTGAACACCTTGGAGAATCAAGACGGGGGACTTTCAATGTCATAGGAAGGGTGATTATCCAAGTGTGGAAAAGACTAGAGCAACACTTCTATTAAGTTCTGCCTCTGGATTTTAAAACACGAATTTACTTAACAACACACATATACAGCCACATCTTATTGAGAAACAAATAGCTTTTAAGTTTTAAACATCAATTTGGCAATTGTTCATTCAGTAAGCTTTCATTGACTGCTTTCTAGGGGTAAGGTGAGGAGGAAATCGCAAGAGAGACCCATTATGGATCCTTAATACCTAATGATAAATAGGAGTGGCAGTACTTTAACTGAAAAAAAGGTTATTTTACTTATTTTTTTTAGAAAGTGACTTAATAGTATGTTTATATCATAGAATTGGGAATGCAAGCTCTTGAGCATTAATGTGTTTTTTCCTAGCTTTATTGAGATATAATTGGCATATAGCATTGCATAAGTTTAATGTAATGATTTGATATATATATGTATTACAAAATGATTACCACAGTTAGGCTAGTTATTACATTCATCACCTCACGTAGTTGTAGTTATTTTTTGGTGGTGAGAACTTTTAAAATATAACCTTTTAGCAACTTTCCAATAACCAATATAGTGTTATTAACTGTAGTTATGATGTTGTATGTGACATCCCCGGGATTTATTTATCTTATAATTGAACTTTTATCCTTTGGCCACATTCACTCATTCTGATAATCACTAGTCTGTTCTGTTTTTATGAGTTTGGATTTTTAGACTCCACATAAAGTGAGATCATACAATATTTGTCTGTCTGACTTATTTTACTTAGCATAATGCTCTCAAAGTCCATCCAGATTGTCACAAATGGCAATATTTCCTTCTTTTTTATGGCTGAATAATATTCCATTACACACACACATACACACACACACAGTATAGCACATTTTCTTTTTTAAAATATATATTTTTATTGTTGACAGTATTATAGATTTCTCCCATTTCCCCCGCTTTATTTCCCCCCACCCACCACCTCCCCACCTCAGCTCTTCAGTACCCTATTATTGTCCGTGTCCATGGGCTATGCATATAAGTTTATAAGTTCTTTATTTTATCTCTCCTTGTTCCCCACCCCACCCCAACATTCAGGTATGTCAGTCTGTTCCATTCATCCATGCTTCGGGTCTTATTTTGTTTCTATGTCTTGGTTCTTGTACCTTTAACATTATTAGTGGTTGCAATCATTTATGTCCATATGGGCTGAATTCTTGATGGAGCTGAAGTGATTTTTACCTATACTCTCAAGCCTCCTCTTTTGAATATATTATACCCATTTCAGTAGGGAAAACATTTCAATCTGTTCTAATTTGGGGCTTGTTTTATACAATGCTTTCATTTTATTTACTAAAAATTTTCCTCTCTTTATAGCTAGCAACATTGTTTTCATGTCCACAAAAGCCGTTTTGGTAGATTTTGGCCTAAGTGTTCAAATGACTGAAGACATTTACTTTCCTAAGGACCTCCGTGGAACAGAGGTATGATTATATTCCCACAAGAATTATTGATATCTTATTAAGAATAAAAATAAAAAATGTCTATCATTACTGCAGAAAGGACAAAGAAGGAGAGAAAAGCCATTGCATTAAATTTTTATCATCTTGGGAACATATTTAATGAGTACTTTTTCTGTGCCAAGTACTAGTTTTAGCACTTTAAATAAATTATATTTTTTAATCCTCACAACAATCCTGTTATTGGTAAACACTATTATTATAGGCAAATATTATTATGATTCACATTTTATAATAAGGAAACAAGATTGAAGAGATTAAAATCAAGTGCCCAAAGCTTCTCAGCTATGTAAAGATCTGGAACTGGAATCCAGTTTTTTTTCTGAGTCTAAAATTTAAGATCTAACCACCATATAGCTTTTTAATATAACACATATATATATTCTTAGTTTAACTGATAATATTGATTTGGTTCATTTATACCCATCATTTTTATGGTCATTGATAATATTTATTAAGAACTGACAACATTTTAGGCCTAACTTTAATAATAGGGATCCTATAATAAACTCATTTGTTATAGCATAAGTAAATCTTATTGAAGATATGAACTAGTAATAATACTTATAATGGTGAAGAAAAATAAAGCAAAACCAAAACAAAACTTCGCTGAATCGAAATGAGATTCAGAGAAATGTATTCGTGGGGTTTCAAATAATATATTAATTTTACATTCACCTTGTTAAACTGAATAGTTGATTCATGTAGTGTCTCCCAAGCATCTGCTGTATGGGATGAAACATGGAACAAGGTCATTAAGGATCATGCCCTTGGTGGTACTTTTTGGTGAAAGAAGCTATGTTAAATTGACCCGAATTATTAACAGACCAAAGAGTTAGTTCACTGTTGCACATGATGGACAATGAGGGACAAAACTGGGAGGGTAAATGGATATAGTAGTTGTCTCTCTCACCCCTGTCCACTATGGTAGGTGCTTAACTATCAGCCACCTATCCCCATGCCCTTCTTTCTATTGGAAGTGCCTCCAGAAAATGGAGAGAGGGGACTTGGCTGCAACTTTACCTCAAGATTACCAGGTCAGTCTTAGTGTTCAACCAAATAACAACGCGTAGTCTAGCTGGTAGTAGATATATTGATTGCACTGAACTCAGTTGCAATGCAAAAAATAAACAATTTATTTCAAAACGTGATTTTGTAAGCCTTTCTTAACTCTCAGAGCAAAGACTCTCCTGAGCAGCAGAAGAAATCCTTGTTTTTGCTGATATTACTGAAGTTATTCTGGAAAATATTTGAGAGAAAATTCTTGATAGTCATCTTTGAGGAGAGTAATATTCAGGGGAGAAAACTGCACACCTTTTTAAATGTTTTAGTCACAGATCTTAAGAATACTTTACCAAAGCACAAAATCTAAGACTTACTACTTAGACATGTGTTTTGTTTTTTTTTTGCGCGGGGGGGCGGTGGAGGGGGGGAGAGGGGAGAGAATTTCCAGTGTATTTTGCATTAGTCACAAGTTTAGATATGTGACAGTGTACCATTTTTCCTGGAACCAGCTTGAGAAACAAACTATTTATGGTATCAAAGATGGAAAATACATTTTTCTTCCTGGCAGTGTGATCAAATTGAACATTTTGCAATGTCTGGAGGAAGACATGCCCTTTCTGGGATTCTCTAGCAGAAAAAGAATGTGTGTCTGAGTATGAGATAATAACAGTGTTCACTCCTGAGCAATACATTTGGTTATTTTCACCAAATGTAAATTGTTTTTTATGAATTACTAAACTGGCTTTGGTGTTTAGTATTTATACTTATACACTCTCTTCTAATCAACCTCTATTTTAATATCTATATGGTACTCAGGAGCAGAAATTTGACAATGAGCAAGGTTGTAATGTCACCAGTGAAACCTTTCAGTAAGCTTTTTTTAACCTCATACTAAAGAGCCAATAAGGGCTAGTGAGTCCAATTCAACCATGCACATTTGATTTTGTTATAATTTGTTCACTTGGCAACTTCATAGCTGTGCATGATTTTTGATTCCTGCAATATTATGCAGACAGGCACCCCACCTTGGGTGAAGCACTCCCTTGATCAGCCTGTCCCTTCTACCTGTACATAGTTCCTCAATACAGACACTGGTCACCTATGTTTGATACCTTTCTCTCTCTCTTAATATTTACATCTAGAACATTATATTGTAACCACATAATACTCACAGGTTTGGGCAAAAGCAGATTTATCATTGTGCGTATGTGAAACACAAAGTTTATTCTTGTATTAATATTTATTCATTATAATATTTCTTTGTGTTACAACTATAAGCTTACTTTTGCTCAACCCTGTATACAGGATATATATTTCAATTTATTGTTTTTAATTACACAGTGCAGAGAAAGAATAAATAATGAATATAAATAGCTAATTAGAATCACTTATAGTATGGTACTTTAAAAAAAAGCCTATTTTCTTCTGATTTGGTGTTTGGTCTTTATGTAAGTTAATATGTAATCATCATATATGTGGACACACACACACACACACACACACACACACACACCTCTTTCCCTTCATAATAAATGCTGAGAGGTGAGTGCCTTGACCCCTGACCTGACATCTAGGTTCCTTTGTGTCAGTGCCCGTGCCTGAGGGCATGCCCCTCAGAGCCTCACCCAGGTCCCACCAGGCCTGTTTCATGTCTTCAGTCAGCCAGCCTGCAGAGTCCTTGATCACCTTGCGCTGCTGCCCTAGCTTTCCAGAACTTGAGGAAGCAGGAGCTCTGAGCCATTGAGCCATTGAGCCATGTAGCTCTGAGCGATCTGCCTGAGGGGTCGCAGCCAGATCACCATGTGGACAGATACTGCTGTACCCAAATGTGTAGTCACATGGAGTCTGCAGAGCCCCCATTGCACAGCTGCTGTTAGTTCCACCAATAGTACATATTTGGCCTAATCCTTCTATTGCAGGGAGGAAGTGGGCATCCTCAACTGACAGTTAATTCTCCCCATTGCATTTAGTGTATAACTTTGTGATTATATTTAGTGAGAAAGTCTTTTAGGATCTGTTTTTGCTTCAGGAAAAGTTTGAGAACAAGGAGCTTGGTTGGCCAGTTTGCTGAGAGGGTGGGAGAGAGGGAGTAAGGGAAGGATCAAGAGAGAGATAGATGATTGATAGATAGATAGATAGATAGATAGGTGATAGATAGATGATAGATGGAAAGCAAGCCAGCCCAGAAGTTGAGCAGGGTTTGGATGAGGAAACTGGTTAATTTCTCCTGTTTTTGTAAGCCAGTTCTTTATATTTCTTTATTCTGAAATGTAATCTGGGAACACTTACCTCTTCTTCAATCTACACTAATAAGAGAGAAACATGCAGATTGACTGCACCTCCACTATGCCCATAAATCACGCCCACCAGCCTATCAAGAGCAAGCATGCAAATTAATCCAACCAAGATGGCTGTGGCCATGGAGCGAGCAGGAGGCTTGAGTTTCCCTGGCAATGGAGGAAGCCAAGATTCCCACACACCCTGGCCAGCCCTGGACTCCACTCAAGGCTATAAAGTTTCAATTATAGAAGTTAAATAAATCCCAACAAAAATGGCTGCAGCCATGGAGCAAGCAGGAGGCTTGGGTTTCCCCAGCAGTAGAGGAAGTCAAGCTTCCTGCCTGCCCCCTGGCCAGTCCTTTCCTCTGCTCAAGGCTACAAAGTTTCAATTATAGGAGATAAATAAATTCAAGATACCAGGGCCTCCACTTGGATGGCCGGGGTGTGTGGCTGGCCTGCAAATCACTACAGGCCCCTTGCCCAGGCCACCCCACACCCCAAGGGAACTCCAACCCTGATCCGGGACACAAGGGAAAACCAGCTGGCTCCCACCCATGCACCAGGCCTCTATACTATCTAATAAAAGAGTGATATGCAAATTGACCATCACTCTAACACACAAGATGGCTACCTCTATGTGGACACAAGATGGCTACCCCCATGTGGACACAAAATGGCCACCACAAGATGGCCAGTTGGGGAGGGCACTTGTGGGTGATCAGGCCAGCAGGGGAGGGCAGTTAGGGGTGACCAGCGCTGCAGAGAAGGGCAATTAGAGATGACCAGGCTGGCAGAGGAGGGAAGTTGGGGACAACCGGGCCTGCAGGGAGGAGCAGTTGGGGAGGATTAGGCCTGCAAGGGGGGGCAGTTGGAGGGGACCAGGCCAGCAGGGCAGGGCAGTTAGGGGCAATCAGGCTGGCAGCAGAGTAGTTAGGCATCAATTAGACTGTCAGGGGAGTGATTAGGGGGTGATCAGGCTGGTAGGCAGAAGTGGTTAGGGGCAATCAGGAAGGAAGGCAGGCAAGCAGTTGGGAGCCAGCAGTCCTGGATTGTGAGAAGGATGTCCGACTGCCTGTTTAGGCCCGATCCTAAACAGGCAGTCGGACATCCCTCGAGAGGTCCCAAATTGGAGAGGGTGCAGGCTTGGCTGAGAGACAACCCCCTCCCTGTGCCTGAATTTTATGCCCCAGGCCTCTAGTGTTCAAATAACAGACAGTATAAAAATTTCTTAACAGCTAAAATCTTATTAATTAGGATATGCCTGGACCAGCCACAAATCCAGATCATTGGACACCAGTGTTCATGTTTTCACTCTTTTTAGGTTTAGAAACACACACTTCTTAGATAAACTATTTCTAAACCTAGCCTATTTTCCAAGCAGCAACTCATGAAACCAAACTGAACTTTCACAGTGTTAACAAGGCTGTGAATGTCTGGTCACTGAGCTACATGGGAAGTAGAAATAATAGGTAGCTCATAGAAATGACTAATTAGGATCACATTTAAAACACTGCACTTTTTAAAAGTTCTTTTCCTCCAAGTGATCAGTGTTAACACCATGTCTGTTTTGCCAACATTTATTATTTAAGTTTTATTACTGCAACTTAGTGACAAACATGAAGTTGTCTTCATTTAAATATGAAAGGAACTGTTTTAGCAGAAACATGCATCAGTGCTTTGCAGAACTTTGATGAACCAAGTCGCAGATGGCTGTTACTTTCCTTAGCTTGTGGGACACGGCAGTGGTGCTCTCGTGAAGGGATGAAACGTGCAATAGATAGGGTAGTAGTGGATGAGCCAGCTTCCAGAACTGGATTAGGGAAATAGAAACCCAGACGAGCGAGGGTAGTCAGACTGATGTTTTCTGCTTCTTTTCCAGATTTACATGAGCCCAGAGGTGATCCTGTGCAGGGGTCATTCAACCAAAGCTGACATCTATAGCCTGGGGGCCACCCTTATCCACATGCAGACGGGCACCCCACCTTGGGTGAAGCGCTACCCTCGCTCAGCTTATCCGTCCTACCTGTATATAGTAAGTGGAGGGGTGGGGGGTGGAAACAATGAGGGGTGAGCTGGGCTGGTGTCCACCTGTTCAGGAGTGCTACACTCCTTTTTGAGTGGATGGGAGTGAGCTAGTGACCCAGCGAGGAAGCCCCATTCTCACAAAGAAGGCATTGTTATTTTAGTGGGAACTTACGAAAATGTACATTGGGCATTAATTATATGCTATTCTGTTAGACATCCTGTATAATAAAGATGCAATGTGCAAATGCTGGTTATGCTGTGAAGCGTAACAGCCGACCGAGTAAGGACCGGATCACAGATCAGCAGGAGGGTGGGGCAGTGAGCTACAAGTGAGTGGCAGAGAACTACAGGAGGGAGCAGGGCAGCAAAATATGAGGGGAACAGGGGTACAGAGGGAGCTATAGGAGGGCAGGGCAGCAGGTGGAGAGCTACAGGAGGGTGGCAGAGAGCTACTGGTGAGTGCATGGATTCATGTGCTGGGCTACTAGTCCTATCTAATAAAAGAGTAATATGCAAATTGACCATACCTCCGATCAAGCCATGCCCACAGCCATGCCCACCAGCCAATCAGGAGCAAATTATGGAAATAAATCCGAACCAATATGGCTGCCACCACTGAGAGCAGGAGGGAGGCTTGGGTTTTTCTGACAACAGAAGAAGCCAAGCTTTCCTCCTACCATTGCTGGTCCAGGCCTCCACTCAATGCTACAAAGTTTCAATTATAGAAGATACATAATCCCAACAGAAATGGGTTGCCAGGGTGATGGAAGAAGCCAAACTTCTGCAGCCTTCACCTAGGCCTCCACTCCAGGCTACAAACTTTCAAACAGAAATGGCTGTAGCCACAGACCGAGTAGAAGACTTGGCTCTTCTCCAGGCTAGAAAGTTTCAATTATAGAACATAATTTAATCCCAGATCCCAGGGCCTCTGCTTGAGTCACTGGGGGTCGTGGCCAGCCTGAAAAACCACCATAGGCCCCTCGCCCAGGCCACCCCACACCCCAAGGGAATCCGCACCTGATCCAGGACACCCTTCATGGCAAACCAGCCGACCCCCACCAATGCACCAGGCCTCTGACCTATCTAATAAAAGAGTAATTTGCAGATTGATCATCACTTCAACACACAAGAGGGCTGCCCCCATGTGGTCAAAATCCTGCCCCCATGTGGACACAAGATGGCCACCACAAGATAGCTAGCAGGGGAGGACAGGGGGAGGTTCCAGGCCTGCAAGGGAGGGCAGTTGTGGGCCATCAAGCCTGTAGGGGAGGGCAATTAGGGGTGACCAAACCGGCAAAGGAGGGAAGTTGGGGGCAAACAGGCTGGAAGGGGAGCAGTTAGACATCGATTAGGCTGGCAGGGTAGCGGTTAGGGAGTGACCAGGCTGGCAGGCAGAAGCAGTTAGGGGCAATCAGGGAGGCAGGCAGGCGAGCAGTTTGGAGCTAGCATTCCTGGATTGTGAGAAGGATGTCCTACTGCCCATTTAGGCCCGATCCTACTGGCATCAGGCCTAAATGGGCAGTCATACATCCCTCGAGTAGTCCCAGATTGGAGAGGATGAAGGCTGGGCTGAGGGACACCCCTCCCCAACCCCACCCCCGGCGCCCCACCCCCCCGTGCATGAATTTTGTGCACCAGGCCTCTAGTCTATATATATATATAAAAGGCTAATATGCAAAGTGTCCCCTAGGGAATTTGACTGGGAGACTGAGAGTTCCATCACTCAGTATGATGTGTGCTGACTCCCAGGGTGTGGCGCGGGATGAAGGAAGGCCCTGTCTGGCCCCGATTGGCCCTGATTGCCAGCCAAGCCTAGGGACCCTATCCATGCACTAATTTCATGCACCAGGCCTCTAGTGTAATAATAAAATGCCACTTAGTAGCCTCAAAGTAGCGTACATCTTTGAGCCAAAGCAGTTATGCATGTTCTTTGAACTCTTACAAAAAAAAAGGTATTAGATTATAGATTCCCCATGCCAGCTTGGCATGTATTGAAACATGCAACTCCTGTTGTATTGTGGATTCAGGAGCAGATACCTCCCCATTACGCTGTGGTGACCCTTGGACCACTGTTGAGATACACTGAGTGGCCAGATTATTATGATCTCCAATATATATATTAGAGGCCCGGTGCATGAATTTGTGCATGGATGGGGTCTGGCCAGCCTGACCAGGGGGAGGGGACATGGTTGGTTGGTCGGCCTGCCTGCTGGTCGAACTCCTGGTTGAGGGGACAATTTGCATATTAGCCTTTTATTGTATAGGATATACACTGAGTGGCCAGATTATTATGTGTTCAGAGATCATAATAATCTGGCCACTCAGTGTATAAAGCTGTCACTGTTTGTTCAAACCTAGCTTGTATCTTTGCAGTGAACCAAAAGATGGGTTTAATTCCGTGTCCTTAGGAAATTAAAGGGCAACTTGTTTCAGGGTCTGAACTGTATTTGCTGCAGGTAGGAAACCAGTGACTTTCCCGGTCATGTTACTAGAATACTTTCCTATTGAGGGTATGTTTTCATATTTTGATGCTAAAATGGCTGGTTTGTTGACAGATCCACAAACAGGCGCCTCCGTTAGAGGATATTGCAGATGACTGCAGCCCCGGCATAAGAGAGCTGATAGAAGCTGCCCTGGAGAGGAACCCCAACCATCGCCCCAAGGCGGCAGACTTACTAAAACATGAGGCCCTGAACCCTCCCAGAGAGGACCAGCCACGCTGTCAGAGCCTGGATTCTGCCCTCTTTGAGCGGAAGAGGCTGCTGAGTAGGAAGGAGTTGGAACTTCCTGAGAACATAGCAGGTACAGACACCCTGTTGTGTGCACTGCCTCTGGCTTCCCCCCTTTTTGTCGGCATCACACCACTGAAGGAACTGATGAAAGCACTTGAAAAAAAATGCTTTAATTGAGTTCCATAAATTGTTTGAGAAATGTCAGGAAGAATGTTAGTAAAAGCATCTAAAAAATAGCTAATTTACCAGCAAGTTATAACAGGTTTTTAGTGCAAATGTTGGCAATACAGTCATTGAGAAGTGCTTCTAACTTGCTTTCTTGCAACAGAGAGTATCATATGCCTTTAAAAGCAAATAGGCATGATAGTTTTGCTGCTGGTAAAGAGTGGGGTTCTATTAAATTGAGTTGTGGTAATCCACACCAGTCCTTGCTTGGAAACATCATGGCACTGCTCTGCCCACATAAAATACTGCATGTGAAGTCAATTTGCCTTTCTCTCTTTCTGTGCTTAAAGTCTCTTTGTCAGCTATGAATCTTTCTCACTTAGGAAAATCAGTACATATTGCAGGAGCATTGAATATAGGTGGAGAGGGGTTTCTATTTTTGTTATTAAAATCTTTGTCATTTTTACTCTGTTTAGATCCAAACCCAGATATCAGGCCTGGAATGCTTGTTTGCCTTTCTGCTTCTTGTCTGACTTTTTCCATATTTAAAGTGTATCATCTATGTTGGAAAACATGCCAGGAATTCTAGTTATTTCTTGCTGTATTGACTCTTTTTTGAACTTTTTTGTGTATGAAATCTGACACAAATTAGCCCATGGTGTTCAACTCTGTAGCTCTTTAATAAAACCAGGGCTTGACTGCTACTTCATTAGATCCAACCTGTTACTTTTTTTGTAGAAGGAACAAGTATTTATTATTGAACATGTTTCCTGGTCATTTATTTTAGTTTTTCAATGTTTCCCTTTTCAGATACTTCATGCACAGGAAGCACTGAAGAATCAGAGATGCTGAAGAGACAGCGATCTCTCTATATAGACCTTGGAGCCCTGGCCGGCTATTTCAACCTTGTCCGGGGTCCACCAACGTTAGAGTATGGCTGATTGTCATTTACTCTACAGTAATGTTCAGCTTTTAACTCCTGGAAGCTAGTTCTGCTGATTCTACACAGGGGCTCGTCTAGTGAATTGTGCTGGCATTGTGGGCTCCCATGACTGATGAATGTGACTCTACATGACTCCTGTGTGTTTTGTTTGTGGAGCTGCCCTGTCCACCAGGTCTAAAAGTTCTAATTTCTTGGGTGGGATGACTCAAGGGGAGGAATTAAGTGTTCCTAGAAGGATCATTTCTGGTGTCTGATTTCATTCACTGTGCACTTTGCTCAAAATTTTAAAAATACCAATTACAAGAATAATATGTTAGCCTAAAATTACTATTTTTGGTTCTAAATTAAGTCTTGGCACTTCATTTAACTCAGAATAGTTGTTTTGTATATATTAGTGTATATTATATGCCAACTCTTTGGGCTTTTGTCAATAGATTCTAGTTTAAATTAAAGGCATTATATTTTTGGGTGAATAGAGCAACTTGAATATTATAGCAATAAGCTGAACTAGTGTCCTGCAAATGGCTAATTGATTAGTGAGGAGCCATTTGACAGAAGGCCACTAGTGGTGGGTTCTGTTATGTTCCTATGGAAACATTTTGTACTGTACATGCTATGCTTAAAACATTTAAGACATGATGTTTTGAATGTGAATAAAACTGTGTAAACCACATAATTTCTGTACATCCTAACGGATGAGAATGTGACCTTATGAAAACTGGAAGTTTGTCAATTCTTACTGATGCTACTTTTGTAACTTTTAAGACTCTTTTCTTTTAAACATTTGTATATAAAATAGCATACTATGTATGTTTTATATCAAATGCCTTCATGAGTCTTTTATATATACATTTTTAATATTGTAAAATATGTGACTATATCTACTTAAAGTATGTTTTTACTTCATGCAAACAAAACCAACACTTTTATCCAATATGATTGGTCAAATCAACTGAATAAATTCAATATTTTGCCTTAATTATTGTGAAAGGTGTCATTCTAACCCGGGACCAAAGGGGGATTCCAGAGATTAGGATATAGGTTGGAGAAGAATATGTATCATTAGGAGGCAAAAAATATTGAAAGCTTTGCAAATTGTATATACACTCCTCTTCTATTGCCACTGTATCAAGCTGTTGTCATCTGGATTGGTTGGTGTCCCTTTGGTACATTGAGGTAAAAAAATTGTAAGCCACTAGTTCAGGCTAAGTCTGATTCTATTTTTCTACATTGATACCACTGTGAATATATACTTGCATAATCCGTGCCTATTAGTGTTTGCCAAGTTAATAACTAAGTTGGCTTTGAACAAGGTAGATTCCAACCATGCACACCAAATCCTAATGGAAACTGTTGATTGGGTCCATCATTCACTGAGTGAATTTATATATATAAAAAGGTAATATGCTAATTGGTCCTAATGGTGTCCCAGTCATGACCATTCAGGCTGCTCGCTCACAGGAGCTGCTGGGGGGGGGGGGGGCGGGGGAAGACTTGTACCACCAGGACATGAGGCTGCCACTGGGGGTGGCCCCCCTCCCCAGGCAGAGGTGCGCACAGGCCCGCCATGCTGCCCAGCCTGGAGGGGGGGCGTTAGGATGAGCCATGGTGGGGCCTTGACAGAGAGCTCTCAGCACCCCTGCACCCGGGTCTGAAGGCATGGAGAGGAAAGGAGAGCAGATGAGCAGTTAGGGGGTTTAGGCCCGGAGGAGAGAACAGTTAGGGCCATTAGGCTGGCAGGCAGGTGAGTGCTTAGGAATTCATAGCCAATATAAATTGAATTCAGTGGTTCTGGATTCTGAGAGGGATCCCAGATTGGAGAGGGTGCAGGCCAGGCATCTAATAGTAGTTTATGAATTTCGTGCACCAGGCATCTAGTAGTAGTATACTTTCACACATGTTATGTAACACATGCCAGACCTATAATCTTCACAACACCCATGTGAAAGATGTATTGTTGCCTCTGGTTTTATTCAGAGGGCAGAGTAGAGCAAGTAAAGAAACAGCTGGTATTTGAACCCATCTTTTTGACTTCATCACTCATTCTTTCTCATGCTATGCTGCTTATAAATGATAGGTCACTTCACTGCAAAGGAAGCATAATGTCCCCACTGGGACTCCAGTCTCTAAATAAGGGTGAGGTGGTTTAACCACAAAGTTAATGGAGCTTCAGCTTCAGGTCCTCACTTACAGGGCCCCCTCCAAGACCCTGTGCACACTTTCATTTTATCCCTGATCAGGCCCAAGAAAACCTGGATCTGGGTCAAGATATACAACTTTTGATGATTTTTACAAAAATATAAATAGCCAATATGAATTGAGTTCTAGTTAACAAATTCCACTTGGAAAATACTATTTCTTTTAAAGAAATTGGAGCAATTGTGGAGAATTGGCAATGTTTTTCCCCCAAGATGTGAGTGGTAGTGGTAGTGGCTGAGAAAATGGTCATGAGAGAGTGAGGGGCAATTCAGGGCTGGACCTGTGCACTGAGTACTTATAGAGCTGTTGACCTTGGAAGCCAAGAGTTAAAGCTGTGTCAGGTCATCACCTGGAAAATCAGCTTAAGAGAAGTAATGAGGCCCTGAGTGGGTTCTGAGAAAAGCCATCACTCACATCCTGATGAGATGAGCAGTGAGACTGCCTGGCTTAAGTGGACTTAGGACAGAATAATCGTATCCTGCAATGTGCCCAGCTGCTGCAGGCAAGAAGGTTTCTGATTGTGTGGTGGCATTGGGATGCATTGAGGAAAATAGACAGGACCTTTCCAAGTTGGGCGTCAGAGATCATCTTGTCTCAGCCCCTTATGGGATCGATGGGTATGGAGACATGCTTTCTGGAGGTCACCAGACCAATGCTAGAGTGTCTTCTGATTATCATCACCTACTTGTGTTTGCCTGGAGATCAGCAAAATAGCCTGAAACAGATGATGAAGACCGTCTACCAGCAATTCTGGACCCAAGGGGATTTGGCCAGCCTTGGAGAGATGGGGATCAGCCAATGCATCTATACCTCTAGAGCTAAGTTTACATTGCCTACTAATCTGTAGGCACCCTCAGTGGGGTTTCTGAGGAGGGTATGAGTGTGTACTGGGCGTCATGCAATCATGCTTTTTACTCCACTGCATGAAGGCTCTCAGCCTTGGATGTAGCCGCTGCCCCTAAAAGCTGGACTTGTCTTGCCCCTCTAGAAGGACTGACAAAAATTTCTTCTTATGCTATCTACTAGAGGCTTGGTGCACGAAATTCGTGCATAGATGGGGGGTGGTGTTCCCTCAGCCCAGTCTGCACCCTCTTTAATTGGGGACCCCTCGGGAGACATCCCTCTCACAATCTGGGTCCACTGGCTCCTAACTGCTCACCTGCCTGCCTGATCACCCCTAACTGTCCTCCCCTGCGAGCCTATTTGCCCCAACTGCACTCCTCTGCTGGCCAATTTGGTTCTGATTGATTTGTTTCTATGCCAGTCAGCTCAGCGTCAAAAGCTCTGCCTCCTAGGCAGCCATTGGTTCTTCAGAGCACCCACATTTGGTTCTAATTGGTTGGTTCTTATGCCAGTCAGTGTTTTCTGAACCTATTAATGGGGCCTGATCAGAAAGGTGGGGCTGATCAGCAGTCCCTTGGGTCCTGGAAAGAAATGGAGGCATGGCTGCTGGCTTGACTGGGAGAGAAGCAAGTGCCGATCAAAAGCTGCCACAGAGGCAATGGCTCAGTCCCTGCTTCTCTCTTCAGGCCTCTCTCTGGCCCTGATTTGCAGCCCCCTCAGCAGTCAGTGATGGAGCACTGCACCTGCAGTGGAAGCATTCAGTGCTGGATTGCCACTGCAACCCAGTGCTGATTGCAGTACTGGCTTCTGGTTGGTTGAGCCTTGGTCCTTACTGGTGGTGACCCAGGGTTTTTATATATTAGGATATTTAACTGAGATACGGGAAATTTCTTGTCTCACTTCAAAATAAGAGGTGAGCACTCAGAGACACCACTCATAAGGAAAAATACAAAACCCATCTGCTTTATTTATTTTCAGTGCTGGGATATGTTCTGAGTACTTAACCAATCCAGAGACATTTGTTTCATCAGAAATTACAGATAAAGGTGATAAAAACGGGCTATCTGGCTGCTCAGACCACAGTAGCTGATTTAATGAGATCCTGTTAATTCTGGTTACTGAACAAGGGAAGACAACTGGAACTACAAACTGAGAAGTCCATTGGAAAGCATGGCATTCTCTCATTTCAGCTCCAAAGCTGTGGAAATGCCCTGAGTTGAACTAGTAATTGTGTCATCATATGGATAATTCTAAAAATCACAAGAGGTATAGATTGCTTTATAAATGTTGGCTGTTATTATTTCCTTTAATTAATTTATGCTACATTTCCTTTCTATGAAGTTTAATATGCAGTTATCTCTTTCCCACATGAATGCAGAATTTCAGAACATAGAGATTGTCTTGTGCTTCATTGATTGCTCCATTATTGTGGTCCATTTATAAACTCTAATAGACTACTCTTCTGAGACTAATTAACATTTTCCCAAGCATCAAGGAGATGAAGGAAGAACAATATTTTCAGGAAAAAACAATAAATGGGCACTGCTGAAAGCTTGGGCTAGGAAGTGAGTTGACTCTCAGTTGCGTCTGTGTGAACTGTGGGGATTGTGAGCTCCAAGCCCTGATGATAATGGATGTTATAGAGCAGCACTGCCTGAGCCCCACAAGGTCTTGCTATGGCAAAAGGAAATGGCATAACCCTACATTTAAATTCCCCTCCCCTTTTAGGCCAAGTATTTCTTCTTGAAAATTTGGGTCTTGCTAAAATTTTGCTCCCAAATAGGACAGAGGGCTGGTTGATTACTCAGACCTAGGAGACACCCCATATCTCTTACAACTTCCCTGTGTGATCTTATTTGTGGGTCCTTGCAGGGGCCAGGGAGCAAGAAATCCTCAGTTGTTTCTGTCTTAATGAAGCTACATAGGAAAGAAAGAGAAAGATCAAGGAATTTAATTCAGATTTTCTTGCTGAAACCCAAAGTTCCTTTCCTCATTTGGCAAGTGCCTTCCTCAATCCCCTCTTCAGCCTCTGGTTTTCACTCCTGACCACTTCCCTCCCATCCTCCCATCACACACACAATTCCTCAGTTCTCTCCAGAAGCAGTTGTTGCAAGCAAAGATCTGAGCACATGCAAGCATACATGATTCTATAACACACTTCTTTATAAAACAACACAATGCACACATGGTGGCATAACTAATATATAGTTTTATATCTTGTTCTTTGACAGAATATGTCCTAGTGATTACAGAAGGACATGCTTTAATAAGAGCAATTTTATTTAACCTGAGTTTTCATTGCTCTTAAACAAAGCCTCTTCCTCCCCCAATTTCTGCAGTAAAGGGAGTGGAGGGGCTCTCCTTTCTTCCTCTGGAAATTGAATCAAGTGAAGCAAATCAAAGGTGATGACTCCTCAATTTGTTTCCAGTCACTGAAATATTTAAGATTCACTTTATAGGAAAGAAATGAAAGGGCAACAAGTTTATGGAATTCCTTAAGACTCAAATTTAATCGTGTGCAGAGCAGGGATGGAAACCAAAACCCTTGACTTCTAATGTCAGGCTCTTGCCACCAGACTACACTGGTATTTGCTGCTCCCTGTTTCATTTTCAGCTGTCAAGGGACTGGGAAATACCATAGCAGAAGCAAGATGACCTCTTACACTCATGTTAGCATCGGGGTGTGGGGGACTGACAGGAACTATTTGGCCAACTGCGGATACTGAGAGGCTGGATCCTGTCTCCATTTGTTGTCATGAGCTGTGATCTTTGTGGAAGTGTCTATGGGGGCAAGGATAGAGGGAGAAAGGATTCTACAAGTGGAGGCAAAATCTAGGTGATATTAAAGGAAAATAATTGATAGTGTTTGTTAGAAGACAATAAAGTCATGAGCTCCTTGTTGAAGTTAATGGATAAATAATGTTGTTGAAGAACAGAATGGAAAGCCATGTGCCTAAGAATCATGGGATGCAGTTGTGGGTAGATAGTCATATTCCAATAAGCTAACTCTGTGGGAATCAGACTTTTTTAAGCGTAAACTGTATTATTATTTCTGGTTAGAATAAATAGAATCACAGTAAATTGTGAATTCATCAAAGTGATGCCAGATTTAAATAGAAACTTAACTTTAAAGTTGGCAGGTGTGTTGGGGAATGCTAGTCTCTTTCATCATTTACTTTGGTGACTGAGGCTCAGAAAATAATAGACAGAGTGGATCAGAACTGTCTTTTGTGAGCCAGAGCCTGGGCCTGGACAGGATTTACAAAGTCCATTCACTTAAAAGTGGCCAAAGTGTCACTGAACCATTGTCATATGAAATGCCATATTGTCAAGCAAGGGAGCAGCCTCAGAGAAAAGGGAAATCAATATTTATTGATTTCTAATATTGCTAATGTTGTGACTGATATTGTGGTAACCATTTATGCATATGTAAGTATAAACTATGGACCTGAGACTCTAAGAGGTTGGGTAGGTAATGTGAAAACACACCACTAGTACAAACCTGAGGCAGAAACCCAGGTCCACCTGACTCAAAAGCTCATGCCCTTCCACTGAACTGTGCTGCTTTCCCTTGTCACTGAAGGGAAGAGAAGAAAGAAATTTCCTACCAAAACTGTTATGGTGAAAATCCTATCACTCCTATATTATTCCTATATCTATAAATGAAATTACTTGAATTAAAATGTGTATTACTGGGGCATAGCTTTATAAATATAAACATAACTGTATAGAATATGGTCTTAGAGCTTAAAGAGTTTACAGACTGGTTGTGCAATAAGATCAGAATGCATAAATTTAGCAACCAGGTCATTCAGTGTAACTAAAGAGATAATTGTATAGTATAGGATGCTGTAGGAGAACACACAGAATACAAAGTTGAAGGAATAAGAGCTGGGAGGAATCCATACCAGCTGGAGTCTTTCTGAGACTGGACTTCCTAGAAAATGGGTTGAAGTGACTACGAGGAGGTGTATAAATGGAATATGATATAGTTCCAAGAGAAAAGAAATGTGGCATTCAAGAGAAGGTATTCTAGAGCAGTGGTCAGCAAATTCATTAGTGAACAGAGCCAAATATCAACAGTACAACAATTAAATTTCTTTTGAGAGCCACATTTTTTAAATTTAAATTTCTTCTAATGCCACTTCTTCAAAATAGACTCACTCAGGCCGTGGTATTTTGTGGAAGAGCCACACTCAAGGGGCCAAAGAGCCGCATGTAGCTCAGGAGCCGTGGTTTGCTGACCACTGTTCTAGAGTATCCTATTCGAGAGGTAAGGTAATATGAGAAAAAATTATTCGTAGTGTCACTCTTTCCGGAGATAGCTATGTAGAAGAACCACTGGGGATAATTTGATAGCTCTGGGATAGTAGCAGCTGAACTCTTAGCAACTCCAGGTTGGAGAGATTTAAGGGATAGAGTACTTCATGAACTCAGAAGGACCTCTTCATGTGGAAGAGGTTTCCTTGAAAAGAACAATGATTTTAAAAAAGGAGTTAGAGGGTAAGAGCTCCAATGAGGAGAGCATATCTTGATGGGCTTTTGAAAGATGTCTGGCACAGAGTGTCAGAGAATAGCTGGTCTATGTCTTTCTCCTGCCACACTTTGAATTTATATGAGAGATGATATAGCTTGCTCAAGGTAATAGCATCAAGGGAGACTTTGCGAGGTGAATAGGATGTGGCTGAGCAGAGGAAAGATTGGTGAAGAGGGACAGGAATATCAAGACAAGTTTGTGGATCACTGCGGAGGTCATCCTGACCCAAAAGAAGTGCAAGGATTGTAAGAAATTCTGGTAAATGGGTGGGGTCCTACTTTGAAGGGCCATGAAAACAGGGAGGTCAATTTCCCCTTGGTGTGGCAGGAAAGAGATTGCTCTTAAGGTTTTGAGATGAAAGCAGTAAGATCAACCTAGGCAGAACAATAAATCCACTTTATAAAAAAGGAAAATTGGATTCAGGAAAATTCTTGAATAAATATGGAAAAAGAGTAATGAGAGGCTAGAGTTGAATAGGGTAGAGGGTATAGCCAGTTGTAGGATGTGCATCAAAGGGGAAATTGGTAGGAGTTGCATATTGGGGGTAAGAGGAAGAAACAAGCTGATAGTAAATACCAGTTTTCAAGTCTGAGTGACAGAGAGATGGCAATGAGTTTGAAAGAGGAAGAAGAGTGATGATTATAGGGCAAGAGTGGGAACTTAGGTGATGGGCTTCAGTTGGGATATATTGAGATTGGGGAAAACCCACTACTTAATTATTTCTTCAAGTCTTGACATGGGTGATCAAGGTTATAACCTTGAAAGGGTAGAGTGGTAGAATACCAAGGATGGGGATGTGGGAGCAGTCCTCCTGAGTATAGGGGATAAAGAGTAACTTGTCTATAAGAGAACTCATGAACAATAATCAAAGCAACCAAAAGTTGATGAGCTTTTAATTATTATTGAATCCAAGTCAGTGATAAAACTTCTTTATGAAAAAAATACTTTGTTCCTGAAGAATTGCTGTTGCCACTGCTGACTTTTCACAACATACAGGGTGGGCAAAGATAGGTTTACAATTGTGAATATGTGAAACAGAGTTTATTCCTGTATTATTATTTAATTAGAGGTCCGGTGCGTGAAATTTGTGCACAGAGTGGAGGGGATGTCCCTCAGCTCAGCCTGCACCCTCTCCAATTTGGAACCCCTCAAGGGATGTCTGACTGCCCGTTTAGGCCCTATCCCACCAGGCAGTCGGAAATTCCTGTCACAATCCAGGACTGCTGGCTCATAACTGCTCACCTGCCTGCCTTCTTGATTGCCCCTAACTGCTTCTGCCTGCCAGCCTGATCACCCCCTAACCACTCCCCTGCCAACCTGATTGATGTCTAACTGCTCCCTTGTCAGCCTGTTTGCCCCCAACTTCCTTCCTCCGCCAGCCTGGTCACTCCTAACTGCCCTCCCCTTCAGGCTTGATCTCCTCCAACTGCCCTCCCTTTCAGGCCTGGTTTCTCTCAACTGCCCTCCCCTGCTGGCCTGATTGCCCACAACTGCCCTCCCTTGCAGGGCCTGGAACCTCCCAATGGCCCTCCCCCTCCACACTTTCTGGCTGTTTCATGCACACCTCGACCCTGCACTCTGCCTCACGCATTCACCAGTCACCTTGGCCCCTCCCCCCACACCTGATTGGCTTGTGGGTGTAGCGAAGGTATGGTCAAATTTGCATATTACTCTTTTATTAGATAGGATAGATTATTGTATTATTTATTTGTATTGCAACCCTAAACCTATTTTTGCCCATCCCTATATATAAACTTAAAATTAGCATATAAGTACTTTTTGTATTTATTTATTTAGTTAGTTTTAAATTATTTATTGTTTAAAGTATTACCTATATCCCTTTTCCCCCCAGCACATACCCTCACCCCCCTAGTTCTGTGTCCATTGGTTATGTTTATATGCATGCATATAAGTCCTTTGGATGATCTCTCCCTATTCCCCCTTCTCCTGCCTTTCTTCTGAAGTTTGATGGTCTGTTCGATGCCTTGCTGTTCATGCTTTGCTATTTTTGTTCATCAGTTTATGTTGTTTAGTATATTCCACAAATGAGTAAGATCATGTGATATCTGTCTTTCTCTGACTGACTTATTTTGCTTAGCATAATGCTCTCCATATCCATCCATGCTATTGCAAATGGTAAGAATTCCTTCTTTTTTTTTTTGATAGCAGCACTAGGGGCTCAGTGCACAAAATTTGTGCACTCGGGGGTGGGTGATCCCTCAGCCCAACCTGCCTCCTCACACATACTGGGAGCCTTCAGGGGATGTCCTACTAATCACTCATCCCAGCCTGTCCAAGGCCTAAAACCTCTGGCCAAGGCTTTAGGCCTTGGACACCCAGCCATCGCTCTGCAATGGGCCAATGGCTGGCTCTGTCCCAGCCAAGCCCCACCCCCCCACCAGGCCCGGGCCTATGCCCTGGCCAGCATGTGCTGGCTGCCTCGACCCCACCCCCTCATGGTCATGGCCACCTCAGGCCCATCTCCCATGTCCCGGGCCACCTCAGCCCCACCCCCCACATTCTGGGCTGCGTTGGCCCCAGCCCTCACAGCCCTGGTGCATTGGCCCTGCCCTCCCCCACAGCCTTGGCCGCCTCTGCCCCTCTCCCCTGTGGCCTGAGCAGCCTTGAATCTGCCTCCACGTGGCCTGGGTGACCTCGGCCCCGCCTCCCCAGCCCAGGTGACCTGACCCTGCCCCCGCCCCCGGTCCTGACCACCTTGGCCCTGACCCCATGGCCCAGGGTGCCTTGGACGCCCATTCTCGTGGCCTTGACCACCTCACTCCCCCCCCCCCCCCGGCCCTGGCTGCCTTGGCCCCACCCCCACTCCTGATTGGCTAGAGGGTGTGGCTTGTGGGTGTAGCAAAGGTTAGGTCAATTTGCATATTGCTCTTTTATTAGATAGGATAGTATTCCATTGTGTAGATATATCATGGTTTTTTAATACACTCATCTGCTGATGGGCACTTAGGCTATTTATAAATCTTAGGTATTATAAATTGTGCTGCTATGAACATAGCGGTGCATATATTCTTTCTGATTGGTGTTTCTGGTTTCTTAGTATATAGTCCTAGAAGTGGGATTATTGGGTCAAATTGGAGTTCCATTTTTAACTTTTTGAGCAAACTCCATACTGTCTTCTACAGTGGAAGTTTTTTGATTACTGCTTCAATTTCCTCCATAATTATTTGCCTATGAAAATATTCTGATTCTTCCTGATTGAGCTTTGGAAAGTTATATTTTTCAATGAATATGTCAATTTCTTCTAGGTTGACCAATTTATTGGAGTAGAATTGTTAATAGTGTTTTTTTTCTTTATTTCTTTGTATGTCTGTGGGGTCTGTTATTTCACCTTTTTCATTTCTGATTTTGTTTATTTGGGTCCTGGCTCTTTGCTTCTTGGTGAGCCTAGCTAGAAGTTCATCGAACTTGTTTTTTAAAAACTATATTACCTATGCTGTACTTTATATCACCATGATATTCTGTACCTGCTAATTTATACTTCTTTTTAAGAAAATTATGATTTTAAATCATTCTTCAGAAACTAAAAAAAGTTAAGATGCAAGAAAAACGATTTTAAATATAATAATGTTACATGCAATAAACTGTAATATTTCAAGAAAAACGATCTTAAGTATAATAATATTACATGAAATAAACATTAATATCTCAAGAAAAACAATTTTAAATATGATGATGTTACATGCAATAAACACCAAATATTCAATAAACATGATCCTCCATATAAAAATATTCTATGTAATAAATATTAATATTTCAAGAATTAAAGGATTTAAAGTATAATAATATTACCAAAACTGTACTAAGAGGAGTATGATAGCATAAAAGTTGTAGGAAATATTTAAAATCTGCAGGTAACAGGATTACTTCTGTTATATTCTAGAATATTTTCTCCCCCTCTGGCTCTATATTTGTTCATCAGTTTATGTTGTGCATTATATTCCACAGATGAGTGAGATCATGTGATATTTATCTTTCTCTGACTGACTTATTTTGCTTAGCATGATGCTTTCCAGGAACATACATGCTATTGCAAATGGTAAGAGTTTCTTCTTTTTTACTGCAGCATGATATTCCATTTTATAGATGTACTACAGTTTTCTAATCCACTTATCTGCTGATAGGCACTTGGGCTGTTTCCAAATCTTAGCTATTGTAAATTGTGCTGTTATGAACATAGAGGTACATATATCTTTTCTGATTGGTGTTTCTGATTTCTTGGGCTATATTCCTAAAAGTGGTATTATTGGGTCAAATGGGAGTTCCATTTTTATTTTTTTGAGGAAAAGCCATACTGTTTTCCACAGTGGCTGTTCTTAGGGGAAATGAGTTTAATTTGTGCTCATTGAGTATGATGTTGGTTGTAGGTTTGTCATATAAGGCTTTTATTATGTTGTGGCATGATCCCTCTGTTTCCACTTTGCTGAGAGTTTTTATCAAGAAAGGGTGTTGGATTTTTTCAAATGCTTTTTCTGCATTGATTGATATGATTATGTTATTTTTACCTCTCCATTTGTTATATGATGTATCAAATTTATTAATTTGTGGACATTGTATCATCCTTGCATCTCCAGAATAAATCCCACTTGGTCATGATGTATGATCTTTCTAATGTAATGCTCAATCTGATTTGCTAGAATTTTGTTGAAGATTTTAGTTCTATGTTCATCAAGGATATTGGCCTGAAGTTCTCTTATTTTGTGGTGTCTTTATATGGTTTTGGGATTCCAGTAATTCTGGATTCGTAGAAAGAGCTTGGAAGTGTGCCTTCCTGTTAAATTTTTCTGGAATAGTGTGAGGAGATTAAATTTTAGTTCTTTAAATGTTTGGTAAAACTCTCCTCTGAAGCCATCCAGTCCAGAGCTTTTGTTTTCTGGAAGGTTTTTTGTTTGTTTGTTTGTTTGTTTAACTGTTTCAATTTCTTCAGTAGTTACTGGCTATTCAGGTTTTTTATTCTTCCTGATTGAGTTTTGTAATGTTTTATTTGTCTAGGAATATGTCCATTTCATCTAGGTTGCCCATTTGTCAGAATAGAGTTGTTCATAGTATTTTTTTACAATCCTTTGTATGTCTGTGGGGTCTGTTGTTATTTCTCCTCTTTCATTTCTGATTTTGTTTATTTGGATCCTCTCTCTTTGTTTCTTGCTGAGCCTGGCTAGACGTTCATCAATCTTGTTTATGCTTTCAAAGAACCAGCTGTTGGTTTCATTGATATATATTTTTTTTGTCTCTATGTCATTTATTTCTGCTGTGATCTTTGTTATTTTCTTCCTTCTGCTTACTATGGGCTTTTCTTTTGGCTCTCTTTCTAATTTTTTATGTTGTAGAGTTAGATAATTTATTACCAATTTTTCTTATTTTTTGAGGTAGGCCTGTAGAGCTACGAACTTCCCCCTTAGGACTGCTTTCACTGTGCCCCATAGATTTTTGGATTGTTTTGCTTTCATTGTCATTTGTTTTGAGAATGTTTTTAATTTATTTTTTGTTCTCTTTGGTAACCCAATCAATGGGGTATAATGTTCTGAAGATGTTGGTTAAGTACGTCTGATCTGGTGAGTCATTTATGATTGCTATTTCTTTGTTGATTTTTTTGTCTAGAGGATTTTCCAGTTATGTCAAGAGGGTATTAAAATCCCCTACTATGATTGTATTGCTAAAGATCTCTCCCTTGATATCTTCCAGAAGTTTTCTTATGTATTTGGGTACCCCTGCATTGTGTGCATATATGTTTACCAGAATTATATCCTCTTGTTGTATCAATTTCTTTAATATTATGAACTGGCCTCCCTTATCTCTTTTTATGGCCTTCACTTTGAGGTCAATTTTGTTGTATATGAATACTGCCACCCTAGCTTATTTTTCATTTCCATTTGCCTGAAAAATATTTTCCTATTCCTTCACTTTTCATCTATGTGAGTCCCTTATTCTGAAGTGGGTCTCTTGTAGACATCATACTTATCTGTCATTTTTTATATCCATTCAGCCTCTATGTCTTTTTTTGGAGCATTTACATTTAAGGTTATTATTGAAAGGTACTTGTTGGTAGCCATTTTTATTCTTTATGCCTGTGTTCCCCTTTCTCTTTCTCTTTCTTCTTTTTAAAACAGTCCCTTTAGCATTTCTTGTATTGCTGGTTTGGTAGTGATAAACTCCCTTACGTTTTTTTATTTGTTTGCTTTCCAAACTCCTCATTTCCCCTTAAATTGCTGGATAGAGTATTCTTAAATTCCGTCCTTGCTTTGCATCATTTTATGTACTTCATTCCATTTCCTTCTGTCCTGATGTGTTTGTGTTGATAAATCATTTGATAATCTAATGGGAGATCCTTCCTAGGTAATTCTTTGTCTCTCTATTGCAGACTTTAAGATTCTCTTTTTGTTGTTAACGTTTGCCATTGTAATTATGACAATTCTTGGTGTCAGTTTTTTTGGACTCATCTTGTTTGGGACTCTGTGCTTTTGTGACTTTTTTTCCTTCCCCATATCAGGGAAGTTTTCTGTCATTATTTCTTCAAATAGGTTTTCTAATCCTTGCTCCTCTTTTTTGTCTTTCTGGCACCCCTATTATATGTTTGTTACTTCATTTAGGAAAACTTTTTCCTAAAGTTTTCTTAAGCTCTCCTCCTGCTTGCTAATTTTTTTCTCCAATTACTCTTCAGATTGGGTGTGTTTTGCTGCCCTATCTTCTAACTCACTAATTTCTGTACTCAGCTTCTTCTAGTCTACTGTTGAAAGTTCCATTGTGTTTTTTATTGTAGTTATATAATTTTTGAATTTCTCTTGATTCTTACATAAGTTGTTTATTTTCTCATCCATCCAGTTTATGAACTGTATGACCCTTACTCCAAATTCTTTTTCTGACATCTTGCATGCCTCCATTTAATTTAGTTCAATATTTTTGGGCAATTCTTCCTTTTCTTTCCTTTGGGGCTGTTTCTTTGTCTCCCAATTTTCCGTCCTCTTTCTGGCCCTGGGCACTCTGGCTGGGGTTTGAGAAGTTGAAGACCCTATCATGGCAATTGTCTGGAAATTGTTAGCCCAGAGGTTGGATCTGCCTTGAGTCTCACACCTTTATTGTCTCTGGTCTGAGTTGTATCCCCTTCTCCCATGGATCTGGTCCCACAGTTGTCTGCTTCAGATGCTCAGGGTGGTGGGAATGCATGCACAGTTCTTCCTGTGTGCAACTCCTTGTGAGGACCCAGAAACCTCTGGCATGCACTTTGCTATGCAGCTCCAGTACCCATGGCAGGGTGGTATCCAGTGTCCCTCTGGCAGCATATTTGCAATGTGGTCCTGTGGCTGCTAGTTGGGCACACTGGCTTGTTCTGCATTGCTTTGGCAGCACTCTCCTGTGGCCCAGAGTTAGTCATGTGCTGGGTTGCTCCCAGTGATTCTTGCAGGACTATTCCAGGGACCAGGGAGAAGTGGGTGCACATTGTTCTGGGTCATATAGTCAGAACTCCCCTATGACCTGAGTGGGGTGCATGCTGGGTTACTCCATGTTGTCCTGGTAGCAAGACCTTGAGCCCAGTGTCAAGTGGGAACTGGTTGCTCTGGGTTGCATAGTCTTCACTTTCTTGTAGTCCGGAGTAAGATTTGTGCTAGGTTGCTACAATTAGCTCATCCTCAGTGTGGAGTGGGTCAGGTTGCCCTGAGTAACTTAATCTGAGCTGTCCCATTTCCTGGAGTGAGGTGTGCATTGGGTTGCTCCAGATGGCCCTAGCAGGACTGTCCTGGAGGCTGGGATATAGTGGGTGTGGATTGCTCTCCATTGCATAGTCAGAGCTCCCCTGTGGCCCTGAGTGAGGTGTGTGTTGGGTTGCTCTGGGTTGCACCTCGAGGGTGAAGTGGGTGTGGGTTGCTCCAGATCACCCCAGCAAGGCTTTCCAGGGGGCTGGTGTGGAGTGGGCACCAGTTGCTATGAGTTGCAAAGGTTGCTTTGTTTCATGCAGTCTGTGTTCTCCTGTGGTCTGTAGTGGGGTATGCTCTGAGTTGCTCCAGGTTGTCCTGGCAGCAATTTCCAGGGATCAGGGTGGAGTGAGTGCCTAGTGGCTCCAAGTTAGGCTAGCAGCATGGTTCTGGGGGCTGAGGTGGGTATGGGGTACATGATTCCTCCAAGACTTATTATGGGGTCTTGGAGCTGGATCCAAGGATGCTGGGTCCCAGCAGACTGGTGAGGAGGCCCGGTGCAGGAACTTACTCTGGCAGAACACATTCCCTGCAGACATCGGGGAGCCTGCAGGAGGTACTGCACCACTCACTGCTAGGGCTCAGTGGTGATTCCACATGGATTATGGCTGGCAAGCAGCATTCTTTAGGTGTCTTCTGCCCTTCCTTATTGAAAATTGTCCTCTCAGCTGTGTCTCATTTGTTAATTCAGGGTGGATGTTCTCTGATTTAGTTGCTTTTCTGGCCTGGCTCTAGGAGGAGGTGCATGACACTGCTGTCTATTCGATAGCCATTTTCTATTCCCAAGTACATTTTTTTTAAAGTTAGTTATTTCTTAAATTGTGGTAAATTATATCAGATAAAATGTGAAGTTTACAATGTTAATCATTTTAAGTATACAGTTCGAGGGCATTGAGTCCATTCACATTGTTTTGCAACTATCACCACAATCCATTCACAGAACTAAAACTCTGTACCCATTAATCATTAACTTTCCATTCCTCCTCCCCCAGACCCTGATGACTATCATTTTACTTTCTTTGAATTTGTTTAGTCTACGTATCTCATAAAAGTGGAATCATTACTTATCCTTTAATAAACGTTGTCTGCTAGCTGATTTGGAGAAGTAACTATAAAGATATCCACATAGAGATCTCAGACACATGCATTTGTTTCAAGAGTTAAGTGTTGTAAAATTAAATTTATTGATGTATCATTGGCTAATAACATAATATAAAGTTTAGATGTATAATGTTATAATTCAACATCTTTATACTTTATTTTGTATTCACCACCCAAAGTCTAGTCTTCTTCTGTCACCATATATTTAATCCCCTGCTTCCACTGCATCCTCATTCCTCCCCCTTTCCCCTCTGGTAACCACTATTCTGTTATCTGTACCTATGAATTTGTTTTTGTTTGTTTTGTTAATTTGTTTCTCTTTAAATATTTCACATATGAATAAAATAATATTTTTGTCCTTTTCCATCTGACTTTATTAGCATAATCTACCATAGCCCAAGACATGGAAACAAACTACATGTTCAACAACAGATGATTGGATAAAGATAATGTGGTGTACATATACAATGAAATACAACACTTGACCATAAAATGAGGAAATATTGTCATTTGTGACAACATGGATGGATCTTGAGTAAGTTTTTAATTGTACATAATTATTGAAGTTCACTCAAGGGTGGCTGGTGTCTACAATCCCTAAGATCTTACATACCCCTATGGTCAAAGAGGAATTAAAAACAAACCATGACTGATAGCTTGTTGGTTTCAGAGAAGAAGAAAAAACAGAATTTGAATCACTTCAGTTCTGCGGTTCTATGTAACCACTTGGAGTTCTTATTTGTGGTTAAAATTTAAAACAGTAAAATAGAGTGCAAACTGTGAAGTAAAATATTTTTGTTTGGTAAGTGTAAACTTGAGTTCATACATGAATTTTAAAAAATTGAAATAACCTCTTTAATATTAAAGTTAATTATTCAATTTTAATTACTAACTGTTGCTTTTAAAACTAAAAAATGGATCAAGAAAATAAAACTTTTCTGGTGTGGGACAATACAAGCTGCATATGACTTGAATAATCTGGTTAAGAGTAAAACTTAGCCTATCAGAATAAAGATGGTTCCTTCTCTAGTATTCAGCAAAAAGGAGAAAAGAATGAAACAGGGAGTTGACACAATACAACATGGTTTCATAAATGTCTACCATAAACCAAAAGTGCAGAGAACATAAATAGTTTCTAAAATTTTTTAAATTTGCCTTTATTTTTCTTGAGGCTGCTTTCAGATAAAATTTTAAAAATGCAAAATCCAAATTAATGACTGGCTTTGAAACCTGAAGAAATTTAATTTTAAAGTTCTTGAATGTTTGCTAACTGAATCACATTTCTCTCGCTTATAGAATAGAAACTCCTGAACTGCATAAAATGAAAATAGATTGAGAAAAAAAAATAGTGAACTTTTTTATATCATTTGAACCTAATTATGTTTTTAGCCAAACAAAACCTTTGTGATTAAAGAGCAGATACATCATCAGGACTCAAAGGAGGTCTGTTGACACTGGTAGACAGAGCCTCAGATTGTAATCTAATTTTGAAGGAACATTTTGGAAAATTAAACATCCTATTCTTTTAGAAGAGAGTTTTATTTCATATATATTTCCTCAAAATTCAAAATTAATTCATGTTCTGGGAAATTACATCAAATTGAAAATAATGGTAGATATTTTTAAAAGTTAAATACATTGGCATTATTTTTATAGCACTCCTGGTATTTCTCACTGTTATTAAATATTTGAAGTGATCAGATATATCCATGATGAAGGTGGTTAGGTTGAAATAGTCATTTGAGCATCTTTCTTATTTCTGGGAAGATCGCTACTGAATGCATCAAAGAAATCTTGGAATGATTTATGGATGGATTGAACATCAACTTCTGTCATGGTCAAGGAACAACAGCTCTGAAACTCTGACCAGTGCTCACAGGTGCCCCGCAAAGATCTAAGAAGTGCCTCAGGTCCTTCTTAGTGTCTTCTGCAAATCATTCTCTGCATCTTTGCAGAGTTTACTCATTTAGAAATGTTTCTTTATGTGTGACATTTTAAAAATGTGTTTTTAAAATTAATTTTAGAGAGAGGAGGGAGAAGATAGAGGGAAACATAGATAGACATCCATTAGCTGCCTCTTGCATACCCACTACTGGATTGAACGCACAACCCGGGCATGTGCCCTCACCGGGAATCAAACCCTGGACCCCTTGGTCCCTGGGATGACACCCAAGGCCACTGAGTCACACCATCTGGGTTATGTGTGACATGTTTGAAGTTATGGATAAATTTTATTCATTCTCAGTAATTTCATTTCATCAGTGAAAGACGTTGCAGACCGTAGTGACAAATCAAAAGACTTTCCCAGAGATGACGGAACTCTCAGTATGAAGCTGTGCATACCACAAAGACTAATTCTGAAAAATTATTACCAAATTTGAAGTTGGGAGGTTCACCTTAGATTTTATGAAGGAGGCCTTTAAGTCAGCAACAATGAAATTTACCAGTAAACAAGTGACATTGCCATAGAAAGTACAATAAATGTTGAAGAAAAGAGCAGAGAAATAAAAAAAAGATGCTGGCTTTACTTTCCCTGAAGAAAGCTGAAGGGCAATGTGTGAATGCCTCAATCATTTTCCCCAAGAACTGTACACTAGTGCTAAAGGAATAGATCAAGTGATAAAAATGTTTATGCTCTGATTTTTGTAGAAGAAAAATTTGGAAAGTTTTTAGCATATACAGAAGAAATCCAGAGTGAACTTTCTGGAAAGGAAAGGAGAGAATGCTAATTTTTGGAATGTGAAAATGTTTGGTAACTGCTTGGGTTAATTTCCAAAAAATAAAAACATACGCAGTATAGCAATTTCTGAAATTTATTGTGAAATTTGATTTATGTGAACCTCTGCTACACTATATTCTTTTGTTAAATATTTGTATATCTGTTTTCTCATGGGTGGAGATCTTCGTATGCATCCTGTGGGACCTGCTGGAAATCTGGAGTTTCTATCAGCTGACCCACATAGGGGAAGCACCAGTCAGGTTCCTGGGATAGTTGGGTGGATGACCCCACCCCCAATCAAGACCCTGATGCTTCCTAAGACTGTTCAAACCTACAGGCTTGGCCTCATCTGCTGTCTCCTCTGAAAAGCTGGGGATGCAAGGTATGGCAGGTAGGGTTCCTGAGGGTGTGGTGGGTTGAATCACCTATGGAAGTGGTGTTTTTCCTTTTTCTGTGCTGTAGCTTCTGGGAGGGGATAGTGCAGTAGTTCTCAACCTTTTTTTTGGCCATACCTACCTAAACATCTCTAAAATCCTGATCCTTCCCCACCCAACATATAATTCTTATTATTCAAAAAGTAACTCCTATTCATGTGAGGAAGCCTAAAAGGCCATTGGTCTAAACAAGCTTCCAAAGAACATGGCATCTATGAAAGAGAAAAATAAAAGAATGCAAGGGCAGTTGAAATACTGAGAAAGAAATCACTAAGAAATTGTTAAAAAATAATGATATGAAGTGATATGAAAAAATAGCAAGTAAAGTTTCAAAACAGAGAACTGAAATGCATAAATATGTCACAATATATATTTACTAGAGGCCCAGTGCATGGATTTGAGCACCAGTGGGGTTTCTTGGCTTGGCCTGCAGGGATCCAGCCAAAACTGGCAATTTGACATCCCCCAAGGGGTCCCACAGTGTGAGAGGGCACTCTGCAAAGTTGCTGTTGCTCGGCAGGTCCTGCATTGAGCGTCTGCCTCCTGTTGGTCAGTGACTGTCATAGATACTGATCAGTTGACCACTTGGTTGACTGGTTGCTTAGGCTTTTATATATATATAGATATACTGTATATGAGGCCCCTAGAACCATAAGAAATGCAAAAAATTCACTGTTAACATTCTCAAATTGCCCCCCCTTAAAAATCAAAATGCCCCATTTGTGGCAATAAACTATAATTTATTCTTCTTCACTGCAACTGCTTTACATTGGGAACCACTGGGCTAGCACCTCCCAGGAAAAATGGCCGTTTCAGTTGTGTGTGTGTGTGTGTGTGTGTGTGTGTGTGTGTGTAGGGGAGTGGGTTTGCAACTGAATACAGAACTTCCCACTGCTGTTTTACCTATCTCCCTACAATGCTTCCCACCCAAGCCTCTTCTTAGGCACTACAGTCCTCACCAACCTCCTCCCACCAAAGCCTTAAGTGAGTAGCTGCTAACAAATATCCTGTACTCTGGGGAAAAGGAAAGAAAAGAAAAGAAAAGAGAAAAGAAAAAAGGAGAGGAGAGGAAAGCAAAGAAAAGATGACCAAAACAAAACAAAACAAAACAAAAAAACCTCTGAGGCTTTCTTTCCAACCAGCTCAGTTCTACTGGCTCTGATCTCCTGGGTAACTAGAAGCCCCGCTGACTTTCATGTCTGGATGTTATCCGGACTGCTGGTTTGGGCTCTGGTGCTGTGGGCTGTGGAGCCCATCCTGGGTTCTGGGCCTTCACCTTTTCCAAGAAATAACCCTCTTGTAGCCCAGAGATCCCCCCTTACTCTTGGCCTAATGCCCGTGGAAGCTGGGTCAACCCTTCTCAGGGTGTTTTCTGTCCTTTCTTGATATGTCTCCTCCTCAGCTGGATCTCAGTTGGTAATTCCAGGTGAATGTTCCCCAGTTTAGTTTTATTTCCAGTCTTGCCCTGTGAGGAGTTGCAAGAAAGGTCTGCTTAGCCCCCCTGGTATGGCTCAGCCAGAAGTTGCTCATTTCTGTAAGACATTTTTAAAAATTAAAATTAATAAATTGTTCTTCAAATAACTATGAGCGAATAAAAAGTGTATTGCACATGAACATGCAAATAAGGTCAATCAAAGAGCAATTTGTCATTGACAAATTTGCAGGAGTTACAGCTTCAAAATAGAAAATATAATCTATTATTCTTTACTACAACAGAAAAATATAGTTTTTTTCTCTTTTAAAAGTACATTAGTTCTATTAAAATATCAGTCCCTTACATTTTTCTTGTTTGAACGGTAATATTTATTTTTTCTTTATTTTTATTGTTGGTACTATTACATATGTCTCCATTTCTCTGCCCCTGCTCCTTCGCCCTCCCCTGCCATCTCACTCATCCCTAGTGCTCCCCCGCTCCCCTGCACCTGCTTTCCTCTGTTTATCACCACACTGTTGTCTGTTTCTATGGAACAGACATATGCATATGCTTATGCATATATGTTCTTTGGCTAATCTCTTCACATTCTTTCCTCCAGTTCTCTCCTCTGCCTTCCCCTCTGACAGCTGTAATATTTATTTTAATAATTTTTACTGACATATAGAGGATTTTGGTAAAAGAACATTTTTATTTTCTGTGCTTCTTTTCTAGTCATAACTAATTTATTTTATTTCATGGTTATAACTGAAAGTAATTTTGTCATATAGAGGAAAGGAGTGTTAAAAATGGGATGCTCTGGGGGTACATTAGGAGTGCCACTGTGATAAGAGGCACCCTTGCAAGTTATACAAAGAAATCTTTTTTTGTTGACGTTTTCAAAACATTGAATAATTTTTACCTTAAAAACATATTTCTTTAATTTTTCAATTTTAGTTGACATACAATTTTATATAGTTTCAGGTGTATAACATTGACATGTATATACCTGATGAAGTGATCACCCTGGTAAGTCTAGTACCTATCTGATATGGCACATAGTTATTACAATATTATTGACTACACTAGTGGCTCTGTGCATAAAATTTATGCACGGGGAGAGAAGAGGGCTGTCCCTCAGCCCGGCCTGCACCCTCTCCAATCTGGGACTCCTTGAAGTATGTCCTACTGCCGGTTTACAGGAATCAGGCCTAAACTGGCAGTTGGACATCCTTTTCACAATCTGGGACTGCTACTCCTAACCGCTCACCTCCCTGCCTGCCTGATTGCCCCTAACCATTCTGCCTGCTGACCTGCTCGCCCCCAAATGCCTCCCTGCTGGCCTGCTCACTCTAAACTGGCCCCTGGTGTCCTGATCATTCCCAATTGACCCCCATAGAAAGCCTGCTCACTCCTAACTTGCCCCCCTGCTAGTCTTCTCAGCCCCAACTGCAACTCCTCCCCTCTGTTGGCCTGATTACTTCCAACATCCCCCCACCCCTTACCACCCCACCCCCCGCCCCGACCAGCCTGATCACCCACAACTGCCATCCCATCCTGGCCTGATCACCCACAACTGCCCTCCCCTCTTGGCCTCTAACCACATCTACCTCTGCCCTGCCACCATGGTTTTGTCCAGAAGAACATTTAAAAGGTATCATGGAAGGTCTCCCACTCTAATTAGACTATTACCCTTTTATTAGCATAGACTAGGGGCCTGGTGCATGAAATTCGTGCACTGGGGGTAGGTGATCCCTCAGCACAACCTGATCCCTCACACATACTGGGAGGCCTCAGGGGATGTCCTACTGACCACTCACCCCCAGCCTGCCCAAGGCTTAAAGTCTCTGGCCGAGGCTTTAGGCCTTGGGCACCCAGCCATCGCCCTGCAATGGGGCTGATAGCTAGCTCTGTCCCAGCCATGCCTCCCCGCACCCAGCCCAGGCCTTCATCCCAGCCAGCTCGCGCCTGGTTAGCATGGGCCTCAGCCCTGCCTCTCCGGCCCAGGCCTTCTCCCTGGCCAGTGCGTGCTGGCTACGTTGACCATGCCCCCGAGGCCACTGGCCTCCTCAGCCCTGTCCCCCTGGCCTGGGCTACCTCAGCCCCGCTCCCCTGGCCCTGGCCACCTTGGCCCCATCCCCCATGGCCCAGGCTGCCTCGGCCCCACCCCCTGCAGCCTGGACCACCTCGGCCCTGCCCTCCCCTGCCCTAGTCACCTTGGTCCTGCCCCCCACAACCTGGGCCACCTTGGCCCCGTCCCAGCTCCTGATTGGCTGTTGGGCGTGGCTGTTGGGCGTGGCTGTTGGGCATGGCTTGTGGGTGTAGTGAAGGTATGGTCAATTGGCATATTATTGTTTTATTAGATAGGATAGAGGCCTGGTACATGGGTGGGGCTGGCTGGTTTGCTATGAAGGGTTTCTGGATCAGGATGGGGGTTCCCTTGGAGCATGGGGTGGCCTGAGCAAGGGGCCTATGGTAGTTTGCAGGCTGGCCACACCCCCCATGGTGTGAGGGTTCCTGCTGGGGAAGGCGCAGCCAGCCCAGGTGAGGGGCTGAGGGCTATTTTCAGGATGGCCACACCCCCTTCAGGGTGGGGGTCCCTGCTGGGGTGCCTGGCCAGCCTTGGTGAGGGGCTGATGGCTGTTTGCCAGTGTCCAGGCCCCTCAGCAGGAACTCTTACTCCATGGGTGCATGACCAGACTAGGTAAGGGGTTTAGGGCCATTTTCAGCCTGGTCAGGTCCTCCAGTGACCCACGCTCCCAGCCACTCCTTCAACGGTGGCCAGGGAAGGCGATAAGCTTGGCTTCTCCATTGCCTGGGACAACCCAAGCCTCCTGCTCACTCCAGCTCCCTGGCCACTGCCATCTTTGTTGGGTTCATTTGCATACTCACTCTGATTGGCTGGTGGGCATAGTGGAAGGATGGTAAATTTGCATGTTTCTCTTTTATTAGTGTAGATTCCCTGTGCTGTACTTTACATCCTTGTGACTATTTTTATATCTAATGATTGGTACATTTTAATCCCTTCCCTTCTTTTCCCCTTTTTAAACTCTTGATTGAAGATTGAGAAAGGATTAGAAACTGGGTTCTGCTCGACTCTAGGGAGATCCTGGTAGATTAGTATGTATCACAAAGCTCATGCAGAGCAGGTGCTTTAGCAAACATTTATTGAACAAATAGTGAATGAGGAGGTGAATGAAGGACTCTTCTATCTGGCAATCTCCTTCTGCACAAAGGAACCTGTGAAATCTTAATAGGATTTAGGAAGGATTTAAAAATACACTAAAAAGATACCAAGGATGAGATAGTTTATTAGCCTAAGGTTTCTGGAAGATTTATCAACTTTCATGTGGCTTTTAATATCTTTGTTGTACACAGCTTAGTTAGCAAGAAATTATGAACCATGAAAACAGGGTGTTTCCTTAATGCATAAAATTTATTTTGGAGGAAGTTAAATGGTAAAGATGACAAAATAGCAAGAAGAATATCAATGAATGGAAAATAACATGACAAAGGAAGGATACAACTTTGCATAGTCAGTGATAGCCAATGTATGTTTGGGCTCTTTGATGCCCAAACCAGAGAAATGAGGCTTAGTAATTTATGACACTAATATGAAGATTGAAAGAACTTTTAATTCAAAGTTTCAGTGGTAGGTCATTAAATCTGACCTAAAATAGCCCAATTTCTCAAGAAGGGTGTTGTTTCCTTTCTCTTCTACACTCACTGATGGTAAATTAAGAGCTAAGCTGGGATAACTAAAAAAAGGCCTGAAAAAAGAGGAAGTATGTGAAATAGGTTAGTGTGAGTTTTCAGCACACTTTTTTTTACTGACTGTGCACCCTGTCAATTTACTGCTGTGCTTTTAACTTATAGAAACACATGTCATCCAATCCATAGGGCTCTCTGGTACATTCACTTATGAATTTTATGTAATTAATCAAACATATTTTGAAGAGTTTATATTTATACAAAGAAGTGGACCTACGCTCCATTACTGTGGTCAGTGATGTCTGACCAGCATATCTGATATACTCAAAAGAAAGTCTCTGTTGGTTTCCCAATGAAATACAAACTCAATAATCTAGCATACTTAATCTGCTATCTCTAGAATTACCATCAAATCTTCTCCTGTTCCCATTCTTTCTATGCTGTTCCCTTTGCCTAGCACAGCTCTTCCCCATTGCGCACCAGGAGAAGCCTTCCCCGACCAGACTGAGAGCCATAGAACTTTGCTTTCTGCGCAGCAGCATAACTGTCCCACCACTTCCGACTCTAGACCGTAAGTTCAATGAGGGTGGGAAGCATCGTATCTTCAGGGCTTGATACAATCCTTTACACATGAAAACACACAATGACTATCTGATGAACAAATTTTAATAGCGAGTGAAAGTAGAAGGATTAACAACTATATGTGTGACATCATTATACACACACACACACACACACACACACAATGTACTTTTTCAACAGCAGAAAGGAAATATCATACAACAAAATGTTAGTATTTTAATTGCCAAATCTATTTTGCAACCATTTATTTATACAATAACAAGGAACCACTCTGTTACTTTAAAATAGCAAGTAAAAAGAGGAAACTATCTGAATTCAACTCTAAGGTTAAGAATATTATTCAAGCATAATGCCTATGCCTGTGATCTGACTTATAAACAACAAAAGGCTGGGACACTCTCTGGGGGGAGGGAAGTTACAATTATATAAACTACTCATATGTAGGCCACAGCACTGGGGGGCACAGAATGAGAGGGAAATGAAACACATGCTGGTGGCACATGCCCCGAGGGCTGGCAGGGGGTCACTTTGTGGATTTAAGAGGGTAAAGCCTGCCAGAGGGGACTTAGGCAAGGACAGGGTGGGGAGAGAGAAGGTGGCTGCTGAGGAAATGGGAAGGAATGCTGAAGAAGTGTCTGGGGACAAGCCAAGGAGCAGGGAAGGACAGCCAGAAGCAGATAGTTCCCACTAGAACAAGGATGGCCTTGCTTGGTTTAGATCCATCAAGAAAAAGAGCGAGAGGGACAGAGGGGCTTCTAGGACTTCAACTGGTGGTGATGATGGTGTACCTGGCTGGGGCTGAAGGGCACATGGGCAACAATGTCCTCCAAAAAGACCTCAAGAAAAATTCAAAGCAGGGGATGAGCAGCATGGCAAAAGGGAGCATCAGATAGTATCTGAGAAAAAGTTCAAGTTGCCAGAAAGAAAGGTGTCAAAGGTGAGGGAAACTTGGGAGTTCAACTAAGAAGGATAAATCAGCCCATGTGGTGAAACTCCAATGAAAGTCCGCACACATATGACTCACACAGCAAGCCAGGGACACAGGCTGGCTGAGGGAGGAACAAGAGAAACAAGCAAGGGGGTGGAAGTGAGAAGTTGTTTGTTGTGTTAGAAGAAACTGGGTGGAGGTGTCAGGGATGCTGTTGGCTTGTTTGGCAGCAGACTGGGGCAATTATAATGACAGCTTCTAAGGACCTTCCCAAAATAACTACCTCACCAGCAGTGATAATAAGAAATAAAACAAGAAAAGAAGCTAGAGGGAGGTGTGCTGATAATGTGTGCTAGGCAGGAGATAGTAGTGCATCCTCTCAGGGGTCAGGAGGATGAATGGCTGGGGGAGCTGCTGGATGGGCTTCCCTAACATAGGTGGGCAGTTCCGGGAGTCCAGGAGATCAGTGTCAAAGAACCTCTAGAACTCTCAGTCCAGTAAACCTATTTTTTTTTTTTTTAGGGAAAACTATCCTTCCCTTCTTGCTCTGGCTCTTCCCAGTTTGTTACGCGTGGAGAATCAGATCCAAGCTGGTTTCTGAATTTTTGGACTGTAGATCCAATGCCATGAAGTTCCGTATCTCTGTGTCCAAAGCACTAACGTGTGCCTGACATTCACTAAGCACAACAGTTAAGTAAAATGCTATACTTTACTCAGTCATGAACAAAAACTGGCAGGAGAATCTGAGCTGAGATGAAACGGAAACCACCAGTGTACACAGACGACCAAGATAACCTATTTCAGCCAGCCTGTGTCCCTGGCTTGCTGTGTGAGTCATATGTGTGCGGACTTTCATTGGAGTTTCACCACATGGGCTGATTTATCCTTCTTAGTTGAACTCCCAAGTTTCCCTCACCTTTGACACCTTTCTTTCTGGCACCTTGAACTTTTTCTCAGATACTATCTGATGCTCCTTTTTGCCAAGCTGCTCATCCCCTTCTTTGAATTTTTCTTGAGGTCTTTTTAGAGAACCTTGTTGCCCATTGACCTTCACCCCCAGCCACTTACACCCTCAGGAAACAGTTAGGCAATCTCTCCCTTGAATTCAACAATACTTCAGAGAATAGCATGCCTTGACCTCCTGTGCCCTCTTAGCCCAGTGTGACCTCAAGGAATCCTGATGTCATCCCAAATTCACACCTAGGAATTGATGGAAATATACCTGTGGCTGTACACACACACACACACACACATCCCACCACCACCACCACCACCACCACCACCACCACCCATACACCAGTATGATATAAGACTTGGGCACTCAGAGACCACATATCCTGGCACATGGTAATGATAATGCTAGTCATCAAGGAGAGAGACTCAGGCTGATGACCTCACATAGGACAACCAAAGTCTAGGTGGCATTTGGTTTTTCCTTCCATTGTCAAAAGTGTTCTTAGACCCTTGAGTCAAAGAATTCTCCTTTTTGGCTAAACTAGCTAGTGCAACCAGTGTGAGCACTTGCCAGAAAGGATCTGGTGCTGAGGAAGAAGAGCACACCTCACAGCAGAAGCAGGCTAACAAAGGTCTGGGTATTTACCACCCAGACTTATTGCTTTTGCCTTTGGGAAAGTCCTGATGAATGCTGCTGTGGGTGCCAGTGGGCACACTGAAAGCAGACAATCAGATTAAGCTGGAACATTGAGGCCAGGTGAATAAGGGAGGTAGGAAAGAAATCTGGGGCGAAGAAGGAGAAAAGGCAAGGACTCAGCTGCTGCTATTACCTGTACTGCAACTTCTGTGACCAAGACCATGAACATTGTGGCAGGTTTAACCACCCATTTAGGGAGCTTGCCACTTGGAGGAGGAATTCAGTCAAATTAGGGAACAGTCAGAGACGTGCAATATATGACTCAAGAGACCACACAGACAGTAATATTGCTTCAAATCTGCAGGATTAGGACATAAACGCATCCCATAAAAGAAAATGATATGAAATTTTAGTGGCAATAATATGTCATATGTCTACATACAGTGGAGTGACCACAAAAGATAGTCCTGACTTCCACCTGTTGTTTTGGCTGAATGGCTAACTGCCCCCTCTTTCACACTCAGAAGCATCCCAATTCGAATAAATTCTAAAGTGGACCTAGAAAACAGCTAACTTGCTACTGTATCTCTATTGAAGGAAAGAAGAGCTTTCAAGGCACCAACCCAGAAGGGGAATTGTAGCTTCTGCCCAGAGGAATACAGGGAACACACAGGGAACAGTCAGAGGAGGGGAAAGAGGGAAGTGGCAGCTTTGGGAAGAAAGAGAAAAGATGAAGCTGCTGTCCAGTGTTTGTAGAAAAAAATGTGGAAGATATAAGAAATAAACAAAATGGTATGAAAAAATCAACAGCCAGAAAAAACGGCTGAGGACAGGGTGGGAAGAGCTACTGTTAAGGTCTGTGAGCTCAGAATCACAGGACATGTGACCTGGCACAGTGGGATGGCCCTGTAGTATCTCAGATGGAGATGACTGAGTCACGGCAGTTAAACCAGGTGAGGCAGAAACCGGGCTGAGAATTTGCTCCAGGCAATCGGGTCAGAGTGCGTCACTGACAGGGACCAGAGCTGCACAGAGCTGATGACGAACAAGTCCAGGACTAAGGTTCGAGTCAGGAGGGGAAGAGGACACCATTGAGCACTCTGAGGAAGCTGTCACTCTCAGGTTCTCTGACAATTCAGGCTTTTTGCTCTGAGAAATTCAAGATTACTGGTCAATCCTGACTCTGAAATAGACAATGAATCCTAAAAATATCTAAAACCAACTCCCTAACTCGGGCAAAGGAGGGCATGAGCTGCGAGGGAGTGAAGTGACCTGCAGTGTACACACAACCAGACAGCAGCAGAGCTGAATTCTCGAGCTGGAGCAGCAGTAGCCTGACCCTCAGGCAGTGCTCAGGGTAAGCTAAAGAATACCCTGACATGCTCCCAGACCCAAAGGAAAACGAACCATGTTCACTAGAACAAGAGAGGGCCTGAGAAATCTAAAAGTGAAAAATCAGTTTAACCCAGGATTTTTTAAACTCACTTGACACAGGTACGCATCTTGTAACACATCTTTTTGAGAGACACATCTAAGATTATACTTTGGAAATGTGTCCATATACTCCTTGGCTTCTAGGATCAGACCTGACTTTTCTGGGGTTAAGGGGTGTTTCCTTGTCTACCAGGAACCTTTGCAATGTGGTCCAAACATACAGCCATGCCCTTTGGGTTGATAAGTCTCAACTGGAATACTCCATGTTGTTGTGGGTTTTATTGGTTCCTACGGTCCCTGTAATATGTACTCTCCATTTGCCACTCTACCTCCCATCTACCACATTAACAGGCTCTGGCTCCTTCGTCGCCATCCTTCCTGGCTTCTAGCTGTATTTGGGTAAGGGGACCAGTAGGAGATGAGGGTGAAGCATGAGGTCAGCTGTTTATTCCTTGGTTGTCTCCCTTAAGACACATGGCCCTCTTCTCCCAGTTTACTCTCTCTGAAGACTCTGGCAATCACTCTCTCCAGGTCCCTTAGGCCTTGGGATTGTAATGGAGCAACCACAACTCCCAGCCCGAGGTACTGCACTATCCCTTATGGGTTCTCTACACTCTTTGATACCTTGATAAACTGCACTTATATTAAATCTCCTCAGTTGAAGTTTGCTGTGGTTTCCTGCTTGGGCCTTGCCAAGATGGGCCTCTTTAGTGGAGGTTTGGATGCATGATCCATTTATGTATTTGGCAAATTCTGATTGAGAGCTTGATGTGTGCCAGGCCTGGCAGCTAGGCTCAGGGATACAATAGTGAATGGAACACCCCAGATCCCTACCACCATGAGGTTTAGTGAGGAAGACAGAAAATAAAGAACTAAGTAAGTAGATGAACCACAGACTGTCCTAAGTATTAGAAATAAAATAAGTACAATGTTATTACTGAGAATCACAGATATACCTTTCTAGGCAGGGAGGTCAGGGAAGGCCTCTCTGAAGAGACCTACAGGATGAGGAGATGGGAGGCCAAAGGAGAATTTCCCAGGCAGAGGAAGTATCAAACCCTAACTCATTGGGTAGGATAGAGTTTGGCATGTTGTTTTGCTTTCTTGTTTTCTACTGTGGAAGTGCTTTCATGGTGGTGTCTGTACAATATGTGATGTCAAGGCTAGAAGAAGTGCAAATGCACACACAGTGACATGTGGCTGTTAGCGAGCAGATTGTGAGTGAAGAAAAGGTCCACACACAGCAATCCTTTCCCTGGTTCCAGACAGCTCTAGGCCACAGCCTCCTCCTTGCCTGTGGTGTCTTGGTACTTGGTGACCTTCACCTCTCCCATGGCTTTGCTTGGCACTGGTGCAGGAAGATCTCCATGTGTACTGGAACAGCTCCTGAGTGTCAGTGATGTTGCTGATTAAGGGGGAAAGGTATTTTATCTCCTGGTGCAAAATGTCACAGACAGCAACAAAATAGCTACTGTTCTTGTTGTGGACATTAAGCATCCGTTCATCTACCTCCTCCATGGAAATGCAGCCCCTGAACATAGAGGCCATGGTCAGGGAGTGGCCTTGGTGGCAGTTACAAGTGGCCATCATGCTCTTGTCATTGAAAATCTGCTGGGTGAGCCTGGGTACCATGAGGGCCCAGTACAGCTGGATGCCCTGGCTGGTGATAAATGACAGCAGCCACTACGGTTGTGTTGGGAGCAGTTCGGGATGGGCAGGGGCAAGGTCACACAGTGCTGCTGGCTCCAGAAGAGGAGCCCTCATCTGTACCCACCTGCCACTACTCATCCTGGAGCCCCCTAAATTGGTCCTTCCTGAGTTCCATTCACCTTTACCTGGATGCACCATGTGAGTCATGAGTGGGCCAAACAGAAACTTTCTTCTTTTCTCTCAAGCCTGCTGCTCTTCCCACATCTTAGGGAACCTCATAACTATGCACTTGTTGCTAATATTATAAGAGCCATTTTCAACTATCTCTTTCTTCTGCATTTCTTCTCACTCACCAAATCCTGTGTAGTCTGTCTGATACACGTCATCCCTCTCCCATGCTGCAGCCTTTATAACCTGCATTACTGTCCCCCTTCTCTCCTGCCTCCCTAACCTCACCTGGGGGTTCCTGGCATGCCTTGCCAGCCTGGGTTTCTTAGCGTGTCACTACACTACTTAAGCATGCTGGCACTACATCCTTTCAAACATGAAATTCCAACTTTTCACCCCTCTACACAGTGCACAGGGACCTTGCCTCAGCAATTCTCTAAGCCTGTTTCCTAACACTCTCCCCTTGTACCCTATTCATTGCAGCAGTACTTAAGACACCCAGTCTGGTGTGTGCTTTCTTTTGCCTTCCATCTTGACAAAGACTATTTTCTCTGCCTGGAATGTTCTTCCCACCCTCCAGCTCCATTTTCTGCCTGCTTACCCACCATGGATTTTGGTACTTTAGGAATCAGCTCAAGTTTCAGCTTTTCTAGAAAGCATCCTTGAGACCTCAGTCTCTCCTCTGTGGCATGTATTTTGCTGTGTGACAAAGGTTGGTTCACTCATTTGTCATCTTCAACTGTGAATCCCTTAAGGAAAGATTGTGCCTGTCATTTCTGGCTCCCCTGCACTTATTTCTGTGTCAAGTATATTAGATGTGTTTAATGAATTGATAAAGAAAAAGGAAAAGAAAACAATGATGAGAAGTAGAAATATGGGGAGTAGCACTGAAGCAGAAAAAGCAAGGAAAAACCTAAAAACAAAAAAACAAAAAAGAAAAGAAAAAAAAGAGAACCCCAAATAAGTGGTGAAAGAAACAGGATATGAAAGCTGGAGGCACAGGCTGCAAGGGATAGAGACACTGAGAGAGGAGAGTAGAAAGAAAATGGAAGTTGCAGTTCAATGAGTAGTGGGAATTTGAATGAATCAGTTGTTGAGGTTTTGTTTTGTTTTGTTTTGTTTAGTGGGATTACTTACATAATATCTTCATTCAATACCTGTAAAAAGGAAACAGGAAAGTCTAGTTCCTTTAAAATAGGAGTGGGGAATGTCCAGTCCTCAGCTGTATAGGCTTGTGAAATCATTTGGTCTGGCCCTGCCAAGGCATTAGGGATAAGTTAATTAAATGTTTGACCAAATATAGTAGGCTAATTTTTAAGTTGATAATTTTCATGGCCCCTGAATGATGTTATAAATACCCAAATGGTCTGTGGCAGATAAAGGTTCCTCACCCCTTCCTTAAAAGTACAAACTCACTTGTAAAGTCAAGGAGCTATTACCATATTATTTCATATTATGGAATCAGCCTTACACAGTTAGAGCACTTAGAAATAAATTAAATGGCCCAGAAATATTTGCAGTGGCCAATAATACATAGAGAAGTGAACCCTTTTCTAGTGGGTTCTTTATAATGTAAGTGCAGTTGACCATTGAACAACATGGTTTTAGACTGCTTGGGGTCACTTATATGCCACATTTTTTTCAATAAATACCTGTACTGTTTTCTACTTGTGGTTGAGGGTCTGCATATTCAGAAGCCAGTGTGTATATTGATCTACTTGTTGTTTTAGGTAGGAGATTTGAACATTTTGGTATGGGAGGGTGGAACCAATTCCCTGTGGACATGGAGGGATAACTGGTGTTGTTAAGTTTTGGGGGGATTCCAAAGCTCTATTCATATTTTCACTGTGCAGAGGGTCAGTGTTCCCTTCCCCCTGCCATATTGTTGTATGATCAGCTGTATCTTTTAACCTTTCTTTAACTATCAGCTGGAATCAGCCAAGGCTGTATTGAACAGGTATGAGCTCTGTTAACATCAATGGCAGCAGTTTCTTCTCATAAATCAATTTCTAATGAACTTTGTTTGGAATTTCCATTCATTTCCAACATGAAAACTACATGTCTAGGACATGTAACTCTGTGTGGAAGAATTAATCTAGCAGAGACACTGCTGCGCTAGAAAAGGGAATATTATGTACTGAACACCTATGAAGGGATAGGTGCCCTGTGGATGCTTTACATTGTTTTCTCATTTGGTGTCTTTCCTTTGTGATAGTGTTTTAAAATCTAGGCCATCTTGGGAAGATGTTTTAATGGTTCAAGAAAACACACCGTGGTCTCAGATTTTCTCTTGCCCTGGGATTCCAGTGTGTGCCACAGGGATGGGCGTGTCCCAGGCAAATTGGTGAGAGGAGAAGCTGTTCCCCTAACTGAGACACCATCTTCCCCTTTTTATTACTCTCTGTTCTCACTGGCTGGTTCACTTAGTAGTCTTACTCAAAGTAAAGTGTCAGGGAGTGTGAAATAGTTCCTAGGAGTATTTGCAATTTGAAAGGAAACTAGAGAGAGGGCAATGCTCGTCTAAAAGGAGCAAGTGATGGATGGTGAAATTTTACACATGGTAGGGAAGGTTGTTCAGTGGGAAGAATGGAGCAACAGTTATCCTTCCCAAGCTCCTCAAAATACCCTGTGCAGGCACAGGATCTGTTCCCATCTATAAGGTTGGTGCAGGGTGAACGAGGTGTTGCTCTACACTTTTTACATCTCAGACCTTTACCAGCCCTAATGTCAGTTAAAAGCAGCTTCCAGGTGCCTATAGGACAATAGAGTAGGCTCCCATTGGCATCTGGTATTTGGTGTCACTGTGCCGAGTTCTATGGACTTCTCTTTTCTTCAACTTCTTCAATGGTCTGTATTCCCAAATGTCTCCAAAGTATAAAATACTGAACTTGGATGTACCTTGGGAATAGTTTACTTGATTAGCCAAAGTGCATGGCCTCAAACAGTTGGTCTCCCAATAGTCTTGCTGTGTCAAGAGATACAAGCATATCGATGCACCGTTGCTTTGGAAGTCTGATTTGTTTGCATTTTTAGAAAATGTTGAAAGTTTTTATTTATTTATTTATTTATTTATTTATTTATTTATTTATTTATTTAAAAAAATATTTTATTGATTTTTCACAGAGAGGAAAGGAGAGGGATAGAAAGTCAGAAACATTGATGGGAGAGAAACATCGATCAGCTGCCTCTTGCACACCTCCAACTGAGGATGTGCCCGCAGCCAAGGTATGTGCCCTTGACCGGAATCGAACCTGGGAACTTTCAGTCTGCAGGCCAACGCTCTATCCACTGAGCCAAACCGGTTCAGCAATGTTGAAAGTTTTTATACATAGATGAGCTTTGGGATTTGTACCAAATTTTGTTCAAAGTTTTACTTCTTAAAAAACTGAGATTCCATTTCAAAGGGAGAAAGGATAAGAAAGAGTGAGAACAGTCTCCCTGTACCTGCCGCAAACCAGTCGGGCAGACAGAGCCCACAAGCAGGTCGGTGGGAAACACCTCCAGGCACTTTCAGAAGGGGTGTACTGGGAATCACTCTGGCACATGGTCCTGTTTTCAGGACCAGAGAGGGAAATTTCCCTGAAACTGCACTGACCATTGTCTACTTCTTTGAGTGTGCTCCATTTGGACAGAGAATCTAAATTCTTATGGACAAATATTGCCATCCAGGGAACTTGTGGGTGGCGCCCACAATTGGAACTTGGACTTGCAGATGCTTAAAGAGCAGTAGGTCACAGTGCATACTTGTCTAGGACATCTGATGTCTAGATAATTTTTGAAAGAGTGTACTCTGATTGGATTTGAGAAAATGATGCAATTGAAAGGCAATGTTGTAGAGAACAAAGAATCACAAATTTTGAAAATGGACAAAACTTACTGCAGTGTGAACTTAATGGTCTGAACTGCCAAGTTCTCATGTGTAAAGTGGGGTTAAAAGGATTTACTCAAGGGGTATGAGAATAAGATGGGATCATACATACAAGATAACGGAATGTAGTAAAAATCAATGTATGATAATACTCAACCTTTTTACCATTTTAAGGTGTAGAAGAAAGCAAGGAGAGACTAAAAAGAAGAGGCAAATAAAGTAGGTTCTTATTTGGAGTGAAAGCTTATGCTGCTAAGAGGAGATGAAATAAGATCAGCATACACAGGGTACGGGGAGATACAATTTGTAAGCCAATTAAAAAAATTATTTCCTTTGATGGAGACCTGTTTTGGCCATGTCATAAACCAGACCATATTAGATTAAATTTTATATAGTGGATAGGACTTGTATTAATAAAATTAGCCTTTCTATTTGTTCATTTGTAAAAAGTATAATTTTGCTCTAATGATAAGAGAATAAGGCTTAACACAGCTTTCAAAGCCAAATATTCAATGTTGTTCATTATACACTTGAAATTCATTTTGAGTTAATGAATGTCGTCAACAGATATTGTAGCTTAAGAAACTGTTGAAATCTGAAATAATTCACTTATTAAAAGAAGTAAAGAAGGAAGAGGAAGAAAAGGAAAAAGGGAAAGAAGAGAGGGAGGGATGAAGGGAAGGAGAGATGGAAAAAAGGAAGAAAGGAAAGAAGGGAAGAAAGAAGGAAGGAAGGAAGGAAGGAAGGAAGGAAGGAAGGAAGGAAGGAAAGAAGGAAGGGAGGGAGGAAGGAAAAAAGGAAGGAATGGAAGAAGAAAGGAGGGAAGGGGAAGGAAGAAAAGCAACTTTGTATAGGTAAGGAAATGGTCAAATAGGAAACAAATGGGGTGCAGAGCCCCAGGGAGAGAAATGGAGGTGGAAGTTCTGAATAGGTAGGTTTTCCTCTGGAACAGCTGCAGCATAGAGCCATCAGGGAACCTCTGAAGATAGAAATGGACTTCTAATGGGATCAACATATTACCATTTAGTGTTTCTCAGACTATGAAGTTGAGACCAACTAGTGAGTTGTCTTAATCTGCCAGGGCAGTCATGATATTGACTGTGTGACTTAAACATCAGAAATTTATTTTCTAACAGTTTGGGAGGCTGGAGGTCTGAGATCAGAGCCAGCATCATTGGGTTTTGGAGAGAGCTTCTTCCTGGCTTGCAGGTGGCTGTCTTCTCGCCTTTCAGCTGTGTGGTGACCTGGCTTTTCTTAAGCGTATGTGCATAAGGTGAGTAGGGTGGGGTTGGGGGAGGTGCTTTCTTCCTATTTTTATAAGGCCACTAGTCCTGTTGGATTAGAGCCCCACCACTGTGACCTCATTTAACTTTAATTACCTTTTAAACACCCTCTCTCTGAAAACTGTGAAATTGAGGGTCAGGGCCACAACATCAGAATTTTGGTTGGAGTGGGAGTGGCACAATCAAATCCATAGCATGGGTCATGAAGTCAATGTAGTGGTTTGCAATGGACATTTATAAAAAAATTAAATGGAAGAAAATAGAACAAAGTGCACTGCACACAAGGCTGCTAAGTATGTGCAGATTGTTTGTGTAGCACATAGTCTAGAAATGTCATTTGCATTGTGGTAAATGTGGATGGCACTAGTGCTTTTCATGCACCACCCACAGGACAGTAGGTGGTGGGTCTGATTAGTAATGATAAGTAGTGTTATTATGTGAAACTTTCATATGCATGTATATCAGTATAGCTGCATGTTGGTGTGTGCTGTAAAATGTATTTCTTTTTAAAAAGATATACTTAATTGATTTTTTACAGAGAAGAAGGGAGAAGGATAGAGTTAGAAACATCGATGAGAGAGAAACATTAATCAGCTGCCTCCTGCACACCCCCTAGTGGGAATGTGCCTGCAATCAAGGTACATGTTCTTGACCAGAATCGAACTTGGTACCTTACAGTCCACAGGCTGATGGTCTATCCACTGAGCTAAACTGGTTAGGGCGAATGTATTTCTTATAGGAGTAACATTTGGAAAGTAACATTTGCTAGTCATATGTGTTTTTTTTTTTGATTGCCCAACATTGGAATTCCCTTTCTGATGTTGGGGAATACCAAATTGTGTGAATCTTGATAGAAGTGGGGTCCTGTCTTCCCCTACAGAACCCAAAGTGGGAAAAGCATTCTGTCTCTCCTCTCGGAGCCCAAAGTCTGAGCTCATTAGCAAGGCTGGGTCAATGGGATGTTCTCATCTAAAACTCTGACACTTGAGGGAGTGAAGCTAGAGGTAAGTCCTGGTGACAGGATAGATTGATTGGCAGAAAGATGACCAAAAGCAGAAAGTGACCAGTATTTGGTTGTGATGACCTGTGATGTGCTCAGCTGCCTGACTGCTTTGTGTGCTACCTGATTTCTGATTTTGTGAGCCATTCAATATGTCTTCAATAAATTGCTTTATATATATGTTGGCTGGAATCAATATTTATTGTTTGTCACTGAAAATTCCAAAAACAACAACAAAAAAACACAAATTTCCATGGGGTGTTGAACTTGGATGTTATTCACTCATCCCCTCAGCCTAAATTTTCAAGTAATCAAAATATATAAATGCATATAAAGAAATAGATGAAATAGAAAAATATGTATTCCTTTTGTTATTTTTCTCTAAAGCACTGTGACATAAGCTTTGTTTGTTTTATGAGTCCCTTATATGTTTTGGATGTTAACACTTTACCAGATGTCTCATTGCCAAAGAAGGAAGCCTATATGGTCAAAACCACTTTTCAATGATTTTTCTGATGCCCTATTTTGAGTTAGCATTCATTAGTATAAAATATTCTTTCCCTGAGGCATTTGCTATTTATTTAGTATCCATAGCAGTGAAGACCATATGCAGAATATAGAATATATGCAGAGATCTTTATAGTTCTTCCAAAGACCAGAAACTTTTGCATAATAAATTTCATTGGATTTTTCATAAGTAATAAATTATAATGCCTTCCCATTAAGTTTTTTTATGCTGCTCCAGTAAGACAGTGTGTAGAGAAAAATAATAATTAATAAGGTCATTTATTTTGACAAAGGGGGATTTTTTTCAGACTTTTAAAGTGGGCATTCCAATTTGGCATAATTTTGTTCAGTTGCTTTGTAAGAGGACATGTGTCTATATCTTGCATTTTACCTGAGCAGAAAAACAGCTCATTTCTTGTACTTAGGAAGTGGTTTCAACAGTTGGAAAGGCCTCAGTCACAGAGTGTAATAAGCAGACATGGCAGCACTAGAGGTCCTGATAACACATGCCCAGGTGTCCCAATTTCTCCTTTAGGGACGTAAGCACAGGTGACTAAGGGTGCCTCAGCCAGTCTCTAAACAGAAGCTGACACGTACGACCCAAGATACTTACTCAATATTGACGGAGCATAAATTACACAGGAGACAGACATGCAATGCACGAGTCACACATGGTTTATTTACCAGAGTCCTGGTGGTTTCCAGACCTCAGTAGATCACCCAGAGACCCGTGCCGACAGACACACACACACGCTGGACATTGGGCGTTGCAGCTGCAGTTCGGCATCTTGTCTGAGGCCTGGGCTTCACGGCTCACAGTTCGCAGCAGAGCTCAGGCAGATGCAGGCAGTGGGGGTGGAGAGTGAGGCAGCCTCTGTGGAGGAGCAGGCAGCCTCTCTGACCTCCTCTGTTTCCTTCCTCTTTTTATGTGCTCAGATGGGAGTCTTCAGTGTGTCTTATCAGCGGGTCCCAGGAACCTTGCTATCTGGTCTTATATATGGGGTACAGGTGACTTTATCTATTCTCTACATATAGGCCCCTCAAAGGTTTTTATCAATTTGTTTACATTACATTCCACACTAAATTTGTTAACATTACATTTCACACTTTCAGATATCACACTTTAATACTTATTCTGTATTGTATTTTATCCTTATTACTATTACTATAACACCAGGCCACCCACTTGTAGTTTATTTTGTTCATTTAGATTCCACATATGAATTGAGACCATAAGTGGAATCTAAATGACTTTCTCTGACTGGCTTATTTTGCTTAGCATAATACTCTCCAGGTCCCTCCATTCTGTCTCAAAGATTAAGGGATTCTTGTTTTTTACCACTGCATGAAAGTACTCCATGATATAAATGTACCACAACTTTTTATCCACTCATCTACTGCTGGACACTAGAGCTGTTTCTAGATCTTAGCTATTGTAAATAATGCTTCTATGAACACAGGGTTGCATATATTCTTTCTGATTTGTATTTTGGGTATCTTAGGATATATTCTTAGAAGTGGGATTACTGGGTCAAATGGCAATTCCATATTTAATTTTTTGAAGAAACTCCATACTGTTTTCCATAATGGTTGCACCAGTCTGCATTCCTACCAGCAGTATACTAGGGTTCCCTTTTCTCCACATTCTCGCCAGCACTTGTCATTTGTTGATTTGTTGGTGGTAGCCATTCTGACAGGTATGAGTTCATACCTCATTGCTGTTTTAATGTTTGAGTCCCAATTTCAGTGTCCAACAGTTCTGAGTCCCAGTTTTAATGTCCAATAGTTCCTTATGTGTAAATGTCAGCAATGATATCTGGATGGTGAACACATGATGGGAATGCAGTCCGACCCTCTCTAGTTTGGTCCCAGCCAACCTGCAGTGATGCACAGCTGCTGACTGCTAGCATGGCAGGGTGCTTCCATCTCTGGTCTGTTTCTCCTCTTGTCTTCATAGTTGGAGGTAGCCATTCTGAGAGGTATGAGTTCATGCCTCATCACTGTTTTAATTTGCATCTCTCTGAAGATCAGTGACTTCAAGCATTTTTTTTTATCTGTCTCTTGGTCATATGTCTGTCTATTGAAGTATTTTGCCATTTTTTAAAAAATGGATTGTTTGTCTTCCTTTTGTTAAGTTGTATGAGTTCCTTATATATTGTGGTTGTTAACACTTTATCAGATATATCATTGCCAAGTATGTTCTTCCATATAACGGGATCCGTTTTCATTTTGTTGATGGTTTCTTTGGTGTGCAGAAGGTTTTTATTTTGATGTAGTCCCATGTGTTTATTTTCTCCTTGGTTTCATTTGCCTTAGGAGATGTATCTGTAAACATATTGCTACAATAAATTCCCCATCTTACATGTAAGTCCTTTATCCATTTTGAGTTTATTCTTGTATGGTGTAAGTTGGTGATCTAGTTTCTTTTCTTTCTTTTTTTTTTTTTTGCATCTATCTGTCCAATTTTCCCAAAATCATTTTTTGAAGAGACCCTCTTGACTCCATTATATGGTCTTGCCTCGTTTGTCAAATCATAATTGAGCATAATTCCTTGGGGTCAATTTCTGGGGTTTCTTTTATGTTTCATTGATCTATATGCTTGTTCTTGTGCCATTACCAGGCTGTTTTGATTATAGTGGCTTTGTAGTATAACTTGATATCTAGTATTGTGATTCCTCCAACTTTGTTCTTTCTCCAGATTGCTGTGGCTATTCAGGATCTTTTCTGGCTCCATGTAAATTTCTGGAGTATTTGTTCTAGGTCTTTGAAGTATGCAATTGATATTTAATAAGTATTGCATTGAATCTGTAGATTGCTTTAAGTAGTATGGATATTTTAATGATAGTAATTCTACCAATCCATGGTATATTCTTCACTTGTTCATATCTTCCTCTATTTCTTTGTTCAACATACTGTAGTTTTCCTAGTACAAGTCTTTTACCTCCTTGGTTAAGTTTATTCCTAAGTATCTTAATTTTTTGGTTGCAGTGGTAAATGGAATTATTTGTTTAGTTTCTCTTTCTGAGAATTCATTATTGCTATATAAAAAAGCCATTAATTTTGGAGTGCTTATTTTGTATCCTGCTACACTCTCAAATTCATGTATTAAATTTAGTAGGTTTTTTTTTTTTGGTGGGGTCTTTAGGGTTTTCTATGTACGATATCATGTCATCTATGAATAATGAGTTTTATCCCTTCTCCCAAATTGGATGCCTTTTATCTCTTTTTTTCTCCTTGCTATGTCTAGGACTTACAGTATTATGTTGAATAAGAGTTGGGAAACTGGCATCTCTGACTTGTTCCTGTTCCTAGGGGAAATGGGTTTAGTTTTTGCCCAATGAGTATGATGGCTGTGGGTTTGTCATATGTGGCCTTTATTGTATTGAGACATGATCCTTTTATTGACACTTTTCTGAGAGTCTTTATCAAAAATGGGTATTGGATTTTGTTGAATGCTTTTCTCCATCTATTGATAAGATCATGAGATTTTTGTCTTTCAGTTTGTTCATGTGATGCATCAGATTTATTGATTTTTGAATATTGTACCAGGCTTGGATCCCTGGAATAAATCCCACTTGGTCGTGGGGTATGATCTTTTTAAATATGTTGCTGTATCTGATTTGCTAATATTTTCTTGAGGATTTTAGCATCTATGTTCATTAGGGATACTGGCCTATAATACTCTTTCTTTGTAGTGTCTTTATCTGGTTTTGGATTAGGATAATGCTGGACTCTTAAAAAGAGCTTGGAAATATTCCTTCCTCTTGGATTTTTTGGAACAGTTTGAGAAGTATAGGTATTAGTTTTTCTTTGAATGTTTGGTAAAATTCCCCTGTGAAGCCATTGGGCCCAAGGCTTTTGTTTGCTGGGAGTTTTTGAATACTGTTTCAATTTCATCATTGTTATTGGCCTACTCAGTTTTTCTGATTCTTCCTGATTCAGTTTTGGATGATTGTATTTTTCTAGAAGTTTGTCCATTTAATCCACATTGTTCAGCTTGTAAGCATATAGTTGTTCATAATATTTTTTTATGATCCTTTGTATTTCTGTGGTGTCAGTTGTTACTTCACTTCTTTTGTTTCTGATTTTGCTTATTTGCATCCTCTCTCTTTGTTTCTTGATGTAGCTGGCTAAAACTTTGTCAATCTTGTTTACCTTTTCAAAGAACCAACTATTGGTTTAATTGATTTTTAAAAATCTCTATGTCATTTATTTCTGCTCTAACTTTTTCATTTCCTTTACTCTGGGATTTTCTTGTTGTTCTCTATCTAATTCTTTAAGTTGTGAGGTTAAGTAGTTTATTATTAATTTTTGTTGTGCTTTTAGATAGTCCTGTAGTGCTGTGAGCTTCTCTCTCAAGACTGCTTTTGCTGTGTCCCAGAGATTTTGGGTTATTGTGTGTTCATTTTCATTTCTTCCTTTATTTCATTGGTAACTCATTTATTGTTTACAGATATGTTGTTTAGTTTCTATGTGTTTAAATTTTTTCTATAGTTGATTTCTAATTTCATTCCATTTTTAAAATTTAATAAATCCTTATTGTTCAGATTATTACAATTGTACCACTCTTTTTCCCCCATAGCTCCCATCCACCCAGTTCCCACCCTTCCCTCTGCCCTTACCTCTCCCTCCCCACTGTCCTCATTCATAAGTGTATGATTTATGTCCAGTCTCTTCCCACACCCCCACACCCCTTTCCCCCTGAGAATTGTCAGTTCACTTGCTTTCTATGCCCTTGATTCTATTATATTTACCAGTTTATTCTATTCATCAGATTTTTTATTTACTTGATTTTTAGATTCACTTGTTGATAAACATGTATTGTTGTTCATAATTTTTATCTTTACCTTTATCTTTTTCTTCCTCTTCTTAAAGAATACCTTTCAGCATTTCATATAATACTGATTTGGTGGTGATGAACTCCTTTAGCTTTTTCTTATCTTGAAGCTCTTTATCTGACCTTCAGTTATGAAGGATATTTTTGCTGGGTAGAGTAATCTTGGTTGTAGGTTCTTGCTATTCATCACTGAATATTTCTTGCTACTTCTATCTGGCCTGCATATTTTCTGTTGAGAAATCAGCTGACGGTCATATAGGTGCTCCTTTGTAGGTAATTAACTGTTTTTCTCTTGCTGCTCTTAATATTCTCTATTTGTCTTTTGCTCTTGGCATTTTAATTATGATGTGTCTTGGTGTGGTCCTGTTTGGATTCCTTTTGTTTGGGGGTCTGTGCACTTCCTGGACTTATAAGTCTATTTGTTTCACAAGGTAAGGGAAGTTTTCAGTCATTATTTCTTCAAATAGTTTTTCAGTATTTTGCTCTCTCTCTTCTTCTGGCACCCCCATAATTCAGATGTTGGTATGCTTGAAGTTGTCCCAGAGGCTCCTTGCACTTTCATCAGATTTCTGGATTCTTTTTTTTTTTCTTTTTGCTTTTTCAGTTGAATGTTTTTGCTTCTTTGTATTTCAAATCTTTGACTTAATTCTTGCAGTCCTGTAGTCTGCTGTTAGGTCTCTGTATAATATTTTTTATTTTAGTCAGTGTATGTTTAATTTCTAATTGGTCCTTTTTCATATTCTCAAGGGTCTTGCCTAATTTATCAGTCTTTTCTAGGAAATTCTTGAAAAACCTTATAACTATGATTTTGAACTCTATATCCAATCATTTGGTTTCCTCAATTTCTTTAGGTTGTGGTCTGTTTCTTTGTCTCTGCATTTTCACTGCTTCTCTGAGTTGGTAGAGTAGCTTTGTGTGCTAGGTGTCCTATGTGGCCCAGTGGCTCAGCCTCCCCAGTTACCTGAAGTGGGCACTCTTGGTGCACCCCTTTGTGGACTGTATGTACAGCTTCATTGTAGTTAAGTCTTGATTCTTGTTAGTATCACTATGAGGAATTGACTTCCAGGCCAATTGGCTATGAGGATCACCTGTGTCTATGCCAGGAGAAATTCTGTGCTCGAGACAGCCTTATGAGACAAGACTTGCAAAATTGCAAAAGCCTCTGTGCTCTGCTTGTATGGGGCGGAGTCTCAGGGCTGAGCAGATGACATTGGCTTCCTGTCAGCCCTGCCCTGTGAGGCCCCTTGGGTCTCAGCGCCCATTGGTAATCGCTGTAAGCACCTCTGAGAGAAGCCACCTTCGAGTTTTGCCCACTGCCAGACAGTCCAGTTTCTCCCCCAATGAATATGGATTCCCAGATTCTCACCTGGAACTAGGGTTCAGTGCAGTTGGGAGCTTCTGTCTCCCTCCTGCTAGAGAAAGCCAAAAGCATACTCAGCAGTCAGTCCTCTGTGTGCACTCACACGTGTGCCTCCAGACCTCTGCCTTTCATGGTTCCCCTGAGTTTCTGTGATTTCTTTCTATTCCTGTTAATCTACACCCCCCCCACCCCCGTATGAGTCTGGGTCCCCAGGATATTGCCCAGAACTGGGGTTCAGTGGAGTTGGAACTGGGGTTCAGTGCAATTGGGAGCCTCTGTCTCCCTCCCAATAGAGAAAGACAACCAGGCACTCAGCCTCCCGTCCTCTCCACACACATCTCTGTACCTCAGCCTTTTGCAGCTCCTCTGAGTCTCTGTGTGCTTTTTTCTTTCCTTGTAGTTGTAGAATTTCCACTAATCCAATTTTCCTGTGGTTCTGGATGATGTCCCTTTTGTCTTTTAGTTATAGTTTTAAAATTGTTGTGCGAGGCAGCAGGTAGGTGTTTACTTACGCCGCCATCTTTCTCCCTCTAATTTCATTCCATTTTGTATGAGAAGATGGTTGATGTGACTTTAACCTTCTTGAACTTGTAGAGACTTGTTTTGGGTACTAATATGTGATCTATTTTTGAGAATGACACATGTGCACATGAGAAGAATGTATATTCTACAGCTTTCGGGTGAAATGTTCTATAAATGTCATTAAATCCATCTGATCCAATGTGTCCTTTAGAGTCAATGTTTTCTTGTTAATGTTTTATCTGGAAGATCTATTCAGTGAAGTCACTGTGGTGTTAAAGTCCCCTACTATGACTGTATTGCTGTCAAAACCTCCCATAAAATCCTCTAGAAGTGTGTATATATATATATATATATATGTATATGTGTATACGTATGCATGTGTGTGTATATATATATTTACTCTTATATTATGTGCATATATTTTTTTCCAGGTTATATCCTTTTGTTGGATTGATCCCTTTAGTATAATATAGTATCCTTTATTGTCTCTTGTGATGGCTTTTATTTTGAAGTCTATTTAGTCAGAAATGAGCATTATTACCCCAGCTTTTTGCTTTTTTGTTTGTTTCCATTTGCATGAAAAAAATTTTCCCATCTCTTCACTGTCATCCTGTGTGAGTCTTTTGTTCTGAGGTGGGTCTTTTCTAGATAGCATAGAGTTGGGTCATGTTTTTGTATCCATTCAGCTACCCTATGTCTTTTGATTGGAGCATTTAATTCATTTACATTTAAGGTTATTATTGATAGGCACTTAATTATTGCCATTTTAATTCTTTATGCTTATGTTTCTCTTTCTTTTTCTTTTTCTGTTCCCCTCCCCTGAGGATATTTTCCCACTGACTTTTAGAAAGAGTGGAAAAGAGAGCAGGAGACAAAGGGAAACACCTATATGAGAGACACATAGATTGGTTGCCTCCTGTATGCCCCCAACTAGGGCCCAGAGCCTGTAATGAAGGTGTATGTCCTTGACCATAATTGAACCCAGGACATTTCAGTATGTAGGTCAATGTTCTATCCACTGAGCCAAACTGGTTAAGGCTCCCCCTCTCTCTTTCTTCTCATTACAACAGTTCCTTTAGTATTTCTTGTAATGCTGGATTGCTGGCTATAGCAATCTTGGTTTCAGATCCTTGCTTTTCATTACCTTGAATACTTCATGCCATTCCTTTCTGGTCTATAGAGCTTCTGATGAGAAATCAGCTGACAGCTTTATGGGAGCTCCTTTGTAGGTAACAAATTGCTTTTCTCTTGCTGCCTTTAAGATTCTCTCTATCTTAAATTTTGGACATTTTAATTACAATGTCTCTGGGCATCAGCCTGTTTAGGTTTTTGTTTGAAACTCTCTGTGCCTCCTTACCTTGTGTGATTTTTTTCTTCACCAGGTTAGGAAAGTTTTTTTTGCTGTTATTTTTAAACATGTTTTCTCTCCTTTGCTCATTTTCTACTCCTCACACACCTATTATGCAAACATTGTTATGTTTCTTGTTATCCTACAGCTTTCTTAAGCTGTCTTGTTTTATAATTTTTTTTTCTTTTTGGTTCTCTAATTTCATAATTTTTCTGTACCGTATCTTGTAATTCAATGATTCAATCCTCAGCTTCCCCTAGTCTGCTGTGTATTTCTTTCACTGTGTTCTTTATTAGCACTATGTTATTCTTCATAGTTACTATCTTTCTACCATCATTATTCTGAATTCTATGTCTAATAAATTACATTTCATTAGGCTCTTCTTCTGGAGAATTCTCTTCTTCTTTCATTTAGGGGTTGTGTTTGGGGGTTTGTGACTATACATCAGGTAGAACTGCTACAACCCTCAAAATCTAGTGCAGGACAGTGTGAAAACTGTTTCTGACTAATTAGATCAGGCAAAGAAACAAAGACTCCAGAGACCATCTGTCTTCTGACTGCTCAGATTCAGTCTTGAGGGCCTCAGGGAATTATTCACAGGTGGAGTTAGAGGTTTTCCAACAGGGTGGGGGCAATTGCCTCTGCCTGGAAGATAATTGTTATTCTCAGTTTCTTAATGGGCCTTAGAAATTCCACAGGGTGAGGCAAAGGGTTTTCCAATAGATTGGGACAACTGTCTTCTTCCCTGGATAGTAAAAGTCTGCCTGAGAAAGATGTTCTCCACAGTGTGAGGGAATGAATCAACACTGGAAACCAGATTGTCTGTCTTCTGAGCTCTAACCCCAGAGCCACCAACCCTGGAAATCTTCCAGAGCCCAGCATGATTCACTGCACATGAAATTTTGTGCATTGGCCCTTTTAGAGGATGCCTGCATTTCCAGCCATCTCTCCCTGATATACAGCAACCCTGCTGCTTTTTACAACCAGATGTTATGTGAGCACCTTTTTCAGTTTTGGTTCTATGGTCTGGGTGGCCCAGCTTGTGGTTTAGACCCTAGAGTTCTCAATGGTGACCCCCCATAGCTGAGATACCCCTCCAGAATTTCAGCTGCTATCTGTGGGGGTCCAGCCAGTCCTTTTGCACCTCCAGTCTTCCTACCACTCTCCATGCACTATCCACTTTCCATCCTTGGTTATCAGGGTTCTGTCTAGCTAATCTTCTGCTAGGTTTTAGTTGCTTTTTCTGATTTTTTTTTTTTGTATTCAGTCCTGGGAACTTGTCTGTGTAGTATCCCCTTACTCAGCCACCATTTTTAATCTCCCATACCACATTCTTGAACACTTCCTATCTCTCTATTCTTCCATCATAAATTATATTTTTAGTTAGAATGCTATTATTCAATTTTAATATTATTATTATGCTATGTAGAGCAGAGTTACATTGTAAAGTAGGTTTTTCCCCCAATAGAGTTAAACATTACATTTTTGGAGGATGGGCAGGGGACTAATTGCCTATGTATTTATCACTAATTATCCCCAATTCTCTTCCACTTTTGTTAATATTGTTCAATAACATCAAGCATATTAAGCATTCTAATAATTTTGTCTTCTTGAAGAATGTTTTCTAGGAAGCTTCTGTCTGGATTTATTTTGGACTTGTGTCAGTTTGTGTCCTCCATGAAGAAGACACCCAAGATGGTATTTGAAGGGCAAGAAATTTGTTGTGAATATTGCCTGTGTAAAAGTGAAGGAGCAAGAGAGCAGGAGAAGGCAAGGAGACCTTCAGACAAGAATGCAGGTTGGACACTGGAGAAAGGAGAGTGGGATGGAAGGAAAAAGAGAAGAATCTCAGATGCAGAAACATTTTCTTCACCTGATGAAAAGCAGTGTCATGTTGTCAAAGTTTACCTGGGCCTGGCCAATTTTTCTGGTACAAAAATAACCAGAAAAGCTGGATGTTGAATATGAAGATTATAGGAAAATACTAGGAGCCTCATGTTGCCATAAAAATGAAGCCTACCTGGGTGAAAATAACTTGTGTGAGTTCAGGTACTGTCCCTGAGTAACTTCATCGTCAAGACCCCAGCCAGATGTCTGACAATGAGTGAATTTTCAAACCATATAATTGCAGAATTGTTCGCCATTAGTTCATGTGCACTTCTTGAGAAAGGGCTAGTGGAACAAAGTATAACTCACCCATAAGTGAGCTTAATTACCATCCAGCATTCCCACTGTTTGAGTTCTTCAAAATATGCCTTAAGAGAGGACAGAAATTGGTAGAGACAGAATCCTCTTCTAATAAAATAACTCACCTAAGATTTTGTTAATGAACAAAGATGCAGCATTGCTCAGTGAAAAGGTTTGTATTTCATGTAGAAATACCTAGCTTATTATATACTTTTTATTTTCTGTAGCACTATCATTAGCATGCTTAATCTTGGCCATTATTCAAGTATGTGTTTTTTAATTTATACTACTTAATGTTAAAAAAAATCCTATAGATTAACTTTAGCAAAGATGTCTCTTGGGCTCTCCAGATGATTGATATATTTTTAATAAACAAACATCTTAAACATACAAAAAATGAAGAATATAACAAGAATTTGTGTACCTACATTCAAATTTAACATGTTTATATTTTGCTATGTATGCTTTTTTTGTTAAAGAGATAAAATATTACAGATAAGTTATAAATTTCATGTGCCATTCTCCCATGCCCACTCCCCTCATCAGCTAACAAGTATTCTGAAGCTGTTCCCATGATTGTTTTAATACTTCTACTATATAAAAGTATATACTTAAACATTACATAATGTTGTTTTATGTATGTTTAAAATGTACATAAATGGAAAAATACTGTCTCTATCCTTTTGCAATGTGACTTTTCCAACTTTGTCAATATTTTGTGACATTTATTCATGCCGACACTTATGGACCTACTCTTTTCTTTTTGATTGCTAACTGATGTTTGGGTGATTGATTGAATAAACCATAGTTTGTCTATGCTACCACACACCAAAAAAAAAAAGCCTCATATGTAGTTCAACTCTAAGGAAACCTCAGGATGGCCAATTGGGAGCCTCACTGGACAAATCCCACTTAGGGTTGAATTGGCCAGCTCTACTACCTCTGCCATGCTCAGTGTTGGCTGAGAGCAGCTTGGTGATGCTGGAAGCAGTCTCTGATGCTCTCTTTCTAGCAATTTCTCTCATGAAGGAAGAGTTGAGGGGCTTGCTCCACAGAACCACAATATGAGGCTAGAGATCTTGAGAACTCCTTTCATTATCACATGATGTTTCTCATGCCTGTTTCTAACCTATTTACTTTATTTTTTAAGTACATTTTTATTGCAGAGTCTCTTCAAATTCAAGAACATAGAAATCATATCAAGCATCTTCTCAGGTCACAGTGGCATAAAACTAGAACTCAACTACAATAAAAACAATAAAATCAAACACCTGGAGGCAAAATAGCATACTATTAAACAATGATTGGGTTACCATAGAGATCAAAGAAGAAATAAAAAGCATCATGGCAACAAATGACAATGAAAACACAACAATTCAAAATCTATGGGAGGAGAACTAAGATGGCGGCAAAGGTGAAATACCTATCTTGCCGTCATAATCAGCAATTTTAATACTACAACTTAACGAAGGAACAAACACCTTCCAGAATCACCAGAACGCTCGCTGAGTGAAAATTCCACAAATAAAAGTAAAGATAAGACACTGTGACCCGGAGGAGCGGCTGCGGACAGCGTTGAAAGATTCGCGCAGAGAGAGGTTTGGAGTGCGCATCGCGGAGAGGGCGGGCGGCTGAAAACCGGCCAGTTTTCTCAAACGGGGAGACAAAGGCGTCCCACTGAACTGATTCTCCAGCTCTGGGCGAAGTCCAGAGAACCCACTATCACACGGGGTGAAAACTGGACAGTGGGAGGGCACGCCGAAGCTCGGGTGCTGCCGGGTCTGCCGGGTCTGCCGGCTTGTGGAGAAGGCAGCTCTCGCGTGAACAGCTCGGCTGCGTGATGGCGCAGAGAGCGCACCGCGACTTGTCTCTCATTCGGAAAACCGTCAGTCTGCTTTGTTTTATGACCCTGGGTAAGACATTGCGCATGCAAAGTCATTTGGGGACAGTCTGAATTCCCCGGCAGCCAGCCGGTGGAGCTCCACAGCGGCTCTCTCTCAGAGGTGCTGGCAGCCATTGCCCCCTGCACAGAGTCCCCGGGGCCGCATAGGGCGGAGCTAACGCTGTCTGCTTGGCCCGGAGACTCCGCCCATCCAACCTGAGCACAGCTGAGCTTCACAGACAATTGGCCTGGAGGTCAAACCCTCCTAGGGCTAACAACAAAAAGCTGGGTTTAAATTCAAAAACACTGAATACAACCCATAAAGGATTGCAGTAAGAGTACCCACCTCAGGTAACTGGGGAGACTGAGCCACTGTCCCTTTGAGGATAGCCACCACATAAAGCAGCCACCATGCAGAGACATGGAAAGAAACCAGGTGTGAAAGAAATGGAGGAGAAAAGACGACAAGACATAGAGTTCAAAACCACGGTTATAAGGCTTTTCAAGAGGCTCCTGCAAAAGGCTGATCAACTTAATGAGAATTACCAGGAAATAAACAAGACCAACCAGGAAATAAACAAGACCAACCAGCAAATGAATGAGACTCACAAGGAGATGAATGCTACTTACAAAGAAATGAATGAGACCCTCAGGGAAATGTACAAGACCTCTGAGGATACGAACCAGACCCTCACAGATAAAAAAAACGATCAACTAGAAATCAAGCATACACAGACTGAAATAAAAAATATTACACAAAGTCCTAAAAGCAGTCCAGAGGGCCACAAGAACCAAGTCAAAGATTTGAAATACAAAGAACCAAAATCCACTCAGCTGGAAAAGCAAGAAACAAAAAGAATTCAGATAATTGAAGATAGCGTAAGGGGCCTCTGGGACAACCTCAAGCATGCCAACATCCGAATTATTGGGGTGCCAGAAAAAGAGAGAGAGCAAGTTAATGAAAACCTACTTGAAGAAATAGAAAAGAAAAACTTCCCCCACCTGGTGAAAGAAACTGACTTGAAAGCCCAAGAAGTACACAGAACCCCAAAATATAGGAATCTAAAGAGGACCACACCAAGACATATCATAATTAAAATGCCAAGAGCAAAAGATAAAGAGAGAATATTAAAAGCAGCAAGAGAAAAACAGTTGGTTACCTACAGGGGAGCACCCATACGATTGTCAGTGGATTTCTCAAAGGAAACGATGCAGGCCAGACGCGAGTGGCAAGAAATATTCAAAATAATGAATAGCAAGAATCTACAACCAAGATTACTCTATCCAGCAAAGCTATCATTCAGAATTGAAGGTCAGATGGAGTGCTTCACAGATAAGAAAAAGCTAAAGGAGTTCATCACCACCAAACCAGTATTATATGAAATGCTGAAAGATATTCTTTAAGAAGAGGAAGAAGAAAATGGTAAAAATATAAATTATGAACAACAAATACACATCGATCAACAAATGAACATAAAAATCAAGTGAACTGATAGGCTGATGAACAAGATAAACTGGTGACTATAACAGAAACATGGACATAGAGAGGGAATGGACTGACAATTCTTGGGGAGAAAAGTGTTGTTGGAAGTACAGCAAGAGATTGGACAAAAATCTTGCAACAATGGGAGAGGACATTGGGGGAGGGGGAGGTGAGGGTGGAGGGTGGGATAGGTACAGGGAGGAGGGAAGATATAGGGGGATAAAAAAGGGGAAACAATTTAATTAATAAACTGAACAATTAAAAAAAATAAATAAAAAAAAGAAGTTGGCAAAGGCCATGCTAATGATAAATACTTATCCCATAATCACATTTTCCATAGACCCTCTAAATTTCCAAGAGTTTCATCATAAAAAAAGAATAGCAGTGAAAAAATCTGGACCAGCAGTTAAGATAACAACATAATATTAACAGGATGTCAGAGTTTACAGGGTTTTCCCATTTCCTCTGTAAAAATCTTACTGTTACCCAAATGTGCAGCCACCACTTTACCTTTCAATTATTGTTAAAACTTTTTTCAAAAGAGCTATTTATTGATTTTTCTGTTCATTCGACATTTATTGAGTACTTATTATCTGCAATCACTGTTTTAGACTAAGAGGATAATAATAATGATACAATTGACAATAAAAAAACAAAAAAACAAAAAAAACCCAAAATCTATGGGACACAGCAAAAGCAGTCTTGAAATGGAAGTTCATAGCTCTACAGGGCTATTTTAAAAATCAAGAAAAAATGGTAATACATTATCTAACACTACAACTCAAAGAGTTAGAAAGAGAGCAACAAGAGAGCAACAAGAAAAACCCAGCATAAGCAGAAGGAAGGAAATAATAAAGATTAGAGCAGAGATAAATGGTATAGGAGAGTTCTACAAAGTATTCAAGGAAGAACTAAAACCTATCATCATCAGACTATTACAAAAAATTCAAGAGGAAGGAACACTTCCAAGCTCTTTCTATGAAGTCAGCATTGCCCTAATCACAAAACCAGATAAAGACACCACAAAAAACAAACAAACAAAAAACAGAACTACAGGCCAATATCCTTGATGAAGTTAGATGCTAAAATTCTCAACATAATTCTAGCAAATCAGATTCAGCATTACATTAGAAAGATCATATAACATGACCAAGTGGGATTTATTCCAGGGATGTAAGGATGGTACTTTATCTGCAAATCAATAGATGTGATACATCACATAAAAAAAATTGAGAGACAAAAATCACATAATTATATCAATCGATGCAGAAAAAGCATTTGACAAAATCCAACACTCTTTCTTGATAAAAACTCTCAGCAAAGTGGGCATAGAGGGATCATATTTCAATATAATAAAGGCCTTATATAACAAACCTACAGTCAACATCATACTCAATGGGCAAAAACTAAATTCATTTGCTCTAAGAACAGGAACAAGAAGGATGCCCACTTTCACCATTCCTGTTTTACATAGTACTGGAAGTGCTAGCCATAGCAATCAAACAAAATCTCTCTATATAAAAGCCTAAGTGACTGGCTGACCAGCTGACCGTTTGACCAGCCAACCAGTAGCTATGACGTGCACTGACAACCAGGGGGCAGATGCTCAATGCAGGAACTGCCAAGGTGTGACACACCAGGAATTAGAGAGGAGGGAGCCTGATTCCAGGGTGCTTCACCAGAGAACCATCCTCTAGCAATCCAGGACCCCTCAGGGGATGTTGGAGAGCCAGTTTTGGCTCAATCTTCAGAGTCCAGGCCAAGGGACCCCACTGGTGCACAAATCTGTGCACTGGGCTTCTAGTGAAGAAATAAAAGGCATCCAAATTGGAAAAGAAGAAGTAAAACTGTCCTATTCACAGATGACATGATACTATACATAGAGAATCCCAAGGACTCCATCAAAAAATGACTAGACCTAATAAATGAATTTGGCAATGTAGAAGAATCCAAAATCAACACCCAGAAATCTATGCCCTTTTTATAAACCAATAATGAACTCACAGAAAGAGAAACAGGAAAACAAAAACAAAAAATCCAATTTACCATTGCACCAAAAAAATTAAGATAACATGGAATAAATTTAACTAAGGATATAAAAGACCTATACTCAGAAAACTATAGGACATTGAAAAAGAAATAGAGGAAGACATAAACAAATGGAAGAACATACCATCTTCATGGATTGGTAGAATCAACATCAATAAAATATCCATACTATCCAGAGCAATCCATAGATTCAATGTAATCTCCATTAAAATGCCAATGGCATATTTGAAATCTAGAACAAACTCTCCCAAAATTTATCTGGAATAAAAAAAGACCCCAAATAGCCACAGTTATCAAGCTATATTACCAAGTCATAATTCTCAACACTGCATGGTACTGGCACAAGAACAGACATATAGACCAATGGAACAGAACAGAGAATCCAGAAATCCAACCAAACCATTATGCTCAATTAATATTTGACAAAAGGGGCAAGGGAATACAATGCAGTCAATAAATGGTGCTGGGAAATTTGGTCAGATACATGCAAAACAATGAAACTAGACCACCAACTTATACCATACACAAAAACAAACTAAAAATGACTAAAGGACTTAAATGTAAGATGAGAAACCATAAAAATCCTACAAGACTCCATAGGCAGCAAAGTAGCAGACATATGTCATAGTAATATCTTTACACCGCTCTTAGGGTAATAGAAACTAAGAAGAAAATAAACAAATGGGATTACATAAAAATAAAAAGATTCTGCACAACAAAAGAAACCATCAACAAAACAATAAGAAAGTCCACTGCATGGGAGAACATATTTGCCAATGATATTTCTGATATGAGTTTAATCTCCAAAATTTACAGAGAACTCATACAACATAACAAAAGGAAGATAAACACTCCAATAAAAAAAGGGCAAAGGATCTAAATAGACACTTTCAAAAGAGGACATACAGAACACCTAGAGACATATGAAAACATGCTCAAAGTCACTAATCATTCGAGAGATGCAAATCAAAACAACAATGAAGTACCATATCACATCTGTCAGAATGGCTATCATCAACAAATCAACAAACAACAAGTTCTGGCGAGGGTGTGGAGAAAAAGGGACCCTCCTGCGTTGCTGGTGGGAATGCAGACTGGTGCAGCCACTATGGAAGACAGTATGGAGTTTCCTCAAAAAATTAAAAGTAGGACTCCCATTTGACCCAATAATCCCACTTCTAGGACTATATCCCAAGAAATCAGAAACACCAATCAGAAAGGATATATGCGCCCTTATGTTCACAGCAACACAATTTAAGAAACAGCTTAAGTACCCATCAGCAGATGAGTGGATTAAAAAACTATTGTACACTTACACAATGGAATTCTATGTGGCTATAAAAAAGAAGGAACTTTTGCCATTTGCAACAGCATGGATGGAACCAGAGAAAACTACGCTAAGCAAAATAAGCCAGTCGGAGAAAGATAAATATCACAAGATCTCACTCATATGTGGGATATAATGATCAACATAAGTTGATGAAGAAGAATATATCCAGAGACAAATGGTGGGAGAGGGGGCATTTAGAAAGCAACCAAAGGACTTGTATGCATGCATATTAGAATAACCAATGGACACAGACACTGGGGTGGTGGGGGCTTGCTCAGGGTGGGAATAGCTGGGTGGGGATGGGGATGTCAAAGGGAAAAAAAGAAGACTTATGTAAAACTTTAGACAATAATACACACACATACATATATACATATATGTGTGTATGTGTGTGCATGCTTGTGTGTGTATTATTGATTTCAGAGAGAGGAAGGAAGGAGAGAAAGATAGAATCATCAATGATGAGAGAGAATCATTGATTGGCTGCCTCTTGTACATTCCCTATTGGGATCCAGTCAGAAAATCAAGCATGTGCCCTGACCAAGAATTAAATGGTGACCTCCTGGTTCATAGGTCAATGCTCAACCAATGAGCTATACCGTCCAGGTCAACCTATTTACTTTTTTTTAGTTGCTTTATTTATTTATGCATTTATTTATTTATTTAAAAAATCTTTATGGTTGAGAGTATTATAGATACATTTTTGCCCTTATTGCCCCCCCTCCATCTAGTTCCCACCTGGTATTCTAGTTCCCACCTTTTCCACTTTACTGGTATTGTCTGTGTACGTAGGTAATCCATATATGCATATAAGCTGTTTAGTTAACCTCTTCCTCTTCTCCTCCCCCCCCCCCACCCATTCCTCTGAGGTTTACTTTATTTCAGTAGAGTACCTTCCTTATAGCTTTTTGGGAAAGAGTACATTGGGAACAAACTTTCTAAGAACTTACAATTGTCTGAAAATGTCTTTTTTCTACTCTCACACTTACTTGAAGCTGGCCAAGTATAGAAGTCTAGATAAGAAAGAATTTCCCTCCAAAATTTTACAGATATTCTATTTTATTTTTTGGTATTTCTCTGAACAACTTGAAAGTCATTCACACTCTTGGTCCTTGACTCCAATTTTCTGAAACTTCATGGTAATGATCTTAGCACATTATTCAGAAATCCTGGGATTTTTAAGCTAAAAACTCATTTTCGGACTTGGAATTTTGTATGCATAGTTTCTTTAATGGTATTCCTCCATTCATTTTCTTGAGTAACTTTTTTGGACCTTTCATTAGATTTTATAATTTTCTTGTGCTTTTATTTTATCCTAATTTCCCTTTTAATTTTCTGGAATATTTCCTCAAATTTAATTTCAAAAATTTCCAGAGATTGAAAATAATTCTCCTCTTCTATTTTAATTTTAAAGATAACATTGTTATCAGAAAAACTCTTTTGAAAATTGTTCTTAGACTTGACTTTGGGTGGAGAACACACAGTCCAATGTGCTGATAATGTATTATAGAACTGTACAGCTGAAACCTATATAATTTTATTAAAAAATGTCAACCTAGTAAAAATAAAGTATTGTTCTTATTTCATGGATAGAGTATCTTGTCTTATTTTGTTCTGAAGAATCAGTGTTTTTAAAGTTATCTTCTCTTTTTCCTTTACATTTTTGTTCTTTGTTAGTTTGCTTTGACCTCTGATTTTCCTATCAAAATACTTCTTTTGCTGGTCCTTGCTGCCCTCTTATATCTAGCAGTTAGGTACTCAAAGCTGACATTTTATATACGCTGAACATATGGGCGTGGGATTTAATTGTGAGAGGCACCATAGCATGATCTAGATGTGCTGTTTCATTGAAAAACAACAACAACAACCCCTCAATATTTCTATCTTTAGGTCTGTGCTTTAGGAATGAATTTTGTTTGTTTTGGTTTCCTGTCTAGATAGTATAAGCCTGGCTGTCTGCTTTCTGGGAACTAAGTGTAGAAGATGGTTGAGGTCTCAACATGCAAAATGTCTTCACTTTATCCTTCTTCTTCTTTTTTGTTGACGGGGATGGAGGGAATGTAAATGTCACCCTTGATTACTCTTGGTTTCCCCCAGTTCAGAGCCCTGTTTCACTCTTTCCGGAAAATAAACTTCCAGTCTTGTGTCAGTGCAGGACACACAGTCTTAGGAGTAAAAGAGTAAGTAAGAGGTCTTATTGCTACTTACCCAGACTTTTAATCAAACCTCTAGTTTTTAGTTCGTCCAGAAGTATTAGATACTTCTTCAGGCTTTTAGAGGTCTTATTTCAGGTTCTTCCCTGATTTTTCTCAGTACTGGGTTGGTGTTCATTTTTGTGAGTTTACTAAATCAATTACCAGATATCTCTCTGCTTTCCAATCCCTTCCCCCCTATTCAGTCCTTTTATGGTTTACAGTTTATGCCTTTAACAATGAGTTTATCCTGTGTAATAATAACATCACTCTATAATGTCTTTGGATTCCAAAAGAAATCTTTATACATTAATATTTTTTTATATATGTTTAGATTTTTCTCTATCAATTTCATTTCACAATAGTAAAGGAGGCATTTGGTATAAGGTTGAAAATCACTGAGCTATAGCATATAGAATATGCTGCATTTACTATCTGTGCTCTGCCACTAAATGATTACTCCTTATACTAAGCTTTGCTGGACAGCAATGATTCAGCAACTAGTTATTCATAACAATTTACTCTTCAACCTGGAATCCTTTTTAATGGTTATAAAAAAGTAAAAGTTCTGTATTCCTGTGCTTTCTACTATGCTGTCTGTTCTAATTTTTAAAAAATTTTTATTGATTGCAGAGAAGAAGGGAGAGGGTGAGAGACATAGAAACATCAATGATGAGAGAGCATCATTGATTGGATGCCTCCTGCATGCCCCCCACTGGGGATTGAGCCTGCAATCTGGGTATGTGCCCTGACCAGAAATCAAACCAGTGACCTCTTGGTTCTTGGGTTGATGTTCAACCCCAGAGCTATACCCGGCTGGGCTAATTTTTGTTTTTAAGCATAGACCAGACTCATATCACTATCACAATCTGTGTGCATAGTATTAGGTTACCTGCATGTATAACATACATGAAACTCAGTATGTAGTGATGCACACTTTGGGTAAGAGCCATGTTTTATAACAGGGTACATGTGTTTCAAAAGTTGACTTATCTCTTTAAGCAACGTTGAATCATCAGAATCTCACATGCAACATGGGGATAATGATGGTGCTACTTCATAGAGCTGCAGAGATAATGCAAGTTAAGTACTCATCCTGCACAGAGAAAGCACTGGATAATGCTAGCTGTCTTAAAAACGCAGTTAACATGGACGCTGGGGTGGACAGCCTGGGTTTGAATCCTGGTGATGCCACTCATGGCTCTGTGACTTGGGCAGTTGTTTAATTTCTCTGTGCAATGGTTTTCTCACATATCAACTGGGGACTATGATATTGCTGCCTCAAAGAGTTGTGAGGATTAAGTGAGGGAATGCATATAATATGTTAGGAATATGGCCTGACCTTACTCAAAGTTAGCTGGCCGTATTAGAGACTGTGCACCCTCACCAGATCCATCGTTCATGTCCTTGTTTAGAATGTAAGATGTGCTTGGAAAATTTGTTCTTGGTTCCTTTGGAGCAGAGGTGTCTCTGGTATATATGTTTTTATTTAGTCATTAGAGATCTGCTCTTCAAAATGAACAAAATCTAGAGTGGCATTTATGATGTGTTTTTAAAAATAAATTTGTGATCAGCATCATCTAAACTTCAGGATATTATCTAAACTCCAAATCCTCATTTAAACGCTTATTGGCTCTTAATATATCTACCAGGTAAGAGGTGCCTTGCTAGTCCACAGTCCAGGAGACCCAGAGCACAGCAGTGCACAAGGGTTCAATAAGCTCAGGTGAGAACTGTCTGGTTAGATCCTTTGAAATAACAACACGACAACTGAACTTAAGCTGTTCATTTTTTTATGGGGAAGGGAGTAAGGTTGGGATGGCCTTGACATTCTATTTTAAGGAAATCAGTAGGAAATGATCCTCTAAAGATTAGAAACACAGATCAATAATGAAAACAAGGCCATGCCACCTGAAGCAAGGTTCATTATCATTTGTGGACTTTCCCACAGTGCCTTCCTGCTTTGATTCACCCACACACCCCACAGTCTCTTCTTGAGCCACTAGAATGCAAGATGCCATCTTAGACCTTCATAGAGGAGAAACCATGCTTTATATGTCTCATTGGAATTAGTAATTTTACTGTAGCTTAAAAAGGATCTCTGAATAAAGCCAATTTTTATAGCTTATATTCAGGAACAAACTAGGCCAAGATAGTAAAAATAATAAAAAATCATGACTTTGCAAAGATACTCAGAAAGCTGACAATATTTGGCTTTTATTTTAAAAAAATGACCATGACTTTTTAAAAGATTCTTTTTGGATAAATCTACAATACAGGGAGCCATTCACTAGAACATATTAAACCCTAAATTGCCTTAAAATGTGCTTGTAGTAGATGTTTGTTTAGAAATATATGTCAAGTACCTCATGTAAAAGTAACTCAAGGAAGCACATCTTAATTAGCATAAGTAAATATATTTTTTCCTTTTGGTACACTGAAAAATTAATACATACATTATTATTCAGAATTTTTTCATTCTTTTATATGCAGAATCTATACTAATAAAAGCGTAGGTGGTTCTTGCATCCTCACATGACACCCTCTCATCATCACAATATGGCCACTACAACATGGCCACCACAAGATGGGCACCATAAAATGGCCATCAGGGGAGGGCAGTTGTGGGCCATCAGGCCAGCAAGGGAGGGAAGTTGGGGCCAATCAGGCTGGTAGGGGAGCTGTTAGGCATCATCGGGCTGGCAGGGGAGTAGTTAGGTGTTAATCAGGCTGGTAGGCAGAAGTGGTTAGGGGCAATTGGGCAGGTAGGCAGGTGAGTGGTTAGGAGTTAGCAGTCCTGGATTGTGAGAGGGATGGGCAGAAATGTGAAGGAGACTCAGATGACCGTGAATATTCTCCCTGAAACTACAGGAAATGAAATTTCAGTGCTTGTATATTTTTTCTGTGGCCTCTTGAGATACCTTTATTTCTTGCCTTTTTTATTCCCTCAAATGAAGTTTCTGTTACTTTGTGTCCTAATACAAGTAAACTTCTTCTTGGGGGCTAGGCTGGGCTGCATGAGACAGGTGGATTTATAGCAATTCAGAATCTCTTGTAGGAGCTCTGATGTTCTGTAGACCACATTTCATCTTCCCAGATTTAAGTTTATTATTGCAGCCTGCATTGCTGTTATAGCCATCCACAAATGAACTCTTTACATATCGACAAATAATTGTAGTAAATTCATGAGTTGACACTCTGATAGTATTTATTCTCATTTAGGAAAAACTGCTCAATGTCTGTAGAGAAGGAGACACATTACATTTTTACATTGTTTTTAACTTTTCTAGGCATTTTTTTATGATAGCAAAACATAGCCTATATTGGAAGGAGAGTTGTGCTTGAAATCAAAGTAAGATCTTTTACCAGAGAATGTCTGAGATATTTAGTTGACTGTTCAGAACTTTAGTTTATTAAGTATGCACAATAATAACTCTTAGAGGTCATCAGGAAGTTTAAAGGGCTTTATATATTGAGAAACATTATACATAAGTGATTATTTTCAATATAGGAGATGTTTACACAAAATATTGGTTGAGCCTATTAAGTAAACTAGTAGTTACCTTCCACATTCAGTATTTCTAATTAGAGACTCACTTGCAATGTGACAGAGCTCCAAGTTAAAATAGTTTATCTTCTGTCTTGAGTTAGACTGCCTGGGTTTACAGCCTCGCTCTATCACTTACTACCCTTGTGACGTAGGACAAATTGCCCTTTGTATGAGGGGAGAGGGGAAAGTTGGGTTTTTAATGTTGACAGAGTCAACTAACTTGGCTATAGCTTGTTTAAGTCATGAAATACAAGTTCAAAACCCCCATTAAATTTACTGATGCAATGATATGATATGTGGGATTTACCACAAAATTACCTAAGGGATGGAGTGAAGGAAGGAGGTAGGGGTGGAAATTAAACATGATTGTCCATGAATTCTTAATTGCTGAAGCTGAGTGATCAGTACATGACAGTTGGTTACATTATCCTCTCTGTAAAATTTTGAAATGTGCCATAATGAAAAGTTAAAACTAACAAACAAAAATAAATTCCTTCAAAAGAATTCAAATGCAACAACCTGGAAATTCGATTCTGAAATCCCATTTGGTGTGTTGATGCTTTAAAAAAACTTTTTTTTTTAAAAAAGGAGAAAAACCCTCTCATTTACTTGAGATAAGTTGGGGAAATATCAGTGGGGAGATTCTCAATAGTAGCTGTTGTTTGACTCACCCCACCGCCGCACCACAGTGAGGTTTTTCTCTAATGGCCAGGGTACTGCTCTGGTTTGTGCTGGCCAGTGGTGACTCACACACCAAATCAAAGTTTCACATCTAGCCTTCATGAGCACTGATTATCAAAGTTGGAACACAAAGGCCTGGCTGAAATTAGGAGAGACTGTTTAACTCCCCTCTTTAAAGGTCAAAACTTTCCTCCAAAAAAGATTCTTCTAAACTGGAAGGTTCTGCATGATGTCACCTTAGATAGGAACTTAAAAGGGGACATTTCCTAAAAGTATACTCAGCTCTTTTGTAACACAAGAATGACTTGTTCACTTAAGGTAAAGAAGAGCCAGATGAGCAGGAGTTAATAATAACCTTGATTATTTAGGCTGGATCACTCACCAGTGGTTTCACTTTGCCTCTGATTTCATAGGAACTTAGAAGAGGACAAAGACTGCTGTCCTTGCTGATGGCCCATTGATCAAACATGAACTGGCCAGACCTTCTCTCTCACTGAGACAAAAAGCAGACTCAGAAATCTTTCTTGTTCAGTGTGCCAGGCAGCCACTGCCTGTTGATAGGCAGATGAACTCTACCTATCTACCCTGACTTAATGGTCTTCCCGCCTTTAATGTGAAGAAACAAGCTCAGGGATGTCAAACAACTTGCCTCAAGTCATACACATCATGATTGATTGGATTTGTGGCCACCTTCTGCCCCCTGAGCTCGAGGAAGCAATATCTATTCTACATAAAATTTAAAGATAAAAATGAAGTAATTGACAGAAATGTGTCTTGAGATAGAGAACCAACATTGGCCCACATTTGAATAGAGAGCCCAGCTATAAAACCACGCATATATGGACCGATAATATTTGACAAATGAGCCAGAAACACAAAGTGAAGTAAAGATAGTTTCTTCAATAAATGGTGCTGTGAAAACTAAAAAGCCACATGCAAATAAATGGAACTGAATTTCAGATTGTTCCTATGTACAAAAATTTATTCAAAATGGATAGAAGAGCTAAACATGAGACCTGAAACAATCCTATCTAATAAAAGAGTAATATGCAAATTGGCCATCACACTAACACACAAGATGGCCACCCCCATGTGGTCAAAGATAGCTGCCCCCATGTGGACAGAGATGGCCACCACAAGATGACTGGCAGGGGTGGGGGGTTATATGGAGGGACCAGAACTGCAAGGGAAGGCAGTTGGGGGTGATTAGATCTGTAGGGGTGGGCAGTTTTGGGGGACCAAGGCTTGCAGGAGAGGGCAATTGGGAGGAACTAGGCCTTCAGGGGAGGGCAGTTAGGGGTTACCAGGAAAGTAGGGGAGGGCAATTGAGGGCGATCAGACCTGCAGGAGAGGACAGTTAGTGGGGACAGGCCTGCAGGGGAGGGCATTTAGGGGTGACTAGGCTGGCAGGGGAGGGCAGTTATGGGTAACTGGGTCAGCAAGGGAGCAGTTAGGCATTGATCAGGCTGGCAGGGGAGTGGTTAGGGGGTGATCAGGCTAGCAGGTAGAAGTGGTTAGGGGCAATAAGGCAGGCAGGCGAGTGGTTGGGAGACAAAAGTCCTGGATTGTGAGAGGGATCCCAGATAGAGAGGGTGCAGGCTGGCTAAGGGACACCTCACCCCATGCACAAATTTTGTGCACCAGGCCCCTAGTAAGTTACATAAAAGAAAATAGGTACCAAACTTATGGACCTGGGTTGTAGAAAACATTTTATGGACTTGACCCCAAAGGCAAGGGAGGTAAAGTAAAAAATAAATGAATGAGACGATATCAAACGAAGAGCTTCTGCACAGCAACAACAAAAATCAGATGATAAAACAAACAGGCAGTAAACCGGATGGGAGATGGTATTTGCAAACAGTAGCTCTGAAAAAGGTTTAATTTCCAAAATTTACAAAGGACTCATAAAACTCAACAACAAACAAACAAACAATCCAATAAAAAATAGTGGGCAGAGGACCTGAGATATACCTCTCCCAAGAAGACATACAAACAGCCAATAGATACATGAAAAAGATGTTCAACTCCACTGGAAATTAGGGAAATGCAAATCAAAACTACAATGGGATACTACCTCACACCTATTAGGGTGGCCATTATCAATAAGACAAGTAATAACAAATGTTGGAGAGGTTTTGAAAAAAAGGGAATTCTCATTCATGCTGGTGGGAATGTAGACTGGTACAACCACCATGGAGGGCAGTCTGGCAATTCCTCAAAAAATTAAAAATAGAGCTACCATATGACCCACCAATCCCACTCCTTAAAATCCTGTATTTGTAGAGAGATATGCACCTCTATGTTCATTGCAGCATTATTCATGGTGGCCAAGATATGGAAACACCCCATGATAGAGGACTGAATAAAGAAAATGTGGCACATGTACACAATGGAATACTACTCAGCCATAAGAAAGGATGAAATAGTGCCATTTAATAAAATATGGATGGACCTTGAGGACATTATGCTAAGTGATATAAGTCAGACAGAAAAAAACTAAGAACCACATGATTTCACTGAAACTGATGAACACAAGTAACAAAGTGGTGGTTGCCAGAGAGATAGGGTTGGGGGGATAAAAGGATACTAATATGAGGTGACAGGAGAAGATTTGACTTTGGGTGGTGGGCACGTAGTGCAATATACAGATCTTGTAACAGAAACCCACACATGAAACCTGTATGTTACTGATGACCAATGTCACCCCAATAAAGTGAATAAATAAAAATTTTAAAAAGAAAGAAATAACTCTGTAGTAGCTTGATGTCTCTATTTTACATGAGAGTGCGGTACAGTCCAAGATCATAGAGTCATTGAATGGTGGAGGTGCAATGCAAGTGAGTTTTCTCTACACTCAAAATCTGTGCTCTCTATTTCCCTGGAGATCATGATTAGGCCCTGAATGTGGTAGAGGTTGTTCTAAGGCAGTGGGGGCAGTAGAAAGACCTAAAACATACAATCATGTACCATCTCCCTCATTTTTCCAGCATTCTCTCTGTAGGTTCTTCTAATCTGCTGTTACCCTGGATGGTAATTTTCTTTCCTCTCTGTTTCTTAAAAATCTACTCAAGACTCATCTCAAATGTCACTGATCTTCCCCAATCATCCTAGTTGTAATTAATTACTATTTCCCTGAAGCAATTTTCTTATACATTTTGTATTAGGATTTGTTTTTACATTTTTGACTTCCCTCACTAAAATGTTTACATAAAAATTATAAACTATTAGGTATGTGGGAAAGCATCACATATACATGTTGTTAATGAGGTTATTATTATTGTTACTGAAGGCCCAGTGCACAAAATTCGTGCATGGAGGAGGGAGGTCCCTCAGCCCGGCCTGCACCCTCTCCAATCTGGGACCCCTCAGGGGGATGTGTGACCCCTGGTTTAGGCTTGATCCCACAGGAATATGCCTCTTGCAATCTGGGACCGCTGGCTCATAACTGCTCACCTGCCTGCCTGTCTGATTACCCCTAACTCCTCTGCTTGCCTGCCTGATAGCCCCTAATTGCTATCCTTAACTGCTCCCCTGCTGGACTGATTGCCCTAACCACCTCTGCCTCAGCCCTGCACCTGGAACCCAGGATTCCCTCCTCCAGCCAGTCACAGGCACCCAGGACCTGGGCTTCCCTCTCTCTGGCCAGTGCCAGGCTCCTGGGACCTGGGCTGGCTTTTACCCAGGCCAGCCACAGCCGCAGGGGATGGTGTTCAGGTGGCTATGCCTGGGCCACAGCTACAGGTGCTGGAGCCTGGGACTGCAGGATGAGTGGTTTCTCTGTCTCCCTGGCTGTAGGCACTGGCACCCGGGACCACGGTGTGGGCGGCTTCTTCATCTCCTGACCCACAGCCAGCCACAGGCACTGGTGCCTGGGACCACAAATGGATGGCTCTGCCCCAGCCCAGCTTTGTCAGGAAGGATGTCTGGATGGTTGTCCAGAAGACATCCAGTCTAATTAGCATGTTACCCTTTTATTAGTATATATTATTATTATTTTGTTAATACTCACCCGAGGATATTGATTTTTAGAGAAAGTGGAAGAAAGGGGGAGAGATAGAAACATTGATTGGCTGGTGAGAGAGACACATTGATTGGTTGCCTCCTGCATATGTGCCCTGACCAGGACCAGGGATCGAGCCTGCAAGTGAGGTATGTGCCCTTGACCGGAGTGGAACCCATGACCTTTCAGTCTATGGGTGATGCTCTATCCACTGACATTGTTCCTTGGAAGGCCCTGGAGGAGGCCCTGCCTATTAAGATAATCAGGAATGTGCTGGTTAGGGGAGCCGGACCAGCTAGAGAGGTTGATATTACTAAGTACACCGTGTTGTCTTCTCTGACCCTGTGTCTTTCTCTCCACCCAGAGCTAACTGCCATTCTGAATTCTACAGTAATCATTTCCTTGACTTGTCTGGTTTTTACCATATTTACATGACTCCCTAAGCATTATTTCTTTTTCTTGATTTTTTAATACTGTTATACTATATATATTCTTCAGCAACTTGCTTTTAAATTTTGAGGATTCATTTGTGTGATGTATATAGCTATGGTTCATTCATTTCCATTATTGGTCTGGTAACATATAGTATTCCACTATAAAAAAATCATGATTTATTTACATAATCTCCCATTAAGGGATAATCTTGCCTTGTCCTTCTATCATATGTTGATGTGAACATTCTTTTCATGTCTCTTGGTGTACATGTGCAAGAGGTTCTGTGGTCTCCAACTGTGCATGTGTGTGCAGGTATGCACATGTGTTTCTAGTTTGGAAATCCTTTCTGACTCTGTCATAAAAATATTTTTTTAAATGTATATTGTTTTGCCTTTGACATTTAGGTTTATACTCTACATGTAATTGATTTTGTGTAAGATATAAAGTAGGAATCCATGTCTCTATTTCCCTCCCATAATGCATAACTACTAGCCCCTTTTAATGAATAATCAATCACTTCTCCATTCTCTGTCACTCCCTGGTGTGCAGTATCAGTGCAATTGCAAAGATTTCACCTGTGTTGCACTGGGCTGGAATATAGGTGGAAATAGATACACGCCTTATAAAATATCTCATATGTTTGAAAGGTATGTCACAATAATGAAAGAACTGTGTAAATGGGGGACATGGATGGATGTTTTCAAGGAAAAAAAATGTCAGGCTCAGGGCTATGCCATCAATTTAAAGCAAATCTTAGAAGCCATATGGTTTCCTTAAGCAATATAGAAATTTAATTTCTTCTAAAGTTAATGGGCTCCCCAAACTGAAGTCTGGGCTCAAAACTGATTGGTTATAGTAGCAGAACTATTCAGAAGGTTGAGTTCTCAACCCTGACAAGTCTCTCTTGCCAAAGTCAGGGCCCAGGTAGGGAAGGAGTAGAACCTTGAAGCTTGGTATGGAAATATCTGGGTATTTGTGTTTATGAACCATAAATATTCAAATTTCCCTAGGCCTTGTGTACCTGGTAAGTGGCCCATTCACTTTCATAGAAGACAGTGTCTCCTGTCCTGAGGACTATGCAGAACTTTAGATGAGGCCAACACTCTTCTGAATAATGCTTGTCCTTCTTACCACCTGCCCTTCCCTTTTCTCCAGACCATCAGACTAATCCCTATGTTAAATCTCAGCCTGGCCTCACTGGAAGAGTGCCGCACAGGCTAAGGGAAATAAAGGACACACGGAAAAACAGCTAATGGCAGGAATAGGAAGTTTTTTTCTGGGAGTGGGCCTTGAGGATACAGGATCAATGTGGATCTACGTAAATTGGAATAAGGGGTACTTACTAATGTTGGGAGACTCTCCTGTTATATCGACGTGAACACCCTGGCAAGGGCCCAAGGGGTGAGGACTGGGCTGGATGACTTTGCTCAGAAAAAGTGCTATGTTGTGCTAACTGAAGTAGAGATGCTGAGACTGCCATAGCAGACCGTGGAGGAAGAGGGCAGAAGGTCCAGAGAGGTGGGCCTGCTGCACTGGGTTGGCTATGTAAGAATAGGAACCACCAGCTGACACTGTTCCTTGGGAGGTCCTGGAGGAGACTCTGCTTACTAAGATAGTCAGGAATGTGCTGGTTGGGGGATCACTGACATTTCTGAGAAGCCCGGTGAAGGTTGTCTTTTGTAGGTTGATGGAAGGAGTTATTGTTCCAGAATTAGCACCCATGGTAGCCAAGGTGATGCAAGCAGCATTTAACGCTCAGAAACCAAGTGGGTGTAACGACCAGAACGGGCCCCAGGTTCGGAATAGCTCTCATTCATAGAGCTCTATGGAGATGGCTAATGAAATATGTTGGTTCTAGGACAATAGAGGTGGGTAGTCTTTGAGGAGATTATTCAATGTATGAAATCTAAAAGCCTCGAACACAGAAGGCTGAGAGCAGTCACCACATGTAAAGTCAGGGGGCTTGTCCTGGCCTCTGCTGCCAAGACGTTAATATGTCGGCTCACACACCAAAGCGTTGTGGGTTTGACTCCCAGTGAAGGGCATGCACCCGTGTTGCAGGGTTGCAGGTTGGATCCCTAGCGCTGGTGTGTCTCAACAATTGATGCGTCTCTCTCGCACAGATGTCCTCTCTCTCTCTCAAAAAATATATATATCTGAGTGAGAATTAATAACAACAAAAATAAAGCCAGCGGCCCTTACTGCTTCTAGACTTTTACTAAGATTAAAAGCTTTTTATAAAATAAATATAAAACTTTTCATTTAAGCTATTTGATGGTGAAATATTTTAATAGGTTCTAAAGTGAAGCCATTCTTGTAGTCCTGAAATGAATTCTGTGGTCATGAGGTTTTAAAAAATGTGTTCTTGGATTCATTTTGCACATATTTTATATAAAGCTTTTTAAGAAAGTTATCTTTATTGATTAAAGTATTACAGATGTCTCTCTTTTCCCCCCATTGATCCTCTCTATTTGCATCTGTGGTCATGAGTGCTATTTGTGTGGCTCGATGAAGCTTGTGAACATAATGCTAAATGAAATGAGCTAGTCACAAAAGACAAATATTGTATCATTCCACCTAATGATGTACCTAGAGGAGTTAAACTCATAGAGACAGAAAGTAGAATGATGGCCTCTAGGAGCTGGAGATATGAGGAATTATTGTTTAGCAGAGTTGCAGACTTTTATTTTATTTATTTATTTAATGTTAAAAAAAAACTTTGTTGTTGAGAGTATTATAGATGTCCCACTTCCCCCCACCCCCCATTGTCCACCTCCACTTGGTTTCCATCTCACCGCAGGCCTTTACCATCCTATTGTTTGTGTCCATATGTAATGCATATAAGATCTTTGATTAATCTTTTCCTGCTCCCCCTCTTCTCGCTGGGATTTGTCAATCTGTTCAATGTTTCCATGCCTCTGATTATATTTTATTCATTAGTTTATTTTGTTCATTATATACTTTGTTTGTTTATATTCAGTTGCTGATAGATATGTATTTATTGTTCGTATTTTTTTGTTTGTTCTTCTTCTCCCCCTCCTCCTCCCTGTCCTTATTCTTTCTTCCTCTTCTGTCTACCCTTCAACATTTCATGTAATACTGGTCTGGTGGTGATGAACTCATTTAGTTTTTTCTGTCTGGTAAGCTCTTTATCTGACCTTCAACTCCTTCTAAATGATAGCTTTTCTGGTAGAGTAATCTTAGTTATAGGTCCTTGCTATTCATCACTTTGAATATTTCTTGCCACTCACTTCTCACCTGTATAGTTTCTGTTGAGAAATCAGCTGACAGGCCTATGAGTGCTCCCTTGTAGGTGACTAAGTGCTTTTCTCTTGCTGCTTTTAAGATTCTCTCTTTGGCTTTAACTTTGTTTGGAGAAAAATGTTTTGATATTTAATTATATGGATTAGGGCATTTTTTTCATCTATGTATTTTCCCTCATCCATTGGCAAGTTATCTGTTCTTTTATTGGCTGCCTTTAATGATTTAATATGAATAGTTTATAATATCCAAAGTTAATTAATAAACTTTATTCTCATTCCATTCAAAAGAAACCTTAGAATGCTTTAACACCAATCTTTTTATTCCCAGTTCACTTGCTATTGTTGTCCATTCATTTTTTTTATTTTTAAAAATTAAGATATTACATGTGTACATATTTTCCCATTGGTTTTCCCCACTCCCATACATACCCTTATCCCCCAGTGTCTTGCATACATTGGTTATGCTTATATGCATGCATACAAGTCCTTCAATTGATCTCTTATCTCCCCTACCTCTCCCTAACTTTCCTGCTGTAATTTGCCCATTCATTTTTAACTTCAGATACTAAGCTTTATATTGGTTCAAAAAGTAAGTTTGTTTAGATTTCTCCAAGCTATTTCTCTACACTGCATTTAGTCACCTAACTTTCTTGAATCTTTCTTCTCTCTGTGATTATGTACTTTCTCTTGAAGTCTATTTTTTAAGAGCTTTTTTTTGAGGTGGGGAGGTGGAATCTGTTAATCTACAGTTTCTGACCTTTACTTTTGTTATCGAGAAATAACTACCCATTTTATTTTCATTCTTTTAAAGAGAATTTGTCTGTTTTCTCTGGCTTCTTTTAAGGTCTTTTTGTTATTTTGAAATTTACAATAATGTTTCTATGAGTATGCATTTAAAAATTATTCTGCTTGGGATTTGTTGGACATACTGAATACATTATACCAATTCTGGAACTTCTCAGACTTACCTTTTTCAATATTGCCTTTCCCCTACTTTATTTTGCTTTCTAAACCCTGATTCACAGTGAAGCCCTCTAACTCTACTATGTCTCTTAGCCCTTTGTACATATTTTTATTATTTGTCACTGAAGGGTAAATTTTGGCTACTTTATTTAAAATGTTATTCCAGTCCTGGCCAGGTGGCTCAATTAGTTGAAATGTGGTCCTGTGCACCAAAAGGTTGTGTTTTGATTCAGGTCAAGGCACATACCTAAGTTGTGGGTTCACATCCATCTCTCTCTCTCCCCTTTCCTCTCTCTAAACATATACTTCCTCTATCATAAACATAAAACTAAAAAACTAAAAAAATAACCTTCTAATTCACCAATTCACTCTTTAATTGTGTCTAATCAATATTTACTCTTCAATTTTTATTACAATAATTACATTTTTATCTAACTACAATGTTTAAGTGACTTTGGGGGTGCTCTTATTATTTTTTCTCTCTTCTCATTTTTAATCATCTTGAATGTGAGTTCATGCCCTTTGTTATTCTACTAAGGAATTACTAGGTGTACTGATTAACAATGCAAATTTTTTTCAATAGATAGAGTTACATATATGTTGATATATATGAAATTTGACATGTATGCTATTTTGTTGTATTGACAACAGGCTTCTGAACTTCACATGTCAAATTTCCTGAAGGTGTTAACATCATAAATATTTTTACATGTAAAAATGTTGAATTTTGTGCCAAAAGAAGAGCATTTGCGGGAAATTATAATTCATTACTTTATTTTGAAGAAAAGTGCTGCTGAATATTTTGGGAAGCTTATGGTGAACATGCTCCATCTCAAGATACTTGTGAAAGCTGGCTTGAACACTTTGAAAGTGATGATTTCGATGTGAAAGACAAAGAATGTCCAGGTCAACCGAAAAAGTTTGAAGATCAACAATTACAAGTATTATTGGATGAAGATGTGTCTCAAACTCAAAAACAACTTGCAAAAAGATTAAATGTTGCTCAGTAAACAATTTTTGATTATTTACAAGCAATGGGAAAGATATTTAAGGAAGAAAAATGGGTGCCACATTAACTGAACAAAAGACAAATGAAAAACCGTAAAAGTTGTCAGTAAAATGTTGCTCAATGGCACGAAAGTAAGTTTTTTTTGCACAAATTGTGACTGGTGATGAAAAGTGAATATTTTTTGAGAATCCCAAATGCACAAAATCATGAGTTCATCCAGGTCTACCATCAACATCAACTGCAAGTCCTTATCACCTCTGAAAGAAGACAATGCTCTGCCTTTGGTGGGATCAGGAAGGTGTGGTGCATTATGAGCTTCTAAAACCAGGTGAAACCATTAATACTGATTGCTACCGACAACAATCCATTTGAACCACACTTTGATCATGAAATGACCAGAATGTTCCAGAAGACACGGCAAAGAAATTTTGCTTCATGATGATGCACCATCACACACTTCCAAACCAGTTAAAGTCACATTAAAAGATCTTGCCTGGGAAGTATTAACCCACCTGTTATATTCACCAGACCTTGCTCCTTCAGATTACCACTTGTTCTGATTGATGGCACATGCACTTTCTGAGCAGCACTTCAAAACATAAAAATAAGTGAAAAATTGGGTATCTGAATAGTTAGCCTCAAAACAAGAAAAGTTCTATTGGGACGATATCAACAAATTACCTAAAAGATGGGGAAATGTGTAGCTAGTGATGGACATTACTTTGAATAAAGCACTTTTGATCTTTCTCTTGAAATTATCATGTTTTCTTTTGATTACAAAATCTACATTATGAACCAGTACACATGGTATTAAAGACTCAGTTGGCTTGAGTGTACTTATTTTCAGTACACTTGTTTCTTGCTGCCATTGAAGACATTGTCAGACTATGTCCACTTTAAATCAAAATCTCCATGCATGATTTCTTAGGCCATGTAAAGCGCTAACATGAGGATAATAGTGACTATGAATACTCAAGAGAGATTTTTAAAATCTCATCTGAGAACCAAAGCAGAAATAGACCTATTCTTTGTTCTATGATTCTGTGAGGTAGATTTTTTTTCTCATTTAACCCTTTTTTGAGGATCTATCCTTTTCCTGGGGCGGTATGTATGTTTAGTGTGTGAGGGATGTATGGTGCACAAGGCTCCTATGTCCCTGAGCAAGGCTGTTCAAGCAGAGATCAGCCACCTGGAATTGGTAGATATCTGGATCAGTCACAGCATCATTTTTGGCTTGCCTCCTTGAACTTGTGCTTCTACTTCGTTCTTATGGGAGCTTTCTTAGTTTCTTACAAGCTTATCCATTCATTTATATTTTATCTAAAATTTTCAGGTTTTATAGCAGGAGCTATTCAAGCTGTCTAACTCACCTTACTCCTAGAAGCAGAACCGCTGTTCAGTTGTCTAACCTGCTCTCACATCTCATATGGTGCCTTTCATAGGTCAGACACTTATGTATTTTGAATGAGTATGTGATTGTTGCTTTTCACTGTCACGTGTAAATTCTATTTTTTCCAGTTAGCTCCTATTTCACATCTTTTCATGTCTACCCTAGCACATAGCTCAGTGCTGCGCACTTGTTAGATGCGTATTACAATGCTTGTTGAGTGAATAAACAAGGACCTTGTTTTGTCTCTCTAGAGAAGAATGTTTTATCATTGTTCTCAGATTCCTGCTTCATAAATTAGTCATCCTTACACAATTAAGTTCTGCTCAGTCACTCAAAGTCTCTTTTAAAAAATATTGATCTATTTCCTTCTGTTTTCCCTTTGTGAATATGGAGAACAGTTCATTGGCAAATTTCTCATTATAAAAACAGTTACACTTTTAGATACCAACATGACATTAACATGGATCTTTTACATCTCTTTTTCAGGGTAAGTGACCTCATTTCCCTAGCAGTGGAGAAATCTATTTCTGTGTGAAGTTGGGTGTGGCATAATTAAGGTTTTATTCTGACAGTTCTATGTAATTAAATGTATTCAGATAGAAATAAAATACTTAATGAATTCTTGGACAAGTGACTTGTCTGCCAGGTATTCTTTCTGAATTTCTGTTCATACGTCATTGGCTCCTGGGCAAAGATATTTCAGTTAACTTGGGCAAAGAACGTACGCTTCTGTGGCTCTGTGGTCAGCCTGTATGACAGCTGTGTCCATGTTCTGTGAAATCTGTGAAATACTGTAGACTGGAGCCTCCGCGGCTCACCACTGCAACTTCCTGCCTTCCTGCCCGGGCGTTCATCTCTGAGGCCTCACACGTGGCTGGGTGTGCCTGGCCCCCATTCTCCAAGGAACATAGGAACTTGGCCAGACAAAGGCTGAAGAAAGCTCCAGATCGTCATGTGTCTTCCGAAGAAGGTTTATCCGTGGCCACTTCTGTGGTGGTCATTTATCGGTGAGCGTTTGTGCAATGCTCATGGCATCATCAGGCCCTTAACAACTGGCAGGTGTGCAGAAACTTATGTGAAGATATGGTGAATGAGATTTATTGGATAAAAAGATGGTCTGATGATTTCTGCCTGTTTAATCGGATACCCAATTGATCCAAGACTGAACTTGACTTATCTGCTCAGCTTTGTGCTTAGTTCTGTGAGGAATAGGAAAAAAGATAACCGATATGCCTTCTGGAGAACACCTCTTGATAGATGGATTTCTGAAAAGTAATTCATTCATTTACTTTAAAATATTATTTTGAGCATCAACTACAGCCAAGGCCTTGATGTAACCATTTAGAATACAATTGTGGCCAAAACAGACAAAGATGTCTGCCCTGAAAAGCACTCATTCTAGGTATGCACAAATATATTTTCATTCCCAGAATCTGGTTTTCAAATGCTCACATGAAGTGCTACTTCAGGAAAACAGAGTGAATTCTCTTTTAAGACAGTGGCTCTTCCAATGCAATGGAAAGGGTAGTAGGGTAGCAGGCCAGTAGGCCTCAGGACCATCATAGCTCTGCATTGCTTTTGGAACATTGAGCAACTCATAGAACCAGGGCAGCATAGCTAATTTGCAGGGCCTGGTGCAAAATGAAAACAGGGCCTCTTGTTCTAAAACAGGAAAGAAAACTATTTCCTTTTTATTCAGTCTCTTCCTTAACCTGTCATGGAGCTTTTTATTTCCTCTTTAATGTTTTGCTCATTCGGGCACATGAGGGTGAGTACAAACCCTCACAGATGCTGTAGGCCCCCTATAGTGCAATTTGGTGCATGAAGTGTGTGTGCCTGTGCCTGTGGCCAGGACCCCACTGGTGGTGGATGGCAGCAGTGGCTGTTGGGCAGTAGCTGCAGGGGAGCAAACAGCCAAAATCTTGGAGGCAAGTCGGCCTGAGAGTAAGTTTGTGAGTAAGGCCAAACTCCAACCCTTAGTACATGTTCCATTGTCCTATCAGAAAGTGCAAGTTCAAAGAATAAATTAGAAAATTTTTTAATAAACTGAAATTCATTAAGTGAATTAAACCCCAAATTCTAAGACATTGGCATTGGAGCCCCATGTGACTTATCTGGTTGCATACCATTGAAGCCAGCCCTGCACAGAGCTGTTAACTTGTACATCATAGAGGGATAATAGCACCTCTCTACCTCACTGCCATGTCGTGAGAATCAAATGAGGAGTGAGGGGAAGTAGATTTAAAAGTATGAAATGTCCTATCCTATCTAATAAAAGAGTACTATTCAAATTGACCATCACCCAACACATAAGATGGCCACCCCCATGTGATCAAAGATGGCCGCCCCATGTAGACACAAGATGGTTGCCACAAGATGGCCAGCAAGAGAGAGCAGTAAGGAGAGACAAGGCTGGCAGAGGAGGGCTGTTGTGGGCAATCAGACCTGTAGAGGGGGACATTTGGAGGGTATACATACCCGCAGAAGAGGGCAATTGGAGAGGACCAGGCTTGCAGGGTAGGGCAGTTGGGGATGACCAGGCCTGCAGGGGAGGGCAGTTAGGGGCAACCAGGCCTGCAGGGGAGGGCAGTTAGGGATGACCCAGCCAGCAGAGGAGGGCAGTTGGTGGCAAGCAGGTCGTAGGGGAGGGCAGTTGGGGGTAACCAGGCCTGCAGGGGAGGGCAGTTGAGATGACCAGGCTAGCAGGGTGGGCAGTTAGGGGCAATCAGGATGGCAGGGGAGCAGTTAGGCATCAATCAGGTGGCAGGGGGTGGTTAGGGGGTGATCAGGCTGGCAGGCAGAAGCAGTTAGAGGCAATCAAGCAGGCAGGCAGGCAAGCGGCTGGGATCCAGCACTCCCTGGATTGTGAAAGAGATGTTCTACTGCCCATTTAGACCCGATCCCACCAGAGCTAAATGAGCATCGGATATCCTTCGAGGGGTCCCAGATTGGAGAGAGTGCAGGCTGGGCTGAGGGACACCCCCTCTGCCCTGTGCACAAATTTTATGCACTGGGCCTCTAGTATGTGCTACAATACACAATATAGGCATAAAGCACTGTATTACTTAAGTTCAGTTTCTCATATTAGATAACATGTTGACTTAATGTGAATCACATGCCTGTGTAAGGTTCTCCATGACCAAGGACCTTTCAACTCTCCCACCTTTCAACTCTATGAAAAGTTATCTAAGGTGACATACAGTCCTTTATTAAGGAGCCATGTGATTGGGCCCCATAGCAGGTAGACTGTAGAAAAGCTCCAATATCAGCCTTATGCACTGGCCCCTGTCAACCTCTTTGCTGTTTTACAGGAAAATTCCATGAAGAGTTTCAAATTTTTTCGTAGAAGTTTATTGGTCTTGGGAAGTGGTATAATGCAATGGTTAACTAGACATAGATTTGAACCCAGATCTACTACTTTCTAGCTCTGTAACCTTGAGAAAGTTATGTAAATAAGCCATTCTTCACCTGTCATAAAATGTATGTGACATTATTAGTACCCTTTTCCAAAGTTTTCTTATAAGATGAAACATGCATGCAAGGGTCTTGACACATTACTAGGCATGGAGTAGGTGCTCAGCAAATGTTAGCTATTACTATTTCTAGCTTGAACAGTGTTCAGGTTTATGTGAGAGACTTAAAGAGTAATAGTTTTGGCTGGGTGTTTATTTATTAATTTTTTTAAAATATATTTTTTTATTAATTTCAGAGAGGAAGAGAGAGGGAGAGAGAGATAGAAACATCAATAATGAGAGGGAATCGTTGATTGGCTGCCTCCTGCATGCCCCCTACTGGGGACTGAGCTCAAAACCCAGGCAGGTGCCCCTGACCAGAATCGAACCTGGGACCCTTCAGTCGTAGACCAACTCTGAGCCAAACTGGCTAGGGCTGGGTGTTTATTTCTTAGCACCAAAGTAAATGAAAACTCTGGTTGGCCATTAGAGACTCAAGGCTTAAGATTTGCCTCATGCACTTAAAATTCTTCATTTAGGAAAGGTCTGTGGGAAGGAAGAGGAGAAAACACTAGACACAATGACCTAAATATCATATTGTGACCCAATTGAAACTTGTCAAAAAAGGAACAGATTCACCATTGGAAATATCACAAGCTGACTTGTGGGGTTTTTGTTTGTTTGTTTGTTTTTGAGTTGTGTTTTTATAGACCCTTCTGCTTTTAGTCTTTGAAGTCGGCACATAAGAGTGGGCTGTGTAGAAATCTGATAACCATGGTTTGCAGGGAGCTGCTTCTTGCCAAGTCATAGGTGGAGATCATATTTCACACGGTGTGCACTTCAGGATTCAATGTTGCTAATAATAGGACTAACCTAAAAAAATTGCTACAAGTTACCAATCACTAAGAAAAGCTAATGGCATTTCATTATTTAGAGATGACTTAAGAAATCAGAAGAGCTAGTTCCCCAAGTGACTTGACAAATACGTGTTGCCATCTAGTGATGCATTTTTGAAATTCAGGTTCACTGTCACAATCTCTCCCCAAGACCAACCCAGCCTAGGGAAGGCTAAGTTTAGAAGAAGCCAGCTGAGCCAAAGCCATGCAGAACGTGTGCTAGAGAAGATCATAGAACCGGAAGCCCCTGGGGCACACTCCTCTGTTTATGGCCTGACCACATCTTAACCAACCCAGGCAGATCAGTATCCATGCTAGGTTCACTTGGAAGTCTTACTTTGTTTTATGTTTTATATGTACCCCAAAATGTGAACACTTGGTTGATATACTTCTGTTCTGAGATGGATTAAGATTGTGATCATGAACCTTGAATATCCTCATTCTTTTCCCAAAATTCTTTGATAACTGGATGAGTGGGAAGATATGGGAGCATGGGAAGCCAAAATCAACCTTTATTCCTTTACTTTTAATGTAACAGATAAAGAGATAATTAACCCTTAAAACTCAACTCTGCTCCACACAGTGGTCAAATTTGCCTTCTCATTGGCTTTTAAAGTTTTAGAGAACCTTGTGTGGTTTTCATTCTTTTGATGATTCATTTATTTGTTCAGCACATGCATACCTCCCAATGCCGGGTCTATGTCTGGGAGTGAGAAGGACATAGCCCTTTCTTTCATGGCACTCTTACAATACATGCATTTTTTAAAAAGCGAGTTATGAAATCATGTCATGAGTTGTGATGGGCGTTGGAAAAAATGACAAAATACAAAAGCACAACCTTGCACAAGAATATGGGGAAATAACAAAAGCATAGTAGATCCCAGGAAATTCAGGAAAGTGGAGCCAATAGAAGGTAACAATTAAAAGAGGTGCCTAACCAATGGACATGAACACCAGGGGGGTGAGGGCATGAGTGGGGGAAGAGTGGGGGGTTAATAGAGGGATAAGGACACATATGTAATACCTTAATCAATAAAGAAACTGTGAAAGAAAAAAATAAATTAAAAACAGATTTACTTTTAGCAAAGAGAATGGACTGAGGAGAAACCACAACGCTCTGAGTCACACAAGAAAGTTAGAACTCAACAGTGAGCAGAAGCAGCTCTACCTCCTCAGTAGGATGAGTGATTCCCAGAGAGACCCATGGGTCAAAGCAGAGTGAATTCTTTATTCTTGGTCCTATTGGTAAAAATAGGGAGCATTCATAAGGAGTAGAGTTGATGTGACGATGCACTAAATGTAATAATCTGTATTATATAATAAGCTCTTGGAAACCACATCCTCTAAAACCTTTGGCTTTCATATTTTTCTTATGAAATCTGCTTATATTTATTCTACTTATTTGAAGCAAATCTTGAAGCAAAGCCTCATGCCACATCTTCTCTTGCTGACCTTTGGCCTATTTAACTTTTCCTTTTCCCACTGGAATCTATTTCTTATCCCAAACCATGTGACATTATGGAATCCATCCTAGAAGGTGGTGATATATCGTATGACAACAGCTAACAAAGCAAACACATCTTAGTGGATATAAATTAGGAGTATGAGACACTATTTGACAGGGGTGGGGAACGTTTTTCTGCCAACGGCCATTTGGATATTTACAGCATCATTTCTGAGTCATACAAAATTATCAACTTAAAAATTAGCCTTCTATGTTTAGTCAAACATTCACCCCTAATGCCTTGGTAGGGCCAGGCCAAATGATTTCTCAGGCCTTATATTGCCCATGGGCTGGATGTTCCCCACCCCTGTACCACCTATACCACTGATGAACTGCAGGGGAGGAAAAGTAAGGGACTGGGCTCTTCCAAGTCAGGGCCATGTCTGTGCATCTGTGGCACTGGAGCCTCACCAGAACCAGCTGGGAGGCAGGTGTGCAGTGCAGATTGTTGAGTAAAGGCTCTGAAAAGACCATGTGGCCTAACTAAAGGGCATGGGACTGCATAGTGGAGCAGTCCTTCCTCAGCTGTTTCTGGTGGGGTGACCTTTGGCAGGTAATTAATCTTTCTGCACCTCAATTGCCTTTTCTGTGAAATGATGATGATAACAATCTTAGGACCATGTTGGAGAGAATAGAAATAATAACAAAAGCCCATAGAGGCTATGAGGTACTCCAAATGTATAATGAATGGATTACTGTACAATTTGCAGACTTACAATATTCTTTTATTACTAGTTAGAGGCCCAGTGCACGGGGGTCGGGGGGTCCCTCAGCCAGACCTGCACCCTCTCCAACGCAGAAGCCCTCAAGGGATGTCTGGGGAGCAGGTTTAGGCCATAGTCTGGCCTCCCTCTGCAGGAGGCGACTGGGTTGATCAGGGGAAGGTGCTGCCCCCATCATCCTGGTTCAGCCGCCACTGCCAGCCACTGCAGCCGCCAAGGTGCTTTCATCAATATACTCCAGTCCCTTCACCACAAAAAAATGATAACTTTCTTCAGGCATTTTCAAGATGTCTCTTTCATAGGATATAACCTACCTTTCTTCCTTTCTCCCTCCTTCCCTCCTTCTCTCACTCTCTGTCTCTGTCTCTCTATCTCTCTGTCTCGCTCCTCTCTCTCTCTCTCTCTCTCTCTCTCTCTCTCTCTCTCTCTCTCTTTTTCTCTCTCTCTCTTCCTTTCTTTTCCTCACCTGAGGATATTTTTCCATTGATTTTTAGAGAGTGTGGAAGAGAGAGGGAGAGACAGAGAGAAACATCAATGTGAGAGGGACACTTTGATTGGTTGCCTCCTGCATGAGCCTTGACCTGGGCCCCGGCCAGGGAGGAGCCTGTAACCTAGGTACATGCCCTTGTTCAGAATCAAACCTGGACCCTGTGGTCCGAAGGCTGAGACTCTATCCACTGAGGCAAACTGGCTAGGGCAGGATATGACATTTCTTAGCCCCTCCAGCAGTGGACCTTTGTTTTTTCCTCCAGGAATGATGTGGAAAAACCCTAGATCACCTTCTTGGATTCTTATTACCCAAGTTACCAAGAACACTGCAAGTGGCATATGGGGAGCTTAGCCAACGCGCGCTCAGAAAAGGTCTTTCCTCTGTAGTTCATGCACAGAGGTATGATTGCCAGTGCGCCATGGCTAGCAGGCCCTGCTCTCTGCAGACCTGCACCATTTATGTCTTGCACCAGGCAACTAGTAGCTGCTATAAAAAAGCAGGAACTCTTACCATTTGCAACAGCTTGGATTGATATTATTAGTATATATCCTATCTAATAAAAGTGTAACATGCAAATTGACTGTACCTCTGCTAAGCTACCAGCCAATCAGAAGCAGGGGGTGTAGATGGGGTATAGCCAGGGGCGTGGCCAGTGGCCAGGGACATGGCCAGCAGACAGGGGGCATGGCCTGCAGACAGGGGTGTGGCCAGCAGGGGCGTGGCTACAGTGCTGCATAAGCAAGCACCATACTATAAGCTCTGCCCCCATGGTATTTAAGGGCTGTGAGATCCCTCCTTACTGTTATGGTGACTGAATCACATGCAAATGATTACCCAGGGCACCTTGGGTGATGAGCTCCAGGTTTGAGGCAGGGCTGTGAGCCAAGCGGCAGCTTGGGACCATGCCCCCAGCCCAGTGCCTATGATGGAGCATACGGATACCCTGGTGGCCGCTGCTGTGTGAGGCTCAGAGGTCCCTGCATGCCCCCCAGCCCAGCACCCACGATAGGGGTGGGGGTGGTGGCTGGCTGCCAGTCTCTGGGGTGTGCGGAGACCCAGGTGGCCACCACCGGGTGGAGAAAGTTCACAGTGCTCTTGGTTCGTGCAGGGTATGGGGAGCACCAAGAATGCTGGGAAATGTAGTTCTTGTGGCAGGCACACTGCAGGAGAGAGTTTCAAGTACTGTGATGTTTGGAGATGCTTCAGAAAGTTGTCTCTTAAAACAAATATGAGATCAGAGGATTGTGCTTATAGAGAATGGTTAATAAAACTTGGAGATGGCAGGCTGAGGAGCCAATGGGGCGAAGCTACCATCTGTGGGATTATGTCTGACTGCCTCTAAGTCAGAATCCCACCCAGGCAGAACGATATGGCAGGGCCACAGGAGCCTTGGTTGGCCTCAGATAACTGATCTCCCGCCGGGCTGGGGCCCTCGTGCCCAACCGCTTCACCACTGTGCCATCGGCTCGCATTGGGACCGGGGTCCGGTGTGGAGAGCCCTTCATCCTGGGAGACGGGGTGCGGCCAGAAAGGGGGCTGCCCCAAAGCCCTTTATGCAATGCACGTTCGTGGGGAACCTGGCACTAAACCATTCTGTGGACGACCTGCTTCTGGGTCGGCGTTTCCTACATAGCAGAGCAGCTCCCTCACTGCGATCTATTGAAAGTCAGCCCTCGACACAAGGGTTTGTTTGTTTTTTTAAGTAAAGAAAAATTTAAAAAAAGAAAATACAAAAAAAAAAAAACACTTGGAGATGGCAAACTTGACTAGTGGTTTTCATTTAGGAATGGATATTATTGAAATTCTCCATGAAATGATTTGTAATGGATCTATTATTGAAACCACCTTTGGAAATAGTATATCCTCTATAGATAATATTAAAAATATATATAAATGTGCGATTGTCCAAAAAAAGAGCATGTTCAAAAATTAAATGAAGAAATTTTGGATATACTTGATGGAGATTTTCACACCTATTTGAGTGATGATTCCATTGACTCACCAGATGATGCTGAAAAGGAAAATTTTCCCATTGCATTTCTTAGTAATATTACTCCTTCAGGAATGCTGTGTCATAAATTAAAATTGCAAGTGGGTGCAATCACCATGCTATTGAGAAATCGTAATAGTAAATGGGGTCTTTGTAATGGTACTAGATTTATTCTCAAAAGATTACTACCTAACATTATTGAAGCTGAAGTACTAAGAGGATCTGCAGAGGGAGAGGTTGTTATGATTCTAAGAATTGATTTGTCCCCTTCTGACACTGGCCTCCCATTTAAATTAATTTGATAATAGTTTCCCGTGTTGCCAGCATTTGCAATGACTATTAATAAATCACAAGGACAGACTCTAGACAGAGTAGAAATATTCCTACCTGAACCTGTTTTCACACATGGTCAGTTATTATGTTGCTTTCTTTCGAGTTCTAAGAGCATGTGATGTTAAAGTTGTAAATACTTTACCCCAAGGGAAATTAGTCAAGCACTCTGAAAGTGTTTTCATTGTTAATGTGGTATACAGGGAGATATTAGAACAAGTTTAATCACTTTATCAATCATTATTTGCATAAATATTATTTTTATATCATGAGTTTGTTGTTGTTATATCATTTTGTTATTTATTTATTAATGAAATTATGTATTATTCTCATATACATTGTATTCATTACCTTTTATCTGTCACACTTTTATTATAAAGGGCAAATAATACTATAAAATATTTCTTCTAATTAATACCCTTTTAATATACACACACACACACACACACACACACACACACACTAGTGGACCGGTGCATGAAATTCGTGCACATTAAAAGGGTATTAATTAGAAAAAATATTTTAATAGTGTTATTTGCCCTTTCTCTATAATAAAAGTGTGACAGATAAAAGGTAATGAATACAATGTATATGAGAATAATACATAATTTCATTAATAAATAAATAACAAAATGATATAACAACAAATACACACACACACACACTTAGGGTATGTGTAAAACCTCAGGTTTTCTAAAAAATTCTTTATAGTTGAAAGTATTACATATGTCTTCTTTCCCCCCCGTTGTTCCTATCCTGCAGCACAGGCCCCATCCCCCTACTGTTCGTGTCCATTGGTTATGCTTATATGCATGCATACAAGTCCTTTGGTTGATTTCTTACCCCCCCACCCCCTCCTCCATACATCCTCTCCTTCCTTCCTTCTGAGGTTTGATGGTCTGTTCACATGCTTCTATGTTTCTGTATCTATTTTTGTTGATTAGTTTATTTGTTCATTATATTTCCCAAATGAGTGAGATCATGGGATATTTCTCTCACTGGCTTATTTTGCTTAGCCTAATGCTCTCCATGTCCATCCATGCTGTTGCAAATGATAAGAGTTCCTTTTTTACAGCAGCATAGTATTCCATTGTGTAGATGAATCACAGTTTTTTAAACCACTCATCTGCTGATGGGCACGTGGGCTGTCTCCAGATCTTAGCTATGGTGAATTGTGCTGCTATGAACACAGGGGTGCACACATTCTTTCTGATTGGTGTTTCTAATTTCTTGAGATATTTTCTTAAAAGTGGGATTATGGGGTCAAATAAGAGCTCCTTTTAAAAATTTTTTTGAGGAAACTCCTTACTGTTTTCCACAGTGGCTGCACCAGTCTGCATTCCCACCAGCAGTTATTTGTTGATTTATTGATGATAGCCCATTCTAGAGGTGTTAGGTGGCACCTCATTGTTGTTTTGATTTGCATCTTTTGGATGATTAGTGACTTTGAGCATGTTTTCATGTCTCTTGACCTTCAGTATGCCCTCTTTCGAAAAGTGTCTATTTAGGTCCTTTGCTCATTTTTTGATTGGATTGTTTCCCTCCCTTTTGTTAAACTGTATGAGTTCACTGTATATTTTGGATATTAAACTCTTATCATCTTATCATATGTATCATATTTATCATGCCCAAATATATACCTTGAATTGGATGAAAGGAGTAATTCCAGAAAATTATATCTGAACAGATGGGAGATAAGGACTATGGTTTATTCATAAGTTTGGGAAAAGTTGGCCAGGATTTAATGCAAATAGTTTTTAAACCATCAAGTATCAAAAAATGAAAATGGTACAAATTTAGATAAAAACTTAAATACTGTGTATAAATGGAAGTAGTCGAGTGGTTTTGGGCACAGAATCATCCATGGTCTCTTGTATCTGTATGTTGTCTGCAGAGGTACTATCTCTTTTGTTTGGTACTAGTTAGTCAAGGATATTTATAGACTAAAAAGCCTTAGAAGAGTGAGATATGTCTTCTGGAGCAAAGGACAGTTTTATTTCTGGCCCAGTATAGTAAAGATAAAGTCTTCTTCTGGGGCAAAGGTCAAGCAGGTTTACTGCCCAATATAAAATATCTGGGTTCCCTAAGCTCAATGTTCCTCCCCTATAACTCAGCTCAGGGTGCATACATGTCCTGTTTTCATTACTCTGTGGGAATTGGGGTTCGGAGAAGTGGTCCAATGCCGACACTCTGGCTAAGGTTATTATTGTGATTAATAAAGTTCTTTGTTTCTGACCTAGGAGTCTCACCTCTTTTGTCAGTATCCATGTTTTGTGTCAAGCTAAATTATTAGCTTGCAAATAGGGTAAAATATAAAAATCTTTATAGTTTTTACCTATGGTATATAGAATAACAAGAAACATCCATGATCAGTGACTTGGTGATTAAAATGATATCTTATTTATTTGTTTGTTTGTTATTGTGGACAGTATTACAAATGTCCCGAATTTTTCCTCCTTTAGCCCCCTTCCACCAGCCCCTCCCACATAGTATTCCATTGTATAAATGTACCACAGCTCCCCCCACCCCCAACTCATTTATTGATGGACACTTGGGCTGTTTCCATATATCCTTTCTGATTGGTGTTTCTGATTTCTTGGGATATATTCCTAAAAGTGTGATTACTGGGTCAAATTGGAGTTTCATTTTTAATGTTTTGAGGAAACTGCACACTTTTTTCTATAATGGCTGCACCAGTCTGCATTCCATCCAGCAGTGCACGAGGATTCTCTTTTCTCCACATCCTCGCTACCACTTGTTGTTTATTGTTTTGTTGATGGTAGTCATTCTTGCAGATTTGAGACAATACCTCATTTGGGTTTTAATTTGCATTTATCTGATAATTAATGGCCCTGAGCACTTTTTCACGTGTCTCTTGGACATCTGTATGTCCTCTTTGGAGAAGTGTCTATTCAGGTCCTTTGCCCATTATGTATGTGTGTGTGATTATGTGTGTGTGTGTGTGTGTGTGTGTGTGTGTGTGTATATATATATATATATATATATATATATATATATATTTTAGAGAGGATTGAACCCACCATCTCCAACATCTTTTGGTGTATCGGTGACACTTCAATCAACTAAGCCACACCAGATTTTGCCTCATGTTGTTGAATCTGGTCCCTTGGTGTAAAACAGGCATGTAAATACAGTTACTAGAATGTCATGTCTTTGAGTTACCATTCTGTCTAGTGGCCTTGGCTGAGCCCTATCTGGCAGGATGGAGAACTTCAAATTTCTTGAAGCCACTAGATGGGTAGATAGCAACAGTTTGAAATATAGGACAAGTCAACCTCTTTGTGATAAGTAAAATCAAAGCAAAGTAAGGTAAATTGTTTTTAAACTGATATTTAATTCATAAACACATGTCATATGTATACTTATGCTCTTAAAAATTTATTGAGGACCTCAGAAAGCTCTTGTTTATGGTAGTTATATTTATTGATATTTAGAATATTTGACCCTAAAACTGAGTAATTAAAAAATATTAATTTATTTACAATAATAATAAAACAATTAAATATTAGGATAACTCACTCATTTCCAAAACAAAAATTAACTACTGAAGAAAGTGCCATTATTATATGATTTTGAAAATCTCTTTAATGTCTTGCTTCAGAGAAGACGTCTGGATTCTCATATCTGCTTCTTCAGTTAATATGTTATAGTAGTAAAAGTCATGTAACCTCTAGAAAAAATCCTATCTAATAGAAGAATAATATGCAAATTTTGAACAATACTTTCGCTACACCGCAAGCCACGCCCACAGCCACGCCCTCCATCCAATCAGGAACAGATTATGCAAATGAACCTCAACCAAGATGGCTGTTGCTACTGAGAGCAGGAGGAAGGCTTGGGTTTCCCTGGCAACAGAGGAAGCCAAGCTTTCTGCCTACTGTTGCTGGCCTAGGCCTCCACTCAATGCTACAAAGTTTCAATTATAAAAGATACAGAAATGGCGGCAGCCACTGAGCTGGAGAGAACAGAGGCTTGGGTTTCCCTGGCAATCCACCAGCCATTGCTGGCCTAGGCCTCCACTCTAGTCTACAAAGTTTCTTTCTTTTTTTATTTTTTATTGTTCAGTTTATTAATTACATTCTTTCCCCTTTTTTATCCCCCTATATCTTCCCTCCACCCTGTACCTATCCCACCCTCCGCCCTCACCTCCCCCACCCCAATGTCCTCTACCATTGTTGCAAGATTTTTGTCCAATCTCTTGCTGTACTTCCAACAACACTTTTCTCCCCAAGAATTGTCAGTCCATTCCCTCTCTATGTCCATGTTTCTGTTATAGTCACCAGTTTATCTTGCTCATCAGCCTATCAGTTCACTTGATTTTTATGTTCATTTGTTGATAGATGTGTATTTGTTGTTCATAATTTATATTTTTACCTTTTTCTTCTTCCTCTTCTTAAAGAATATCTTTCAGCATTTCATATAATACTGGTTTGGTGGTGATGAACTCCTTTAGCTTTTTCTTATCTGCGAAGGACTTTATCTGATCCTCAATTCTGAATGATAGCTTTGCTGGATAGAGTAATCTTGGTTGTAGCCTCTTGCTCTTCATTATTTTGAATATTTCTTGCCACTCGCGTCTGGCCTGCATCGTTTCTATTGAGAAATCCGCTGACAATCGTATGGGTGCTCCCCTGTAGGTAACCAACTGTTTTTCTCTTGCTGCTTTTAATATTCTCTCTTTATCTTTTGCTCTTGGCATTTTAATTATGATATGTCTTGGTGTGGTCCTCTTTAGATTCCTATATTTTGGGGTTCTGTGTACTTCTTGGGCTTTTAAGTCAGTTTCTTTCACCAGGTGGGGAAAGTTTTCAGTCACTATTTCTTCAAGTAGATTTTCAATAACTTGCTCTCTCTCTTTTTCTGGCACCCCAATAATTCGGATGTTGGCTTGCTTGAGGTTGTCCCAGAGGCCCCTTACGCTATCTTCAATTATCTGAATTCTTTTTGTTTCTTGCTTTTCCAGCTGAGTGGATTTTGGTTCTTTGTATTTCAAATCTTTGACTTGGTTCTTGTGGCCCTCTGGACTGCTTTTAGGACTTTGTGTAATATTTTTTATTTCAGTCTGTGTATGCTTGATTTCTAGTTGGTCCTTTTTTTTTATCCGCGAGGGTCTGGTTCGTATCCTCAGAGGTCTTGTACATTTCCCTGAGGGTCTCATTCATTTCCTTGTAAGTATCATTCATCTCCTTGTAAGTCTCATTCATTTGCTGGTTGGTCTTGTTTATTTCCTGGTAATTCTCATTAAGTTGATCAGCCTTTTGTAGGAGCCTCTTGAAAAGCCTTATAACCGTGGTTTTGAACTCTATGTCTTGTCGTCTTTTCTCCTCCATTTCTTTCACAGCTGATTTCTTTCCATGTCTCTGCATGGTGGCTGCTTTATGTGTTAGATATCCTCAAAGGGACAGTGTCTCAGTCTCCCCAGTTACCTGAGGTGGGTACTCTTACTGCAATCCTTTATGGGTTGTATTCAGTGTTTTTGAATTTAAACCCAGCTTTTTGTTGTTAGCCCTAGGAGGGTTTGACCTCCAGGCCAATTGGCTGTGAAGGGAGACTGAGTTCAGATTGGATGGGCGGAGTCTCTGGGCTGCGCAGCAGAGGCAGCGAAGGCGGCAGCTGGGTCCTATGCAGCGCTCGCGCACGCGGGTCTCTGTTGGATGGGGATGGCTGCAGACTCCTCCAAGAGAAAGCCGCTAGTCTCTTCCCCTTGCCAGACAACTCTGCCTTTCCCCAAATGTGCCTGCACACCAAAAGTCCAGCTCAGGGCTGTAAAATAGATGGTTTCCGGAACCAGGAGACAAGTTTCCAGGGGGCAAGTCGCGGGTTTGCGCGACCCTTCGGACTAGGAGTCTCAGCCGCGCCCCGCTTCCAGGGTGCGTCCCCCAGACCTCGGACCTCGCCCAGTTCTGGGAAATCTGTGTAGGGGGACCTCTCGTTCCCAGGATCTCGGACCTCGCCCGGCTTGGAAAATCTGGGCAGTGAGATGCCTCCGCCCTTCCTCGTAGGAGAAATCCGGCCGGTCCCTGCTCCAGCCCCCGCCCGCGCGCGCGACCAGTGCGGCTCCTAACCTGTTTCCGTCTGAAAGGCTGCGTTCCCGCCAGTCCCGAGTCTGTGTCCCACCTTTGCTCCTATTAGTGGAGTTTACATTCAGCCAGCTTTCTGGCGATTCTGGGTGCTTGTCTGTTCTGCTGTTATGTTGTAGTTCTTAAATCGTTGCGCGGGGCAGAACAATAGGTGTTTGCTTATGCCGCCATCTTGGTGTTCTCTAGTCTACAAAGTTTCAAACAGAAATGGCTGCAGAGTGAACAGAAGGCTTGGCTCTGTTCCAGGTTACAAAGTTTCAATTGTAGACATAAATTAATCCCAGATCTCAGGGCCTCTGCTTGGGTCACTGGGGGGCGTGGCCAGCCTGCAAACCTCCACAGGCCCTTCACCCAGGCCACCCCTCCCCGCAAGGGAACTCCCACCCTGATCTGGGACACGCTTCAGGGCAAACCAGCTGGCCCCCACCTATGCACCAGGCCTCTATTCTATCTAATAAAAGAGTAATTTGCAGATTGATCATCACTGCAACATACAAGAGGGCTGCCCCCATGTGGTCAAAGATCCTGCCCCCATGTGGACACCCAATGGCTACCACAAGATGGCCAGCAGGGGAGGGCTGTTGAGAGGTTCTAGGCCCTGCAAGGGAGAGCAATGGCAATTGGGGGCGATAAAGCCTGCAGGGGAGGGCAGCTGGGGGTGACCAGGCCGGCAGGGGAGGGAAGTTGGGGGCAAACAGGCTGGCAGGGGAGCAGTTAGATATCAAGTAGGTGGCAGGGTAGTGATTAGGGGGTGATCAGGCTGGCAGGCACAAGTGGTTAAGGACAATCAGGGAGGCAGGCAGGTGAGCAGCCAGCAGTCTCGGATTGTGAGAAGGCTGTCTGATTGCTCATTTAGGCCTGATCCTACCGGGATCGGGCCTGAACGGGCAGTCAGACATCCTTCGAGGGGTCTCAGATTGGAGAGGGTGCAGGCTGGGCTGAGGGACACCCCGCCCCCCCCGCCACCCCCTCCCGTGCACAAATTTTGTGCACCAGGCCTCTAGTTCAAGAATAAGAGAATGAGATGTAAAAAGGCAAACACTATGTTTACATTTGTAAGTCAGTAGCTTTGCAAACCTTCTAACAGGATCTTAAAGATCCCCAAGTACCACACTCTGAGAATAACTCGTGTGGAGATAACACAGTCACAAACTAAAACAAGTATAGTAGAAAAAAATGCCTGGCCAGGTGACTCAGTTGGTTGGAATGTCATCCTGTACACCAAAAGGTTTTGTGTTTGATTGAGAGCAGATGCCTAGGCTGAGGCCTGTCCCCAGTCAGGGCACATGCAGGAGGCAGCTGATCGATGTTTCTCTCTGTGTCTCTGTCTCTTCTTTCCTCTTTCTCTAAAATCAATAAAAATATCCTTGGTGAGGGTTAAAAATAAAGCGTATTAAAAAAAAACCACCCCAAAACATATAAACTGCTAGTTTCAGAAACAATGTTGCACTTATTGTATGATATAAATGTTTTTATGATACAGTTTAACTTCTGGAGTTCCTACTAGAAGTTTCAAAAAGTCCATTAAGTTATTTCTTCTCATTAATTATGAAACCAATGGAAATTCAGCAAAGATGACCATTGTCATACCATCAGATGCTTGGGGAATCATTAGGCTTTATACTTGAGAGCATTTTATTTATGGATTTGAAATGATTATATCTTGAAATAATACCTTTTCTTTTTAAGGGCTTAGTGATGAGTGCCTCAGCATGATGAAGAGTATGTGATGTTTGAATTCAGCAACTTTCGGCCTCAGTGTTTTCTTCTGTACTGTGGGGATAACAATGGAACCCAGACTGGATTACTTTTATATACCCAAAGGCCTTAGTCTGATACATAGCTCCAGGAAAGCAAAAGGCAGAATCACCAATTCTGACTTCAGCTAGGGTGAACGAGGCCTTAGAGGTCACCACACTTGCATCTGGCTTCTGCTAGAACACACTCACCAATAGGAACACTCTGCTCTCCCTGAACACACTCACCAATAGGAACACTCTGCTCTCCCTGCAGCCCCTTCCAGCTCACAGAAATCTAACTTTTAGAACATTTATGGAGCTAAAATCTCCCTTCTACATTTCAGGTTTGTCTCTCTCCCGCCTCTGAGTGCAGCCTAATTCTCGTTTTCACGCCAACTCTTTAAACATTTGAACAACTCCTCCGTGCCACGCCACCCTTCTTCTTTTCTTTGGATGAAACATTGTAATAGCCGTCACCAGTCACTTGCATGACATTTCAAATTGCTGTTCATTTTCCTTTGGAAACAAAGAGAATACAGCTACACATTTCCTTTCCATTCCCCTTAGTTTACTATGTCTAACTGTACACATTATCTTTTTTTTAAAAAATATATATTTTATTGATTTTCTACAGAGAGGAAGGGTGAGGGATAGAAAGCCAGAAACATCGATGAGAGAGAAACATCCATCAGCTCCCTCTTGCACGCCCCCTTCTGGGGATGTGCCCGCAACCAAGGTACATGCCCTTGACCAGAATCAAACCTGGGACCTTTCAGTCCGCAGGCCGACGCTCTATCCACTGAGCCAAACCGGCCTCAGCTAACTGTACACATTATCTTTATGATATACCAGAAGTCATTTTAATGCTCTTGTTCACTTGTTACTTAGTCTATCTGTGATATCAACCATTGTACGTTTTTACAGCTGAGCAAACAGACCTGAACTGGAAACAATGATCTTGTTAACTCTCCTCAGTTCTGTATTTCTCCATTTCTTCAGTATTACTCTGTACACCATGACATTAACTTCCAGGTTTAGCCTCATGAGTAAACTAGAACCTGGTTGGCTTAAGAAGTTCCTGTGCTTGTCCGAAGAGCTAGTGAGTCAAAACTTCTCTCTGTAAACTGACACGAATGTTCATTAGTGTAGCTCTGGGGCCAGCCGTGGCCTTTGCCCTAGATTGCAGGCCAATGATGACACTTGCCCTGCCGGGTCTTTTCAAAATGTTTAGAGTTTTTAGTGTCACAAAGGTCAGAACATTGAAAGCTGTTAGTCAGCCCTTGCACATTCCTATTTCTCACCCAAAGAGCTGCAGGAACTTCCCCTTCTAAGTTCTCCAAAGCATTTTAAATTTGCAAATAGAGAAAATACTAGGACAGTTTCAGGGGTAACAGCTTTTTCTTCAACTCTAAAAATTCCCAGGAGTTTCACCAGTGATTGCACTGCCTTTTCACTGTTACAGCTGGGACTCGGAATGAAGCTCTTTGTACTCCCTGCTGGGGAGGGCATTTTCTGTCTACCCATGGGTGTCTTTCATGGACTGTTTGGGAAAGTACACTATACCATAAAGCCCCCATTTGAGGGTTTTATGGAACTTCATGGACTTGTGCTCTGCATAGGCAGGAAGGGGCATCCCGCCTCCTAAACTGAGCACCAGGATTTAATGAGCCTGGCTGGAGCAAGCCTGCTTTATTGGCATGGACGTTTAGAAAACTACCCAATCTCTCCTCTAATCCTTCTATGGAAAGGAATCCTAACTTCCTCTTCCTGCTTCTGGACGTGAGGCTACCCATCTCAAATATTCTTGCATCCAGACCTCGGGTCAGAGAAACAGTTGGCTCAGTGTGGTTAGATTTCTGGGGCAGGCAGAAGTGCTGTATCTTCTGAAAGACCAAGAGCCTGCCTGAGAGGCCCATAGGTTTTTCATGGTTGGGGCTTGGGCAGGACAGCCAAATGTTGCCTCCTGGACACCATAGCTAGAGCAGTCTTGCCTCAGATACCCTGGACCTTGAAAGGGCCAGAGCCTCTGCCATGAACAGTGAAGCATCTTGCTGTGTGTGACAGCCTGGGGACCCAAACTGGTGATGGAGAAGTTCACACCATTTTGTTGGCTGGGATCCCCAGTCTGGAGTGAAAAACTATCCCTCAGAAAGTACTGAAGCATTCCAACTGCCTTCATGATTTAAAAATAGATGCATTTGTTTCTCTTACTAAAAAAATAATACATATTTATACTAAACCTTTTTTTGCAAAGTACTGGGAAACCAAAAGAAGACAAATGTCATTCTAGTTCATATAGAATGACTACTACTAACTTAATAGCTTTTTCCACATAGATATAGATGACCTAGATATAGGTGTAGATACAGATATAAATATACGTGTGTGTGTGTGTGTGTGTGTGTGTGTGTGTGTGTAAAACACTGGGAATAGGGTATCTAAAATATATTAAGAGGCCCAGGCCACATCAATTTGGTGAGACCCTTGGCATAGTAAAAATTGAAACATGACTTTTTGCACCCAGATTGTGATCTCTGAATATAATTTACTACTAAAAAGCAAATCAGCCTCTAGGAGAAATGACTAAATCCAGGTCTGGAAAAGGAAATCCACAAGATGAGTCTGGGACATCTTGTTCTAACTGAAGGAAGGAAGCTATCAAAACCACTAAGACTAGACTTATTCTAGTGAAGATTTCACAATACATATAAATATTGAATCATTATGTTGCACACTTGAAATTAATATAATATTATAAACACTGAGATCATGTCAAAAAGATCCATAAGACAACTAGAAGAGATTTCCTCTGGCCAAATACCAGAAAATTTGAGTGTTAATAAGAATAATAATGGTGGTACATTGAAACACATCAACTATATTCAAAGTTGTAAGATCATACTGGTACTAAAAACAATTTTATTAATTATATTTAGAGGATGCTAGAGGATTAACTCATTACTTTGAAAAGTGTTACATAAAGAAAAGAATGATCTTGCCTCTGGTTAACCTCTCAAATAACTGATGATGGAAAGTTTCTCTTTGCAGACTTATTCCAGAATAGATGACAGAATTAGATATTACCATTTTACAAATTCTTGGTGAATTAATGTATCTAGGCAGTTACCTAACTGTTAACCTCACAAAAAAGTTCACAAAAGGAGACCACCAGACATTATGTTCCTCCTAATGGAAGGGCCTAGAAGTAGTCTTGTCAAAAAAATAAACTTGTATCACCTCAAAATCTCATCAACAGGTCCAACAAGCACACAGAGTAACTTGTTAAACAGCAAATGGGCATACAACAAGTGAAATCATGTTGCCTGTATCAGTAGTTGGTTTTTATATTGCAGAGTGGTGTACTGTTGTGTAGATGTACTTCCATTTTTCTGCCATTCTCCCATTGAAGGACAGTTTGTTGTTCCAGTTTTACATTACTATAAATTACGTTGTTATAAGCATTTATGTGCAGGTTTTGGTATGAATGTAAGTTTCCATTTCTCTTGGGTAAGTAACTAGGAATAGGACTGATTGGCCAAATGGTATATGTTTATTTTTCTAAGAAACTGACAAGCATCATCATGGGCATGCAATAATGTAGGACTTTCTTTAGGATGGTTGTGAGGTTTAAATGAGTTCATACATACAAATTGCTTAAAACCATGTCCGGTAGTCAATAACTGTTAGCTGTCATCATTACCACTATTATCAGTATTATTAGGCCTGAGCACAGTACTCTGTGAGGAGAGTCCCTTGTCCTCTGAACTCTGAGCAGCAGAGGAGTTGGCAGTCTCTAAGGACCCCTGGGTGCTAGTGGTAGTGCCTGTGACAACACTGTGCTTTTGCCAATGGTCTAGAATAGTGCTGGCTGTGGGATCAGCCGCTGCCAACAATGATACCAAGTGGCTGCAAGAGAACCACTCAGCCAATATGGCTCTCTGTCAGGTTTCAATTTTTGCTTCTAAATAAAGGTAGATAAAAAAGGAAAAGATAATTTCACAGTTACCAAATGGACACCAGGAGCCATGAAATTTTAATATTAAAAGAGATGTGATCTTAATTTTTAGTTCAGATATCAAGCTGCATATTAATTACAATCCATTCTGTATATTTATAATACATTTTGAAATACAGGTTTTTATTTAGAACAGTTTTAGATTTACAGAAAAGTTAAGAAGATAGTACTGAGAGTTCCCACATATCTTGTTCCCCTAATATGAACATGTTACATTAGTTACAATTAATGAAATGATGTTATTTTTACTAAAGTTATTTTAAAACAGATTTCCTTAGGTTTTACCTGATACTCTTTTTCTGTTCCAAGATCTTATCCAAGATACTACTTTTCATTTAGGCCCCTCTTGGCTATGACAGTCTTAGACTTTTCTTGTGGTTGATAACCTTGACGATTTTAAAGAGCACTTGTCAGGTATCTTGTAGAATGTCCTTCTATTGGAACTTGTCTGATAATTTTGTCTCATTGCGTTTTGGGTTTGGGGAAGGAAGACCACATAAGTACTATTCTCATCACATAATACCAGGCACAAACATAACTGGTCACTTTGGATGGTCATTTTGATCAATTGGCTGAAGTAGTTTTGTCAGGTTCCTTCGCTGCACGGTTCCTCTCTTCCCCCTTTCCATACTGTCCTCCTCAGAAAGAAGCCGCTATAAATAGCCCACACTTCAGGAGTGGGAGTCAAGTCCAAGATCCTTGAGAATGGAGTGTCTATGTAAACTATTTGGACTTCTACACTTGCCCCTTCACCCGCAATTGTTTATTTATTCAATCATTTGCTTTTATCAGTGTAGATTCAAGCTATTTATACAGGCTGTATATTTTTAAACCTTTTGAAAGTTTGTATTTTTAAAAGTATACATTTAGGTTATTTTTTGTTGCATTATAAAGAATATTATAATGAAAATGTATGTGTTTAAATTTTTGCTGATATCTTTGCTTATTTATTTAGTATGTATTTCTAGGAGTAGAATCTTGGAACAGAAGATATAAACATTTTAATGTTTGGTTGTTTTTTGTTTTTTTTTTTTTGCTATATACTGCCAAGTGGTTTTCTAGGCCCATAAGTCAGCTTCCACTTATATTTGAAAACTGTGACAGTACCTGTCTCAATGCATCTTTGCAAATACTAAACATTAAGTAGGTTTAAAACTTTAAGTTGATAGGAAAAATATTTCACCCTTTTTAACAATTTTAAAATATTTGTTAATATGATAAAAGAAATGCTGATATTTTTGTTTGATCTACAATGATGATACCCCCACCCACTTTTTTTTAAATTTTTTAAATTGTTCAGTTTATTAATTAAATTGTTTCCCCTTTTTTATCCCCCTATATCTTCCCTCCACCCTGTACCTATCCCACCCTCCGCCCTCACCTCCCCCTCCCCCAATGTCCTCTCCCATTGTTGCAAGATTTTTGTCCAATCTCTTGCTGTACTTCCAACAACACTTTTCTCCCCAAGAATTGTCAGTCCATTCCCTCTCTATGTCCATGTTTCTGTTATAGTCACCAGTTTATCTTGTTCATCAGCCTATCAGTTCACTTGATTTTTATGTTCATTTGTTGATAGATGTGTATTTGTTGTTCATAATTTATATTTTTACCTTTTTCTTCTTCCTCTTCTTAAAGAATATCTTTCAGCATTTCATATAATACTGGTTTGGTGGTGATGAACTCCTTTAGCTTTTTCTTATCTGTGAAGCACTTTATCTGATCCTCAATTCTGAATGATAGCTTTGCTGGATAGAGTAATCTTGGTTGTAGATTCTTGCTCTTCATTATTTTGAATATTTCTTGCCACTCGCGTCTGGCCTGCATCGTTTCTGTTGAGAAATCCGCTGACAATCGTATGGGTGCTCCCCTGTAGGTAACCAACTGTTTTTCTCTTGCTGCTTTTAATATTCTCTCTTTATCTTTTGCTCTTGGCATTTTAATTATGATATGTCTTGGTGTGGTCCTCTTTAGATTCCTATATTTTGGGGTTCTGTGTACTTCTTGGGCTTTTAAGTCAGTTTCTTTCACCAGGTGGGGAAAGTTTTCAGTCACTATTTCTTCAAGTAGGTTTTCATTAACTTGCTCTCTCTCTTTTTCTGGCACCCCAATAATTCGGATGTTGGCTTGCTTGAGGTTGTCCCAGAGGCCCCTTACGCTATCTTCAATTATCTGAATTCTTTTTGTTTCTTGCTTTTCCAGCCGAGTGGATTTTGCTTCTTTGTATTTCAAATCTTTGACTTGGTTCTTGTGGCCCTCTGGACTGCTTTTAGGACTTTGTGTAATATTTTTTATTTCAGTCTGTGTATGCTTGATTTCTAGTTGGTCCTTTTTTTTATCTGTGAGGGTCTGGTTCGTATCCTCAGAGGTCTTGTACATTTCCCTGAGGGTCTCATTCATTTCTTTGTAAGTAGCCTTCATCTCCTTGTAAGTCTCATTCATTTGCTGGTTGGTCTTGTTTATTTCCTGGTAATTCTCATTAAGTTGATCAGCCTTTTGCAGGAGCCTCTTGAAAAGCCTTATAACCGTGGTTTTGAACTCTATGTCTTGTCGTCTTTTCTCCTCCATTTCTTTCACACCTGATTTCTTTCCATGTCTCTGCATGGTGGCTGCTTTATGTGGTGGCTATCCTCAAAGGGACAGTGGCTCAGTCTCCCCAGTTACCTGAGGTGGGTACTCTTACTGCAATCCTTTATGGGTTGTATTCAGTGTTTTTGAATTTAAACCCAGCTTGTTGTTGTTAGCCCTAGGAGGGTTTGACCTCCAGGCCAATTGTCTGTGAAGCTCAGTTGTGCTCAGGTTGGATGGGCGGAGTCTCCGGGCCAAGCAGGCAGCGCTAGCTCCCCCCTATGCGGCCCCAGGGGCTCTGTGCCGGGGGCAATGGCTGCCAGCACCTCTGAGAGAGAGCCGCTGTGGAGCTCCACCGGCTGCCGGGGAATTCAGACTGTCCCCAAATGACTTTGCATGCGCAATGTCTCACCCAGGGTCGTAAAACAAAGCAGTCTGACGGTTTTCCGAATGAGAGGCAAGTCGCAGAGCGCTCTCTGCGCCGTCACGCAGCCGAGCTGTTCGCGGGAGAGCTGCCTTCTCCACAAGCCGGCAGACCCGGCAGCACCCGAGCTTCGGCGTGCCCTCCCACTGTCCAGTTTTCACCCCGTGTGATAGTGGGTTCTCTGGACTTCGCCCAGAGCTGGAGAATCAGTCAGTGGGACGCCGTTGTCTCCCCGTTCGAGAAACCTGGCCGGTTTTCAGCCGCCCGCCCTCTCCGCGGCGTGCGCTCCAAACCTCTCTCCGTGCGAATCTTTCAACGCTGTCCGCCGCCGCTCCTCCGAGTCACAGTGTCTTATCTTCACTTTTATTTGTGGAATTTTCACTCGGCGAGCGTTCTGGTGATTCTGGAAGGTGTCTGTTCCTTCGTTAAGTTGTAGTATTAAAATTGCTGATTATGACGGCAAGATAGGTGTTTCATCTTTGCCGCCATCTTAGTTCTCCCCCACCCACTTTTTTTAAATGGAGTAATCGGTGCAATTAAAGTGGTCCTCTGATCTCAGGCTCACTATGGCTATGACAGAGCTTCTCTTTTCTGCTAGAGCTGTAGGGTCTCCAAGATATGAAAGAACACGAGGAAAAAGTGTGGGGTATAGTTTTGCTATGATGCTCAGAAATGGTAATTTCACCCCTTCCAGGATCACTGCACAGTGTGATTGGCTAGTCTGCAATACCTACCGCTGGATGGGAGCACAGCAGGACTGGCTGTGCTGCCTTCCTTGCCTGATGACCTGAGTTGATACTACAGCTGCATTAATTCACTGAGCAATTCTGTGATGGATATAGATATTAAGCTGCACCTTTTCTATGAAGAGGTGAGTATTTCATCTTCCCACCCTGGAGAAACTTCTAGTCCAGTTAAATCTAGCTAGTTAGAACTTTTTATAATAAGACTAGTTTATCAGTTCTTTTGGTGCTTTTGTTGGGTAAGTAAAAGGAGTGAGTACTTTCTGGAGATAGAGATGGTTTCTCAGGAAAAATGATATGAGAGCTAGATCTTTCATAATAAGTATCAGTTTATCCATTGCAGAAAAGAGAGAAGAACATATGACATGAAAATGTGGGCAAGCAAAGAATAATTTGGAATGGGAGTGGTAAGGATCTAGTTTGGTAGCCAACAGAACTGAGCAGAAGTGATGTGCACTACTCCCAGCCTGATCATTAAACCTCTCATGTTGCTGCCGATGAGAAAAAAAATAAACCATAGAATCAGAACAACCTTCCTCCCCTTCCACAATCCACTTAGAATCTCAAAGACTCAGCAGAGAACCTGCTGATATTCTGTTCAAATATAACCATGAATTTATTTTTCTATAAAGCTCAGTGAAAATAAATTTTTTTAGTCATTCTAATTTTTTTTTCTGGTGTTTCTTGCCATTTTATTTTGTCCTTTTCTTCTTCTTAGTTTCCCTTACAGCAACTTCTACTTTTTCGATATTTTAACTACAAATTCCTCTCTCTACTTGGGGGTAATACCAGAATGTTGAAATTTCCTTTGCTTTGTGGACACTTCTTATAGTTCTTTCCTATGCAGCTCCATCACTTCTTCTTTTCAATTTCTTAAAGATATCCCTTGAGCAGGAAGGAGAACCTTCTTTAGATTTCTCAAGAGTTTCCTTGACTTTCACATGGGAATTAAATATATAATATTTATCCTATCTAATAAAAGGGTGACATGCAAATGAACCGTCACTCCACTACAAGGATGGTGGCCCCCATAGTGTCGGGGCAGGACACTGGCATCGTAGCCCCGGCAACGAGGCCAGCCACCCAAGCCGGGCTGGGGAAGGAGGGAGGACCTCTGGGCAGGGGCACGCCAGGGGTGGGGGGAGTGGCTCAGAGAACGTCCTCACCCCAGCAGACAGGGCTCAGCAGCCAGCAGCAGAGAGCTAGCTACCAGCAGGTGGGTGTGGTGGCCTGGCTGCTCGGAGGCCGGCTTTCTGCTGCTGGTGCCTGTGCTGAGGCGACTGGTGGTGCCCGAGGCTGGGGCACCGGGAGACGTGGGACTGCAGCCCGGGAGGCGAGGCCCTGGAGGAGCTGGCCACCGCCACCCTGTGTTGACACCGCCTCCTATGAGATGTGTCCCAGTCTAGGTGTGTGGGAAACGGGTTCAGGAACCTCTCCCTTTGCAGTGCCCATAGCCCAGGAGGGCCAGCACCCAAGAAGAGGCTCTCACCAGGCTTGGGGGTCATGACCGGCCTCCAAATCGCGGGAGGCCATTAGCCCGGGCTGGCCAGCATCCCAGAGGAGACCTCTGCCAGGATGGGGGTTTGACCAGCCTTCAAACTGTGGTGGCCTCTAGCCCGAGGAGGCCTCCTGGCCGAGGGCGCCGGAGTCTGTTCTTGACCGAGGGCCAGGCTCTCCCCGTCAGGGACTCAGAAGCCTCCAGGGTCTAGCTGCCCCTCTCTGGGAGGTGGGAGTGCATCCACTGTCCACCAAAAGGTAGGGCCATCAAACCGTTCAGTCTCAGTGTGGGCACGGGTCTGGGGCTGACGGGTGGAGGCCAGACCAAAACAAAACAGCAGAAGCATCCTGCCCAGCTGGGCGGGTGCAGCTGCAGTCCACATGGACTGGGTAGTGTAGACAGCGCTACCATTTTCCCGGGTCCTCTGCTGGCATCGCTGCCTCGCTCACCCTCAAGGCCCCTGAGTCCTGACAGCGAAGTGTGTAGGACATCCTGTAGGAGTTGTGCCATTCTGGGTTCTTTTGCTCAAAGACACCCTATGGAATGAATTCAGAGCCACATCTCACTTCCCATGAGATTGGAAGAACCATGTAAAAGCATTTCCACAAAAGTTTTCCACATCTCTGTTAATTCTCTTGAATCCGTAAAACAACCTTAAAAAAAGCATTCGGGCCACCTAAGAGAGAAATCACTTTCTGGCCAGAGCAAACAGGATTCTTTTGCCCAGCAGGTTAAAGGAAGCAGAGAGCTGGCACAGTGGAAATGGCCCTGGTGCCCTATGAGGAGACCAAAGGAATGGGGTTGCAGAAATTCCACAAGCCTCTTACCACCTTCTCCTTTGCAAACCACACCATCCAGATCCACCAGGACTGGAGGCAACTGGGAGTCTCAGCGGTGATCTAGGACACAGTAAGGAAATACTGGGGGCCCTCTGAAAACATCTGCAGTTGATTACAAGACTGGTCTTTATTTAAAAACAAATAAAACAAAGCTTTGTTGAGATCTAATTCATATAGTGTACATGTCACCTAAAGTGTACAATTAACTGGTTTTTTAAAGTAAATTCACAGTGGTGCAACCATCACAATTCTCAATTTTTAATTAATTAATTAATTAATTTAATACTATCATTTTTTATTTTAATTATTTTTATTGTTTAAAGTATTACAAATAGTACTACATATGTTTTCCTTTTTTCCCCCATTGATCTCCCCCTGGCCTCCCTTACCTCCCAGCACATGCCCTCACCCGCCTCCTCCCACCAGTTCTTGTATCCATTGGTTACAAGTCCTGCATACAAGTCCTTCGATTGATTTCTTACAGCCCCTGCCTCCCAACCTTCCCTGCCTTCCCACTGTAGTTTGACAATCTGTTCAATGCCTCTTTGCCTTTGTATCTATTTTCTCCCCATTTCTTTAAAAAATCTTGCCTCTGCAGACTAGAAATAAACATGTAAGAACAAAAAACATTTGAGTCTCAATTTCAATGTCCATCAGTTCTGAGTCCCAGTTTCAATGTCAAATAGTGCCTTATGTGTACATGTTAGCAGTGATATCTGGAGGGTGGACAAATGGTGGCGTGCAGAGCTCCTCTGAATCCGCATGTTTGCGCTAATTGGAGGCTGGTGTTCTGGGGTTCTCAGCTGTTCGGTGGGTGCTGCAGCAGTAGATTTACAGGCTTTTCTCCTTCAAGATAACGTGATCCACATCTGAGCCAGTGGCTCCCTGAGAGAACCCAGCAGCACTGGGGGCTTTTGGTCAGGGGAGGCCTGTACAGCAGTCCCCCACCTTCTCCTGGAGTAAAGCTGTCCCCCAACTCACCAACAAACCCTCCCTGTACGACCCTCAGCCGTTCTTTCTGTCTGCTCTGGGACAAGGCTCAGGACACGTCCGTCTATTCTGCCGCCATTTTTTCCCATCTCAATTTTTATTTTTATTTATTTTAAAAATTGTTATTGTTTAAAGTATTACAAATAGTAGTATATATGTCTCCCCTTTCCCCCCATTGACCTTCCCCTGGCTTCCCTTAGCCCCTAGCACAAGGCCTCACCTGCTCTCCCCTCCCCCAGTGTCTTGTATCCATTGGTTATGTTTATAAGCACTCATACAATTCCTTTGTTTTATCTCTTGCAGCTCCCCCCCAAATCTCTCCTGCCTTCCCACTGTAGTTTGATAGTCTGTTCCATGCTTTTTTTGCCTCTGTATATATTTACCCCCATTTATTTTCTTTAAAAAATCTTGCATCTGCAGACTAGAAATAAACATAGGAGAACAAGAAATGTTTGAGTCCCAATTTCAATGTCCAACAGTTCTGAGTCCCAGTTTCAATGTCAAATAGTTCCTTATGTGTACATGTCAGCAATGATATCTGGATGGTGGGCAAATGTTGGCAATGCAGCTCCGACCCTCTCTGGTTTGGTCCTGGGCAACCTGCAGCAATATACAGTTGCTGACTGGAAGCATGGCAAAGCATCGTCAGCATCTTCCATCTTTGGACTGTTTCTCCTCTTGTCTTCATGATTGGTGCAGACCTGTCAACTCCTTTCTGTTACCATGCTCAATTTTTAAATAATTTCACAATTCCATCCCCTCCAAAAACACTTCTGCCCACTAGAATCACTTTCCTGATCATCTTCCCCAAAATATATTGCATTTTAAGTGTGGGTAAAGGAAAGTTGAGGGAAATTAAAATACTGCACAAAGGATATTGTAAAATGATAAAGCCCAAAGTGAAGATCATGTGTTTTCTTTAATTTTTTTTTTTAATTTCAGAGAGAAAAAGGGAGAGGGAGAGAGAGATAGAAACATCTATGACAAGAATCACTGTTCAGCTGCTTCCCACAGGTCCCCTACTGGGGATTGAGCCTGCAACCCAGGCATGTGCCCCTTCAGTCCACAGGCCGATGCTCTCTCCATTAAGCCAAACCAGCCAGGGCCATGTGCTTCCTTTAAGTTCTGCATGGTTGTAATGGTCCCCAAATCTATACTAATCAAAGGGCAATATGCTAATTAGAGTGGTTGTCTTCCAGACATCCTTCTAGACAAAGCCACAGTGGCTGCAAGGGCTGAAGCTCAAGCCAGCAGTGGCAGCAGCAGCAGGATAATGGGGGTGGTACTCTCAGAGGGAGGCCAGTCTGGGGGCCAAGGCACAGGCAGTTTGGGATGATCAGGCCAAAAGGGGAGGGCAGTTGGTGGCTATCAGGCCGCCAATGAAGGGCAGTTGGGGGTGATCAGGCCTGCAAGGGAGGGCAAGATAGGGGCAATCAGGCTGGCAGGGGAGCAAGATAGGGGCAAATCAGGCCACAGGCAGTGGAGTTAGGGCCAATTAGACAGGTAGGCAGGTGAGTATTAGGAGCTAGCAGTTCCAGATTGTGAGAGGAATGTCCAACTGCCAGAAGTTGGACATCCCTTGGGGGGGTCCCAGATTGGAGAGGGTGCAGACTGAGCTAAGGGGGCACTCCTCCCCCAGTGTGCAAATTTTGTGCACTGGGCCTGTAGTTCTATCTAATAAAGAGGGAATATGCTAATTGACCATCACTCTATCACAAAGATGGCTGCACCTACAGCTGAGGCCAAGTTTACATAAGGAGTCTTAATGAGCAATCAGCAGGGACCTGAGGCTAAGCTCTCCCCTGCCACCATGGGGCTTGACAGGGGACTTCAGGTCATGCCCCCAACCCTGGCACCAGGCCAGGGGACCTCAGGCTGCTCCCCTCCCCACCCCAGCACTGCACCAGGGCACCTGAGGCTGTGCCCCCCTGCCTCGCTGGGCATGACAGGGGACCTCATGCCATGCCCCCCCCCCCACCTAGCGGGGCTTGATGGGGGACCTCAACGTGTACCCCAGTGCTGGGTTGGGGAACCCAGAGGGGCTTTACAGGAGACCTAAGGCTGTGTCCCCTCCTGGTGCTGGACCAGGGGACCTGAGGCTGCACGCCCTCCCCACCTGTCAGGGCTTGACAGGGGACCTTAGGCCGTACTCCTCACCCAGCGTTGCTTGACAGGGGATCTCAGGCTGTGTCCCCCACCTGGCGGAGCTTGATGGAAGACCTCAAGGCATGCCCCCTGACCTGGTCTGGGCTGGGGGACCTCAGATCACACACACCCATTCTGGTGCTGGGCCAGGGGACCTGAGGGTACATTCCCTGCCCGGCAGGACTTGACAAGGGTGGGACTGGCCAGGTCTGGATCTAGCCCAATGGAGGGGGGGAGGGAGCCAGGTCTGGGTCTCATGTGATTTTGAGGTGCATGTGGGTGGGTGGGGATTTGAATCTGGGTCCCATGGTGTGCCCCAGACTCTGACAGGAGGAAGGTTTTCATATACATTTTACTAATTTTCTTTCATCTCTGACACTTCTATTATAGAGAAAGGGCAACTTGCAATATTAAATTATTTCCTGTAACTAACCCCCTTTTAATGTGCACAAATTTCATGCACCATGTTACTAGTATTATAATTGTGTAAAATTATTAATATTTTAATGTAAATCTCTATATTAACTCTGTCTTCTGTATAACAGAAATTGATAATATGAAAAAATACTTCAAAATTACATAACTGGAAAAGTTTTAGCTATAAATCACTTGTTCATCAATTATCCTTTAAATTTAATCATTAGAATGCATCTCTCATAAGAGATTGTATCTGATTTATATCTGAAAAATCTTATTCTTTAGCCCAAATTTTAACAGCATTGTGGCTTTTCTTTGACATTCATACATTTATTCACTAAACGTTCATTGAGCATTTTCTATATACTTGCTCTGAACATAGAGATACAAAGATGTATGCAAGATTCTGGCTTCAAGGGGGAAAGCATGATGATAAAAAATAATATTAATCAAACATGCTAAGTATAATAACAGACATTCACAGGGTATTACCAGGTTTTAGAGGCCCGTGAGTGTGTTTGGAGGTGGGCATGGATAAGGCAAGTTGTGAAGCAGGAGATGTTGGAGTTAGGTGGTAGATTACAAGTAGGAATTAGTCATGAGAAGCCTGTGGGATGTGAATGAGGTGCTGGGGACAGGGCACATAGCACAGTGACCAGAAATGCACAAGGAATATGCACTATGAGACAGACATGGTGGGGAGAGAAGGTGGGCACAGAGTACCTGGCCAGTGGTTGGAGGCCCTCCAGTACCATGTTGAAGAACAGGCTTCATCTTGAATGCATAGTGAGCCCTTGGCAGACTTCAAGTAAGGTAGTAATGCTGAATGTGTGATGGTGGCTTTGCAAGGGCAAGGAGACCATAAGGAGGCTGTGGCCCTCCTTTACCTGAGAGAATGAGGAAATAAGGTGGAGCCAGCTTTCATTTGGTGTTGTTACTAGGCAAAGAATCTTATTAACCTTTGTTTCAAATTTAATTTCCAGGCTTATTCAGCTTAATTAACTGCAAAAAATGAATTACGTATAAGTGAAAATAGAATAGAGCCGTTTTGCCCAAAGGGTAGGAATGAAAAGGAGATAAATTAAGAAATGTTTAGAAGGCTAAGCTGGCAGAACTTAAAATTAATTTGGTACGGGAGGTAAGGGAGAAAGAGTTAAGGATGATTTTGGGGGTGGGGAGATCTAGCATGGCGAGGCAGAGCCAGGAGGTCAGGGGGCAGGAAAAGGGGCAATTAACCATCACAGTGGAGGAGATCTCTACAGTTGTCTGTAGAACCCTCTTAGCTCCAACAGCCATTGGCTGGGTTTGCTGGACAGATGGCTAAATTTATCTAATTGGAATTTTCCTTCTTTGCCCTCTCCTCTTAATCCATTGTGCCAGGCTTGAATTGTTGCTGGAGAATGAGGAAGAGAATCAAGCCTTGACAGGTACAGCTGAAATATTACAGTTAACTGCAAATTTGTTGATTTAGAGCAAGTGATAGATACACATCTTGGAGTAAATTTCCTAGAGGCTGTTATCACACGGTGAGTAGAGCTACACTTCTGATCAGTGTGGCCAACGTAGCCTTTCTCTCTGTGAGGTTAAGAGATCTCTCCTGTTCTCCTTTGACACTGGTCATTGCATGACTGGTGTGTAGTTGGCTTAATTATTTCACTTCACAGGTTGTTTATCTTTTAATTTAAAAATATGTTTTTATTGATTTCAGAGAGGAAGGGAGAGGGAGAGGGAGAGATAGAAACATCAGTGATGAGAATCATGGACCACCTGTTTCCTATACGGCCCCTTCTGGGGATTGAGCCTGCAATACAGGCATGTGCTCTAACCAGGAACCCAACCATGACCTGGTTCGTGGGTTGATGCTCAACCACTGAGCAATACTGGCCAGAGTGTCACATTTTTTAAAGTAGGCAATTCTTTAAACAATTGTCAGAAAAATGTTAGTATTTTTATTGTTGTTTGTTGTTTGTTTTTGTTTTACAAGAGAAGCTGTTTTAATTAAGCAAAGGACAGGTTAAAATGGTTAAAACCCTGATGATTATATTAGCAATCTGCTGATTATAAACTGCTCCTTGGCCAATTCTGCTACACTTACCAGAATCCTTATAAAATATTTTCCCAAAAATAATGGGATTAAAATCCTACAAAGCAATATGTAAGTTGCTAACAGATAAGGAAAAACAAAATGAATATAAAACTTTCTATGCTTCTTCACTTTTAGATTAAAATGAAGTACATACCTTTCTTTGTAAAATATGATTTATAAGTAAAAAGTGAGCTTCATTGACATTATTCCACATGTTGACTTTTCAAATTCAGTGCAAAGTTTAGAAAAGCAAAATGATTCATGTAGACAACATTTAGACAATATTACAAAGCTCTCATAACTTTACCACTATAAGATAGCCCAGGTGACAGTAGCTTTTCATTTTTCCCCCTTTCATCAAGGTGAGAAGCCAGTATGCCCCGGAGTTTTCCTGAGGAGAGCACTGGTGTGTTGGTCAGGTGAGGTCACAAAGGAAAAACTCAAATAAAATGTGCAGTCTGCTGTAGCCCCCTCCAAGGAGCCAGTTGTTGGTGCTGTGCTGTAAGTTGTCACGAGGGGAACACACAGTTCAAGGATCAGGCCAAGCCGAACCTATCAATGTGAGGGAGAGGATTTTGAGGATCCAGTGAGGTAGACATGACATGAAGGATAGGAACATTAAAAAGAATTTGGGGGGCTGCAGGACCTGAGAAGGACTTCTTAACTTGTGCAACATGGGATATATGATGTGTACTTATATACTGCATCTTCTGAGATACCTAAAAAAAAATGTCAGGAAATTCCTGCTAATGCTTTGAAGTGAGTAGATTATTTTCCATAAACACAGATGTCCTTGCTACCTGAGTATTCATTATATGAGTCCCCACAGTTGCGAGTGTGTGGAGAAGAGCCCAAGCTAACAAGCATGAAAACCTTCACTAAGCATTGACCACATGTTAAATCAGTTGGTGTTAAGTCATTTCTCTCCATTTTTACTCCAAAATTGTATTATCCTATCTAATAAAAGAGTAATATGCAAATTGACTGTACCTCTGATCAAACCACGCCCACAGCCATGCCCACCATCCAATCAGGAGCAAATTATGCAAATAAACCCCAACCAAGATGGCTGCAGCCACTGACAGCAGGAGGGAGGCTTGGGTTTCCCCAGCAATGGAGGAAGCCAAGCTTTCTGCCTGCTGTTGCCAGCCTAGGCCTCCACTCAATGCTACAAAGTTTCAATTATAGAAGATATATAATCCCAACAGAAATGGCCGCAGCCATGGAGCTGGAGGGAGCAGAGGCTAGGATTGCCAGAGCGATGGAGGAAGCCAAACTTCTGCAGCCCTAGCCTAAGCCTCCACTCTAGACTACAAAGTTTCAAACAGAAATGGCTGTCACCACAGAGTGAGCAGAAGGCTTGGCTCTGCTCCAGGCTACAAAGTTTCAATTGTAGAATATAAATTAATCCCAGATTCCAGGGCCTCCGCTTGGGTTTCTGGGAGGTGTGGCCAGCCTGAAAACCATCATAGGCCCTTCGCCCAGGCTGTCCCTCACCCCAAGGAACCCCCCACCCTGATCCAGGACACTCTTCAGGGAAAACCAGCCGGTCCCAACCCATGCGTCAGGCCTCTATCCTATCTAATAAAAGAGTAATTTGCAGATTGACCATCCCTCAAACACACAAGATGGCTGCCCCCATATGGTCAAAGATCCTGCCCCCATGTGGACACAAGATGGCCAGCACAAGATGGCCAGGAGGGGAGGGCCATTGGAAGGTTCCAGACCTACAAGGGAGGGCAGTTAGTGGTGACCAGACTGGCAGAGGAGGGAAGTTGGGGGCAAACAGGCTGGCAAGGGAGCAGTTAGACATCAATTAGGCTGGCAGGGTAATGGTTAGGGGGTGATCAGGCTGGCAGGCAGAAGCTATTAGGGGCAATCAGGGAGGCAGGCAGGTGAGCAGTTTGGAGCCAGCAGTTCTGGATTGTGAGAAGGATGTCTGACTGCCCATTTAGGCCTGATCCTATGAGCAGTCGGACGTCCCTCGAGGGGTCCCAGATTGGAGAGGGTACAGGTTGGGCTGAGGGACACCCCCACCCCCACCCCATGCACAAATTTTGTGCACCGGACCTCTAGTCTGTGTGTATATATAAAGCCAGCGATGGTCATAACAGCCATAATGACCATAACCATTTGCTATGATACCCATTGAGGCCAGAAACCAGCCCGATCAGGGGATGGGGCCGGCCTGCCAACCTCGCAGCCCCTTCCCCCTGCTGGCCTGCCCCTGATCGGACTCTTCTATGGAGATCAAGAACGGGGCAGCCAGCCAAATGCTCCCCTTTTCCACCCCCTCCTCAGCCCCACCCCTGGTTGCCTCTCCCCCCTTCCCCCGTAATCAGGGTGGGCAGTGGACTGTCACCCATGTCCTCTCCCTCAGGCTACTGGCCCTCAATAGGCACCCCTCATTCCATTTGGGACAGGGTTGTCCAGCCCACCACCCACAGTCCCTTCCCATGGGCAGCCCACCTCCAATTGGCCCCCAACCCCAATCAGGGGTGGGGCCTGCCATCCAATTGCTTTCAGTCCCTTCCCCAGCCAACCAGGCCCTGATTGGGCCCCGATTGGGGTGGGCTGGCTGGCCAACCTCCAGCCATCTCCTCTTCCTGACAGGCCTAGCTCTGATCCACCCAGATTGGGGCTGAGCTGGCCAGATCCCACCCATGCATAAATTCATGCACTGGGCCTCTAGTGTTTTACGTAAGTTTTTTTCCATTTATCCAAAATGATGAAGCAGAATTAGTCCCCACTCTCTGGTTGGTCACTGTTTCCATGCTGTCTGATATGGTAAGCATCCTGAGAGCAAAGCCAAACAAAATGCATAATACTGAAAAGAAAATTTCAAATCTTGCAAAAGAGGTGGAAGTTTGCGAAAGTGTTGAAAGGCATGTTGAAGAATTACTCAAAAACAGCTGCAGCCATGGACAAAGGAGGATCTAGAAGAATTAGAGCAGTCACCAAAAGAGAAACTCAGCAAGGGTGGTGTTATTGGCTGTTCTGAAGAGTGTGATTTTACTATCCAATGATTAGGGAAGGCCCCTGGGGAAAGGATTGAAGCACTCAAATTGAACAAAACACCACCCATTTGATAAATTCATGAAATTTCATTGTGGAGCAAAGAATGCCAGTAATCTATTCAGAGTTCACTTTCTGATTTTTAGAACTGGTTTATGGATACAGTTTTACTCTCTATATTAAATGTCAGATAAACTTGTTTTTGTCCTTGTTATTGTGGGGCAGGAATTTTGGCCTGTTTTGTTCACTGCTATGTCTCAATCTAGAACACTGCATCAATGTACACTAAATGGAGCTATTCTGACTCCACTCAGAGCTGCATACCCAGGGTTCCAGGTTATTTGCTACCTGTGACCCTAAGAGACAGGCCTGACCAATAAACAGCCATCCAGCTTCAGGACCACTTCCCAGGGACTGTGGTCAGGGTCAGAATATCTGCCCTAATCACAGAATATCTGCATCTCTTCTTTTTACCAGGAGGCGGCAATGTGCACAATCTGCTGGAACAGGCTGGGCTTAGATTTTCCTGAAGCAGCAGTCCCAGGCCGGAGGGGAGCCAAGTGACATAACTGGGGACTGTCCCAGCAACTAGGGAGAGGAAAAATTCTGTCAATCTAGTCTTGAATGTCTTGCAGAAAAGACCAAATGAAAAGCCTCTCTCTCTTTTTTCCTACTGAATTTGAAACAAGTTAGTAATAATGCTTAAATATAGATTATGATTACCTGGTTAAGTATATTAATTACATTGAAATTACCTGCAAAAAATTCTTGGAGGTATTTTCATTTATCTTGGGTTGCTTCTTTATTGTAATTTTTTAACTTTAAATATTTATGTTATTTTATTTATTTATTTTTTTAAATAAAATTTTATTGATTTTAGAGAGGGAGAGGGAGAGAGAGACAGATACATCAATGATGAGAGAGAATCATTGATCAGCGGCCTTCTGCATGCCCTCTACTGGGGATCAAGCCTGCAACCCAGGCATATGTTCTTGACCAGAATCAAACCTGTGACTCATTAGTCTGCAAGATGACGCTCTATCCACTGACCCAAGCCAGCTAGGGCATATTTTTTCTTTTCAATTATAGTTGACATACAATACTACAGGGGTGGGCAAAAATAGGCTTATCATTGTAAGTACATGAAACACAGTTTATATTTGTATTATTATTTATTTATTAATTATTGTATTATTTGTATTGCAACTGTAAACCTTTCTTTGTCCACCCCTGTATATTAGTTTCAAGTGTACAAGCAGGGATTAAACATTATATAACTTACAAAGTTAAAACCTTAATAAATCTAATATCCATTTGACATCATACATAGTTACTACAATATTATTGACTACTAGAAGCCTGGTGCACAAATATGTCACAGGTGGGGTCCTGAGGGGGTGGGAGGAGCTGGGACATGATTAGCCCTTGGGGGGTGGGGGGCAGGCAGTGGGACGCCCTTGCCAGCCCAGGATGCAGATCTATTCTGCTGACATTGGCGCTGGTTGTTGGGAGCCATCTGCCACCACTCGTCTCTTCCTTGAGGAGCATCTAGGAAGGGGAAGCAGCTGCAGTGTCTGAGGCTGACTTCCAGGAGGCTGGCAGTGCTGCCAGGAGGCTGGAGATTGGACCTGCAGGACTACTGAGGTAGTGAGTGGCTGCCGCTGGGCTGGTGGGCTGCTAGGATGGGTTGGTCAGCTGAGCAGTGCTCCCACTGTGGAAGTGCACTGACCCCCAGGGGGAAGGTCCTGCATTGAGTGTCTGCTCCCTGGTGGTCTGTGGTTATCATAGGGATTGTATTGTTCTGGTCATTCCTATCATTCAATCATTCAGTACCTTGGGATTTTATATATAAAGACTAGAAGTCTGATGCATGAAATTCATACACAGGTATGGTTCATATGCCTGGCCAGCAATCAGGGCCTATCAGAGCCATCTCGCTCAGTCCCACTCAGGGCTGGGCTGGCCGGCGCCTGCTAGCCATTGGGGGAGAGCCTGCCGGATGCTAGATGGGGCCTGCCAGAGAGAGGGTGGAACAGGAGGAGGTTGGCTGGCTGTGGGAGCACACTGACCACCAGGGGAAAGCTCTTGCATTGTGTGTCTGTCCCCTGGTGGTCAGTGCACTTCATAGTGACTGGTTGACTGGTCATTCTGGTAGTTCAGTCATAATGGTCGCTCAGGCTTTCATATATATGCTAGAGGCCCAGTGCATGAAATTTGTGCATTGGGGGGGAGTGTCCCTCAGCCTGGCCTGTACCCTCTCCAATCTGAGACCTATTGGGGGATGTCTGACTACTGGTTTAGGCCCACCCACAGGGATCAGGCCTAAACGGGCAGTTGGACATCCCTCTCACAATCCGGGACTGCTGGCTCCTAACCACTCACCTGCTTGCCTGCCTGATTGCCACTAAATGCTTCTGCCTGCCAGCCTGATCACCCCCTAACCACTTCCCTGCTGGCCTAATCGATGCCTAACTGCTCCCCTGCCAGCTCTATGGCCCTCAACTGTCCTCCTCTACCAGCTCGATGGCCCCCTACTGCCCTCCGCCACAGGCCCAGTTGCCCTCAACTGCCTTCCCTTGCTGCCCTGATCACCCCCAATTGCCCTTCTCTGCTGTCCTGATGGCCCCCAACTGCCCTCCTTGCTGACCATCTTTCAGTGGCCATTTTGTGGGGGTAGTCTTGCGGCAGCCATCTTGTGATGACGTTAGGGTGTTGCGTGAGGGTGCGAGGCTCACCTATGCTTTTATTAGTTTAGATATACATAGCCTGGCTGGTGGCTAATCATCCACGTACTGTATGATCTTGGGTTTGATTCCTCATCGAGGGTACATACCTGGAGGCAACCAATCTATGTGTCTCCCTCACATTGATGTTTCTCTCCCTTTCTTTCACTCCTTCCCTTCCTTCCACTCTAAAAATCAATAGAAAAACAATATCCTCATGTGAGAATTAAAAAAATATTATTGACTATATTTTCTATGCTGTACTTTACATTCTGTGACTATTCTGTAACAACAATTTGTACTTCTTATCCTTTCACTTTTTTCATCCATTCCCCTAAACTTTCTCCCATTTTAAAGAAGACCCTTTAGCATATCTTGTAATACTGGTTTGGTGGTGGTGAACTTTTTAACTTTTTCTTCTCTGTAAAGCTCCTTTTCTGACCTTTGATTTTAAATGATAGCTTTGCTAGGTAGAGTAATGGTTATAGGTCCTAGTTTTTCATTACTTTGTTTGTGCCACTCCCTCAGGCCTGCAAAGTTTCTGTTGAGAAATCAGCTGACAATCTTACGGGAGAACCCTTGTAGATAACTAACTTTTTTTCTTTTGCTGCTTTTAAGAGACTCTCTTTGTATTTAACATTTTGCATTTTAATTGTGATGTTGAGAAAACAGCTGACAATCTTATGGGAGAACCCTTGTAAATAACTAACTTTTTTTCTTTTGCTACTTTTAAGAGTCTCTCTTTGTATTTAAATTTTGCATTTTAATTGGGCCTCTTTGTTGTTGTTTTTTTAAAAAATATATTTTATTGATTTTTTAAAAAAATTTTTTACAGAGCGGAAGGAAGAGGGATAGAAAGTCAGAAACATCAATGAGAGAGAAACATCTATCAGCTGCCTCTTGCACGCCCCCTACTGGGGATGTGCCCACAGCCAAGATACATGCCCTTGACCGGAATCGAACCCAGGACCCTTCAGTCCGCAGCCCGACACTATCCACTGAGCCAAACCGGTCTCGGCTTAATTGGGCCTCTTTGAGTTATTCTTTGGGAGGCTCTGGGCTTCCTGGACTTGTAAGTCTATTTCTTTTACCAGGTAGGGGAAGTTTTCTGTCATTATTTTTCACATAGGTTTTCACTTTCTTGCTGTTTATCTTCTCCTTCTGGCACCACCATCATGCAAATGTTGGTATGCTTGATGTACCGGAAGCTCCTTATGCTATTCTCATTTTTTTTGCGTATTTTTTTTTTTTTGCAGTCCTGATAAGGTGTTTTCTGCTTTCTTATCTTCCAAACCTCTGATTTGATCCTCACTTTATCTACTCCACTCCCTGTAATGTATTTTTCACTTCTGATTGGTTCTTTTTTTATGTTTTCTAGTCTCGTTTTTATGTTTCCTATCTCTTTGTTGGTGTTCTCACTAAGTTCATCTATTCTTCCCATAAGTTCATTGAGCATCCTTATGACCAGTATTTTGAACTCTGTATTTGGTACATTGCTTGTCTCCATTTAATTTAGTGTTGTTTTTTTTTTCTGGAGTTTTGTTCTGCTCTTTGGTACTTGTCTTCTCATTTTTGAGCCTCCCTGTGTTTATTCTTATGTATTAGGTGGAGCTACTACGTCTCCCATGCTTGGTAGTAAGTGTTCTGTGGGGTCCAGTGGCATAGCCTCCCTGTTCAACCAGGGTGCATTTCCTGTGTGGGCTGTGTAAGCTCTTCTGTTTTAGTTGAGCTTTAATTGCTGTTGGCACTTCAATGGGAGGAATTTACCCACAGGCCAATCAGCTGCAAAGACTGGCTGCAACTATTGTGGAGGATCAGCTGTTCAGGGGTTCCCCCCCAAAGAGCAAGACTGAGTTTGGTAGGGCTCTGGTGTCTGATGAGCCTGCCCCTTGAGTATATCTCTTGTGGAGGTGGTTCTGAGGCTTCCTGGGAAGTGCAGGCCAAGGTCAGTTGCCACTTGTGTCTTGCCCAGGGCCATTCAGCATGTCCTTAATGATCTGCAAATGGCTGCCACTTCTGCTGGGCTTAAAAGTGCCCAGGAGAGGCCAAGCTACTATCCAAAGCTGGCTGCAGCTAGTGTCAGGCCTATGAGCACATAGTGAGAGGTACAGGGCTCACTAAGGTCAGATGCTACTTATTTAAGAGATATTAGAAAAGTCTGAAGCATGAGCCCAAATGTGTCATTTACATAGAAAAGCCACTGCAAATGGCTTGGGTGGGTCTGCAAGGTGGATAGGAGGGGGTCTCAGGGAATCACCAGGATGGGCAGTGTTAACCAGGTTGATTGAGACTCAGATATGGTGAACACTGGCTCACACAGCAAAGGAATAATAGCACCCTGGCCAGTCTGTCTCAGTTGGTTGGAGCCTTGTCATATACATGAGAAGGTTGTGGGTTTGATTCCTGGTCATGGTTCATACCCAGGTGATGGATCTGAACCCCAATTGGGAGTGTGCTTTCAGAAAGCTACTGATCAATGTTTTACTCTCACATTAATGATCTTTATTTTTCTCTTTGTTATTCAATATTGTTTAATACTAGAGGTCCAGTGCACAAAATTGGGGGTATTCCCTCAGCCTGGCCTGTGCCCTCTCACAGTCCAGGAGCTCTGGGGGATGTCTGACTGACAGCTTAGGCCCACTAAGCTGTCAGTTGGATATCCTTGGCATTGTCACGGACGTGGGAGAGACTCCCACAACTGCTGCTGTGCTCGCCAGCTGTGAGCCTAGCTTCTGGTGAAGCAGCACTTCCAGTGTGGGAGCACACTGACCACTATGGGGCAGTTCCTGTTTTGAGTGTCAGCATTGTATCATTGTGATTGGTCATTCCACTATCTGGTTGTTTGCATATTAGCCTTTTATTATGTAGGGTACACTGTAGATGAGGAATCTACAGTGTACCCTACATAAGGAACCATAAGAAAAGCAAAAAATTTACTGTTAAATCATTCTTGAATTGCCCCCACTTAAAATCAGATTGATCCCTTGGGGGCCATGTGCTGTACCTTGGAAACCACTGGGCTTGACACTTTCCCCCTCTGAGCTTCATTTCTGAATACATATGCATATACTATGGGAATTGTAATCTCTTCTTCGCCTACCTCACTGGGTTGTCATGAGGAGGTTCTGAACTAATAAACCTAGAAATGTTTCATCAAGTAAGTGATATCTAAATGGGTACCCACTCAGGTAGCAGGTGCTGATTAGGAGAGGAGGGAGGGCATGATTGTTTCCTGGGACTGTAGCTATCGAGGCTTTGCAGAGGGTTCCGTGGGCTTCAAAGGGGCAGGCTCTGGTCAGCAGCCCTGTAGTGATGGTCATCTCTGGAGGCACTGGCCAGTAGTTGGGGAGGCTAGGGGGACCTCCCCACTTGGTGACATTCTTTAAAATGTATGTGGCTGTTTTAGAGCTTAGGGCGGGGCTCCAATCTCCTAGAGCAGGACAGGGGCCAGGAAGGTGGAGGGGTGAGCGGCCCCAGATAGGTCGGGGCCAGGTGGGCTAGGAGGTTCGGTGTGTTTTCAATGCAGAGATGGTGCTGCTGTCAGTTGCAGGGAGTGGGTCTGACCCTGGGGGTCTGCTTGGGTCTGCCTCCACCTGGATCTGGAGTTGTAGGGAGAAGAGGCATGCCCTGCCCCAGTGGAGGGGGCCTAGCAGTGGTGGGCCATGGGCTGGGGGTGCTGACAGGTCATCATTGGCGTGCTATTGTTGTGGGCCCCGTGGCGGGGGTGGCAGGAGAAGAGATCGCGAGTCAGAGGTGCAAGACGCAGCTCCCACTGAGGCTGGGTCTTCTCCCTGTTTGGTCAGCCTCCCCGTTCCCCCAAGGGTGGTAGGGCTGGGTTAGGGTGTCAGTGCAGGAAGATTGAAAGAGCTCCCCGTGGCCACTTCCTCTTCCTTCTTTGCAGTCCGGGTTCCTGTCAGGCGCTCTCTTCAGACCCCCAGGAACTTGGCTCTGGTCACCCTCCATGGATCCCTGCCACCCACACCCCACCCAGCCCCCCCTGGTCACCTGCCTGTCAGGAGACTGCCAGGGCACTCTGCTGCAGGCAGTGCGGTCCTGGGGTAGAGGGTGGGGGTGTGGGGAGCAGCTCCAGTCAAGTTTAGTAAACCCTGGGTCTGCATTGGGATTGGGCTGTGGGGCTGCAGGGGAGTCTGTCTGGGCGGGATGAAATCGTGTGAGACCCGGAGTCCCACCCTGCATCCCCGCAGCCCTGCTCACCCTGCTGAATGGTGGTTATGTGATGGCATCCCAGCCAATTTGCATATTCCTCTATTATTAGCATAGATTCATTTCAGGTACACAGCATAGTGATTAGACATAAGTCTAATACCCACTTGGCACTCTACATAGTTATTACAATATTACTAGTTTCCCTATGCTGTACATTACATCCCTGTGACTACTTTGTAATTACCAATTTGTACTTATTAATCTCTTCACATTTTTCACTCGTTCACCTTTCTCCTCTACCCTTTGGCAACCATCAGTGTGTTCTCTGTATCTATGAGTCTGTTTCTGTTTTGTTGGCTAATTTAATTTGTTTATTGGACTCCACATGTAAGTGAAATATGGTATTTGTCTCTTTCTTACTTATTTCACATAGCACAATACCTTCTAGGTCCATCCATATTGTTGCAAATGGTAAGATTTCATTCTTTTTTAATGGCCAAATAATATTCCACTGTATAGATATAAATTACAACTTATGCAATCCAATCATCCGTTGATGGGCACTTAGGTTGCTTTCATATCTTGGCCATTGTAAATAATGTTGCTTTCATGTGCACTTGAAAATGTATATTCTGCCACTTTGGGGTGAAGTGCTCTAAAAATATTAATTACATCCATCAGTCTTATGTGTTATTTAAGGACACTGTTTCCTTATTGATTATATGTCTGAAAGATCTATCCATTGATGACAATGGGATGTAAAAGCTCCCTGCTATGACTGTATTACTGTCAATCTCTCCCTTTGCTTTAAATATTTAGGTACTCATACACTGGGTGCATAGATGTTTATAAGATTTATATCCTCTTGTTCAATTGATCTTTTATAATTATGAAATGCCTTTTTTATCTCTTATTATAGCCTTTGTTTTAAAGTCTATTTAATCTGATATAAATATTGCTATCCAAGGTTTTTTTTTTTGTTTGTTTGTTTGTTTCCGTTTGCATGAAATATCTTTTTACATCTCTTTACTCTTAGTCTGTATGTATCTTTCAATCTGAAGTGGTTTCTTATAGACAGCATATGTATAGGTTTTGTTTTTTTATTCATTTAGATACTCTGTCTTTTGATTGAGACATTTAAGCTATTCATATTTAAAGTGATTATGGATAGGTACATAGTTATTGCCATTGCATTATTCATATTTATGTTATTTTTCCCCTCTTCTTTTTAAAGAAACCCCTTTAACATTTCTTCTAATACTGGTTTGGTGGTGTTAAACTCCTTTAGCTTTTTCTTATCTGGGAAGCTGTTTATCTCTTCTTCAGATTGCTTTCCTGTGTAGAGTAGCCTCGGTTGTAGGTTCTTATTTTTCATCACTTTGAATATTTTGTACTAATCCTTTGACTTAAAACGTTTCTGGTTTTTTCCACTTAGCATGCCTTTTCAAATCTCATCCATGTTGCAGCTTATATCAGTACCTAATTTCCTTTATCTCTATATAAAACCCTAATATACAAATTGACTGAATAATAGAATGACCAGTGGAATGACCTGTCACTATGATATACACTGACCACCAGGAGTCATACACTCAATGCAGGAGCTGCCCCATGCTCACAGGTGCCTACTGGCAGTGGTGGTAGGGTGTGGGGCCAGCTAACAGGCAGTGCTAGGCCAGCCAAAGACAGGTGTGAGTGAGAGCCCCTGATCACCCTGCCAGTAATCCCACAGAGGGAGGCAACCAGCAGCAGTGGGGTGGGGGAGGGGAGGAGTGGGACTGGTGAGTGGGCAGCACCAGGCCAAGGGGGGTGTGAGCAGGGACTCCAATTGCCCCTCTGGTCACCCCACAAATTGGCCCTGATTGCTGGTCAGGCCTAGAAACCTTACCTGGGCATGAATTTTATGTACCAGGCCTCTAGCTGTTGAATAATCTTCCATGTGTATAGACAACACATTTGTTACTCATTCATCATGTTGATGGACATTTGGATTTTTTATACTTTTTGCCTATTATGAATAATGTAGTTCTTAACATTTGTGTACAAATTTTTATGTGAACATGTATTTTCATTTTTCTTGGGTACATATTTAGCAATGAAATTGCTATGTCACACAGTAACTCTATGTTTAACCTTTTGAGGAGCTCCTGGACTATTTTCCAACACAGATGCATCATTTTTATTTCTATAAGCAGTGTATGAGGGGTCCATTTTCTCCATAATCTTAACAACACATGTTATTATTTGTCTTTTTTATTCTCATTGTGATTTTGACTTGGATTTTACTGATGGCTAATAATGTTGAGCATCTTTTTCTATATTTATTGGCCAATTGTTTATTTTCTTTGGAGAAATGTCTATTAAGAACCTTTATTTTTATTTGAGTTATTTATCTTATAAATGAGTTGGAAGAGTTCTTTATGTCTTAGCCATATAGTGATTTGCAAATGTTTTCTCTCTTTCTGTGGGTTATTCTATCACTTTCTTGGTAGTGTCCTTTGAAGCACAAAATCTTTTAATTTTTCTGAATCTAATCTATCTACTTTTTTCATTTGCTTGAACTTTTGGTGTCATATCTTAGAAACCATTATGGCTTTAGCCCTTATATTTATGTCTGTGACTCATGTTGAGTTATTTTTTGTGTATAGTATGAGAAGTAGTCTGATTTCATTTCTTGGCCTGCAAATTAAAAATTGTCCCAGCACTGTTTGTTAAAAAGACTATTTTTTCTTCATTGAATTGTCTTGGCAGCTTTGTTAAAAACCAGTTGACCACAAATGTATGGGCTTACTCCTAAACTTTCCATTTGATTCCATTGATTTGTATATCTGTCTTTATTCCAGTACCATGATGTCTTGAGTATTGTAACTTTGAAGTATGTGTTGAAATCAAGAAGTGTGAATTCTCCAAATTTGTTCTTCTTTTTAAAGATTGTTTTGGCAAATTTTTGTTTCTTTTATTTTCATATGAATTTTACAATCATCTCATCAATTTCTACAAAATAGACAGCTGGGGATTCTTTGAATTGATACATAAATTTGGGCAGTATTACCATATTAACAATATTAAGTATTCCAATCCATGAACATTGGATGTCTTTTCATTTATTTGGGTTATCTTTCATTTGTTTCATTTTGTAGTTTTCAGAGTATAAATTTGTAATTTCTTTTGTTAGATTTATTCCTATATATTTTATTCTTTGTGATGCTATTGTAAAAAAGAGTTGTATTTTTTTCAATATACTTTATTTTTTTGGGGGGGTAGTTTTAGGTTCTCTTGTAGATATGCATAAAGGTAGTTACTTGCTAAGGAAAGTGGAAATAACTCATTGAGAATTATTGACGCTATTACCATAGATAGAAACACATCTTGGAACACATGTCCTACTGATGGTATCATGCTCTGTGAAATGAAAAGCAAGTCATAATCAATATTTTCCTTCTTCTCCTCCTTCTTCTCATCACCACAGGTGGTATTATCTTATGTTCACTACGTGCAGGGAACTTTGTTATGTACTTTATATCTTCCTCAGTCCTCACAACACTGTGAGGTAGGTAGTGTTGATATTTCATTTTATAGACATTCCAGGCAGGGAAAGCAGCAAGAACATAGTCAGGATAAGCAGCAAGATAGTCTTTGGTGTGCACAGGAACAGCAAGCAGACCTTGCTGGCTGGAGCAAAGGGTTCATACAGTGATCTGAGTCAGCATCTTCTAGTTCACCTTTCAATACCTCAAAGGAAACTTCTGCCCTTCCCCATACCTTACATCAGAAATATCAAAAAGTTTCCTGGAGGAGTCTTTAGAAGGCTGCCTCTTCTTGGAGATGTTGAACAAATTATTTAAAGGAAGAGCATTCATAATTTATGAACTTCCCCAATCTTTATAACTGTAGCAAATGACCCCCCCCTACCCTCAAATGTTGGAAACATCTTTCAGTCAGAAATGGAACTAAAATTAGGCATTGTTCAACTCTGCCATGGGACATTGATTTCATGAGAACCTTCTGATCTGTCATAGAGAAACCTGCCCAATTTGGGAAGGAAAACCACATTCTCCAGATTATGGCCAAGCTGTGTGACAGGGAGCAGAGACGGTGCTGGAACTGAGCCCAGAATTGTACTGTAGAGCCTCTCCATCCTCTGTCCTCCCAGCATGAGACCCATGTTTTATGAGTCATAACCTCTTCTGTCCAGATATTACAGGTATTGATGATGTGTTTATCCTAACTCCACTATGAAATGATCATTTATTTTTTAAAGACTATTTTTTATCATAGTAATACATACATATGATAAAAAATTTAAATAGTATTAAAATTATGTTTCCTCTTGGTTAATTTTTGCAACTTTCTTCCTGATTCATACATTATAGACATTATGCATTGTTTTGAAATCCTTTAATGATAGTTGCCAAAGAAAAATGTTCTTAAGATAAATAAGTGGGGGGCAGTTATTCTACTGGAGATGACATTTGTCTCCTTGGTTTTTCTACACAGAATGCATCTCTTCATTGTTTCGCATTGTATTTGACATACATATATTTTTTAAAAACTCTGGTCATGTAATTTACCTTTCTGATATTTGTTTTTATTTTTCAGGAATTTTCCAAAGGGGGAGAAGTGATCCAGATTATGTGCATCTAAAAAATTAAATTGAAAAGAAACATTCACATGTTTTTCTTACTCCTTTGCAATGTGAAGTCACCTGGCATTTTTAAAGGACACCACTGGTGCTAGTGGAGTTTGGGTGACAGTGCAGTGTCAGGTCCTGGCTTTCTCTTGTGATGGAGGCCAACTCATTGAGCTTATGGGCTCAGTTTGCTCATGTGTAAAATAGGGAATAATGATACCTTATGTCACAGAATTGCTATGAAAAATAGCATCAAGTAAGATAATATTTGGGGACATACTTTGGAAATACCAGAATTGCCCCAAAGCCAAGTGATTTTAGTTTATACCAGCCTGTTTCACTTTACTTGAGCAAAGATATCCAACCAGCCGTAGTATCAGGGGAAAGGGTCTTCTGTTTAGTTTGAGATTTTTATATTTTTAAATTAGTTAAAGTCCTCATTGACCCATCTCCTCTAAGAGGTTTTCCTAAGCTTCTTCATGTGGCCTTTTGCTTGCCTTATCACTGTTCACCATACTGAAAAAACTTCCTTTTGAGGGTAGGTGGTATCTGCCAGATTTCTCTTGTATAAAGATACTAATTTTTTTATTTATAATTCAACACAATTTTGGGGAAATACTTTGGGACTATGTAGATACCCTGTTCCTATCAAATATTTACCCATTAGTTTTAGTATTTACTACTAATGTGTATCAGATTCCCTTATTCCTTCTACATTTATTACTGTAGGAAAGAGATTTTTCTTCCATCCACTTACTTTTTGTTCATTTATTTGTTATTATCAACATGAACTTACAGAATCTTATTCTATGCAACAGATTATAATCCTTTGCTGTCATTACTTACTTTGATGTTCAGTTGTCCCTACTTTGACGAGTGGGAATATTTTAAGAGTGCCCAGGGTTGTTTTAATCAGGTATGCAGATACAGAAATGACTGTCATGAAGAAAGGCCTTCTTTATGTTCATAAGTTCTTAGAAGCAGGAGGCACAAAATGGCATGCAGGGGCACATGGAGAGGAACCTGAGCTAGTCAGGAGGCAGAAGGAGTGAGGAGGAAATGTAGGAGCCTTTATTGTAGTTTCCACAGGAAGGATTGGGTGAAGCAGAATAAACAAGGTTAGGATCTGCTAGTTTGGACAATTTCAGCAGGTTCTGTGGCCTAGGGCTGTTCCTAGTTATCTGGTCAAGGGTCCAGTAGCCTTGAGTATGAGAGCAGATAGAAGAAGTGGTTGAGGGATGGGCTTTGGAATGGTTGGTCTGCACATGAAAGGGCGAGTTCCTGACCAACTTTAAGAATTAGCTAGCCCTGAGAGGGGCAGTCTTTCCAGGTCAGTAAGGTTCCAGGTGTCAAAGCATCAAATACAGAAACTAGAAATGTAGTTATGTGGGACCCCAAGCTAACTCCAGTATGTATCCCTTTGCTATATGTGAAGGGGGATTTGGATTGTGAATGATGCAGTGATATGAAGGACTTGAGCTACATAAACTATTCAGAAGACATGCTCCTATTATTGTTGGCGGCAGAATAGCACCAGGTATTAGAACCAGGGGTCAGTCCAGTTCAGCAACCTCAGTACTTGAGTTCTGGCTAGGGAAGAATTCAGAGTCCAGACCCAAACTATAAGAGAACATTTATTTGGTAAATCACATAGGTAGAAAACATAATTCCTAGGGCCCTTGGAGCTTGGGAGTGAGGCAGCCAATGGTAACTCATCTGGGGGAGGGGAATAAAAAGGAGGAGGAAGGGAAATGTCATCTCTAGGAAGGAAAGGTCAAGGGATGAAAACCTCATGACCAGCAATATGCTAGGGCAATGATGGGTAACCTTTTGAGCTTGGTGTTTCAAAATTCACCAAAAAACCGAGCATAACTCAGGTGGTATGTCACTTTGAGAAAAAGCAACCATAAGTTCGCGATATTTATAGTTTAAATAACAAAAATGTATAATTGTAATATATAACTGTATTTAATAAACCAAAAACTAATTATTTAACTTACCTACTTAGTGACTTCTTTGTTCATCTGTCAGTTGGTTTCTTTTGTTGGTCTTGATATTATTTAACCTGTGTGGGGTGCCATGAACTAAGATTAGTGAGGGGAGGGGGATTCTTTAACTAACCTGCCTAATAGTGACTTTTTTGTTGCTGAATTTCATTGGCTAAACCTTCAATTGAAGGTTGGTATTTTGTACACTTCAAGCCCAAGCAAGTGCTACTAACTTCATCTGTCAATCTGTTTATTTTGTTGGTTTTGATATTATTTAACCCTGAGAATAAGGTCTCACAAAAGTACACAGAGGGAAAAATTGTGAGTAAAGCCATTGCTGTATTTTTCAGGGTGCTAAAAGTGTCTGGTAATTGGTTCCAGGCACTCCAAATTTCCTGTTCGTAGTGGCACTCCTCTTGATTCTCCAAGCAGCACCTTTTCAGATTCTCAAGCTTTGACCTCAAGTCAACAAACACCTGAGCCCAGATGGTATCTTGAAATTCTGCAAGTTGCATCTCCAAATCATCAATTTGCATCCATTGGAAACCATTCAATTCCAAACTACTGTAGAATGCTACATCAGGATACTTAATTATTTTTATGATCTGTTCTAGGCTTCTAAATTAATTAAATTTAATGCTGAACTGGTCAAGTAAGGAGTCTAAAACATGCTGGTACTTTATATGCAAGGGTTCAATTTCATTTTGTACAGCTGCACTGGCCTTCTCAAAATACTTTGTTACTCGAGGAAAATACTTATAAGTTTTAGTTTCTACATCTCGCTTGCAACTTTTAAGTTTACTTTCAAAAGCTTTTATGTATCCAAACATAACATCAATACTTTTGCCAAAGCCTTGTAACTTTAAGTTCAGTTCATTAATATGAACAGACCTCTGGCACAGAGTGTCTATACTACACTACAGCAAATGTTTCATCCTCAGCTACTGCACCTGGCTGAGGATGAAACGTCCTTCTCAGCATGCGGCTGTATTCAACCGCATGCAGCTGCATGTCAATGAAAATGGCTACGTGTGTCATTGCTGACATGCGTGTCATAGGTTTGCCATCACGGTGCTAGGGGAAGAGAGGTCCCCTTAGGGGCAAGGTCCCACCCTCCAATTGTTCTTTACTAGGCATCTGAGGCTTTCCACCCTGGTGACCTTCTGTGGGGACCTGAACCAGAGTACACCAAATGTTAAAGGCCCATGTACCATACACTTGTGCAAAGGCAATGACACAAGAGTTTTACTGTACATACTGCACAAGCGCACCTTTATCTTATGTAACTGATGTCACTATTTGGCAAGAAGTCTCTTTGTCTGAGTTAGTATAAAATGTGTTTCTGAACAGCCAGTGGCAGGCTGATATGTTTACAATGTCTGCTGTGTTTGCAACAGCTGCTTGGTCTACAATAAAGCACATCCCATATTCTTGTGGCTGCCTCATGTCTTCTTCCAGTTGCTGGTGTCCAAGAAGATCTATTGCCTAACAGACAGGCTTAGACCCAACACATTCTGTACCCGGCCCATTATCCTCGCTCTGCTCATGTCTGTCTATCTGCCTACCACAGTTTTAGATATCATGTGATGAACATTGAATTGTGGATTTGTTTCAGTTTTAACTCAGTGTTTGGTACCTACATACACTCTTCCTCCTATTGTGTTTAGTATTAAAATACTGAGAAAACTTATATAGAAAATATCATTCTTCTAAAAAGTGATGGCTTCAATCCATAATCTACTAGACTTCTCATATACTTGACATTAGTGACTATGTTTGAATTCTACGTAAGAGATAACTTCAGGTTAAAGATAAAAGACCCTGTCTTGCCCAGCTGGTATAGCTCAGTGATTTTGTGTTGTCCCATGAACCAGGGGATCCTGGTTTGATTTCTGGTCAGGGCACATCCCTGAGTTGTGGGCTCAATTCCAAGTAGGGGCATGCTGGATGCAGCTGATCAATGATTCTCTCTGATAATTGATGTTTCTATCTATCTCCTCCTCTTCCTTCCTCTCTCTGAAATCAATAAAAACATGTTTTTAAAAGACCCTGCCTCAGAGGAAAATGCTATCCTGAGGCACTGATTTTCTGTTTCTTCAGTAAATTGACAGAAAATATGAAAAGAAAGGACTCCAGGACCATGCAGGAAAATAGGGAAACATTGCACCTGCATATTAGAAACTCAATTTTCTTTCTTGAGAGACAACTGTGTCCTTAGGAAAGTAGGTGGATTAAATTTTATCAAACCCTTTAAATTTGAAGGAAGAAGATAATGTGAAAGCAAGACATTTATTCATTCAAAAATATTTATTGACACTTACTATGAACTAGGCATGGTCAGGTTTAATGAACTGAAAGGTACAAACATATTTTCCATTATAGAGCTTGCATTTTATTAGGGGAAAGAGAGCAGTGAAAAGGTGTCCAGAGTAGGTCTCATTGGGCAAAAATCTGAAGGAATTAAGGATGTGAGCACTGGGGCTAGGGAGGAATGAATGTTCCAGCTAGCGCAAAGGCTCTAAGGCAGGAGCAAGGAGTGGCCATTCTGTGTGGTCAGAAGAGAGTGGGAAAGGGAAAAGTACAGTTTACCTCTGAACAATATGAGGAGGGTTGGGGGTACCAACCCCCATGCCATTGATAATCTTCATATAACTTTGACTCCCAGAAAACTCAACCACTAATATCTTGCTGTTCACTAGAAGCCTTTCATAAGCAGTTGATTAACACATACTTGGTAAGATCTATGTATTATATACTGTTTTCTTACAATAAAGTAAGCTAGAAGAAAAAATGTTAAGAAAATCATAAGGAAGAGAAAATACATTTATAGTAAGGCACTTATTTATTGAGAAAAAAAAAAGTGGACCTGTGCAGTTCAAACCTGTGTTTTTCAAGGGTCAGGTGTATTAGAGGGTGAGGTGGGAATAGAGTATGTAGTGAAACAGTTGCAACTGATGAGGGCTACAAGAACTATCAAGGAGCTAGTAAGACCAACCCCCAATAAATTTGTGGCTTAGAAGCAGCAGAAGACCAGCTTGATTCAACATGGTAGTCAATTTCACCTTGCAGTAACCCCAAGCTTCATTATTCACTCATTGTAATACATTAGCATACTAAACAAAACACCCCATACCAACATGATTGAAAAATAAAAGATAAAAAATAAATGGAAGGCCCATATAAAAACACAAAGTGGAGGTAGGATTCTTTTGAGAAGTCTCCACCCTTTCCCTGGAAAAATTCTGGATATTCCTCTCCAGTATTGATTACCTTATTCCTTGACTAAATGAACCTCATTAAAGAAGAAAATCCCACTGGGGAGGAGCTGCTCTGTCTGTGGAGTAGACACTCTGTCCCACTGCTTCCTTGATAAACTTTCACTTTAAACTCTGTGCTGGTTTGATTTTGAATTCTTTTTTGTGTGAAACCACAAACTCACAGTGGGTCATGGATCTTTTGTCCCTGGACCCTTGGAATGCCTGCATCGAAGAGATAGCAAGGGCTGAACATGAAGGATTTATGAAGACAGAAAGAAGGGTAGCCCAACACCTATAGTCCTCATCAGTTGCATTTGACCCTTCATGATATTTGCCTCACCAAATGTAACTGACATTGCTTTGTACCCAAGAATAACTCATGTATGATTAACCTCCTTCCAAAGATAGTGCAGGAATAAAGGTAAGATTGTACAATGGACTAAATATTTATGTTTCCCCTAAATTTGGTGTTGAAATCCTGAACTCTAATGAAATGTTGTTTGGAGATGGGGCCTTTAGGAGGTGATTAGATTATGAGGGTGGAGCTCTCATGAATGGGATTAGTGCCCTTATAACAAAAGACTTCAGAGAGTTTCACCCCCTCCCTCCCACTACATGAGATAGAGAGAAGACAAAATCTATGAACCAGGAAGTGGGTCTTAAGCAGGCACGGAATCTATTGGCACCTTGATCTTAGACTTTGCCACCTCTAAAAGGTGAGAAATAAATATTCGTTATTTAAGCCACCAGTTTATGGTACGTTTGTGACAGCAGCCCATATGGACTATGTTGCATACTTTGGGCTGCAGCACATCTACATTCCTGAAGGCCTGTGGTGGAGGTGGCAGCTAAGATAGGCAGTTCCTTCACTGTACCTTCCCTAAGGGAGGAGGGTATCTGTGAACTCAAATGATCATGACTCTTTTTTCCAATGTCTTATGACAAATTATTCCACTGGGGCAAAACAGTGTGCACTCCCTTCAGACAGCTTGCCACTTGGTGAATGATTAAATTGTTGAACCTCCTTAACATTTGTCTTAGCTCAAATCTCATAACAATCGGATTACCCAGCCCAAGTGTAATTTGTATGAGTCAGAAGGCCCTTTGTCTCCTACACCTAATTAAGTACCAGCTTTGCAAAAACATCTTTAAAACTTGTAGGTTACAGAGATTCCATCTCTTTCACCAACTCCAGTGTTTGGATTTGTCCCATATGCCCAGGCAAGGGCCACTGCCTTGGCCCTTGGTGCCATCTGCTTCCACCCCGCTAGCCTCAAAGGATGCTGCTCTTTCTGCAGCAGAAACACGGCTTGATTATGTAAATGTGTGGTTTCCTCCTGCCACTTAAGAAGAAAGAAACAGGACCTGGGAAACAGTTTTGCCACATCCATTTGGTTTCTTCTCACTGATGGACTTTCCATAAAACTTCTGCTTATTTATTTGTCTTTCGATTTCCCTGACCATGCCAAGCAGTACTGCTTTCACAATGAAGACCCTTTCTTCTGGGTTACCTCTCACCCCAGTGGGTCTTTGTGAAACACAAAACAAAACAAAAATCCCTTTTATTTCCCTTGCATTCTTCCTCTTCCTATTCCCTTGGCTCTGGTGGCCCTTCTGAGGCTGAGTGGGAAACTTAGAAGACTCTTCTGGATTTATTCACCTGGGGGTCAGAAATGAAAACGTCTGAAACTCTGAATGCCAGCATACCCCTGCCTTTCTGGGAGCTGTGACTCGCTGGCTCTGACTGGAGCACACAGTTTCTTATCTGAGTTAAAAGGCACACAGAAGCCAGAGGAAGTGCTCTGAGGAAGAATCTAGGGACAGAAGGATTGTCCAGAGAGTTACCAAAAATTACAGGGTCGAGGAGTAGTTACATAAGTGGGGTGTGGAGCCAGGTGCCCCAGGTCCAAGGAAATGCAAAGTTATGCCGCAGGTCAGAGGTGATGGTTTCAACAGCTCAAATGTGCTTTTATGACCCAGTGATGTGAGTGGACAGGTGTGCAGAGTTAAACTTCTTTGTGTGTGCATGTGAGCAGAGACAAAATGGTCTTCAGTCACATCTGGTGTTGGTTTTGACAACTGGAGTTTTGGGCTTCAGTTCTGGCTGAAGAATATTACCACTGCAGCACTCGCTGGTGTGTGTTTAATGTATGATTCAAGGGACACAAGGCAAAAAAGGCACAGGGAGAACTGGGTCCACTGCTTTAGACGGGTCCTCAGTGTTGCTGGGAAAGGGAGTGATTTTTGCCTCCCCAACCCCCCAGGAAACATCTGGAAATATCTGCAGACTTTTTTTGGTTGTCATAACTTTGGAGGATGGTGTTACTGGCAGCAAATGGGTAGAGGTCAGTGATGTTGCCAATACCCTGAAATGCACAGGACAGCCCCCCTACCCCCAATAAGGGATAATACAGTCCAGAACCTGGAGCTATCTGCTGAGATTCTAGGATATGCAATGTCCTTCCTATATTAGCCACCAGGAGATTATTCAGTCCCTCTAGGGCCGTGATAGCGAACCTAGGACACAAGTGTCAGCACTGACACACATAGCCATTTTCGCTGACACGCGGCCACATGCGGTCGCATACAGAGAAGTATGGGGCCGCATGCTGAGAAGGACGGTTCATCCTTGGCTAATGCATGGCCAGGTGCAGTAGCCGAGGATGAAACATTGGCTGTACTGTAGTGTAGACACTCTGTGCCGGAGGTCTGTAGGCCAAAACAACAGAACTCCAACACAGAGTGTCTAGTTCTGGGACTTCGGTTAGGCTGTTAGGGTTCTTTGACCTCACTTCTGGCCGGCAGAGCAGGGAGCAGTGGAATGCCAGGGGGGATGCATCTCTGGGGGCCCTGTGATCACCATTACCAGCAACCACATAACCATAGTAACCATCATCCAATCTACTATTCTGGGGTGTCATGGATTTCTAATTGACCATCATTACTAAGATAAGTGAGGGGGAGGCTGGGAGAGGTGAGGGCCTGTGCTATGGGTGCCATTTCCCACCATTAGAAACAGCAGCAGCCATCTAAATTTATATAAGGAACGTCATTTTGCAGCATAGTGCAGACTCCATTTCACCACTATTACTGTTGGACATCCTTATTAACCCCTATTTCTCTTATTAACCCTGCCCTTTCCTAAAAGACAGTTACATGTGCCATCTTGTGGTCAGTTAGGCTAGTTAACCCCTAATTGCCTGCAGGGCTGACAGGCTATCTATAATTCCTTCTTTCTTTCGTTCTTTATTTTTTTATTTATTAAATATATTTTATTGATTTTTTACAGAGCAGAAGGGAGAGAAATAGAAAGTCAGAAACATCGATGAGAGAGAAAGATTGATTAGCTGCCTCTTGCATGCCCCCTACTGGGCATGTGCCCGCAGCCAAGGTACATGCCCTTGACCGGAATCAAACCTGGGACCCTTCAGTCCGCAGTCGGACACTCTATCCACTGAGCCAAACCGGTTTCAGCTGTAATTCTTTTTTCTGTCACTGCCCCCCTGATGGAAAACCCCCCAAAATAAAAAAAACCAAGGTTAAGTAAAGAAAGTGGTAGTAGCAGTAGCCGACCCTTTCAAAAGACATGGACCAAGATGTATGGCATTATAGAAAAAATGGCAGACCATTTTACGTTCTATGTACTGAAATGGTGGTAAGCAGAACGTGGAATATAAATAGACATTTTGAAACTAATCATTTCCAGCTCTTGGAAAAAAGTGAGGATGAAAGGAAGGAATACATTTCCAGGCAGCTACACCTTTATAAGAACCAATCTAATTCCATGTTTAAATTTATAAAAGGCTCTACAAATTTAACATCTGCAAGTCTGAGCATTGCTCACTCCATAGCTCAGCATGGAAAAGCACTCAGTGAGGGCGAATTTATTAAAGAAACTCTCCTAACATATGCACCAGTTCTATTTCATGATATGCAGAATAAAGATGCAACTATTAAGAGAATATCTGAGTTACCACTCAGTAGAAATATCATAAAAGACCAAATAATGAGACTGAACACAAACGTACAACATCAATTAAAGAGAGACCTAAGTAATTATAAATATTTTTTTATCTCTCTTGATCAAACTACTGATGTCAATCACATGCTCAGTTGGCCATTGTTGGTCGATATTCTGATGGTCTCAAAATGAGAGAAGAGTTGATAAAGTTAGTATCAGTGCCAACAAGTACATCAGGAAGCGAAATATGTAAGGTTGTTATACAAACATTCCGTGACCTAAGCATTGATATCTCTAAAGTTGTGTCAGTGAGGACAGATGGAGCAGCAAACATGGTGACAAAAAAAGTCGGATTTGTCAAATTGTTTACGGAAGCTATTGGACATCCAATTGTGCTTTTTCATTGTATTATCCATCAAGAGGTTTGATGTGCCAACTCAGGATTCACCGACTTAAACGGCTTAATGTCAGTTGTTACAAAAAGATAGTTAATTTAATAGCTGCTCACCCCCTTTACAAGCGAGAATTTCCTGCACTTTTACTGGAGGTTGATTCCAACTACAGTGGATTGCTGATGTACAATAATGTAAGATGGCTGAGCTGAGGCAAAGTTCTTGAGCGCTTTGTGGAGTGCTTTGAAGAAATTAAGGTCTTTCTTGAGGATACAGATCTGGGCAGAGCAAGAAGATTCTCTGGCCTCAGTTTGTGCACTTGTAATATGAGATGGTCCCCTAGGTGACCTCTGTGTTAACTCTGACTCTATGACCACCTGAGATTATCTGGGAGCACATAGGACGTAAAGCAGCCTTTATCTTGGGGTCACAGAGATTGTGATTCCTGTTTCTTTCATTTTAAAATAAGTTCCTGCAAATTGTCACTATAAAAAGGCATATTTATGTTTCCCAAATGTAATACTCTTATCTCTCAGAGGGAGGGGGTCTGGGGAAAGTTTGTGGAGGACCACTCAGTCCTGGGTTGAGAAAAGCAGCCCTTGCTTCTTTTGGCCACAGTCTGAGCCCGGCGACCTGTTCTCCAAAGAATCTCCTGTCAGGCTCCTATGCCCCTGGCCTCCCTGATCCCCCCACCCCACCTCCCACCTCAGAGGAAGGTGTTAGGAGTAGGGTGGCTAGATAAAGCACTGAATTCTAGTTCAATTTGAATTTCAGATAAACGTCATCTTTTAGTACATGTCCCAAATATTGTAAAGTTTAGTGTAAATAGGTTGCCAAAGTTACAGAGTCATCTGCTAAGTCTGACATCGCTAGTTAGGAAGGGAATGGGAGGGAGCAAGTGGAGAAGTGAGCCTCCAGCTGGGACAGAACTCTGCCCTTGGCCAACCCAGTGGTCCTTCCCTCTCAGCCACAGGCAACAGGAGACAGAGACGTGGCTTCTCTCAGGACCTACAGCGGGAGGGAAAGGAAGTTAAAGTGAGTGGAAATGTTTCCAGACAGATCTGGGCCCAGGGACAGTCTGCCTGAAGCCTGCCAGTAGTGTGTGGATTCTTGACTTAGTGCAGGAAGATTTGACATGGGCCAGGTGAGAGTATGTTCATTAAAGCTGGGGACAGTGAAACAAAGGAAGAGTAGAAGAAGCCACAGGAGGTGGGGCTATTTTGGCTTTCTGAGGAACAAAGTCACTGGGGAGTCAGAGAAAAGGGGGCCTTGGAGACAAGGTCACGGGGAAAGCCTGGGATAAGCTGCTGCTGCTCACTGCTCCCCCAGTTGCAAGTCTTGTGTGTGTGTGTGTGTGGGGGGGGTGTCTTAAAGTTTAGAAAAGAGAGAGAGCAGAGAGATCCAAGGCGTGGGTGTGCTCTCAGGCAGAGCTTGCCATGGGTCCTGGTCTTGTAGCTTTCTATCTCTCTCGGGCTGGCTGGAATCCTAGAGGAGGTCTCAGGGGAGGGTCTTAACAGAATATTCATTCGTTTTTCAGGTGTGTCTTTCAATATGCTGATTTTTCGAAATGTGCACGTATTATTGTCATGTGAGTTTCATTTTTGAAAAAGTCATCAAGAAAGGCACTGAAGAAGGAGCAGGATGGAAGCTGTTCTACCCCTCGATGGCCCGGAATGTGTAAACCAAGTGTCCTCGGTCAGGAAAGAGAACACCTTGGGGTTCTTTAGCTGACTGCAAATCGCTCAAATTGTCTGCCTTGTTTAATTATTTTGTCTCAGCTTCTCTTATTCCACATATCAAGGAATTTTTCTAGCTTTTTACTATATTGCCACTGGGAATGCTTAGGGGACTCCCTGAGGGCCTGAGGGGAAGCCATTCCTATCCAAACCTCATTCAAAGCTGGTTGCTGTTGAGAACGTAGGCCAAGGGTGCACTGTGAGCCCTGAAGCCTCTGGGGTCTGGCTAGTAGGGGCTGCTCTCTAAATGTGTGCCTCGAGGGAGAAACCCAGGAGGTACCTGTGGGCTGTGGGCTGGGAACACGCAGGGTGGCAGCTGCCTATCAGACCCAGTGCACTTGTTTGATAATAAATATCATAATTTTTAGTTCTCCCTTTTCCCTCCCAAAATGAATGGGTATTACAGCCTTCTTCACAAAGTTTATTTTTAATTTGCATAAAGCTGCAAATGTGATATGACAGACAGGTGGGTCCCATGCCTTCTGCGTGGAATTGCCAGCAACTGAGCCATGACTACGTGGATCGACACAGGAATGTTGTGCTGGTGACTCATACTTTTGTTATAGACCTAGTGACATTAATCTGGTTAATGGAATTTTGCAAAACTGTCAACAACATCTAGGCAAAGTTACACACAACATAACAAGATCTTCCTGGATTGACAACATAATGTACTAAAAATGCAGCGTGTTTCTAACCATGTGAAAAGGTTTGCTTGCATTTATGTGACATGGGATTACATTCTGGCTGAGATAATCATACATTTTTCAGCCATATGAATATTCAGCAATATATTGGAAAATCATATGGGCCAGGGGGTAATTTTCATCTGTGTGGCTGAATTGAGCAAAGTAGAATATCTGGTATCTCAAACATGTTAAATTTCTGTAGTGCTTCCTCAATTTTTATAATCCTATAATTGCCCACTCAAAGGAGAGAAGAGAAGGGACAAAGTACTTTTTATTAGCTATAGTGGCACAACAACATGCATAATTTACACACATTTTTACTCAAGCCTTGCAATACCTCTAATCAGTGCATATTCTAATACTCATCTTATAAATGAAGAAAATGAGGCTTTGAGGGGCTAGGAAGCATGCTTAAACTCACATGGCCAGTAAGTGGACCTGCCTGAATTTAAATCTAGATCACAGTGGGACATTTTAAAAAAATATCTTAATTATGAAGAGAAAGAGGAAGGGGTATCTGGTCAAATCTTCTCTGGAAACTTGATGAAAAGGAAAGGAGGCAGGTTTTTAAAATTTGTGTTTGGTTTCTGATTTTGGCATGGCTTATAAGCTGCTCTGCCTGGAGGTATGGAATAAATTCAGTGGTTTCTTAAGGTCCACTCAGACTATAAATTTATGTTTTTGTGAAAGATCCTTATTTTTTTGGAAAAAAACTTTAAATAATGAACACTAGACTTTTTTTTTATGAACTGCATATTAGTAAGGTTTTGAATGGGCAAGCTGTCAGGAAGATATTCATCCATATAAATGGGAAGTTTGTCATTTGATACTTGGCTCTGTGTTTTCCAGATTCTGTTACTGCAGTTGGGGTGCTGGCTTGCTTCAACTTTGGCTGACCCTGGATGGGGTGTCAGGTTCTTTCTGAGGAATATTGGTTCCAAAAGCCATTTGGCCTCAACACCTGTTGCTAAGTTATGCCCTCAGGGCTCTCTGAGGTCCAGGAGGTCCAGGCTGCAAGTTGTTGAACTCCAGGCCTGGCTCTGGGAGAAGCTCTCCACAGTTCAACATCCCCCACCCATCCTAGCACATCTGCCACCTCACTTAAGGGTTCCTGACACACAAGTCCCGATACTGAGTCAGCACAGTTCACCCAACACTGCAGAACACCTACTGTGTGTCAGGCCCCAAACTCTTAACACAACAGCCGTGACTCAAGGAACCACAGCCCAAGGCAAGGCATAGACCCAACAGGCTCTCCTACAAATGAATGGTTCCAGAATATATCACTGATCTCATTTCAGATCGCTGTCCCAGAGGGTTAGGAACTGCTAGGTAGAGCAGAACAATCAACATAAAGACTGTTAAAATCTATCAAAAAATGTAATTTAAGTTGCAAAACTGAATTTGCATACTACTTTTCAGTAATTTTAGAATTTAGAGAAACTTTAGGAATCAGCTAGTACAGTAATGTTTATTGCATAAAGCAAGGCATAAATATTGGCATTATAATTGTGAATGATCACAAATATATCACAAGTAAGTTATTAATTGGTTTTAGAATTCTAAGTAGTTTGGAATGGGATTTTCTCTTAAGAAATTGGTTATATATTATATGCAAAAATTTTCTTAGTTTTTTTTCTTCTTCACATTTTACCTATTTACTCTTTTTTTTTTTCTTTTTTGGCTGGGTACAGTGAACTTTATTGGTGGTGCACAAGGTAGGGATCCCTAAGCCCCTTCCCTTCTTCAGGGGCTCTGGGATGGAAATTGTGGTCAGGAGAGTCTCAGTGTGTCGGGGGACTTATCTCGCTGGGGCTGGTGGTCCAAGGGGCTCTTACTCCTTGGAGACCATGTGGACCATAAGGTACACCACTCTTGCTGTAGCCATATTCATTGTCATATCAGGAAATGAGCTTGACAAAGTGGTCATTGAGGGCAATGCCAGCCCCAGCATTGAAAGTGGAAGAGTGGGTGTTACTGTTGAAGTAGTAGGAGACAACCCAGTTCTTAGTATAGCCTAGGATGCCCTTGAGGGGGCCCTCTGATGCCTGCTTCACTACCTTCTTGATGTCATCATATTTGGCAGCTTTCTCCAGGCGGCAGGTCAGATCCACAACCCACACATTGAGGGTGGGGACACAGAAGGCCATGTCAGTGACCTTCCTGTTCAGCTCATGGGTGACCTTGCCAACAGCCTTGGCAGCACCAGTAGAAGCAGGGATGATGTTCTGGGCAGTCCCTTGGCCATCACACCACAGCTTCCCAGAGGGGCCATCCACAGTCTTCTGGGTGGCAGTAATGGCATGGACGTGGTCATAAGTCCCTCCACGACTCCAAAGTTGTCATGGGTGGCCTTGGCCGGGGGGTGGGGGGCAAGCAGTTGGTGGTACAGGAGGCATTGCTAACAATCTTGAGGGAGTTGTCATACTTGGGATGATTTACTTCCATCACAAACATGGGGGCATCTGCAGAAGGGGCAGAGAAGATGACCCTCTTGGCTCCGCCCTTCAAGTGAAGCCCAGCCTTCTCCATGGCCATGAAGACACTGGTGGACTGCACAACATACTCAGCACCAGCATCACCCCATTGGATGTTGGTGGGATCTCACTCTTGGAAGATGGAGATGGACTTTCCATTGATGACAATTTCCCTTTCTCAGCCTTGAGTAGAATAAATAGAATAATACTGGGACATGTAGACTATGTAATTAAGGTCAATGAAGGGGTCATTGATGGTGACAATATCCACTTTCCCAGTATTAAAAACACTCCTGGTGACCAGGCACCCAATGCAGCCAAATAAATCTGTTCACTCCAACCTTCACCATTGGGTCTCAGAGTTGTGGCTGGCACTACGCGGGAGGAGCAGCTGTCTGAAAAACAGGAGGAACATAGAGCCTGTCTATTTACTCCTATGCTCCTATATATATAATTAAAGCTTCAAAAAATTTATATATATATATATATATATATATATATATATATATATATTTTTTTTTTTGAAGCCTTAATTAGTTTCTACTGGTCTTCCCTACTAAGAATTTTCTTTCCTTTCTTTGGCTGCCATCTAGAGGCTTCTGTGGTAATTGCATATATTAGGCTTTCTAAGCAGAGGCAGAAGGGAAGTAATCAATTCTGTTCCTGCTTTACTTTCTATGCCAGAGGTTCTCAACCTTTCTAAAGCCGCGACGTTTAATACAATTTCTCATGTTGTGGTGACGCCCAACCATAAAATTATTTTCGTTGCTACTTCATAACTGTAATTTTGCTACTGTTATGAATCGTAATGTAAATATCGATTATGGTTGGGGGTCACCACAACACGAGGAACCATTCTCTCTTAGGTTGGCTTTGTCACTGGTCTTGCCTCTCTCTCTCTGGCTCCCACTGTTCATCACTTTTATCTTGTCACAGTGTTCTTGTTCTCTTTCCATCCTTGTCCTCACTTGCCCCCTTGTCTTTCTATACTATCTATACCAAGCATGACAAACTCAAAGGCTAACACAGGCCAAATAAGTAAGTTTTAAGTTTATGTGGACTGCAAAAAAATAAAAGCTTCAATTTTCATGTAGATGCAAGTTTATTTCAATAGAGACATACTGAATACAAAGGGCTGAAATAAATGAGCAATCATTAACATAAAATAATAGAACATTTAAATAAAAATATTTTTTCTTGAACATTAACTTACCAGACACTGAATAACTGCACAAATTAATAAGCATAATGCAAATAAACCTATTTTTCTTGTTCTCCAAAAGTGAAATATTTCCTATGGTGCACACCAAACATGTCAGTACAAGACTAATGACGTGGCAATTGACTGCTAAAATATTTGCTGCTAGTATTAGTGGAGAGAAATGGTGCACCTGTGTGTAAGGGAAATGAATGCAACAAGATTATAGTAATCAGTCATTAGCGAACTTTGTAGTTTGTTATTAATAATCCTATCTAATAAAAGAGTAATATGCAAATTGGCCGTATATCGGCTACACCCACAAGCCATGCCCACCAGCCAATCAGGAGCAGATATGCAAATAAACCCAACCAAGATGGCTGCAGCCACAGAGAGCAGGAGGGAGGCTTAGGTTTCCCCAGCAATGGAAGAAGCCACACTTTCTGCCTGCCCTTGCCACTCAGGCCTTGACACCAGGCTATAAAGTTTCAATTATAGAATCCCAAGAAATGGTGGCAGCCCTGGAGCTGGAGAGGGGCAGGAGGCTAGGGTTGTCCCTGGCAATGGAGGAAGCCAAGTTTCTGCAGCCCTGGCCGGCCTAGGCCTCCACTCCAGGCTACAAAGTTTCAATTATAGAAGATACATAAATCACAACAGAAATGGCTGTCACCATGGAGTGAGCAGAAGGCTTGGCTCCACTCCAGGCTACAAAGTTTTAATTGTAGAAGATAAATAAATTCAAGATACCAGGGCCTCCACTTGGGTTGCTTGGGGGGTAGAGAGGGGCATGGCCAGCCTGCAAGCCACCACAGGCCTCTCACCCAGGTCACTCCACACCTCAAGGGAGCCCCCATCCTGATACAGGTCACCCTTCAGGGCAAACCAGTTGGCCCCCACCAGTGCACCAGGCCTCTATCCTATCTAATAAAAGAGTAATATGCAGATTTACCATCACTCCAACACACAAAATGGCTTCCCCCATATGGTCAAAGATCCTGCCCCCATGTGGACACAAGATGGCCACCACAAGATGGCCTGCAAGGGTGGGCAGTTGGGGGCAATCAAACCTGCAGAGGAGGGCAGTTAGAGGTGATCAGGCTGGCAAAGGAAGGAAGTTGAGGGTGACTGGGCTTGCAGGGAAGGACAGGTGTGTGTGTGTGGGGGGGGGGGCAGGCCTGCAGGGGAGAGTAGTTGGGAGGTACCAAGCCTGCAGGGGAGGGCAGTTAGGGGTGACCAGGCTGGTAAGGGAGCAGTAGTTAGGCATCAATCAGGCTGGCAGGGGAGTGGTTAGGGATGATCAGGCTGGCAGGCAGAAGTGGTTAGGGGCAATCAGGAAGGCAGTTGGATTGTGAGAGGGCATTTGGACATCCCTCAAGGGGTCCCAGATTGGAGAAGGTGCAGACTGGGCCAAGGAACACCCCTCACCCCCCGTGCATGAATTTTGTGCACCAGGCCTCTAGTCCTATCTAATAAAGAAGGAATATGCTAGTTGACCCTCATGCCATAGCAAAGATGGCAGCACCCACAACCAATAAGGAGGGAATATGCTAATTGACTGCCCCTCCCTCAAAGATGGCAGTGCCCACAGCCAATAAAAAGGATATGCTAATTGACTGCCTGCCCTCAAAAATGGAGGTGCCCACAGCCACAAGATGATGTTGCCCAGTCCCCTCAGCCCCCCAGCCACCAGGGCCAGCCTGAGGCGCAGGCAAGCCTCATATGAGAGCTGCCCAGCCATGCAGGGCTGCCCGAGGCTCAGGTAACCAGGGCCAGCCAAGGCTTGCACTGCTGGCAGTGGCAGCAGTAGAGGTGTGATGGGGCATCATCTTCCCCTGATCGCCAGGTTGCCTCCCACCCCTGAGGGCTCCTGGGCTGTGAGAGGGGGCAGGCCAGGCTGAGGGACCCTCTTCTAGTGCATAAATTTTTAGGCACTGGGCCTCTAGTTATGTATAACGAGATATTGTAAAAATTAAGTTATTAAATTTTTATTAAAATGTTTCTTATATACCGTTTATATTGGCTGAACTGCAAAAATATTCATTGTGTGACTCATGGGCCACAAGTTTGACATGCTTGATCTACACATTGTAACTTCCAAATGTCCATCTCCAGCCCAGACTTCTCTCTCAAACTGCATCTACGTGAGTCTTTACTTCAGATCTTCACTTGAATGTCTAGAAGATATCAGACTTGACATGTCTCAATCCCCACCCCCAAGTCTTCTCTTTCTACAGGTTTGTCCATTCCTGCAACTGGCAATTCAGCATTAGCCCATTTGACCATGGTCCAGTTCCTAGGCAAAAAGTCTTCAACTCTTCTTTTTCTCACATCTCACTTATAATGTACCAAGAAATCCAGTCCACTCTGACTTGGCTCTAAACTCATGATTAGACCACTCCAACCACCCCTCCCTACTGTATCCCCAACTGTTGCCCAGCCCACACCTACCTCATTATTACGCAGGTCACTGTACTACCTTTCATCTGGCCTCCTGCTTAGACTCACATCTCTCCTAAGGCTTTTTTTCCCCAAAATGCAATCCGAATGATCCTTTAAAAAATGCCCAGGTTGTCACCCTTCTCTACTTGGAACACCGCAGTGGCTGCCCTCTTCACTTAGCGTAAAAGCCAACTGCTAGTGGTGGGAAAGGGTAGGGCAGTTGGGGGCAACCAGGCCTGCAGGGAAGAGCAGTTGTGGGGGACCAGGCTTTCAGGGGAGGAAAGTTAGGGATAATCAGCCTGGCAGGGAAGCAGTTAGACTCAATCAGGCTGGTAAGGGAGTGGTTAGGGGTGATCAGGCTGGCAGGCATAAGTGGTTAGGGACAATTAGGAAGGTAGGCAGGCAAGCAGTTGGGAGCCAGCAGTCCTGGATTGTGAGAGGCATGTCTTGTTGCCTGTTTAGGTTCGATCCTTGAGGGGTCCCACATTGGAGAGGGTGCAGGCTGGGCTGAGGGATATACCCCCATGCACAAATTTTGTGCACTGGGCCTCTAGTCATAGCAATAAAAGCCCAGCGACCAAAATAGCAGAATGACCAGAATGACCAGAATAACTATGGCCCCTCACCCCAGCAGCCCTGCTCCCCAGCAGGGATCCCCACCCCTATCGGGACCTCCATCAGGGCAGGCTGGCTGGACTCCATCCATGCACCAAGTCTCTATCTATACTAATAAAAGGGTAATATACTAATTAGACCAGGAGATCTTCCGGGAGACCTTCCGGAGTCCTTTTGGACAAAACCATGGTGGCAGGGCTGAGGCAGAGGTGGTTAGGGGCGATCAGGCCAGGAGGGAAGGGCAGTTGGGGGTGATCAGGCCAGCAGGGGGGGCAGTTGGGAACAAGCAGGCGGGCAGGCAGAGTATTAGGGGCAATCAGGCAGGTAGCCTGGTGAGTGGTTAGGAGCCCGCGGTCCTGGATTGTGAGAGGGATATCCGACTGCCCACAGGGATCAGACCTAAACTGAAAGTTTAGGATGCAGGCTGGGCTGAGGTATACTGCCCCCTCCCCCCTTCTTATGCATGAATTTCATGCACCAGGTCACTAGTAGAAATATAAAACCCTACCTACCAGCACTCCAACCTAACCTGCTAAAGGCTCCTGAAACCACAAAATTAGATCACTGATTCAGGCTAGCAGTTGAAAGTATAGAGCCTCATTCACCCGTGAAGAATTCACATCTTTCTCCTTCCCCTTGGACTCCGTGTCTCAGAGTGGGCATGAACAATATGGAGCACAAATGAAAGCTCAAAAAAGTCGCTCTTTTGGGGGCCTGTGGCACATCCAGGCAGACAAACTAATCATCAAAAGCCAGCACCAGACTGTCCCGTCCTCATCCCTCGGCCTCAGTTCCAGCAGGCACTCTCCATGGCAGAATACAAGGAGAGCCCCGTCTCAAATCTTCACAGAGACAGGAATGCTTAGGAGGCCAAGATAATAGAAACCTAAGGACCCAAATGCTGGGGCCTATGCCACCAGGGCCCGCTCAGCACGAGGCCAAGTTCTGGTCCAATTCCTAACTTGGTTGCGACCTGCCAACCCAGGGCTGCAGTGTGCACTGAGTGATTCATTGAGGCGGTGGGGGGTGGGGGTTTGAGGTGGAGGGCTCACCCCTACCTCTGGGCCCCTGGGGCTCTCTGCCTGCAGGCTCCTCCCCCAGGCAGGCGCTCAGCCTCAGCTGTGCCAACAAAGCCCCTTTGCTGGAGTGGGATTTGTAGGGGGCAGTCCGGGAGAGGGGTGTCTGGCCTGCGGCCTCTGCTGCAGCTATTTGCGCACTTGTAATTTGCTCTAATTATCCCGGGCTTTCAGTTCCAGACTCTGGGCCCTGGAGCTGTGCCCAGGGGAAATGCGTTCCTCGCTGCTCTGAGGAATGAGCCCTCTCACCAGCTGGGAAGCTCTATTCCCATCCATAGCACCCTGTGCGGTGTGTCTGTGTTTGCCCAACTGTCTACACAGCCACCATGTGCTGGCTTGGGGATATCTTTGTGTGTCCTCAGTCCTGTGTCTACACTGGCTGCTGGGAAGATTCACCAGTACCAGGCACTGATGAGGAGAGGAGGGTTCTCAGGGTGGGGGGAGGGGGAAGGTGAACTGGTTCTCAACTGTGAAGAAAGGAAGTGCTAGTGCCTGGCTCTCCTGTCTGTGCAAGTTCTACATAAACGTGAACTCGGGGCAGCCGCCAAGGCCCCAAATACCTGGGATTTGGATGTAGCCGCCAAACTGAGGTATCATAGACCGTACTCTGTCTCCTAGCCCCCGAGCCATTTTGAACTTCAACCACCAGCACTTCTTGCCTGCGGGTGGCATAGCCAGGCCTCAGAGAGGTTAGGGAACTCATCCTAGGCAGCACAGCAGGACAAGGCCTCCACTCTTCAGAACCATGGCATGGGATTTGGGATTCCGGCTTTGCTCAAAAACAGAAGGTGTGTAGGGACCTGGGAGGGAATGCCTCCAGGTCCTCCTCTGTCTGGTTTCAGATCCCTAGCCTTGGTCCTGCGTACTCAGTCCATTGTCTGCCACAACCTTCCAGCCCTTTCCTCTGCCTAGGATGCTTTACTCCAGGTATTGGCTTACCTAGAGCCTTCCTGCACCCTCCTTCAAGTCTTCTCAAGTCTATCTTCTCAATGGGGCCTGCCTGACCCTATACTTAATATTTCAATTTGCATCTCCCACACCTTCATTCATAAGGCCACTTAATCTGGGCTTCCTTTTCTTATTCCTAGTATAGTACTCCCTGCCTTTTAATATGCAGCATCATCCTATTTGTTATGACTATTTGAATGGTCTATATCTCTCCCCAGCACTGTTAGCTGCATGAGCACAGGAAACTTGGCTTTGTTTATTAATATGATTTAAGTAACTAGAACAGTGTCTGGCACATGGGAATGTACACATGTATTTCCTTTTTATATATAACTAGAGGCCCAGTGCATGAAATTAATGCACGGGGGAACAGGGGATGTCCCTTAGCCCAGCCTGCACCCTCTCCAATCTGGGAGCCCTCAAGGGATCGGGCCTAAATGGGCAGTCGGACATCCTTCTCACAATCCAGGATTGCTGGCTCCAAACTGCTCACTTGCCTGCCTCCCTGATTGCCCCTAACCACTTCTGCCTGCCAGCCTGATCACCCCCTAACCACTACCCTGCCAGCCTAATTGATGTCTAAGTGCTCCCCTGCCAACCTGTTTGCCCCCAACTTCCCTCCTCTGCCAGCCTGGTCAGTCTCAACTGCCCTCCCTTGCAGGCCTGGTCCCTCCCAACTGCCCTCCCCTGCTGGCCATCTTGTGGTGGCCATCTTGTGTCCACATGGGGTCAGAATCTTTGACCACATGGGGGCAGCTCTCTTGTGTGTTGGAGTGATGGTCAATCTGCAAATTACTCTTTTATTAGATAGGACAGAGGCCTGGTGCATGGGTGGGGGCCAACTGGTTTGCCCTGAAGAGTGTACCAGATCAGGGTAGGGTTCCCTTGGGGCGAGGGGTGGCCTGGGTGAGGGGCCTGTGGAGGTTTGCAGGCTGGCCATGCCCCCCAGTGACCCAAGAGGAAGCCCTGGGATCTGGAATCAATTTATGTCTATAATTGAAACTTTGTAGCCCGGTGCAGATCCAAGTCTTCTGCTCGCTCTGTGGCGGCAGCCATTTCTGTTTGAAACTTTGTAGCCTAGAGGGAAGGCCTAGGTCAGCAACAGCAGGTGTAAAGCTTGGCTTCCTCCATTGTCACGTCTCTGTTTTCTTCAGCTCAATGGCTGTCGCCATTTCTGTATCTTTTATAATTGAAGCTTTGTAGCATTGGGTGGAGGCCTAGGCTGGCTTGGCTTCCTCTGTTGCTGGGGAAACCCAAGCCTTCCTCCTGCTCTCAGTGGTGGCAGCCATCTTGGTTGAGGTTTATTTGTATAATCTGCTCCTGATTGGCTGGTGGGTGTGGCTGTGGGCATGGCTTGTGGATGTAGCGAAGGTACTGTCAAATTTGCATATTACTCTTTTATTATATATATAATTTTTTTCTTTTTTCTTTATTGATTAAGGTGTTACATATGTCTCCCTATTGTCTCATTGCCCTCCCACTCCCCCACACACACTCGTCCCCTCACTTCCCTGTTGTCTGTGTCCATTGGTTAGGCTTATATGCATGCATACAAGTCCTTTGGTTGATCTCTCCCCATTACCCTCACCCTCCCCTATCTTCCCTCTGAAGTTTGATGGTCTTATCCATTCTTTCTCTGACTCATGGCTTAAACTGGGATGCTTTCTATAGATAGATTAATAATAACTTGTATTTATTGAGCCTCCACTCGATGACACTCGTTGCACAGGGGTATTCACTCATTTCTGAAACATCCTTCCTGGGTGTGTGGGAGACAGCCTCCAAGGTGGCCCTGGTGATCACTGGTCCTGGCATTCATGCACTGGTAGTCCTTCCACACATTCTCTCAGGGCTGGTCTGTGTGACCTACAGAATAGAGCAGAAGTGATGATGGGTTGTTTCCAAGGCGATGCAATAAAGACTTCATGACTTCTAGCTCACTCTCCCTCAAATCGCTTCCTCTGAGGGAAGCCAGTGTCTTGTCACAAAGATATTCAAGTGGCCAATGGAGAGGCCCACAGGTAAGAACCAAGTCCTCCTGCCCACATGAGGGAGCCATCGTGGGGGCAGACGTTCCAGTCCCAGAGCCCTTGGATAGCTGGAGTTCCAGCTGATGTGGCCTCACCCTGAACCAGGACTTCCCTGCTAAGCTGCTGGCAGGCTCCCGACCCTTAGACAGTGTGTGATATTATAAGTGTTCATGGTGTTGAACTGCTACATTTTGAGTACTTTGCTAGGCAGCAATAGGTAACAAATATAGTACATAGTACTAGTATTACTACTGACTCACTTTTAGAGATGATGGACCTGCAGCTCACAGAAACCAACTTTCCCAAGGTTACTATTTCTCACTCCAGAGCTGCCATAGTCTGCTTGACCCATCATAAACCACTTCAAGTCTGCATTTTATGTCCAAGGTAACAGGTCATGGTCGGGGAGGAAAAATCTTGTCTGTTAGTTTAATCAGGGAGCTGAGCCTCATCTACAGAAACCAGCAGGCAGGCTGTCATGTGACAGGACCCCCAGGACAGTGGAAAACAAAACCACACACTTGGTTTGATCTAAATCCACATCCTTTGGGTTAGAATGTCCTGATGCACATCTCTTTAAAACAACATCAGGCCAAAAGAATTCCAAAGCTCTGTGCCTTTGTGTGTAATCAAGCCATATCACATTTACTTCAACTGGGATGGAACTTCTTTCCAGGTCTGTTGCTGTGCTTGCTTGTAGTAACCAAGGATTTAAAATCAATGATGCAAGTTTTTCTGTTGCTCCTCTCATTAAAAAAAAATGCTTGTATATGGCAAAGCAATTAAGTCATTTTGTTTCAGTTTCTGATTTTACTACTCTGCCCCCAAACTTTTTGGCAACATTCACTCAGTTGAGTTAAAAAGAAACCTCACAGGAATCACCTTTTTAATAAAATCATCACCACTGTCCCTCTGTTATGCTTTATCTGTCTTGTGGGAGTCAAGGGAACTCAACCTCCACCCCCCTTTCCCCAGTCGCCTGGGCTCAGCTGGAGGCCACTGTACCATGGCAGCTTCATTTCAGTGACATTTCTAACAAATGAAGGCCAAAGGTTTATGGGGTGTTTCTGGCCCTGGCTCAGCATAGCCAGCAGGCGCTGGGGGCAGGGCTACTTCCTGTCTCATCTACCCAGTGGTTTCTCCTTCACCATGAAAGAGCAAGGAGTATTTGATGTCGGTATTTAGAAAATCAATCAGTTAGTTAACATCACAGTTTGAACAAAACTGAAGGCAAGGGGCACATCGCTGGCAGTGCGCTGGTTCAGAAAGGACAGAGAAGCATTGGGAGCTGCAGACAAGACAGCAAGCTCTTCTCCTTCCAGCCCAGCTGCTCTCCTTCCAGCAGATCTCTCAATCTGAGGGACTAGCCTTGGAAACGCATGACCAGTTAGATTTCAGCTCTTTCTCTTTCCCCACCACTAGGCAGCCCACTAGAGGGGAAATTGGGAGCGGGGGAGGGAAGGGCTGGGAAGGGGGCAGCGGGAGGGAGTGGAGGAAAGCAGGGGTTCTGAATGACCTTCCACTAGGCAATAACATATCCTTACTCATCAAGAAGCTTTAATATTATCCCAAAATAGATGTGTCAATGATGTTTGAGATGGAGAGAACTAGTCACCAAATTTTGTCTTTTTGAGAGACATTTCTTTTGGAGCTCTGGCCTGAATAATGGACTGACCCTTACATGATATCAGGTCTGGAACCAGCCAGCAAGAATCAACACTGGTTACTTGTTAGGTCATGGAGGGTAATGGAGTTTGCTTTCTTCTTGTCTGTGTCATTCAACTCAAAGACGTTTATTTAGTGCTTGTGGGACTTTCCATAACTAATCTACATGCAGAGCTCAGGGCCACTGGAAGCATATAATGATATATTTGCATCAAGCAATGAAGTTACCACTTCTCTTCTGATGCTGGGGCACCAAAAAAGCTGTCAAAGGCTTCATGGGCACAAGTTTTATGACATTCATAAATAAGAAAATTGTGGCTTTCTGTTGAGTGCCATAGTATATTGTGAGAATCATAGTCAAAGCATTCCTTATTAAGCCAATTAAACAGCCTGGGTCAGAATGGAAGAAAGGTCAGCATATTTCCTGCCATTTGCAAGATGTACAAAATAGACTGTTTATTTTTTTTGTAGGGCTGAATATCTTCACATGCATACAAATTCTCTATTGTAATTGTCCTGGAAGGTCAATGATAAACAGTTTACAAGTCCAAATGTTAACTGTGTGTTTAGAACAGGACCGTACCAGAACCACATGACCCAATTTTCAAGAATGAAAATATTGCCATTTCTGAAGACTGGACTGCAGTGTAAAAGGTGGTTGGTGAAGCTAGGGGGCCACTAATTCATGTGCAGAAGGGAGAAACATGTATTTACCCAATCACTCACACACTAGCAAATGACTATTCTGAATGGGCTGCATTTATTTGGTGATATAAGATTGTAAGGTTGGCCTCCATTTCAAAGAAAGTTATTTAAACACACTTAATGTATATAGTACTTCCCTGTATTGTTCAGATAGTTGAAAATCTGAAATGGGGAATGAAATTTTTAGTGCTAGGAAAAACCTTAGCTAGTTCACTTTTTTATGCTGTATACTTTTATGAACGAAAAGTCTGAGGATGACGGGGTACAGGAAATTGTCAAATAGCATACAGCTTGTTGGAGATGTAGGGAAGAGAGTGAGGGGGGTGTCAATCTTTCTCATTTGTGTTTATCATCAGTCTATCCCTCGCTACTGACTCCTTCTTCTCCATCTATACACATACTCTTTAAGAAACAGCCTATGTTGGGCTGTCTCAACTAGCACGTCTCCCTTTTGGTCTCCAAGCTATTTTTGTGGGCTTTTCTTTGTTTCAAATTCAGTGAGCATTTTTCTGTCTTCCTGATGGCACTCTTTTTTTTGCTCCTTTATGCATTTGGCTTCCTTGACATTACCCTGTCCTGCTTCTAACTACAGGTCCCTGAGTGCCTCTCTGTTTGAATGCTTCTCTTCTGCTGGCATCCTCATAGCATTCTGTTCCCACTCAGCTCATCTGACTTTATCTCTGTCCTGGGTCATGAGTTCCAATCTCATGAGGAGCCATAAACCAGATGTGATATTTCCTCCCAAAAATCTGTATTCTGGTACTACTGCTGAGTTTCAGTCTGAATACCCAATTGCTTGTTGGACAATTCCACCCAGAAGCACTACAGAAATCTCAAACCAATGAGTTCAAAGTGGAATTCATGATCAGGATGGATACTGTGCCTCATTCATTTTGTTAAATCTCCAGCACATAGTACATAGTATACACTCAGTAATGGTTTGTTGGCTGGGTGAGACTCTGACTTGGAAAGCAGAGTGGGGAAGAAAAGTGTGGGAATTTCAAGAGTAGCTAAATTTCCATGTAATTAAAAACAAAACAAAACTAAGGAAAACCTCCAGGTCTCTGAAAAGAAATGTTTCATTGTTAGGCATTGTTTTCTAGCACCACCTCGTGGACATTATGAGTCAGCCAGAATGTCCTCTTGATTGAAAATGACAACTCAGTTAAGATTTGCACTATAGTAGTACCTACCAAGCATTCACATAAATTGCTTCTTTTTATCTCCATCACAAGATAGATATTATTCTCCCCATTTTACAGGTTGGCAAACTAAACCTTGGACAGTTGAAGGAACTTGCCTGAGTTCACGTGTCTCCAACCCCAGATTTCACTACCCTGCTGTATAAACTTTTTAACTTTTTTCCTGTTTGTTGTATTTGGTTGTTATTAATGTAGCGCAGCTGTCAAAGAACATTAGAAGTCGATTTATGTGGCTCCTGGACTGTGTAAAAGACATTCTAGTAGTAAAAATTAGTTCTACCAGTAGTACTAATAACAACAAAAATAAAGGCCATGCTATGTAAAGGCACTGTTCTATATACATAGTGGTATGTTATCTCTTTTAATTTCTGGAACTAACCTCTGAGGAAATATTTTTATTATCACTGTTTTACTTTCCAAGAGACACAGTTAGCAGTGGTGGAGCCTGGATTCAACCAGGTGGTCTGGCTCCAGAGTCGGGCTCAGCCTCTACCGGAACAGACAACACCAGGAAGGGGCTCACAGTGTCACATGTACTTTGATACAGGTTCTTTCATTTGATTTCCTTGATAATAGAGTCTTATATATTTGGTCCACATCCAATCTACCTTTTTCAGTGCCTGGCATGGTAGAATTTCCAATGGTAAAATTTCAGACACCATTTATTGAATGACTGATCTATCTTAAGTGGTATTAGATGCTAATGGCGTAATGCATTTATCTACCCAAATAGCTTCTTTTTAATTTATTAAGAACTTTCTGGAGACAGCCTGTCTTAATCCAAATAAATTACTCAAGACAATGATGGGATGGGGGAAAGTGCTTTTCAGTACTGGGGAAGTCCTCACTCCTCTCTATAATAACCCACTTTTAAAATTTATGTTGAAAATGGTCACAGTGCCACATCCCTACTTAGGTTTTGTCTCCACTATTAACCTTAGTATTAGTTGGCCTATGGGCCCAGTCCTTCTGTTTAAATAGTTGGTACATGACTAAATAACCTTGATTTGACATTTATGCCATTGGTACCATGAGGTTTGGGTTTGTGCAAGTATCTCTCTCTCCTCCTGAGAGTACATGGCTCCAAGCTGGGCAATGATGCCTCAGTGACCTCTGGTTGGTTCTGTTCTGTCACGATCAGATTTGTTTTGGTGTTCTGGATGCCAAACAAGGCAGTTTCAGACAGTGTGTCCACTTTTTGAAAACACCGTATAGAAGGAAAATCTAAAAGAGAAAAGGGGTACCTATGTTTGGTGAAAATTTGCTTTTATAGTATGGTCAGTTGTACAAGATCCTAAATGAAGGTGACTCTCCTAAATGTTGGTTCAACATGTGATGCAGTGAAATAAACTTTTAGTTTAAATTTTAACTTTTGAACTACAATATTTTTTAAAGCATGGGCTTTAAAAGATCAATATTTCTATTCACATACTGACTAGCCTAGTATTATGTCAAGATCTTTCCCCTCTTAACAAAGTCTATACAAGACATCTTTGTATTTTTTTCTACTAGTCACCCCCAGTTTCCAACCCTCTGATGTAATTTCCATGGAGCCAACATTTAAACCTAATTTAAGTTTTCTGTTGAAATATTTGTCTCTCATGCACCATTAAGGGAAAGAGATAATAGACACTGAGTGGCCAGATTATTATGATCTCTGAACACATAATAATCTGGCCACTCAGTGTATATCCTATATAATCCTATATAATAAAAGGCTAATATGCAAATTGTCCATTTGACCAGCAGGCAGGCCAACCAACCGCCGATGTCCCCTCTCCCTGGCCAGGCTGGCCGGACCCCACCCATGCATGAATTCATGCACCAGGCCTCATATATATATATATATATATATATATATATATATATATATATATATATATACTGAGTGGTCAGATTATTATGCATCCAGAGATCATAATAATCTGGTCACTCAGTGTATGTATACAATACAATACATATAGTGTGATCTCAATAATAGTTTTTTAAATTAAATTTATTGGGGCAACATTGGTCAACATGAACATATAGGTTTCACGTGTGGGATTCTATGTACAAGATCTGTATACTGCACTGTGTGCCCATACCCAAAGTCAGATCTTCTCCTGTCACCTTATATTAAGATTCCTTTCCCTCCCACTCCCTTTCATCTGACAATAACTACACTGCTATTGTGTTCATGAGTTTCAGTTTTATATCCCACAACTGAGTGAAATCATATAGTGCTCAGCATTTTCTGACTTATTTCACTTAGCAAAATGTGGTCCATCCATGTTTTTGCAAATGGTACTATTTCATCCTATCTTAATGCTGTTCAGTATTCCATTGTGTATATGTACCACAACTTCATTATCCAGGCCTCTATTGGGGGACCACTTTGGTTGCTTCCATGTCCTGGTCACTGTGAATAATACTGCAATGAACATAGGGGTGCATATATCTTTACAAATACATGATTTTGAGTTTTTCCTGTACCTATCGAGGAGTGGAATTGCTGTATCATATGGCAGCTCTATTCTTAATTTTTTGAGGAATTGCCAGACTGCTTTCCATAGAAGTTGTACCAGTCTACATTCCCATCAGCAGTGAATATGGGTTCCCTTTTTTCCACAACCTCTCCAACACTTGTTATTGCTTGTCTTGTTGATAATGGCCACTCTAACAGATGTAAGGTGATACTTCGTTATAGTTTCAATTTGCATTTCCTTAAATACCAGTAAGCATCTTTTATGTATATACTAGAGGCCTGGTGCATGAAATTTGTGGGCGGGGGGTGGGGGGGAGGCAGGAGATGTCCCTCAGCCCAGCCTGCACCCTTTCCAATCTGGGACCCATCGAGGGCAGTCGGACATCCTTCTCATAATGCAGGACTGCTCACCTGCCTGCCTCCTTGATTGCCCCTAACCACTTCTGACTGCCAGCCTGGTCACCCCCTAACCACTACCCTGCCAACTTAATTGATCTCTAACTGCTCCCCTGCCAGGTTGTTTGCCCTCAACTTCCCTCCTCTGCTGGCCTGGTCACCCCTAACTGCCTTCTCCTGCAGGCTTGATAGTCCCCAACTGCCTTTTCTTGCAGGCCTGCTCCCTCCCAACTGCCTTCCCCTGATGGCTTGATCACCCACAACTGCCCTCCTTTGCAGGCCTGGAACCTTCCAATGGCCCTCCATGCTGGCCATCTTGTGGTGGCCATCTTGTGTCCACATGTGGCCAGGATCTTTGACCACTTGGTGGCAGCCTTCTTGTGTGTTGGAGTGATGGTCAATCTGTGTATTACTCTTTTATTAGATAGGATAGAGGCCTGGTGCATGTGTGGGGGCCAGGTGGTTTGCCCTGAAGGGTGTCCCGGATCAAGGTGGGTGTTCCCTTGGGGCATGGGGTTGCCTAGGAGAGGGGCCTATGGTGGTTTGCAGGCTGGCCATGCATCCCAGTGACCCAAGTGGAGGCCCTGGGATCTGGGATTAATTTATGTTCTACAATTGAAACTTTGTAACTTAGAGTGGAGCCAAGACTTCTGCTCGCTCCATGGCGACAGCCATTTCTGTTTAAATTCTATAATTGAAACTTTGTAGCCTAGAGTGGAGGCCTAGACACTAGGGCTACAGAAGCTTGGCTTCCTCCAGCTCCGTGGCTATTCCATTTCTGTTGGAACATATCTTCTATAATTGAAACTTTGTAGCATTGAGTGGAGGCCTTGGCCTGCAACAGCAGGAGGAAAGCTTGGCTTCCTCCATTGCTGAGGAAACCCAAGCCTCCCTCCTGCTCTCAGTGGCCACAGACATGTTGGTTGGGATTTATTTGCATAATTTGCTCCTGATTGGCTGATGGTCATGGCTGTGGGCATGGCCTGATCGGAAGTATGGTAAATTTGCATATTAATATTTTATTAGATAGGACTAGAGGCCTGGTGTGTGGGGTCCCTGGGCTTGGCCTATGGGATTGGGCCAAAACTGGCTCTCCAACATCTCCCAAGGCAGTGATTGGCAAACTCATTAGTCAACAGAGCCAAATATCAACAGTACAATGATTGAAATTTCTTTTGAGAGCCAAATTTTTTAAACTTAAACTTCTTCTAATGCTACTTCTTCCAAATAGACTCGCCTAGGCTGTGGTATTTTGTGGAAGAGCCACACTCAAGGGGCCAAATAGCTGCATGTGGCTCGAGAGCCACAATTTGCTGACCACTGCCCCAAGGAATCCCATATTGCGAGAGGGTGCATGCCAGGCCGAGGGACCCCATTGGTGGACAATCGGAGCCAAGGAAGGAGGTGGAAGGTTGGCCAGCTGGGGAGGAATTGCTGAAGGGCTCCAGGGTGTGTCTGGCCCATCTCGCTCAGTCTCTATCAGCAAGCTAACCTACTGGTAGGAGCATCTACCCCCTGGTGGTCAGGGCACATCATAGTGAGCAGTTGAGCGGCCTTAGCATATTATTAGCATACTTGTGGCCAGATGCACAATATTCAGGCACAGAGAGGGGGGGGGTTAGGGTGTCCCTCAGCCTGTCTGCACCCTCTCCAATCTGGGACTCCTCAGGAAGTCAGACATCTTTCTCACAATTCAGAACTGCTGGTTCCTAACTGCTTGCCTGCCTGCCTAATTGCCCCTAACTGATTCTGCCTGCCAGCCTGATTGTCCCTGACTATCCCCCTGCTGGCTTGATTGCCTCTAACCACCTCTGCCTTGGCTCCACATATGGGACCCAGTATTCCCTCCACCAGATGACCACAGGAAACTGGGATCTGGGCTTCCCTCCCTCTGGTCAGCCATAGGTGCCCAGGTCTGCTGTAGCTGCAGGAAATGGTGGGCAGGTGGCTTTGCCTGAGCTGCAACTGCAAGTGCTGGCACCTGGAACCACAGGGTGAGCAGCTTCTCTGGACACTTAGTATATTAAGCTTTTATTATATAAGATTAGAGGCCTGGTGCATGGAATTCATGCACTGGGGAGGGTGCCCCTCATCCCAGCCTGCACCCTCTCCAATCTGGGACCCTTTGGGGGATATCTGACTGTAGATTTAGGCCTGATCCCTACACCTGCAGTCAGGCATCCCTCTCACAATCCGGGACCTTTGGTTCCTAACTACTTCCCTGCCTGCCTGATTGCCCCCTAACTACTCCCTTGCCAGCTTGATTGATACCTAACTGCTCCTCTGCCAGCCTGATTGCCCCCAATTACCCTCCCTTGATGGTCTGATCACCCCCAAGGCTTTTTATTAGTATAGATATAACCCTTCACAGAAAATTTTTACTAACCCTGCTTTACAATAAGGACTTGGCGATTGAATCATTCCCAGGTGCCAAGATTTTCTTTCTTTGAATAGTGGAGGGAATAACTCTCTTGTTCTTAAGTTGCCCTGAAATTAAAATGAGATAATGACTTAGAAAAGTATAAAAGCACCATATAAAGACAACTGTCTTTTTCATATACTGAAAAGACAATAAAGTGGTAAAATGAAAAATACTATTTTAATTCTCCCCCTTCCTTCCTTTACAGCCTTTATTTAAACTTTGAAATTTATAAAAATTTTACTCCAATTTTCATTCAATATTATTTTGTATTGGTTTCAGGTTTTATATTGCTTACAGAATAATGGTTAGACAATCATATACTTCACAAAGTGTTCTCTGATATTTCCAGTACCCACCTGGCATCATACCATCATTACAACACTGTTGACTATAGTCGCTATTTAAGTGACAATGGGTTTACAGGTTCCTTCCAGGCTTTCTTTTATGTTGTTCACCTTTCCTTTTCTTTCTCACTTCTTTCTTCATTTTCCTTATATAATATCTCAATTGGCCAACAAAGCTCAGTGAAGGCACTGGGGCACGCTGGGTAACAATGAGAGTTTCTCTGAATCACGTCAGTCATTCTGGTACCCTGCAGTGCAGCACCCCTTCACTGAGGTGGCACCACCTCTCAACCCCCGCCTCAGGGCTGCGAGTCCTTGCCCCTCTGCCCTGGTGTCCCTCCATGCCCCTTGATTCCTGGCTGGGCCCACCTGCATCTTGGGGCCACTGCAGAACCTCTCTCTCTGTAGACAGGCAGATCCCTGCCCACCAGTCCCCTTCCGGAGCCCAAGCCCCCTCTGGTGCACCCTACCTCGCCAGGTTTTTGCCTTTGATCTATGGCATTGGGGACAGCACACTCCTAGCAAGCCTGGTACCCAGAGGGGCACAGGGTCAGTTCTTTGCCCAGAATGTTAGAAGTTGCAGTAGCGATTGCAGATGTCGTCCAGAACCTGCTGGTGAAGGCAGCACCTGGGTGGGGTGTTCTCATAGAGGGATGGTGAGGCACTGCTGGATGCCCCTTGAAACACCCGCTTTGCCAAAGCTGTGGCACTCGCCTGGAGCTGCCCCTCAGGCAGCCCCGCAGTCGGAACTCACGCCTCTTCTTCCACACTCGGCCTTCATCCACCCCTCTCTCCTGCAGTGCTTGGGCTCCAGGCCAGAAAGAAAAGAACCAAGACCAAGAAGGACAAAGCCCAAAGGAAGTGAGTCTTGTACCCCCACATCTCATTCTCTGGATTTCCTCCTGCACGTCCTCTCTGTGTCACATCTTGAATGGGCACCCTGTGACCCAACCACATGACCACTGGGCAGCCTGATAGAGTTGGTCTCTGTGAAGCTGTGAATCTATGGCCAGAGGCCCTGTCTGGGTCTCAGCAACCCCATGCTTGTGAGGTTCCTGGGCCTCATATGAGTAGCTAAGCAGGCCCAGATGCTCCTCCCCGGGACAGTGATGTTCCCAGGGTCCCACAGGCATGGCTAGGCAGGCCACTGCCCCTCCAGGGCCTGTGATAGACCTGGACCCCCGGGTGGCATCTGGCGCTGCCCACCTTGCCTCTTAAGGTCCCGATATACCGATACCTTGTCAGAGGTATCTGGTGCTGCCCACCAGGCCTCCATCAGCCCCAATGGACCTGGACCCTCAGGGATGGGCCATGATGCTGCCATCCGCCTGCATATGCAAATTTACCCACAATCTTTTATGGTTAATTTGCATAATTGCTCTGATTGGCTGGTGGGTGTGGCCTGGTGTAGCGGAGTGTGGTTAATTTGCATGTTTCTCTTTTATTAGTGTAGATTGGCTGCTCATAAGTCTTTTGGGAGAGGTGTATTTTAAGGTCCTCTGCCCACTTTTTATTGGGTTGTTTATTTGTTTGGTGATGAGTTTTATGAGTTCTTTATATATCTTGGAAATTAAACCTTTGTCAGAGCTACTGTTTGCAAATATCATTTTCCATCTGGTTGGTTGCCTCTTTGTTTTGTTGTCAGTTTTTTTTTGCTGTGCAGAAGCTGTTTAGTTTGATATCAGTTCCATTCATTTATTTTTGCCTTTATTTCCCTTGCCTTTGGGGTCTAGTTCATAAAATATTCTTTACAACCCAGGTTCATAAGTTTGGTACCTATATTTCCCCCTATGTAATTTATTGTTTTGGGTCGTGTATTTAGGTCTTTGGTCAATTTTGAATTAATTTTTGTACATGGGGGACAAACAGTAATCCAGTTTCATTCTTTTGCATATGACTTTTCAGTTTTCCTAGCACCATTCATTGAAGAGATTATCCTTACTCCATTGTGCATTTCTGGCTCCTTTGTTGAAAATTATCTGTTTATATATGTGTGGTTTTGGAATTAGGCTCTCTATTCTGTGCCATTGATTTGTGTGTCTGTTTCTCTGCCAATACCATGCTTTTTTGATTATCGCAGCTCTATGGTATAATTTGAAGTTAGGTAGCATGATATTTCCAGATTTGTTCTTTTTTGTCAGGATTGCTTTGGCTATTTGAGGTCTTTTGTGGTTCCATACAAATCTGATGATTTCTAATTCTATTTTTTAAATGACATTGGGATTTTGATGGGGATTGCATTAAAACTGTATATTGCTTTGGGTAATATGGTCATTTTAATTGTGTTGCTTCTTCCAACTCATGAACATGGAATATTTTCAATTTTGTTTTTTATTTTATAATTTTCAGTGTATAGGTTTTTCATGTTCTTTATTACATTTATTTCTAGGTATTTTATTCTTTTGGCTGAAATTGCAAAAGAAATTGTTTTGGACATTTCTCTTCCTAAAGTTTTGTTGTTAGTATAAAGGAAGGCAATAGATTTCTACATATTGACTTTTGTATCTTGCAAAGGAAGGCAATAGATTTCTACATATTGACTTTTGTATCTTGCAACTTGTAATATGCAATAATATTTGCATATTATTTCTAATAGTTTTTTGGTGGATTATTTAGGGTTTTCTACATACAGAATCATGTCATCCATAAAAAGTGACAGTTTGATTTCTTGCTTTCTTATCTGGACATCTTTTATTTCTTTCTCTTGCCCGATTGCTCTGTTTGGACTTCCAGTATTATGAATAAGTGTGGTGAGAGTGGACATCCTTGTCTTGTTCCTGATCTTAAGGGAAAAGCTTTCTGTTTTTTGCCATTGGGTATAATATTAGCTGAGGGTTTATCATATATGACCTTCGTATGTTAAGATACTTTCCATATATTCCTATTTTATTGAGTGTTTTAAACATAAATGGATGTTGTATCATATCAGATCTTTTCCTTTATTTATTGATAAGATCATGTGACTTTTAAGCTTTCTTTAATGTGTAGTGTAACATTGATTAATTTTTGTATGTTGAACCATCCTAGGGCCTCTGGAATGACTCTGCTTGATCATAATGTACTATTTTTGGATGCATTGTTGAATTCTATTTGCTAGTATTTTGTTTAGTATTCTTTTATCTGTAGTCATCAGATATATTGGTCTGTAGTTTTCTTTTTTGTGTGTTATCTTTGCCAGGTTTTGGTATCAGGGTTATATTAGCATCATAGGATGTGTTAGGCAGTATTGCCTCTTCTTAATTTTTTGGAGAGTTTGAGAAGGATAGGTTTTAAATCTTCTTTGAACATTTGGTAGAATTCACTGGTGAAGACATCTGGTCCTAGACTTTTGTTTTTTTGGGGGAGATTTTGATGGTTGTTTCAATTTCCTCACAGATGATCGGTCTATTTAGATTTTCCAGTTCTTCATGCCTTAGTCTAGGAAGGTTATATATTTCTAGGAATTTATCCATTTATTCTAGGTTATTGAATTTGGTGGCATACAGTCTTTCATAATATTCTAGTATGATCCTGTATATCTATGATGTCTGTGGTGACTTGTCCTCTCTGATTTTGTTTATATGAGTCTTTTTCCCTTTTTCCTTAGTGAGCTAGCTAGGGGTTTCTCAATTTTATTAAACCTTTCAAAGAACCAGCTCTTTGTTTTATTAATTTTTTCCATATAATCTTTTTGTTCTCTATTTTATTTAATTCTGCTCCAAATTTTATTATTTCCTTTCTTCTGCTGACTTTAGATTGCTTTTGTTCTTTTTCTATTACTTTAAGATGTGATGTTAGATTTTGTACTTGTGATTTCTCTTGTTTCTTGAGATAGGCCTATGATATAAACTTCCTTCTTATTACCACTTTCACTACATGCCAGAGGTTTTGATATATTGTATTGTCATTCTCATTTGTCTCTACATCTCTTTTCATGTTCTTTGCCTATAAAACATAAAATTTGATCTTTTCTTTTATTTCTGCTTTGACCTCACCAGTTTTTAGTGGTATGTTGTTTAATCTTCAAATATTTGTGGGTTTCTTTACTTACTTTTGGCAGTTGATTTATAATTTCAAGGCATTATGGTCAGAAAATATGCTTGGTATAATTCCAATCTTCTTGTATTTGTTGATGCTAGTTTTGTGACCCAACATATGGTGTATCCTTGAAAATGTCCCATGTGTGCTGGAGAAGCATGTATAATGTGATGTTCTGGGATGAAAGGTTCTGTAAATGTCAATTATGTCCATTTGGTCTAGTGTTGCATTTAAGACTAATATTTATTTATTGATTTTCTATTTGGTTGATCTTTCTAGAGCTGTCAATGGAGTAGTAAGGTCCACAACTATGATTGTGTTTTGCTCTGTTTCTCCCTTTAGTTCTGTGAGTAGCTGTTTTTATATTTCAGTGCTCCCTGGTTGCATGCATGTATATATTAAGAAGTTATGTTTTCTTGGTGTAGTGTTCCCTTTATCATTATAAAGTGCCCATATTTGTCTCTTGTTCACTTTGTTATCTTGAAATCTATTTTGTCAGATATACGAATGGCTACACCTGCATTTTTGTGGATGCTGTTTGCTTGGAGAATCATTTTCTACCCTTTTACTTTGAATCTATCTTTGTCTCTGTAGGTGTGTCTCTTGTAGGCAGCATATTGTTGGATTTTTTTTAACCACTCTGCTACTCTGCCATCTTATTGGTGAATTCAGACCATTTAGGGTAATTATTGATGTATAGGGATTTCCTACAGCCATTTTATCTTTTTTTCTAGTAGCTCTGTGCCTCCATTGGTTCTTTTCCTTTATATTTCCGTCTATTATTTTTATTTGGTGGTATTCCATACATCTTTCCTCTGTTTTCTCTTTTTTTGAGATACATGTCATGATTTGAGTATTTTTGTGTGTGATTACCATCCTATCTAATAAAAGAGTAACATGCAAATGTCACCGTACCTTGGCTCCTGACTGGCTATGCTACCAGCCAGTCGGAGCAAGGGGTGGGGTGGAGAGGGATCGGAGATAAAGTGGTGAAGTCATCAAGCGCCTGGCCCAGGCGCAGAGACTAAGCGGTGGCAGCAACGATGGTGGCCAGAACTCACCACAGCTGAGTCTGAGACCCCGGGGCTCAGAGAATGAGGCGGTGGGCGGTGGTGGCGGGGGGCAGCGGCGGCGGCTGTGAGAACTCACTGCAGCTGCGTCTAATGAGGCCCCTGCATTGCTAATACTACGTGTAGCTTCAGCTGTTTGCCAGCAAAAACGGAAAGTAACTGCCAGAGGGAAGGCCCCCCGAGTCCCAGCTTCAGCATCCCAGCTGAAACTGGCAACAGGTAGGCGGAAGTCCCACCCCCACAGAATCTGTCCAAATCAGCCTTTGGTCACACCTGAAAGGCCTGTCATTCTCCTCTATCTCAGAACGTGGCAATAGAGAGGTGGGACTATGTCCAAAGAAAAACTGTTGAAGTTTGCTCAACTCTATATTTTGGATACAGCCGAAGCTACACGTAAAAGATTAGCAATCCCAGCAAACCAGGCCTGCTCAGAAAGACTCATAATCAACAACCTCATGCATGAAATAAATGAATTAACAAAATCGTACAAGATGCTACGTGAGGTAGAAAAGGAAGCCCAATCTGAAGCAGAAGGAAAAGGTATAGCTCCCACGGAAGTAACTATGGCAATTAAATATGATCATAACAGTGACCCAGGTAGATATAATTCTCCCCGTGTAACCGAGGTTGCTGTCATATTCAGAAACAAAGTTGGAGAACCTCCTTTTGAAAGGGACTTGCTCATTCATTGTAAACCAGATCCCAATAATCCAAATGGCACTAAAGTGAAACGAATCAGTATCCTGTTTCCCACATTAGATGCAATGACATATCCTATTCTTTTTCCACATGGTGAAAAAGGTTGGGGAACAGATATTGCATTAAGACTCAGAGACAACAGTTTACTCAACAATAATACTAGACAAAATGTAAGAACACGAGTCACCCAAATGCAGTATTATGGATTTCATCTCTCTGTGAGGGACACGTTCAATCCTATTTTAAATGCAGGAAAGTTAACTCAACAGTTTATTATGGATTCATATTTAAAAATGGAGGCCAATCGGATAAATTTTATTAAAGCAAACCAATCTAAGTTGAGAGTTGAAAAATATAGCGGTTTGATGGATTATCTCAAATCTAGATCTGAAAATGACAATGTACCCATTGGTAAAATGGCCCTGGGGCTGCAGCATCTCGTTTCTCAGCTCATGCCCTCTCCCCAGCAGGCTGGGGAGAACATATATGGTAAAGTTTTTTACGCCACGGCAGTCAGGGTAGTGGGACTCGGCCAGGCAGGCACATAGAAGGGCTGGGGCCCTTTCTGGCCCTGGGGTTAGGCAGCATGCCCTGTGGTCCTGGGTGCCTATGGGTGCCTGTGGCTGCGGCCGGCCTGAGTGAAGTTGGCCCAGGTCCTGGGTGCCTATAGCTGGCCAGAGGGAGGGAAGCCTGGGTCCCAGGTGTGGGGCAAGGCAGAGGCAATTAGGAGCAATCAGGCCAGCAGGGAGCACTTAGGGATGATCAGGCAGGTAGGCAGAGGTGGTTAGGGGTCACACATCCCAGAGGGATCCCTGATTGGAGCGGGTGCAGGCTGGGCTCAGGGAACCCCCCTCCGTGCATGAATTTCCTGCACCAGGCCACTTGTCAGATTAATAAAAAATAAAGTTGCATATATACCATAGTTTTTCCCTTTTGAGTGAAAGGGAAAAACTATGGTATCTAATCTTCATTTTCCTTTGATACTTCAGATCTTTTCCTCCACCCCTTTATTTTTTGTTGTCAAAAATTATCCCTGTGTATGTTATAAGGTTTTGGTGATCTTACTCATAGTGTTGTGACCTTAGGTTCTTTCTTTCAGGTAGAATAAGTCCCTTAAGTTTTTCCTGCAATGGAGGTCTTCTGGTGATAAAATCTCTCAGCTTTTGTATGTCTGGGAACATCTTTATTTCTCCTTCATATTTAAAGTATAGTTTTGCTACATATATTGTTTGTGGCTGGCAATTTCTCTATCAGACATTTGACTATTTGGTTCCACTCTCTTCTGTTTCATAGAGTTTCTTTTGAGAAGTCAGATAAAATTCTGATGGGTTTTCTTTTTTAGGTCACTTTTTTTTTTTACCCCTGGCTGCTTTGAGGATTTTTTCTTTACCATTAACTTTTAACAGCTCAATACCAAGTGGATTGGAGAGGGCCTCTTTAGAGTGAGGTAATGGGCATTCTGTTTGCTTCTTGGATTTGAGGGTCTAGTTCTTTCCGTAGGTTGGGGAAGTTCTCCTCTACTATTTGTTTTAATACATTCTCCAATTCATGCTTCCTCTCTTCTTCCTCTGCATGCTCATGATTATACTAGTGCATTTTCTGATTGAGCCAGAGAGGTCTCTTAGAGTCCTTTCACTTTTCTTTATGATCAGGTCTCTCTTCTTTCCTCCGCAGCATTTCCTGATTCCTATCTTTGACATCACTAATTCTTTCCCCCATCTGGTTAGTTCTGTTTTCTATACTCAGCAGTTTACCCTTAATCTCCTTTATTGCATGCTTCATTTCCAGTATTTCTGGGGTTTTTTTTGTTTGTTTTGTTTTTTTAAAGTTTCAGTCTCTTTCGTAAAGTGCTCAATTTGGTCATTGATTTGTTTTCTGAGTGTACCGAGTTGCCTGTCAGTGTTTTCTCACATCTCATTGAGTATTTTCAGAACAGCAATTTTGAAATCTCTGTCATTTATATCACATATTTCCATGTGGTCCATCTTGTTTTCTGGGGATATTTCATTTTCTTTCAAGTCATCCTGATTGCTGTGTTTATCATGGTGTTTGCGTTCCTCCTTTGCAAGATCTCGGAAGAGGTCTTTCTACTATTTTCCAGTAGATGGCGCCAAATGGCAAGATTTTTACCTGTGACCTCCCAGTCTGTAACCTCTGGCTTTCCTTACACAATATAGCTGGGCTGCTTGGAGGTTGGGTTTGTTTTGCCCTTGCTATAATGGTGACCCTGAACTCCACGGGGTTCTGCCCCAAGCACCCCTCCTGAGGGTCAGCCACAGTTGGAAACAGTGGTTCTACTGTAACAGCTCTTGGTTTACAGATAGTACGTTCCTGGACCCAACTCCAAGAGCAACAGGAGGCAGGTTTTGGGAATCCAAGTGGCAGCAGGGCTCTGTGGTTCCATTTCTTTGAAACACCACAGTCTCGCTGGACATTGGAGAGCCACACAGCAAACTCCTGTGCTCTGTCAGGCTTCCACTGAATCAATTATCCTCCATTCTCTTGCTGTTTGCTGGCTAAGCCACAAGCTCTTGGCTGCAGGGCTGCATCTGTAGGCTGTCTGCACTTTCCTCCCTTTTCATCTCCCCATTTATTCCCGGTTGCTCATCTTTAGCTGTTTCAATACAAGGTCTCTCATGCATGTATCTGTGTTGAGCAGGGATTTCTTTATTCAGTTATAATTGGTTAATTAGTTGAAATTTCAGGGGAAGAGCACAAGGTGCTCTCTCATGCCACCATTCCTCTGACATCACTCTTCCAATGATAGTTTTCAAAAAGCACTATCACTCTGCACACGAATATTTCTGATTGCACTGACATGCTCTTAGCAGTATAATTTACCTCTATAATTTAAAGGAGAGGTAAGGTTGAAGTGTGTGACCAAAAATCTTCAGTTCTATTCTCTATATTGTATTGTTTATGTCTTTAAAAATCAGCACTCCTTACTTTTGTAAATCAATGTAAAAAACAGCTTACAACAGGAAGAGGTAGCATCCAGCTGCATAGACATGGAGAGGGTATCCCAAGGCAGAGGCATATATTAAAGATCTACTACATCATTTATTATTTCAGATTAGCAAGAGTGTTCTTGAACACATAAATTAGAAGTGTTTCCTTCTTCCCATTCCTCCTTTCCTCCCAATACTAGTTAAGGGAATTTCCCAAACTCCCCTTTCCTAAACATATAGTTTAAGTAGATAAAATTTTCTATTCTGACATATCTCACTGGATTTTGACCCTCACTTGAAATATTTATCTACTAAACAGAGCATGAATACGTGGTTCCCTTCTCTCCCTGCCCCCTCCATTCTCCTTTTGGCCATTTAATCCCTGGGTGGGAAGAAAAGAACAGTGTCCTTGACGATGAGTGTCATAGGCAAGACACAGAACATATGACATCCTCTTTCCTGTCAAGTGACTTTTTGCAGTTTTTCAAACATTAACAGTTTTTTCAAAAACCCAGGAATCGATTTCTCTGTGTGAGGGCCACCTTGCATCTCCAGATTTTAGCAGCATTCGCTCATTCACCCTTCAAGCTACAGTAGAGCCAGAGAGCAATTCCCTCGGCCACACAATGAATCAGCACAGAAAAGAGATTTTTTCCATTATTTTCTATTTTAACTTTTTCTAAATGAGATGAAAATATCAAATCCCAAAATATTTTGAAATTATGAATAAATTTTTCCTTCTGCTTAATAAAAAAAAGAAATGGAACCCAGATCTCCTGATGGCTGTTTCCCCTCCTTGGCCACTGCTCCTGTGGTGGCTGAGCCTCATTCTTTTATTCATTCAATGTGCGTGTTTCCCTTTGTGTTTTCAAGACTGTGTATTCAAGGAAAGCATTCCCTAGGTAACCATCTGTCATCATTAGTAATAATAACATGTAACATTGAGTGGAGGGAAGCTGGACATCAGTCAGAGCTGCCCTCTGACTCGGGGAGGATAGCAGAGCCTGGGTCTGGTATGTGATGTGAATGTGATGTGAACGTAGTGCTATTTCTGGAATATATATATCTCCAGGACCTAAGGGGTGTTCAGAGGGTAGAAGAGCTTCCTTTATTATTGGAATGTCAATCTGTTCCATTTTTTTTTATCACACTTGGTACACCTCTGAACGAATTTCCTCTACCAACTGTGGAGCTGTCATGATTTATGGGAACAGAGGGCTCCTGAACTTTGGTTGTAGAACCTAAACCACTGGTTGGTTGGAACCTGCCTGCGGGCTGGAGCTTAATGTGTTAGGTTTGGCATCGAAGCCGCAAACATTGAGATGATGTGGGAAGCAAATACTTCTGCTCTTTTCGAAGAGGTGTAAATTCTTGGTCTGATCTAGTTTCTCTGGGAAGTGTTCACTGGAGACATTTTCTGGTAATTCCTTCACCATAACTGAGCCAGCTAGTTTCATGAAGAGCATTTGTGGATCTATTTGTCACAATCTACAGCCCAGTTTCTGAAAAACAAAATGACAGGTTTCAGGTTTCAGAGATTACTCAGGGAGTGAGAGAATCCGAGTTTGACAGGCCTATGGAAAAAGAATGGCTCTGGAGTCCGCTCTAGGCCTCAACTGGTCAGACCTTTCTCCTCTTCCACAGTTTCCTTCAGGGCAGGATCTATGTCAAATATTAGAACCTACCCTTTTTTTAAAGAGCCGCCTACCTTGTCCCTCAAGCCTCCCTAACTGTGTTATCATCTCTCCAGGACAGTCTGTACTGAGCCCCCAACATGAAACATTTGCTCTCTGAAAACACTTGGCACTTGCAATCTCAGTGAATCCTCACAGACACCCCATCGGCTATGCCATTATTTTCTTCATTAAAGACGGAAGTAGAGGCTTGGCCAAGGTCACATGGCTGAAAAGAGACTGTGTTGTTCTGGTTGCTCTGGCTCCAAAAGGTGTGCTCTCAACTATGAGCTCAGATGTCCCACAGAACTGACACAGGCACCCCTCATTCATCTAGTCACTCATGAGGAAAGGCAATTCTGTTCACAAAACACTATCGAGAACAAGGCTGCTTGGCGTTCAGTCTTGGCTCCCCATCCACATTCTCAGTCAGGTGGGCCTGAAAATGATAATGACATTTTTCTTACAATTCATAGTAATTCCGTGCTTACCGTGTCCAGGCTTCACTGAAGCCCTTTGCAGGGATCACTGCATTCATTTTCGCAGCAGCCCTGTGAGGTAGGCATGCGTGCCAACCTCACGTCACAGATTGTGAAACAAAAGCACAGACATGTAATCCACCCTCCCAAGGTCAAGGGAAGCATGCAGCAGGAAGTCACAGCCAATCTCTCTTTTACTCATTTCTCATGAAAGTGATATGGCTAGGTGATCTCTCAAATGTCTTTTACCTCCTCACCCATGTTTATTAAAATTCTTTATTAACAATTTTAATATTGACATTATTGCAAACTGCCCCCATTCCTCCCACTCTTTGCATATGTCCACTTACTCCGGCTACCCCCTCCCTTGGCCTTCACTACACTATTGTCTGTTCCAGGGGTTGTGCATATATGTTTTTAGCTAATCCATTCAACTTCTTTATCTAGTCATCTCTACCCACCTCCCCTCCAGAATGCTCCTGTCTATTCTGTGTCCATGCTTCTGGTTCCATTTTGCTTGCCATTAGATTCCACATAGGATACTATGGTATTTTGGAGATCCTATGGCATTTTTCTTTTTCTGACTGGCTTATTTTGTTTAGCATAATACTCTCTGGGTCTGTCTATGCTGTCAAAAAGGATACAAGTTCATTCCTTTTTTGTAGACTCATAGTATTCCAATTGTGCTATAGGTGTTTTACCTATTCACTTGTTAATGGACATGTGTGCTATTTCCAGATCTTAGCTATTGTAAATAAAGCTGCTATGAACATAGGGGGGAATCTGTTCTTTCTGATTGGTATTTGGGTTTCTTAGGATATATTCCCAGAAGTGAGATCACTGGGTCAAAGGCAGTTCCATTTTTAATTTTTTTGAGAAAACTCCATGCTGTTTTTCATAGTGGCTGTACTGGTCTGCATTCCAACCAATAATGTTTTAGTGTTCCCTTTTTTCCACATCTTCACCAGCATTTTTTGTTTGTTGATTTATTGGTAGTAGCCATTCTGATAGGTGTGAGCTTAGACCTGATTGTTATTTTAATTTATATCTCTCTGTTGACTAGTGACTTTGGGCATTTTTTTCATATGTCTTTTGGGCCATCTGTATATACTCCTTGGATAAGTGTCTATTCAAGCCCTTTGCACATTAAATTATTTTTTAAAATTTATTTCGGAGAGGAATCAAACCTACCACCTTGTGGTGTATGTGTCGACACTCCAGCCTACTAAGCCACATTGGATTTTGTTCTGATATTGTTGAATCTGGTCCCTTGTTGGACCTATCCTGGGCCTCCCTGGAGCTTCTCTGGCCCTGTGCAACCTGACTGAGGCCTGATAAGAAAAAGTTTGTACTAGTCCAGTGGGTGAGGTTGTCTTAGTCCAGGGGTTGGGTTAGCTTCGAGTCTCATGCCTTGAGTTTCCCTATACTGAGCTGTTCTCCCTTCCCCTCTGGAGCTGGGCTCTGTGGGGGTATGCTGGTCTTGGCTGGGATGGTTTGATTAAGCTAAGGTTTGGAGTAGTACCAGTAGCTTGTAGGAGGGGGGCCAGGCAGTTCTTCTCCTCCCAATGTCGCAGGCCTGCAGGGGCACAGATTTCCAGCCCCAGACTGTTCCCCCTTACATCGGGTCACTGCAGGTCAGGTCAGAAGCAGCTGTTTTCCTGGTAGAAAAGAAGGCTCCTCCCCTGCAATCAGGTGAGCAGGGATGATCCTCCTTCCTGGTCCTTCGGTCCAGCTCCCTTTCTGCTCACCAGCATGAGTTCCTACAGATCTGCAGCCTCTTCAATATCCTCAGGTCCTCAGTTCCAGGGCAGGGGAGACTACATCCACTTCCACGTTCTTCAGTGTAGTTCTTTCCCCTAAACCCTAGTGGTGGAGGAGAGCAGTTGGGCTGTAGGGCACAGGAGTGATGGTCATGGGTAAGTTCACAGCAGGTAGGAGAGGTCAGGTCAGTGGCAGTCACATGGGTCCAATGGTGTCCATGGTGGGCAGTGGGGTCCTGCTGGTGTCTGCTATGGGCATGCAGGTCCCGGTGGTGTCCTCAGCAGGAAAGAAGGGTTCAGGGTGGTATCCTTGGCCAGTGTGTGGGTTTCAGGGTGAGGTGCATATGGGTTCAGCTCAGCCACAATAAGTTTGGATGGTAGCAAGGCTGGATACCTAGCTATTGCTGCTCCCTGCAGCCTATTCCCTAGGAGGATCTTATAAAACTTTCAAGATAGCATAGTCTCCAAGCTGGAGTAGCTGTGGTGGTAGCAGCAAACCCAGGTCAGGAAAGTGAAACCACTAGCCCCTGAGACTCACACATACCATCTGACTAATCCTCTTTCTCACACACACATGCACATTCACACTCTCACCTTCTCATTCACTCCCTTAATCACTCTCTCACCCTCACTCCAGTCCTGCCATCTGCTATATTGGATCCATTTAAGGTTATTATTGACTAGAGGCCTGGTGCACAAAAATTTGTGCACTCAGGGAGGTCCCTCAGCCCAGCCTGCACCCTCTCGAAGTCTCGGAGCCCTCAGGGAATGTCTGACTGATGCCCCAGGGAGCAAGCCTAGGCTGCAGTCTGGCCTCCCTTTGCGGGAGGTGAATGGAAGGGCTGATCAGGGGATGGCATTGGCTGGCAAGCAGCCAGCTCTACCACCCCCATCACTGTCCTCTCCCTCTGCCCATTGGCATGTACCTTGGCTGGCCTGGTGCTGCCTGCTCGCTGGCCCTGCCCCCCACTGACCAGTAGTTCCACCATTTGGTCAATTTGCATATTTCACTTTTATTATATAGGATAGGTGTTTATTTACTCTTTATGTCTACATTCCTCTCTCTATGTATTTCTTTTTCTTTTTTTAAAATTTCTTTATTGATCAAAGTATTACATATGTGTCCTCATCACCCATTATCCCTTCCAAACCCCCTCCCACCGTCACCACTTATCCCCTCACCCCCCTGGTGTCCATGTCCATTGATTAGGCTTATATGCATGCACACAAGTCCTTTGGTTGATCTCTTCTCCTTACCGCCACCCTCTCCTCCCATCCCTCTGAGGTTTGACAGTCAATGCATTTCTGTCTCTGGATCTGTTTTTGTTCATCAGTTTATGTTGTTCATTATATTCCATAAATGAGTGAGATCATGTGATAATTATCTTTCTTTGACTGGCTTATTTCACTTAGTATAATGCTCTCCAGTTCCATCCATGCTCTACTTTGAAGCAGACATCTTTTTCTCCTTTTCCTTCTTCTTAAAGAATACCTTTCAGCATTTCATATAATACTGGTTTGGTGTTGATGAACTCCTTCAGCTCTTTATCTGACCTGCAATTCTGAATGACAGCTTTGCTGGGTAGAGTAATCTTGGTTTGTAGGTTCTTTCTATTCATTACTTTGAAAATTTCTTGCCACTCCTGTCTGGCCTGCATAGTTTCTGTTGAGAAATCAGTTGACAATCATATGGGTGCTCCCTTGTAGGTAATTAAATGTTTTTCTCTTGCTGCTTTTAATATTCTCTCTTTGTCTTTTCTCTTGCCATTTTAATTATGATATGTCTTGGTGTGGTCCTCTTTGGATTCCTTTTGTTTGGGATTCTGTGCACTTCCTGGACTTTTAAGTCTATTTCTTTCACCAGGTGGGGGAAGTTTTCAGTCATTATTTCTTCAAATATGTTTTCAGTATCTTGCTCTCTCTCTTCTTCTGGCACCCCCAAAATTCTGATGTTGGTATGCTTGAAGTTGTCCCAGAGGCTTCTTATACTATCCTCAAATTTTTGTATTCTTTTTTCTTTTTTCTTTTCCGGTTGAGTGTTTTTGGCCTCTTGGTATTTTAAATATTTGACTTGATTCTTGCGTTCCTCTAGTCTGCTGTTGGGTTTCTGTAAAGTATTTTTTTATTTCAGTCAATGTATGTTTAATTTTTAATTGGTTCTTTTTCATACCCTCAAGTCTTGCTCATATCCTCGAGGGTCTCAGTCATATCTCGGGGGTCTTGCTAAACTTATCGGCCTTTTCTAGGAGTCTCTTGAAAAACCTTAGAATTATGGTTTTGAACTCTGTATCCAGTCATTTGTTTTCCTCCATTTCTTTTGTTTGTGATCTGTTTCTTTCTCTCCCAATTTTCACTGCTTCCCTGAGTTGGTACAATAACTTTATGTGCTAGATATCTTGGTTACCTGAGGTGGACACTCTTGGTGCACCCCTTTGTGGACTGTGTGTACAGTCTTGTTGCAGATAAGTCTTGATTGTCGTTGGTATCACTGAGAGGAATTGACCTCCAGGCCACCTGGCTGTGAGGATCAGCTGTGTCTACTCTGGGAGACAGCTTATGCGCCAAGACTTGCAAATTTGCCAAAGCCTCTGCTCAGCTTGGATAGGGTGGAGTTTCTGGATGGGGTGGAGTTTCAGGGTGGAGCTGACAGACTTGGTTTCCAGTCAGCCCTGCCCCACAATGTCACTGGGTCTTAGTGTCTGCGGGCAATTGCTGCAAGCACCTCTGCAAGAAAGGCGCCCTTGAGTTTCGCCTGCTGCCAGACTGTCCAGTCTCTCCCCCAATGAATCCAGAATCCCAGATTTTTACCTGGCACCAGGATTCTGTGCAGTCAGAACTCCTTTCTCCCTTCTGCCAGACCCTAGCCACACAGTCAACAGATCGCCCTCACCGTGCGCACTCATGCATGCCCCCAGAGCTCTGCCTCTGGCTGTTCCCCCAAGATTCTGCCTCACAGCACTGCCTGGAGCTCCTTTCTCTTTCCCACCAGACACTGCCAGTGGCCCAATTCGCCCTCTCTGCGTGCACTCGCGTACACACACCTCCAGAGCTCTGCCTTTGGCTAGTCCCCTGGGATTCCACCTCACAGTCCAGATTCCCTCCATAAGGGCCTGGGTCCCCCCAGTTTTGAGTGTAATCCAAACTAGGTTCAGTGCAGCCTGGAGTTTTTGTCTCCTTTCCTCTAGAGCACCCCTGCCAGGCATTCAGACGCCCTATCCTCTCTGGCTCTGCACACACGCGAGTCTCCATTCCTTACTTAGGCTTTGCAATGGCTCTGATTATCCATGTGCACTTCTGTGCCCCTCTAGTTTCAGAACTTCCAGTCAGCCAGCCTTCCTGTGGTTCTGGACAATGTCCATTTTGTCCTTTAGTTGTATTCTCAAAATTGTTTGGGGGCAGCAGCTAGGTGTTTACCTATGCCACCATCTTGGTTTCTCTGTATTTCTTTTTCTTAAAGCAGTCCCTTTAACATTTCTTGCAATGCTAGCTTGGTGGTAATGAAATCCCTTCATCTTCTTTTATCTATGAAGCTCTTTATTTCACCTTCAATTTTAAATGATAGCCTTGTTAGATAGAGCATTCTTGGTTGCACATTACCGCTTTTCATACTTTGAATACTTCATGCCAATCCCTTACAGCATGAAGTATTTTTGTTGAGAAATCAGCTGGCAACCTTATGGGAATTCTTTGTAGGTAACTAATGTTTTCTTTTGCTGCCTTTAATATTCTCTCTTTGTCTTTAATTGTGGCCAAATTAATTTATGATATATCTTGGTGTGGGTCTTTTTGTATTCATCTTGATTGGGAGTCTTTGTGCTTCCTGAACTTGTGCAACATTTTCATTCACCAGGCTTGGGATGTTTTCTGTCATTTTTTCTTTAAAGTTTCTCTTGCTCTCTTTCTTCTCCTTCTGGTATCCTTAAGATGTGGGTGTTATTATATTTCATGTTTTCTCAAAGTTCCCTTACACTATCTTCCTGCTCTTTAATATTTTTTGGCTTTACTGATTGAGTAATTTTTGTTACATTTGTCTTATAATTCACTTATTTGACACTTTGCTTCATTCAGCCTATTGACTATTCCTTCCAGTGTATTCTGTGTTTCAGATATGGCATGTTGGATGCTCAGAGTGATTGACAGTGGAGTTGTCTTCCCTCTGGCCTTCAAAAGGTAATTTCTAAAGAAAATTGAACATGTTTTCATTATATGATGTTAAGTATTAATGGCACAGAGAAGAAAGCACCAGAAAGTCAGCAGCTCATGGCATGTTTATAGGCTTTTGCCCACCAGAGGGGAGATGGTGAAGATGGTTTCTGAAGGCTTTTCTTGAATTTAGCTACTTTGTATATCTCCTAGGAATAATTAAATGAAACTCTACAAAAACAAACAACACTTTAATTTTATATAAAACCAACACAATTTCTTTCTTCACTTTCAAATTAAGAAATGTTTAAAGGTTTATAAAACTAGGGCAATCCCAGCACATCAGAACAAGATGTTTATTTGCCCCAGATAGGAACACACATGTATAGATTTTGTATTATGATTTTTTAAATTTAACATATCAAGCTTAAAAAACAGAACTTAGGTTCAATCTCAAAAAGAGTACACAGTTATACTGTGTTTACTATTGAGATGTTAATTAATCATCTCATTACAGAGGATTCTTCTGTAAGGACTTCAATGAAAATTTTCCTTACATCTTATTGTTATGAGTACTTGCGAGTCTTTGGAGCAACTACTGTTTTCATCTCATGAATTTTACAGATTAAAGAGCTGTAGAAGGCAACTTCAGAAACACAGTTTTAGGAATTAAATTGGTTTTGTAAAAAAAGAGATAAGACCATTGATTCCTAAGGCTAACTTGGAATCTAAGCAGATTGGCAGCCATACATCTGTAGTCCCCATGTGTGACTGAGAGGAAGGTCAGCAGTTGGAGAATTTCAATCCTTCTAGTTCTCTTGGGTAGAAATGAAGAGCCTATGAGGTGGAGAGGACAGCGTCCCCACCGAGAGAATGCACTCAGAGAAAATGGGTATTTCCATTCCTGAGGACACTTTGGAGCATGTCAGTGTGGATCAAGGTGACTCACACATAGAACCCAATGGCTAGCCCTGGAGGAAATTGTTCAGGAGAGTATGGCTTCCAAGCCTCACACTCTGTTCCAAGGAGAATGAGAGTTTTATCCCCTTAATACTTGCGTTGCTCTGCCATTGGTGCTCCAGATGACTTCATGTATAATCTCACATCCTGGCACACTGACCTCACTGAGCACCCAGAGAGTTGAGTATTGATAGGAAACACATCTCTCTTATTGGCTCTGTGACCTTCTCCGGTAATTTTTACTAATCCTAAAGTTGGAGGGTGGGAGGGTGGTGGACTTTGAGAGTATGTCCCTCCTACATTTTCCACATAAAAATATTTTTTATTGATTTCAGAGAGGAAGGGAGAAGAATATAGAGGCAGAAACATTAGTGATGAGAGAATTGTTGATTGGCTGCCTCCTGCATGTCCCCTACTGGGAAACAAGCCCACAACCTAGGCATGTGCTCCGACTGGAAATTGAACCATGACTTCCTGGTTCATCGGTTAAGGCTCAATCACTGAAGCATGCTGACTGAGCATATTCCCCACTTTTTAAGAGAGAGATCCCTGAAAGGAAAGTGGGCTCCAATGGGCATATCTCCTTCCCCTAACAGGCTCCTGAGTGTACCTGATTGAAGGGGAATTGGTTCAAATTGAACTGAAGGGGAGAGTTCATGATTGGGGAGTAAGGAACCCTTGAATATTTCCAGATCAAGGTCAACCTGCATGCATGGATGGTTGCCTATGTGCAGTGCTAGTATATGAGAGTCACTGGAAAAACCCATGCATTAACTTTCTTACCCCCCAAAACTGGTTCTCTCTCTCTCTCTCTCTCTCTCTCTCTCTCTCTCTCTCTCTCTCTCACACACACACACACACACACACACACACACACACACACTTACATTGTAAAGGCATAGAACTATGACATTATAACAATTAGGGATAATGGCTCTATTCAGAAATCCTGTATTTGATTTTCAGGTTATCAGCAGACATATGATCTTGGACAAGTTACTTAACCTCTTTGTGCCCCACTGCCTTCATCTGAATTTGGGGTTAATAATCATATCTATGTTTGATAGAGATAAAGCTATGATGTTCACCAAAACCCATTTTCTATTCCTTCTTCCAGGGTCCATAGAAGCTTTCATCTCCTAGCCCACTTAGGGTTAGACAGGGCCATGTGACTAGTTCTAGACCAGGAAACGGAGTACAAGTGACAAGTGAACAGCTGCTTTTCAATTCATTCTGCTTCTCTGTTCGCTGGTTGCAGCCACTAAGGCAGGAGCGGGAATGTCTGGCCCAAAGGCCATATAAGACCCATAAAATCATCTGGTCTGGATATTCCAAGGCTTTAGAGGTGAGTTAGTTAAATGTCTGACCAAACATAACAGGCTAATTTTTAAAACTGATAATTTTGCATGGCCCACAAATGATGTTATAAACATCCTTGGGAGAAAAAATGTTCCCTGCCCCTGCTAAAGAGCTACTGAGGTCACCAGAGCACACTGGATTGCTGAGTCACCACATGAGGGACAGTAGCTCTGATGTGTTGCCTGGGCATTCAGCAGGTTTTGTGTGAAAAAGATATGTTTTTTTATTATATTAAGACACTGAAATTTGGAAATTACTTGTTACTGCAGAAGAGACTAGTCTATAGTGAATATATTACTTCAGAGCGACTGCAAAGAGTAAGTGGAATTCTACATGTGGACTCTTAGAGTGTAACTGCATATAGTGAGCATCTAGAAAATATTAATTTACTGCTCTATTTATAAAGAACAACAGTGCCCCATCTTTTCTGGAAGCTCTCTTAGACTGCCCCATACTGACCTGGCCACTCAGTCTCCTTACTCTGCTTTTTTGGCATGGTGTCTCTATTCCTTTTTAAAATTTGCTTTATTGTCATTATGCATTTACTCAGGTATTGGGGTCTCCCACTGGGTTGTGAGTTGCAGGAGGATAGAAACTATGTATTACTATCTAGGTAATTCCCTCCAAATCTGGCAGGAAGCCTGGCATAGTGTAAGCTCAAGAAAACATTGCTGAATGGACAAATAAAAACCCGTCTCCCATGAAAGAGGCAGAAACATCTTAATAGGAATGAGTCTACCTATCTTTTTTCCTCTTATTCTTTTCATGTTCTTTTCTTTACATACTCATGAATGCCTTTTAAATTTGGAACAAAGTTAGCAGAAGACACTGTGTCTGTCTTTTAGAAGCTCACAGTCTTGTGGGGAAGACAGACAAGCCAATGGGCAATTAAATACTATGTGGTCTGAAGCAGGCAGGGTATTGTGAGAGCAGGTGAGGAAAGGCACAAGATGTCCAGGCAGAAGGAGCAGAGATCACGAAGTGGGATTTGATGATTAGGTGAGACCAAGAAGACAGAGAGGTGAAGAAAAGGTAGCCTTATTAGAGAAGTGAGGTCTGCTATTCCAGCCCAGGGATTAGCATATGCAAAGGCACAAGGCAAAAACGAAGAGAGCGTGTGAGACTGCAATGTTCGGAAATAGTTGAAACCCTAATATAAGTATGAGAAAGGTAATAAAGCTGGAGAGTTGCTCAGCGGTAGCTTCCATTGTCAGGAAAATAAGTTTGGCTGCTTTTATCTCACAGATAAAGATTCTCAGCAGATGAGGCACCTTCTTGGGTCTACTTGTAAGTAAGTTCCTTTGGCAACAGAGTAGAGGAGACTAGTTAAGAAGCATCACAAAAGTTCAGGGAAGAACCAGGGCAGAGGAGTGGGAATGAGAAGAGAAGCATTGATTTGAAAGATACTGAGGAAGTGGAATTCACAGATGATGGAGGAGACAGAAGGAGCGGTGAAATCTTAAATAAATTTCATAATTCTCACTTCAACAGTTGGGTAATTGAGGCACAACAACTGAAGTAGGAAATACAGAGTCCTGTTGATATAGAGTGTATAGTTTGTGTGTGTGGTGGGGGAGGGGTTAATATTAAGTTTAGTTTTGCAATTACAACAATAAATCCAGAAGAATATGAAGATAAAGAAAACCGGATCCCTGGAAACCTGTGCTATGCAATGAAGGGTAAGGAGAAGCCCCCAAAATGAGCAGCACAATTTGCCTAGGGTTGGTTGTATTCTCATGGGTATTCCTTGTAACAGGAAGTTCTATTCCTTTTTGTACACTGTGCCCTTCTGAGAATGCCTACCCTAAATCTCCTTGAAGAAGCCCCAGTCTATCAATACATTATTTCAGAGAACTTGCTTGCTGAATGAATTTTAGAGTGATGATCAGTTATTATATTCTTCTTAACTCAAATCAGAGAAGAAGAAAATAAAGTTATACTCATTACTTTTTCTAGTTAGTGGTTTCCAATAGTTGTGAAAACTGCCTAGTATGGAAAAAAAATTTTTTTTCCAGACAGGGATACTTTAACTGAATATATCTAGGTCTAGTCTAACCAATCTGAAATTTTTATTTTAGCTCTTAGGAGGAATATTAGAAATATTAGGGCTAACATTTAGCTTCCATAATTGAAAGAACCCTAGTATAAAATTTTTATGTGAATGAATAACCACCCCATTTATTTGTTTTTAAGTCTGGATTTTATTACGGGGTTTTAAAACCACTATATGCCTTTTGCTTTGAGTGTAAGGGGATATGTCAAATTCAGAACACATGGTTACATATGGACTCTTTTTGCTTTTGATTATTGTCTGAGACATATTTGATATACCTTTCCCCTCAGCTTCAAACAGTACTAACCTGCTTTGGCTCACTCCTGATTCTTAAGCACATCTAACTCTTACAACCTTTTGTTCTCCAGTAATTGATCTGGGCCTCAAGTTATGTGCTGAGGCCAACATTTAATATGATTTGTCTCTCTTTCCTTCATTCCCTCTACTGCATCCACTAATCAGCTCATGGCTTGAGCAACGGTCTTCAAGCTTTTTGTTAAAGTTCTTTAAAATTATTTTGAAAAGTTATATACCTGTTGGCCCACTTTTAGGTTGGCATCTAAAAATTTCACCATAACGTAAGTAATTACAAAAGAAGTAAATTTCCAGTCTATCATATCTAATAAAAGAGTAATATGCAAAATGACCGTACCTCTGCTACACTCATCAGCTAAGCCCACCAGCCATGCCCACAAGCCAATGAGGAGCAGATATACAAATAAACTCAACCAAGATGGCTGTGGCCAGAGAGAGCAGGAGGGAGGCTTAGGTTTCCCAGCAATAGAGTAAGTCAAGCTTTCCACCTGCCCTTGCCAGCTTAGGCCTCCACTCAATGCTACAAAGTTTCAAAGACAGAATATAAATAAAAATGATGGTAGCCTAGAGCTGGAGAGAGCAGCAGGTTTGAGTTGCTCCCGGAGATGGAGGAAGCCAAGCTTTCACCTGCCTTGACTGGCCCAGGCCTCCACTTAAAGCTAAAAAGTTTCAATTATAAAAGATAAATAAAACCCAATAGAAATGGCTGCCACCACGGAGGGAGCAGAAGGTTTGGCTCTGCATTAGGCTACAAAGTTTCAATTGTAGAAGATAAATAAATCCCAGATACCAGAGCCTCCACTTGGGTTGCTAGGGGGCATGGTTGGCTTGCAAACCACCACAGGCCCCTCACCCAGGCTGGCCCATACCCCACGGGAACCCCCATCCTGATCTGGGTCACCCTTCAGGGAAAACCAGCTGGCCCTCACCCATACACCAGGCTTCTATCCTATCTAATAAAAGAATGATATGCAGATTGACCATCACTCCAACACACAAGATGGCCACCACAGTTGGGAGGGACCAGGCCTGCAAAGGAGGGCAGTTGGGAGCGATCAAGCCTATAAAGGAGGGCAGTTAGGGGTGACCAGGCTGGCAGAGGAGGGAAGTTGGGTGTGACCGGGCCTGCAAGAAAGGGCAGTTGGGGGAGACCCAGGCCTGCAGGGGAGGGTAGTCAGGGGCAAACATACTGGCAGGGGAGCAATTAGGCATTTATCAGGCTGGCAGGGGAGTGGTTAGGGGGTGATCAGGCTGGCAGGCAGAAGCAGTTAGGAGCAATCAGGAAGGCAGGGAGGTGAGCAGTTGGGAACCAGTAGTCCTGGATTGTGAGAGGGATGTTTAACTGCCCTACTGGAATTGGGCCTAAACAGGCATTTGCACATCACTCAAGGGGTCCCAGATTGGAGAGGGTTCAGGCTGGGCTGAGAGACACTTCCCCCCAGCCTGTTCACAAATTTCATGTACTGGGCCCCTAGTTATAAATATTAACACTGAAAAATAGACCTTACTGTAGTTATCTAAACATATCTTGTAGAATCTGAATATTATAGCTGTTACTTGTTGACATCCATTAAAATTACATGAATAAGTTTTTTAGAGTTGGAAATTTTATTTGAAATCATAGTTTTATCATTTTTCCCCCAAATAGCATCCCAGTGTACTTTTTGGGTAAAAAGTTTCTAATTGATAACTCTCTCTTTACTTCTCTGTAACAAATAAGTGAGCATGCTAAAACAAAACTTGAAAAAACTTCTCTTTTCTCAATAGCTATCAATATAGTTATTATTAGCATGTAATTTATAAAAATAAAACATATTGACCAGCTGGTGTTGCTCAGTGGTTGAGCATCGAGCTATGACCAGGAGGTCACTTTTCAATTCCTGGTCAGGACATATGCCTGGGTTGTGGGCTCGATCCCCAGTGTAGGATGTGCAGTAGGCAGCCAACCAATGATTATCTCTCATCATTGATGTTTCTCTCTTTCTCTCTGAAATCAATACAAATATATTTTAAAAATAAATATATTATGTATTCTCATATTTATTAAACTTAAAAGTAAAAATATATTGGAACCATGTATCTTAATGAGATGGAAGGGAAAGAAGGGAATGGGCTTAGCACCTTGGTGAAAAGTAGCTTCATCTATTCTGATATTTTTCATAATCCAGGGTTTGACACACTGCATTTTCACCCCTTAGGGCAATGAACATCCAGTAAGATTCTATGAGGAGAGTGATTGTGAATGGAGAGAAGGAAAGGGAAAACCAGGACATTGAAAATCTGGAAATGAATTTCTTCTAATTGTTCTCATGTACCGCCCCCCGAACTGCACAAATCCAGTTCTAAGATTTTTGCCCTGAAAAATATCATACTACAAAAAACAGGTGGCATCTCTTTTGCCTTTGTTGTTCCAAAGAACCTCTCTTGAAAGGTAAGTTTCAGTTTGAAAGTACTAAACATTCAGGTTTGGTGGACATGGGACATTTTATTCCCTTAAAATGCATTTATAGACACATTCTCTATTGAACCATTACATGTGCACAACAACAATCTGTGATTACTTGTTGAACAAACACATATTTTGAATCTGTTACCCCAAATGATCTCTGGATTCAGCACCGGTCCAGCTGTTGGTTTGGTCCATGACTGAGGAGCAAAAACAGATCCCTAAAGATTTAGGTCTTGCTGTAGCAAAAGTGTTTGCTGGGTGAGTTGATCTGAATAGTTTATATTAGCTTAACCTAGTGTATCTAGAATATGAGTTAATTAATGCCATTGTACTGCTATTTTGTTTCAAAGAAAAAAGAAAAAGGCAAAACAATAAATGTCAAATTATCAGTAAAATATTGACAAGCTATTCTCTAATGCTACTAGATCATAGTCAAATAAAGAATCATTTTAGATAAAATTCATTATGAATCATTAAAATATTAAGCAGATACCATATAGATTGTATATATTAACAGCTTTTAAAACATATCCAGTCAGTTATTTTCCAATCCATTATGTTTTCTAAAGCTGCCCTTCTTTTTCTTTGCAATTAGAATAGTATTTTTATCAGAGAACCTTATTGGCCTTTAGAGTTATTTGTCTGTCAAAAATGAACCATTTGCATTTGTTATCAGAGTGCTAAAAAGTTGGAATGTATTATCCAAAATGCAAGTTTTCCTAGATTAAGAGTCATATCAAGGTTGTATAGATTGGAAAGTACCTTGCCAGCATTTTTGTTTATCTACCCTTCAATATGAAAAGCATTTTTCCAGCAGCTACCTCTACTGTTCAAGTTCACTCGCAACCATGAATTAACTGAACTTGGTTTCAAGGTCAAATGAGCCATCATCTAGTTTTAAAATGAAAGGTTCTTTTCTTTCTTGGTAGAATCAAAGATCTGGAAAGAATTCAAAGAGAGTGGGGGAGGAGAAGAAAGAGGGAGACATAGATGATAGTGGCATATAACTTAGGAATGTGGGTTTTTTTCAACTAATGCACACATTTTGGCTGCTGCTGTATTATATTTCCTCCCACTGGGGAAAATTATATTGAGATGGACTTGTATGATTTGGCACAACTGATTTGTTACTAGTGTGAAATTAAATGTACCCAATGTATTTATTTCCATATTAGAATACCCCAAAAATGTGGAAATAGTAATGGCAAGTAGCCTGTAGGATTAACTAAATATTTAGAGACATAATTTGATTTTGGCCTCTCCCACTACTCTTTAGACCATGCTGAACTGGGACTATAAAAGTTTTGGTTACTTTTGTTTTTTAATCTTTACAATCTGAGTAACAGTTTCTCTAGGCACTTGGTGGGATTCTTGCCACTTTGCTCATAATCACATTGCAAAGCAAGAGTGTACATATTTTTGTATGTCTGCATAAACTTTCCACAGGATAAGTGCAAATCTAGTGGAAAAATCTCTGACTTGGGAGCTGGATGTCAGGACTCTCAGTTCTGTCTCCAACAAGCTAGCTGACCTTGGACAAGTCACTTCACACCTATGGTCCTCAACATCTTTATCTTTAAAATGAGGGAATCAGACCGTAGGTGATTGCTAAAGTCTTAACCATTAACTTCAAAGACTCTTTGGGGAAGGAACTGGCAAAACATTTGGTTTGTTTTCAAAAGTAGAGTAACATTTCTGAAATTTTAATATTCAGATACACATGCCCTTGACATGATAAGTGCTGCTAACACGCTCTTGTGTATTGCTGGAAAAAGAGCAAATTTGTGATTTGTAACGGACAACTGAAATCTTAACACTTGGCTTGCGAGGGCTGCTATAACAAAGCATTGCCAACTGGCTGGCTTAACCAACAGGAATTTATTGTCTCACAGCTCTGGAGGCTGGGAGTCTGAGATCAAGTTTTAAGTGCATTGTTTCCTTCTAGGGCTGTGAGAGAAATTCTAACTTCTGGTAGTTTGCTGGCAATCTTTGGTATTCATTGGTTGTAGAAGCATCACACCCAATGGTGTTCTGTGTGTGTGTGTGTGTGTCTGTGCTTCAAATTTGCCCTTTATATAAAGACACCAGTCATATTGAACTAGAGGCCCATTCTATGCATGAACTAGAGGCCCTAACATCAGTATGACTCATTGTAACTAATACATTGCAACAACTCCACTTACAAATAAGATTACATTCTGAGGTACTGGGGGGCAGGACTTCAACATAGAAATCTGGGGAGTCACAATTCAATCCGCAATATAGCAGTCCCAAATTCTGACTGGAATGATGGAATCTTGAGCCATCTTGTTGTAATACTATCCAGACATGAATTATCTCTTTGTGCCATGTCTCCACACTGCGTAAACTTCCCACTAGCCAGTCACTTAATAGCCTACTTAGTTAACAGATGATTGACTGTCATGGTATCACAGGGCTTGTATTCAAGTAACTCTCTCTATATAAAACTCTAATATTCAGATAGACTGAACAGCGGAACAGCTGATGCCCGGTTACACAGAGGGTGCGTGTGGAAGATGGTGGGCATCAGCAGTAGGCAGCAGAGCGCAGAACATGGCAGGCATAGGCCATGGTGGGATGGTGGAGAAGATGAGCAGGGGCACCAGACTAAGATGGGGTACCTGTCATTGTTATTGGGGCAAGTCTCTGGTGGTTACTGGAAATTCATTGCTCCCGTGCACCATGGTCCTGCCCAGTACTCGAACCTGCTGCTGGCACTGGCCCCGCTCACACCTTCTGCTGGCGCCAAGCACCTGCCCTGATTGCTTGGTGCCATCAGTGGGTGTGAGCGATAGCTGCTGGCCCTGATCACCTTTCAGGGCTTCTCCACCTCCCTCTCCTCCTAAGGGGTGATTGGTGCCAGTAGCCACCACTTGCACCTGCTGCTAGCAACAGCCCTTCTTGCACCGCTATCAGTGCTGGAGCCACCGCTTGCACCCACTGCTGATGCTAGTGCTGGCCCTGCTTGCACCGCAGCTGGCGCCAGGGCTGACACTTGCACCCACTGCCAATGCCTGATGTCAGCCCCAATTGCTCAGCACTTTCAGTAGGTGAGTGGTGGTTGCTGGCTCCGATCATCCCTGAGGGCTTCTTCACCTCCCTCTGCTCCTGAGAGGCAATCGAGGCAGCAGCGGCTACTCACACCCACTGAAGGTGCTGGCCCCAATCGCTCCACATCATCAGCAGGTGCAAATGGGCCCCATACCATCAATCTGTGGGAGCTGTGGCAGCAGGAACAGGTCTGCCAGCAGAGATGTGACTGCAGCAGGAAGGGCAGGGCGAGGGTGCAGAGGAGGGGCCGAGACCTGCCCCTGTACCCACTGCAGCCTCATGGTCCACAGTTCCTTTCAAGGTGCACAAATTTGTGCACTGGGCCTCTAGTTTTACATAACAATGTCTCATTCACTTCACTTTATCTCATCAAGTAGGCATTTTATCATTTCATAGCATCACAAGAGTGTGTAGAAAAAGATACTTAAATAGAGAGTAGACCACATTCATATAATTTAGTATATTGTTATAATTACTCTATTTTGTTATTAGTTAATGCTGTTAATCTCTTACTGGGATGAAAATCTGGGCTTTCAGATATGACAAAATACCTTGCAAGTAACTTTTTAATGGGCTTCCAAGGTTGGTTCAGGTGTGTTGCTCTCATCCCTCAACTCATACCCACCTTTGATTCATGCCTGCAGACATAAGTTAGAGTTTGCAGCCCTCCCATTCCCCATTCTTCAACCAGCCATTCCTCCTGAAGGGCAAAAGCAACTCAAAGAATCAAGTTACCAGCTCACCCAGTTACGCAGTATTCAACCCATCACAAGTCAACAACCTCTGCCTCAGTTTCAAATGCATTGCATCCAATTTAAAAATTGAGATGCATCTAAAGGTGTTTATCAAGAAATAAAAATGACACCCTGTGTGCCTGGAATTCAAGGAGGATATAGAACAAGTCTCTGCTTTTAATGTGCTTAAAGTCTAATTAAGGAGACCAGAGCTACACGTTTTTTAAAAATTAACAACTCAATGCAGCGTGATGGACTCAACTAAAAACCTTGGCAAGTTCTCTAACTCAAAAATAAAACCTTCACATGTGTTCTCTGCTATGACGTTTTTGTTTCTTTATACCGTTTCTGAGCTTTCCTCAGTTCCACGGCAGTAGCAGCAGTCGGCTTTCTATTGGGCATCATATTTTTTCTACTCTACTTTACTAGTGCACTAGAGGTGTAGTTAGCCCGGCCTGCCCCCTCTCACAATCTGGGAGCCCTCAGGGCTGGGAGGTGACCCAGACATCAGGAGAAGGTGATGCCCCCATCACACTTCTGCTGCTGTCAATGATGGCAACACAAGCCTTGGCTGGTTCTGGTTGCCTAAGCCTCAGGTGGCCCTTGGCAGCTGGGCAGCCCATCTGAGGCTTGTCTGCATCTCGGGCATTGGCTGGGCAACTGCCATCCGAGGCTTGCCTTCACCTTGGGCTGGCCCTGGGTAGCAGAGGAGCAGAGGTGACTGGAGGACTCTGGAGGTAGGCATGTGGAGCAGCTGGAGCTGCCTGGGGGTGGGCCCAGCTATGCTGCACCCCTACTGCCCCAGCAGGTCTGAGGGGACTGGGCACCACCATCTTGTGGCTGTGGGCACTGCCATCTTTGTGAGGGCATGACAGTCAATTAGCATATTCCATCTTTATTAGATAGGATTAGTAGTGAAGACCCCATGCCACTCTTCTACGCATGCACATCTAACCTAACCCTCCAGAGATAGTATGTAGCATAGTTCTTTAATTCTTACATCATTATAAAAATATATATTAATGGCAGGTTTTAAGTATATTTTATGTCTTGAATTGGATATCATGACTCTTCAGACTTGATATATATTATTATACTGTGAGGAGTATCTTTAAGAACTGCCATTTATTTGTTACTTTTTATTGAAGTATAATATATATATATATATATATATATATATATATATATTTAAAGTGTGCATATCATAAACTCAATGAATAGTCACAAATGGCACATTCATGAAATGAGAACACAGAACAATCAGTAGAATGCCCCTTTATGGCCCCTTCTACTGATGATACCCCCAAAATAAACCATTATCCTGACTTTTGTATACTTTATATAAATGGAATCATAATGTATGCATTCTATTTTATATCTGGCTTCTTTTGTTCAATAGTACAAATAAAAGATTCATACATATTAGTATGAATTGTAGTACATAGTTATTTTGCATTGTTATATAGTATTTCATTGTGTAACTATAGTAAATGTATTCAACCAATTCACTGTTGTTGAGTAGTTTTCAGTTTTTCAGCTTTAATGCTATAAAAATTGTGTACATGTCTTTGGGTGAACATACGCATGCATTTTTGTTGGGCATAAATCCAGAGTAGAGTTGACTTTCAAAAGGTATTCATATTTTGGCTTCAGTACATAATGACAAATAGTTTTCCTAAGTGGTGTAACACCAATTTAATCAGAAGTGTAGCTGTACTCTAGTTGCCTCATATTCTTGCCAATTTTTATTTCAAGTTTAGCTATTCAGATGGTGTATAACAGCTTCTTGTTGAGGTTTCAATTTGTAACTACTTGATGACTAATAAAGTTGACCATCTTTTTTATGTGTTAACTAGCCATTGCTTATTCTTATTTTTGAAGTGTCTTTTAAGTTTTGTCCATTTTTCTACTGAGCTAACTTTTAAAAAATTGCTTTGGAGAAGTACTTAATATATTTTAAATCTTTTGTCAGATACGGATTGTTAATATCTTCTCCTATCTTAGGATTGACTTTATCACTGGCTTAATAGCATCTTTTGATGAACAGAAGTTCTTAGTTTTAATATATTCCAATTTACTATCTTTTGTTTTATGGATAGTTTTTGTTTGTTTTTGCAAAGATGTCTTTGTCAAACCCAAGGTCATAAAGATATTTTATGTTCTTCTCTTTTATTATTTTATCTTTCACCTTTAAATCTTTAATCTTTCTGGAATTCATTGTGTGTGTGTGTGTGTGTGTGTGTGTGTGTGTGTGTGTGTGTGTGTTGTATGCTGTGAAGTCAAAATACTTTTTTCTCTCCAAAAAATATATTCAATTCATCCAACACCATTTATTTGAAAGACGAGTGGCCCAGTGCACAAAATTTGTGCACATTAAAAGGGAATTAATTGGAAGAAATATTTTAATATTGCTATTTGCCCTTTATAATAGAAGTATCAGAAATGAAAGAAAATTAGAAAAATGTATATGAAAATCTTCCTTTTGTCAGAGTCTGGCCACACTGTGGGACCCAGACTCAAGGGCCCCTCACCTGCATGCAACTTAAAATCATGCAAGACCCAGACTTGGCCAGCCCCACACCCATTGGGCAAGATCCAGACCCAGCTAGCCCCACCTCTGTCAAGCCACACCGGGCAGGGGGTGCACCCTTAGGTCCCCTAGCCCAGCGCCAGGCAGGGGGTACAGCCTCAGGTCCTCCATCAAGCCCCACCAGATGGAGGGTGCAGCCTCAGGTCCCCTGTCAAGCCCTGCTGGGTGAGGGGTGCAGCTTCAGGTCACTCAGTACACTCCTGGCAGGGGGCACAGCCTCAAGGCCCCTGGCACACCTTCAGGTCCCCTGGCCTGGCACTGGGGCAGGGGGTGCTGCCTGAGGTCCCTCAACCCAGTGCTAGGGTGCGGGGGAACAGCTGAGATTCCCTGTTTCTGGCACTGGTGGGTACAGCCTGAGGTCCCCAGTCAGGCCCTGCTGGTTTGGGGGCACATCCTCAGGTTGCCTGCCCCAGCCCAGTGCCATGCAGCCTCAGGCTCCTACTGATCGTTCATTATGGCTCATTACAGGAACCCCACCTCCACTGTCGGTGCAGCCATCTTGTGTTGTGGGAACCCCACCTTTGCTGTGGGTGCAGCTATCTCATGTTACAGGAACCCATCTCTGCTGTGGGCACAGTCATCTTGTGATGGTTTGAGGGTCAATTTGCATATTACCTCTTTATGGTATAGGATAATCTTTTTCCTGTGAAATGGCATTATCCCTTTTTATCACAAATCAGGTAATCATATTAGGGTGTCTCTGAATTCTAAATGTGTTACCTGGTCTACCATTGTGTCAATACCACATGGTCATAATTACTATCACTTTAAAAATGCAGTTTATTATCCAGTGGCATAAGTTCCCGGCTTATTTTTGTCCTTCAATTGTGGCTTTTTAAAATTTATTTTATTTTAACAAACAAAGAAACAATGTTTGGACTTCATGGAGCCTACAAAGTACATATTGTTACCATGTGACATCTAAAATGGTGTGATCAGAGGGGGTTGGCAGGCTGCAGAGGAGCAAGTGGGCTGTTCCTGCTGCTAGCAGAGGCAGAGGTAAAAAAAATCTGGGAGTTAAGGAGGAACCAAGATGGCAGCATAGGTATATACCTATACTGCTGCCTCACACAACAATTTAAAAACTACAACTAAAAGACAAAACAATCATCATCCAGAACCACTGGAAAGCTGGCTGAGTGTAAATTCTACAACTAGAAGGAAAGAGAAAAGGACACTGAGACTCAGAGGAGGTGCAAATGGCAGACGTGCGGAGACACGCGCATGCGCAAAAGGTGAGAGGCTGAATACGTGGCTGGTTTTCTCGAACTGGGAGGGAGACAAAGGCTCCCCACTGCACTGAACTCAAGTTCCAGGTAAGACTCAGGGAACCCAGACTCATATAGGATGAAACTGGACTGTCAGGAGGAAGCACACTGAGACTCAGGAGCTGCAGGGGTGTGTGAGCTCGAGGAGAGAGCATGCAGCTGATTGCGTGGCTGGCTCTCTCACTCAGGAGGAAAACAAAACCCCCCGACTGCACTGTACTCCAGTTCTGGGTGGGACTTTGGGTGTCCAAACTCATTCGGGGAGAAACTGGACTGTCTGGCAGCAGACAAAACCCAAAGGCAGCTTTCTCTCAGAGCTATGTGCAGCCACTGCTGCGGGACATGGAGACTCAGGAGCCTCTTAGGGTGGGGCTGATGAAAAACCAAGGCTGACTGCTCAGCCCTGAGACTCCACCCCATCCAAGCTGAGCACAGAAGCTCTCCCAGCATAGACACAGCGGATCCTCACAGCCAATTGGCCTGGAGGTCAACCCCTCCCAGTGATACCAACAACAATCTAGGCTAAACTATAACAAGACAGTGCTGCCCATAAAGGAGTGCACCAAGAGTGTCCATCTCAGGTAATTGGGGAGGCTGAGCCACTGTCCCCTAGAGGAAACCTACCACACAAAGCTATTTGACGCAGTGAAAATGTGTAGACAAGGAAACAGATCACAATGGAAAGAAATGGAGGAAAACAAACAACTAGACATAGAATTCAAAACCACGGTTGTAAGGTTTTTCAAGAATTTCCTAGAAAAGGCCAATAAATTTAGTGAGACCCTCGAGGATATGAAAAAGGACCAACTAGAAATTAAGCATACACTGACTAAAATAAAAAATACTATACAGAGACCTAACAGCAGACTAGAGGACTGCAAGAATCAAGTCAAAGATTTTAAATACAAAGAAGCGAAAAACACTCAGCTAGAAAAGCAAAAAGCAAAAACAACCCAAAAAATTGAAGATAGTGTAAGGAGCCTCGGGGACAACTTCAAGCATACCAATATCTGAATTATGGGGGTACCATAAGAAGAGAGAGAGCAAGATACTGAAAACCTATTTGAAGAAATAGTGACTGAAAACTTCCCCCACCTGGTGAAAGAAATAGACTTACAAGTCCAGGAAGCACACAGAACCCCAAACAAAAGGAATCCAAAGAGGACCACACCAAGACACATCATAATTAAAATGCCAAGAGCAAAAGATGAAGAGAGAATATTACAAGCAGCAAGAGAAAAACTGTTAGTTACCTAGAAGGGAGCACCTATATGATTGTCAGCTGACTTCTTAATAGGAACTATGCAGGCCAGATGGGAGTGGCAAGAAATATTCAAAGTGATGAATAGCAAGAAACTACAACCAAGATTACTCTACCCAGCAAAGCTATAATTCAGAATTGAAGGTCAAATAAAGAGCTTCACAGATAAGAAAAGCTAAAGGAGTTCATCACCACCAAATCAGTATTATATGAAATACTGAAAGGTATTTTTTTAAGAAGAGGAAGAAGAAGAAAGAGGTAAAGATAAAAATTAAGAACAACAAATACATGTCTATCAACAAGTGAATTAAAAATCTGATGAACAAAATAAACTGGTGACTATAATAGAATCAGGGGCATAGAAAGGAAGTGGACTGACAATTCTTGGGTCGGAAAGGGGTTTGGGAGGTTCAGGAAGAGACTGGACAGTAATTGTACACCTATGGATGAGAACAGTGAGGGGGAGGTAAGTGCAGAGGGTGGAGGGGAGCTATGGGAGGAAAAAGAGGAACAATTGTAATAATCTGAACAATAAATATTTATTAAATTTAAAAAAAATGGTGACATCAGATTGAATGTGGATGCTGAGTAGGCAGCTAGGCTCATTTTAGCAGTTTACCAATGCTTTTCCCCAGAGAACACTTATATATGGTCACTGGGTTTATACCATGTCAAAATCAGTCAGAACTACCTGACCCATCCCTTTGGGACTGCTTGTGAAGAGTGCATGGAGACACTACATCTGTGGGTGCTGGGATTAAACATGTCAGAGGGCCCCACTGTTGGTACTACCACTGGCTGGCTTTACCATGGAGTAAACCTTACATTAAAGCAGATCACCATAGGCCAAGTGCTGCATCCATGTATACTCTTTCCCTCTTCTGATTAGCTGTGGGTAGAACCTGAAAGCACCCTGAAAAGGCAGAAAGAAAAACTAGTTTCTGCCCGAGGTAGAGTATAACAACTAGTGTGACCAGGGTCCAAGTGAAGGCCACTGGTAAAGATGTGTAGATACAGACGGACGGGGCCCAGGCTCATGCACCAGCCTTCTAAGGTCAGGTTTTCATCCAGAAATGCCCTGTGGTCAGGCCCCCAGCCTTCATTTTATGTAGGTACATTATTCAAACATAAATAATGCCTTGGCTAGGAAGAAGTCACTTAGGAGGGCCCTGTGAGTGGATCACTAGGAGACACATCAGAATGGAGCTTCTCTGAAGGACCTTCCAATGGGAATGTGTCAAATTCCTAGCCTTCCAAGGTATCATATGCTGACATTGTACTTCCTAGTCAGAAGGTTTTACTAGTCTCCTACACTTTATATCATTTATTCATAAAATATATTTTTCCTGGGATCAATTAAAACACTCTCTTCATACTGAAGTAAACTCCCAAAAGCTCCCTTGCACTTATATTTCAGGTTATGCTGATTTCCATCAAAATACAAGTTTCATAAAAGCAAAGACCTAATGTATTCATTCATAATGGACTGAATGAATGAATGAATGAATGAAGAACCAATTCTGTGCTAGATTAATGAGCAGGTAAAGAAAAACTATGGAATAAAGAATTGAAGAATACTATTGAAGCTATTATGGAAATCTTTTGGAATATTATGGAAATATTTTGTAATGATAGAACACAAAGGAACTAGTCTCAGCTAAGAGCCTAGAATTAAATGACAAATTTAACCAAAAGTTTCATGAAAATGGGACCCAGGTGGTTTACCCCTTTATACTGTTATGACAATTTTATATTCTTGTGGCTGTAGGTGGGATTGGAACATGGGTCGGATAATATGAAGAAGTTGGATAAACTATCTTTTTCTTTGCTTCCATTATTCTTACCTTGACAATAGTCTTAAAAATTGCTCAGAACTTTTCTGTATCATAGAATCTTTGACTAAAAATAGAAAACTCTGTAAATCTAAGAAGCAGAGTGTTAAATTAGAAACCAACCGTGAGGCATGATATCAGATGAATGGCCTGTGTTAAGGGTGTATCTTTTCCTTTCCCCTTGATATTTCAACATGTTAATCATCTATAGTTCAACAAAGAAATCCCTGCTCAACCCTGACACCTGCCTGGGAGACCCATGCACTGAAACGCCAAAAGTTGAGCATCCAGGAATAAATGGGGAAATGAAAATGGAGGGAAGTGCAGATGGGCTGCAGATGTATTCCTGCAGCTGGGAGCTCCTGACTCAGCTAAGAGCTTGCAGCCTGGTTGGGAGAGGGGAGAAAGGCAGTGGTAGCAAGCACCTCCTTTGGCTGGGGGGAACAGAGAGCTGCAGGGGGGCAGTCTAACAGGGAAAGGGGCAAGAGAGTGAAGAGTGTCTGACTCAGTACACGCCCAACAGAGCACAGGGTTCTGCTGTGCTGTTCCCCACTTTCAGGCCAGATGGTGGTGACAGAGCCCTGCCACTGCTTGGACTTCCAAAACATACCTACTGTTGTCCTTAGAGTTAACTCCAGGAGCATATTATCTGTAAATGAAGAACTGTTGCAATGGAATATTGGGTTCCCTCTGTGACTGGTCCCCAGGAGGGGTGCCTGGGGCAGGGCTCCATGGAGATCAGGGGTTGCCATCATGGTTAGGGGAAAACATACCCATGCCTAAGTAGCTCAGCTGTACCATCTTACAGAAGCTGAGAAGGTTCAAGCCTGGGAGATCACAGAAGAAAAAAAAAATCTTTCAATTTGGTGCCATCTACTGGAAAATAATAGAAAGATCTCTTCAGCCAAGGCCGGTTTAGCTCAGTGGATAAAGCGTCGGCCTGCGGACTGAAAGATCCCAGGTTCGATTCCGGTCAAGGGCATGTACCTTGGCTGTGGGCACAGTGTCGGTGGGGAGTGTGCAGGAGGCAGCTGATCAATGTTTCTCTCTCATCGACGTTTCTGACTTTCTATCCCTCTCCCTTCCTCTCTGTAAAAAATCAATAAAATATATATTAAAAAAAAGAAAGATCTCTTCAGAGATAAATGAGAAAAAAAAAGAGGAAAGCAAACAACATGAAGAACCATAGTAAGGATGATGACCAGAAAGAAAAATAAAAGATCTCCAGAAATCAAGCTGAACCACAGGAAAATATGTGATATAAATAACAGATATTTCAAAATTGCGGTTCTGAAAATATTCAGTGAGATGTGAGAAAACATTGACAGGCAACTTAGTGCACCCAGAAAACAAATCAATGACTAAATTGAGTACTTAACCAAAAAGATTGAACTGTCAAAAGAAAATAAAGATCAGATGCACTCAAAAGGGAAAAAATACTATGGTATATATGCAACTTTATTTTTTATAAATCTAATGGTAACCACACACAAAAATACCCAAATCATGACATATAGCTCACAAAGAGGAAACAGAGGAAAGATATATGGAATACCACCAAACAAAAATAATAGACAGAAATATAAAGGAAAAGAACCAATGGAGGTGCAGAGCTATCAGAAAAAAAGATAAAATGGCTATAGGAAATTCTCATACATCAATAATTACCCTAAATAGTCTGAATTCACCAATAAGGAGGCAGAGTAGCAGAGTGGATCAAAAAATGAAACACAACCATATGCTGCCTACAAGAGACACATCTAAGCTACAGAGACAAAGGTAGATTCTAAATAAAAGGGTGGAAAATTATTCTCCAAGCAAATAGCATCCACAAAGATGCAGGTGTAGCTATACTTATTTCTCACAAAATAGATTTCAAGATAACAAAGTTAACAAGAGACAAAGATGGACACTTTATAATGATAAAGGGAACACTACACCAAGAAAACATTTATGTTAAGTTTTATAACATAAACCAGGGAGCACTGATATATAAAAACAACTACTCACAGAACTAAAGGGAGAAACAGATCAAAACACAATCATAGTTGTGGACTTCACTACTCCATTGACAGCTCTAGACAGATCAAACAAATAGAAAATAGGTAAAAAAAATATATCAGACTTAAATGAAACACTGGACCAAATGGAAATAATTGACATTTACAGAACATGTCATCCCAGAACATCAGATTATACATTCTTCTCCAGCACACATGGAACATTCTCAAGGATAGACCATATGTTAGTCACAAACTAGCATCAACAAATTCTAGTATAAGAAGATTGAAGCTATACTAAGCATATCTTCTGATCACAATGCCTTGAAATTAGAAATCAACAGTTAAAAGGAAGTAAGAAATCCACAGGTATGTAGAGACTAAACAACATACCACTAAAAAATGATGAAGTCAAAGAAGAAATAAAAGATGAGATAAAAAATATGTAGAGACAAATGAGAATGGAAACACAATGTATAAACTCTTCTGGGATGCAGTGAAAGCAGCAACGAGATCCCAAATAGCCAAAGCAATCCTGAGAAAAAAGAACAAACATGGAGGCATCATGCTACCTGACTTCAAATTATACTACAGAGCTGCAGTAATCACCACGGTATTGGAAGAGAAACAGACCCATGGATCAATGGAACAGAATAGAGAGGCTAGCTATAAACCCATTTGTATATGGATAGATAATTTTCAACAAAGAAGCCAGAAATGCACAATGGAGTAAAAATAGTCTCTTCAATAAATGGTGCTGGGAAAACTGGAAAGCTACACACAAATGAATGAAACTGGATTACAGTTTGTCCCCATGTACAAAAATTAATTCAAAATGGATCAAAGACCTAAATATATGACCTAAAACAATAGTTACATAGAAGAAAATACAGGTACAAAACTTATGGACCTGGGTCATAGAGAACATTTTATGAACTTGACCCCAAAGGCAAGGGAAGTAAAGGCAAAAATGAATGAATGGGACTATTCTGTACAGCAAAAGAATCTAACAATACAAAGAGGCAACCAACCAGATGGAAGATGATATTTGCATACAGTAGCTCTGACAAAGGTTTAATTTCTAAGATATATAATCTACACTAATAAAAGAGAAACATGCAAATTGACTGTTCCTCTGCTACACCCACCAGCCAATCAGGAGCATGTATGCAAATTAACCCAACAAAGATGGTGGCGGCCATGGAGCTGTAGCAAGTAGGAGGCTTGGTTGCCCCAAGCGATGAAAGATGCCAAACTTACCAACTGCTCTGATCGCAGTTGCAGCTGAAGGAATAGCTGGGAGCCTGGTTCACCAGGGGTGACCCAGGCTTCTAGCCAGCCCTGGCCTCTGCTCAAGAGGTGGCTAGGAAAAAAAAAGGAGAGGCTGAGAGCTTAGGTCACTGGGGGTGACCCAGGCTTCCAGCTGGCCCTGGCCTTTGCTCACAGAGTGGCTGGGGGCCTGGATCACCTGGGGGCATGGCCAACCTGAAAATGGTCCTCAGCACCTTATCCAGACTGGCCACACCCTAATGGGGTTAGGGTCTTGCTGGGGTCTTGGCCAGCCTTCAAATAGCCATCAGCCCCTCACCCAGACTGGCCAGGCACCCCAGAGGGAACCCCCACCCTGAAGGAGGTGTGGACAGCTTGGAAAATAGCCCTAAGCCCTTCACCCAGGTTGACCATACCCCCATGGAGTAAGAGTCCTCACTGGGAGGTGTGGCCAGCCTGCAAACCACCACAGCCCCCCCTCCAGGTCACCCCAGGCCCCAAGGAAACCCCACCTTTATCTGGGATACCCTTCAGGGCAAACCAGCCAGCCCCCACCCATGCACCAGGCCTCTATCTATATTAATAAAAAGGTGATATTCTAATTAGACTGGAATACCTTATAGGAGATCTTCCAGATGTTCTTCTGGACAAATCCATGGTGGTGGGGCCAAAGTAGAGGTGGTTAGAGGTCAAGAGGGGAGGGCAGTTGTAGGTGATCAGGCCAGGATGGGACAGCAGTTGTGGGTGATTAGGCCAGTAAGGGTGGGTGGGTGTTGGGGTGATCAGGCCAGCAAGGGGGGCAGTTGGGGTGAGAAGACCAGCAGGGGGCCAGTTGGAGATGAGCAGGCCATCAGTGAGGGTCAGTTGAGGGTGATTAGGACAGCAGGGGGGACAGTTTGGAGTGAGCAAGCCAGAAGGTGGTCTGTTAGAGGCAAGCAGGCCAGTGGGGAGGGAAAGTGGAGGCAAGCAGGTCAGCAGTGGGGGAAGTTGGGGGCAAACACACTGGCACAGGGGACAGTTGGGAGTGATCAGGATGGCAGAGGGGCATTTGGGGGCGAGCAGGCCAGCAGACAGAGTGGTTAGGGGCAAGCAGGCAGGCAGGCAGGTAAGGGGTTAGGAGCCAGCAGTTCCAGATTGCAAGAGGGATTTCCGACTGCCAGTTTAGGCCCAACCCTGTAAACCAGCAGTAGGACATCCTTTGAGGGATCCCAGATTGGAGAGAGTGCAGGCCAGGCTGAGGGACAACCCCACCATGCATGAATTTTGTGCATCGGGCCACTAGTGACTCATAAAACTCAATAATAAACAAACAAACCACCCAATAAAAAGTGGGTAGAGGACCTGAAAATATACCTCTCTTAAGAAGAGATAGAAATAGCCAATAGATATTTGAAAAGATGTTCAACCTTACTGGCAATTAGGGAAATGCAAATCAAAACTACAATTACGTGTCACCTTACACTTGTTAAAATGGCCATTATCAACAAGACAAGCAATAACAAATGTTGGAGAGGTTGTGGAAAAAGGAAACCCTTATTCACTGCTGGTGGGGGTGTAGACTGGTACAACCACTATGGAAAGCAGTCTGGTGATTCCTCAAAAAATTAAGACTAGAGCTACCATTCGACTCAGCAATCCCACTCCTGAGTATATATCCGAGACATTTAAAATCATATATTCATAAAGATATATGCACCCCTATGTTCATTGCAGTATTATTCATGGTGGCCAAGACATGCAAACAAGCAAAGTGTCCCTCAACAGAGGACTAAATAAAGAAGATGTGGTAAATATACACAATGAAATACTAGTCAACCATAAGAAAGGATGAAATAGTGCCATTTGCAAAAAAAATGGATGGAACTTGAGAACATTATGCTAAGTGAAGTAAAAAATCTAATAACCATATGATTTCACTCATATCCTATATAATAAAAGCCTAATATGCAAAATGTCTGTTCGTCTGGTTGTCCATTCAACTAATCAAAGTGTAATATGTTAATGATACGCTAAGGCCTCTCAACTGCTTGCTATAATGGGCAGATGCTCCAACTGGTAGTTAACTTGCTGCTGGGGTCCAACCAATACAGACTGAGTAAGATGGGCTGGACATGCCTTGGAATCCTCCCATGATCCCTACCTGGCTGGCCAACCACCCGCATTCCTCCCAAGGCCTGATTGTGCACCAGTAGGGTCTTTCAGCCTGGCCTGAGCCCTCTCATAATCTGGGACCCCTTGGGAGATATCAGAGAGCCAGTTTCAGCCTGATCCCACAGGCCAGTCAGAAAAGCCCCACTGGTGCACAAATTTGTGCACCAGGTCTCTAGTGTGGTATATAAAACTGAAACTCATCGACAAAAACAGCAGTGTGGTGGTTGCCAGAAGAGGGGGGGGTGTGAGAAGAGGGGGTCCTAATATGAGAAGATTTGATTTTGGGTGTTTGGCACATGGTGCAGCATAGAGATAGGTCTTATAATATAGAAACCCACACTTGAAACATATATTCATGTTGACCAATGTCACCTCAATCAATTTAATTAAAAAAGAGAATATGAACATAATTGCAAGTAATGTTAACAACTTGTTGACCAATTATTTTTCATGGGAACATTGTACTTAATAATCATTGTCAAATTCTCAAACCCTGGATATTTTTAATGTAATCAGTAACATATATATATATATATATATATATATATATATACTTATATACTTATATATATTAAATTAAAGAAAAGAAGAAACCAGACTTGATACCAATAAGATTGATGAAATTCAAGAAAAACTCATATTTTAGGTTATTTATTGCAAAATAAACAGAAAACAACAACTACAAAAAAACAACAACACCCCACTCCTTAGTATTTTAGCTACTGGAACAAAAGTTAGTTATTAAGAAGAGTAACTTTTGTCATATGGCTCAGATTCTCATTTAGAAATTAATAGCATCTATGACATTAAATTTCCTCTGGAAGAGACTTCTTTTTAAAAAGAAAAGCAAAATACCTTTTCACAGGCTAAATTGAAGATGAATCTATATCTATCTATCATCTATCTATCTATCTATCTATCTATCTATCTATCTATCTGTCACCTATCTATCTATACCTTTATATCTATACTAGAGGCCCAAATGCACGAAAATCCATGCAAGAGCAGACCTTCCTTCCCCGGTCTGCTGGCACCAACTTCCTCCTGGCACCCGGGACCCAGGCTTTCCTTCTCCGGCCTCTGGCAGGCACCTGGGCCCTGGACTGGCTTCCCTCAGGCCACAGCTTCATCAGGAAGGATGTCCAGAATGATGTCTGGAAGACGTCTGATCTAATTAGCATGTTACCCTTTTATTATTATAGTTCTATATCCACATCTATAACTATCATCTATCTATCTATCTATCTATCTATCTATCTATCTATCTATCATCTATCTATCTATCTATCTATCTATCTATCTATCTATCAATCATCTATCATCTATCTCTATCCTTATATCTATTTCCCTCTGTTAGGGAGAATTCCTCTGGCCAGTACTCCCAGTCCCAACAGCAGAGATTTCAGTGTGGGCTCTTAGCACAGCAGCCTCAACTAGTCTATTGAATTCTCTTTTAATTGAGGGAGAGAGGCTGCCAGCAAACATAGCCCCAAGCTCCTACCTCTAAGAAAGTGGATCTCTGCCCATCTTAGCAGAAGATCTAGTTGGTATTTGAAAATATTGCTGAAGTGATGCAGAAACAATCTAGAACTCAACCTGCTTTGTCTGCCAGATATTTTTCTCAAAAATTCTGTCTAATTGAAAATCACTTTATGTGGATACATGGGGAGCCACACTTTTCTTTTAAAGATCTTCTAAGTTAAACCTATTCCATTTCCCCCCTTTAGAACCTGCTAATTCAGGAGTACTTTCCTACTGTGTTTCAGACATGGGTGAGGCACCAAAACAAACAAACAAACAAACAAACAAACCCAAAAAACAAAAGCTGAAGACATGGCTTTTGCCCTGATGGCCTGTGATGGCCTGGTGTCTGTGAAGGAAGGGGCTGAGTGAATAAACACTCATGTGGTAAGGGACAGGGCAAGTGACTCAGGTAGAGGCAGAGGTGGGAGGCACCCTCACTCTTTCTTTCTTCACACTTTGCAAATAAAAATTGGTTTTCCTTTGCATCACACCCAGTCTCTTCATATCCCTCAGTTTCATTTTTTTCCTGTTTTATTTCACCCTTAGGAAGGGGATGGATGCAATTTACCCACAGGCTGTCATGATGGGAATATTTCTTCAATGATAAGGAAAGCAGACTTTTGAACTTCCCTACCTTATAGGGCTGTCTGAGGAGCAAATAAAATAATTTGAAGGAGGACACTTTTTGAATCATGTACAGACCCATTCTGTTCAAAATCAATGCCACATTTCCACTGTGAACCACTATCTAGGCAAGTTTATTGCCTTCTAGCAGAAGCCTTTGGGAAATCCCATCAAAGACGTGGGCACTTGCCTTCTGGTAATGTGGGTGTGTTGGATGGGTGAGGCCAAGGGCCTTGGGGAGATATCCTCCTACATTTATTTCCTTTATGTCGTATTTTGCTTTGCAAACAAGTTCTTCCTGTGTTTAAGGGGCTCTCAATAGTGGGCTGAGAAGAAGAGTCTTGTGCCTTTGTACACGACTACTTTCTGTAGCATACATAGCAGATCACTATTGAACCCCTCTCTTTTAGTTGCATGACTCATTGTAGATTCTTGCCAATGTGTCCCAATGTGGGGCACTCTGGCCTCACACCGAACATTGCTTCTAAGACTTGAGTTGTGACACAAAAGAATAATGAGGGCTGCAGCCCTAACTGGTTTGGCTCAGTGGATAGAGCATCTGCCCACGGACTCAAGGGTCCCAGGTTCGAATCCAGTCAAGAGCATATACCTTGGTCGCAGGCACATACCTAATAGGGAGTGTGCAGGAGTTAGCTGATTGATGTTTCTCTCTCATAGATGCTTCTAACTCTCTATCCCTCTTCCTTCCTATCTGTAAAAAAAATCAATAAAATATATTTTTAAAAAATTAGGGCTGCATAGTTGGAAGCCAGACCAAATGGAATTTCTAAATGCAGTTCCTGAGGCTTGATTTTATTAATTAAAATGTCCACGCCAATTGAATTTTGCTTGAATCTTCTTTCTCCAAACATTATTATGAAGTCTAATGGCTACTGCATTATCTGCCCAAGGTTTAGAGCTAATCTTATGGAGTCTATTTTTGAGCAGATTCTGATCATTTAAATATTCATATAGTTTTTACAAAAACTGGTCTTGAGGAAGGAAAGTTAGAGCAGGAGACAAAAGACTCAACTTCTACCCTCCCCCTTTTCCATCCTGGCTGGAACATTTGAAACGACTTTACTGACCACCTATTTCTCCCTTCCCTTTCCCCAAATTCCCATTGAGACAAAAACAGATTTGGCAGCCTTATTAACTAAAAAGTGACCAACAGGGTCATTATAATATTTTTATTACAGGCCCAGTGCATGAAATTCGTGCATGGGGGGAGTGGTGTCCCTCAGCCCAGCCTGCACCCTCTCCAATCTGGGACATCCCTCTCACCATCCAGGACTGCTGGCTCCCAACCATTCGTCGGCCTCTGCTTGATTGTCTATAACCTCTTTTGCCTGCCAGCTTGATCACTTCCTAACCACTCCCCTGCCAGCCCGATTGGCCTTCTGGTCACCCCTAACTACCCTTTCCTGCCAGTCTGGTCGCTCCTATCTCCCCTGCCAGTCTAGTTGCTCCTATCTCCCCTGCAGGCCTGGTCTCGCACAATTGCCCTCCCTTGCCAGCCTGGTCACCCCTAACTGCCCTCCCCTGCTGGCCTGGATGCCCCCAACTGCCCTCCCTTGCAGGCCTGGTCCTCCCCAACTACCTTTCCCTGCAGGCCTGGTCCCTTCCAACTACCCTCCCTTGTAGGCCTGCCCCACCCCACTGTCTTCCCCTGAAGACCTGGTTCTCCCCCAACTGCTATCCCCTGCTGGCCTGGTCTCCCCCAATTGCCCTCCTCTGCTGGCCCGGTCACCCCTATCTGCCATCCCTGCTGGCCTGATTGCTCACAATTGCCCTCCCCTACAGACCTGGTATCCCTGAAACTGCCCTCCTCTGACTGCCAGGTCACCCCTAACTACCTTTCCTGCTGGCCTGATCACCCCCAACTGCCCTCCCCTGCCAGCCTGGTCACCCCATCTGCCCTCCTCTGCTGGCCTGGTCACCCCTAACTGACCTCAACTGGCCTCTCCTGTAGGCCATCTTGTGGCGGCCATCTTATGTCCACATGGGGGTGGCCATGTTGTGTGTTGGAGTGATAGTCAATTTGCATATTATTCTTTTATTAAATGGGATAATAAATTTGCATTGAGGTTTTGGGAGCAACTGCCCCTAAATCTCCATTACACTACTGGGAAGACCAAAAAATAAATTGCTATCTAGAAAGGAGAGACAAAGATAGCTGAGTCCACAGGTCACCTCACAGGTGTCAGAACCTGAAAACCACCCTATTCACCCTACCTCCCTATCCTATCTAATAAAAGAGTAACATGCAAATGTGACCGTCCCTTGGCTCCTGACTGGCTATGCTACCAGCCAGTTGGAGCAAGGGGTGGGGTGGAGAGGCGTGAGCACCAGGCCCCAGGATAAAGTGGTGAAGTCATCAAGTGCCGGGCTGGCACGGAGACCAAGCAGTGGCAGCGACTGCGGCCAGAACTCACCACAGCTGAGTCAACTGAGGCCCCGGGGCACTGAGAACTGCGGCAGGAGCGGTGGCGGCAGGATGGGTGGCGGTAGGAGCGGTGGTGTTGGCAGCAGCGGCCATGGCTGCGAAAACTCACCTGGGTGGCGGGGGCTGCAAGAACTCATCGCAGCTGCATCTCATTAGGCCCCAGGCATTGCTAATACTACGTGTAGCTTCAGCTGTTTGCCAGCAAAAACGGAAGGCAACCGCCAGAGGGAAGGCCCCCCGAGTCCCAGCTTCAGCATCCCAGCTGAAACTGGCAACAGGTAGGCGGAAGTCCCACCCCCACAGAATCTGTCCAAATCAGCCTTTGGTCACACTTCTGAAAGGCCTGTCATTCTCCTCTATCTCAGAACATGGCAATAGAGAGGTGGGACTATGTCCAAAGAAAAACTGTTGAAGTTTGCTCAACTCTATATTTTGGATACAGCCAAAGCTACACGTAAAAGATTAGCAATCCCAGCAAAACAGGCCTGCTCAGAAAGACTCATAATCAACAACCTCATGCATGAAATAAATGAATTAACAAAATCGTACAAGATGCTACGTGAGGTAGAAAAGGAAGCCCAATCTGAAGCAGCAGGAAAAGGTATAGCTCCCACAGAAGTAACTATGGCAATTAAATATTATCATAATAGTGACCCAGGTAGATATAATTCTCCCCGTGTAACCGAGGTTGCTGTCATATTCAGAAACAAAGTTGGAGAACCTCCTTTTGAAAGGGACTTGCTCATTCATTGTAAACCAGATCCCAATAATCCAAATGGCACTAAAGTGAAACGAATCAGTATCCTGTTTCCCACATTAGATGCAATGACATATCCTATTCTTTTTCCACATGGTGAAAAATGTTGAAGAACAGATATTGCATTAAGACTCAGAGACAACAGTGTACTCAACAATAATACTAGACAAAATGTAAGAACACGAGTCACCCAAAAGTAGTATTATGGATTTCATCTCTCTGTGAGGGACACGTTCAATCCTATTTTAAATGCAGGAAAGTTAACTCAACAGTTTATTAATTATGGATTTGTATTAAAAAATGGAGGCCAATCAGATAAATTTTATTAAAGCAAACCAATCTAAGTTGAGAGTTGAAAAATATAGAGGTTTGATGGATTATCTCAAATCTAGATCTGAAGATGACAATGTACCCATTGGTAAAATGGCCCTGGGACTGCAGCATCTCCAGTTTCTCAGCTCATGCCCTCTCTCCAGCAGGCTGGGGAGAACATATATGGTAAAGTTTTTTACGCCACGGCAGTCAGGGTAGTGGGACTCGGCCAGGCAGGCACATAGAAGTGCTGGGGCCCTTTCTGGCCCTGGGGTTAGGCAGCATGCCCTATGGTCCTGGGTGCCTGTGGGTGCCTGTGGCTGTGGCCGGCCTGAGTGAAGTTGGCCCAGGTCCTGGGTGCCTATAGCTGGCCAGAGGGAGGGAAGCCTGGGTCCTAGGTGTGGGGCAAGGCAGAGGCAGTTAGAGCAATCAGACCAGCAGGGGAGAACTTAGGGATGATCAGGCAGGTAGACAGAGGTGGTTAGGGGTCACACATCCCCGAAGGGGTCCCTGATTGGAGTAGGTGCAGGCTGGGCTCAGGGAACCCCCCTCCGTGCACGAATTTCGTGCACCGGGCCACTTGTTTTTCATAAAAACCTTCCATCTAGACCCCACTGGGGTGTCTCATTCTCTAAGGTCATCCATGCTCACTTTGGCTTCAATAAATCTCCTGTACTTTGTTAAATCTTTTCTTCTTGCTCTCGAATCCTTTCTTGTGTGGTGACAAAAACCTGGACCCTGGTATTGGGTCCGGGCTCCCCTTGGCCTCCCTGAGTGCTGCCTGGCATCAGCTTAAATGCGGTTAAACTTTCTGGGCACTTCATTCTGCCAGAGGTAGGGTCTTCCTCTCCTGGAACTGGTTGCTATGCAGTGGGAACAGTTGCAGTTTGGGCTTTAGCATTTATTTATTTTTTTTCCAGAAGGAATGCAAACGATGACTCTTAAATCCTGGCATCTTTTGAAAATTGAAGTTAACTTGCAGCTTGACACAATAGAAGAGAATTTAATTCCTTTATAGTCACACTGAGGAAATACTGTACCATTTGCATTATTAATTCCCTGAAACATTTTTTTTAGCTGACAGATTAAAGGTTATTTTTAGTATGGAAAGCAAATACCATCCCCGAATTATTCATTAACTCTGCTTGGTGGGCTATAACTATCCATATAATCAATTTAAGTTTAACTTTCTTTTTTTAAAATATATTTTATTGATTTTTTACAGAGAAGAAGGGAGAGGGATAGAAAATCAGAAACATCGATGAGAGAGAAACATCGATCAGCTGCCTCTTGCACACCCTCCACTGGGGCTGTGCCTGCAGCCAAGGTATATGCCTTGACCAGAATCGAACCTGGGACCTTTCAGTTTGCAGGCCGATGCTCTATCCACTGAGCCAAACTGGTTTCGGCAAGTTTAACTTTCTTTAAGTGGGAAGGAGCATGGAGTTAGTAGTACTTATGTTGGTGGTGGCAAGAATAGCACCAGGTGTTAGACCAGTGAGGTCAGACTGGACCTTGTTCAGCAACCTTGGTACTTGAGTTCTGGCTAGGAAATAATTCAGATCTAAGGATCAAAGTATAAGGGAAAGTTCATTTAGAAAGTCATAGATATAGAAGTAAGTGGTAAAAAAAATGGGCTCAGGAAACAAGTTACATAGGCAATGGAAGGGCCCTTGGAATTTAGGAGAGAGAAGGAAAAAGATAATGCACCTGTTAGTGACAGGGGAGTGAGGGTGGGGGAGCCTAGGCACATTACTGGGCGGGAAAGTGTGCTGGGTCCTCCATCCTAAGGGCTTTCAAGGGTAGAGATTTTAGTGGGGGTTCCAGGGAAAGGATCTCAATATTCATCAGCTTTCCAGGTGTGTCCTTTCAGGGTCATGGTCTCTCCTGATTGGTTAGCTCCATAGCAGGAAGACATTAGTTAGTACTGTTAGGCCTGAGGTCAGCCATTGAGTCTCAGGTTTGGTTTTGCTGTTTCTCTGGGCCAGAGAAGTACAACTGAGGCCTAGATGTTATTTCTAGGGAGGAAAGGTCAGGGGGTCCAAAGCAAATGATGAGTGATATGCTAAGGGAAGAAAGATCACCCTGGGGATGAGGTTCCACCCTGTCACTGCCCTCTGCTGGGCACTCAGGGCTTTCTGCCCTGGTAACTTTGTACCTGCCCCATTGTCCTTGCTCTGCTCATGTCTGACTAACTGCCTACCACAGTCATAGCTTGAGGTTTGCATTTATGGAATTTAAAGTGTCTTCTTACTTGATTTTCTTCTTCTTTTCTCTCTTACTTTAACAAATTAAACAATATATTTCTGCTTGGGCATAAGGCTTGAGTGTCTTAAACTTGGTGGGGTGGTTAACATCCTGGTTCCATTCAGCTATAAAAGTTGCTGAGAGAACAGACTTCTGATTCCTCTTGGTGACTTTTGGCCAGAGCTGTTAACTATTTGAACATATGGATCTCTTTTAAAGGTAAAAATAAAAATTTACGTCTATTTCATATTAGAAAATTATATCCTTACTAGCCTTTGGTGGAAAAATTCATGTGTAAACATGAATTCCAGAACCCCTTGGTTTTTGGCTAGGAAATCTGGGGTAGGTATTAAGAAAACCAAATGCCCAATGGTTTAACTAACTGGGGTGGTCACCAGGAAGAATTTCAAGGGAGGTTCCCTCTCTTTCCTTCCTGGATTAAAGGATACACATTCTCCAATGAGCACCAACTTGGGCTTCTTTCCCTGACATTTCCCTTTGAAAGCCCCTGGGGTCTACAGCCAATGGGTGGCATTGTTATAGACTGTGCATAATACAGATGTAAAATGATTCATGGCCGAAGTGGGTGGGTGTCCCCAGAGGGCCTTTTGCAGAAGACTTGAGATTGTTTTTAAAGCTTCATCAAGGAGCCTCACAGAGCCCTCGGGAGGCCTGTCAGCAGTTATTTTTTTATTTAGACCACCACCCGCCAAGCCCACATTACCCAAGGTGAAGCTGCGGTTAGGTGGCTCTGGCAGCTTCAATTTTTTAAAATGTCAACTTCCCTGTGACCTATTGGAAGGGCCTTTGTGGTCACTGGGGCCAAATTAGAAGGAAGTATTGGCTGTATCCAGAAATGGGGAGCTTGGAGGTGACGGCAACATGGTAGTTTTTCCTCTATTTGTCCACAGATTTCTCCTATCTGGACCCTTGGACAGGCTCTCTTCTTCTGGCGGTATTCATAATAGGTCACTGGGCTTTCCCTCTGTGGTTGAGCCCTCCTGGTCCCAAAGCAAAACCACCCTAGAGACACAACAGAGAGTGGATACACTTACTTGGAAATGGCCTCCATGGCTATGTCAATTCTCAAAGTGCAGGAAGATCAGCGCAATTCCTCTGCAAGTAAACCCTTTGCCAAATGTGAGGGCCAACACTTCTTCTGGGAAAGGAGCTCGGTCATCCAGATCTGAGGGTGTGGCTGTGGAAGAGGAACAAAGCTCCAGGATTGGTAGGAACAGACCCTGCTGGGTTCTGCCTGCAATGCATGGGAGGTATGTGCAACCCCAAGCATCCCTCATTAGGTAAAACCAGCTTTTGCCATCACTAACCCCAGCTTCCTGTTTGGGAGCAGCAACATAATGGACCCTTTGTCGTTCGTTTGTTTGACTAAGGAATATAATTCTGCTGTGTGGCTCCCAAAGTGGAAAGATAAAATTCAGACTGTCAAGAACTGTCAGTTTTTTTCAGGCCACAGGAAGTGGGACTGAAAACAACACACGTGTTTCTAGTTAGTTTTAAGTCTGATTGTAAGTAAATGACCAGAAAACTTTACTAGCAGTTGTGAACCTGGGAAGGCAGGAACCTCCTCTGCTCTGTCAGGTAAGGGAGGGACCTCCCAGGAGCTGAGCCTTGGCTAACTTTGAACTTAAGAGCGAATTTATCTGAGGCATCGGCTTCAGCAAGTCAACTAGGAGCCAGCGTTTGGCAAAGTGGGAAATGGAGCATTTTGGGAAAAGAAACAAATTAGCCTTGGCACTGCACCTTGACTTTTTCTACCCCAGTTGTAGAAAAAGTCCCAGCAAATGGGCCATAGAATTCAGAGAAGAATGGGACCGAGGAAAAGAAAAGCCTTGGGAATGTCAAGCTAATAGTTTGGTCCAAGACAATAGGTAACTTCATAGTTAGAACATCCTTATCAATATACTAACAAAATTATTACATCTTCTTTATGTGCATGTTTGCTCTTAATCTTATCTGGGATAAGAATTGGCTCAAAAGGAGACTTGAGAATGTTCAGTGACATCTGTAATTAGTATTTGAAGCTGAGATACTTAACCATAGAGCATTCCTGCCTAAAGACAGAAGGAGGAGATAGATGGCCACTCTGAATCTTTATCCAGCTATTTAGAAACAGCAAGCATTCAGAGCAGGTATCATGAGATGCCACTATAGCAGGAGCAGAGTCAAGAGGTATTTATTGGAGAAGGTCCCTGTGTTTTACGGCATTTCAGTTCTTACCATTTCCTGCTGTTCTCATTGGGTCTGTGAGAAGACTTGTCTAGCATGGCACAGGCGGGTTGACATAGCAGCCAATGAAGGAATACTTAAAAATATTTTTTAAAATAAATACATTTTGCTAATCCTCACTTGAGAAATTTTCAGAGAGAGTGGAAGGGGGAGAGACAGAGACAGAAACATTGATGTGAGAGTTTGCAACCAAGGTACATGCTCTTGACCAGAATCGAATCCATGATGCTTTAGTCTGTGGGCCAATGCTCTAACCACTGAGAAAACTGGCTAGGGCTATAAGTATTTTTAAGTATGCTTTTACTGCTTTCAGAGAGAAAAAGGGAGAGGGAGAGAGAGGTAGAAACATCAAGGATGAGAATCATCATTTAGCTGCCTCCTGCATGCCTCCTACTCGGCATTGAGCCTGTAATACAGGCATGTGCCCTGACCTAAAATTAAGCCATTGACCTCCTGGTTCATAGATTGATGCTCAACCCTGAGCCACACCGAATCAGTGGTTGTGGATTACTGTTAAGCTGAAAGAGTAGCTTTATACCTGGACCACAGGTACAACTGAGCCTCCTCTCTTCTCCTTTCCAAGTTTTTGTTATCAGGACTTAATGTTGGAAACTGTAGAGAAATAGATCTAGTCTTTCTTTCCTTCCCTATGCCTCCAATTCAAATTCAGCTTCATAGAATTTCCTCAAAGAATGACACCTCCCCACCTTGGAGTTTAACTCTCCTCCTTCGAGTGCCAACAACTCTAGCAGTCTTTCAGTGACATGAGCCCAAAGAATCCACTTCTCACCTAGTCAGTGAGAGGCCTCTGCAGCTCCCTTTCACTGTGTTGGGCAGCAGAATACACTGGGAGATGAGTGAGGCTGGAGTGTCCAAGTGCAGGTCTGGAGCCTGGCTTTAACATTTACTAGTTGTGTGATTTGGGGAAAGACATTTAACATGAATAAACTCTCTGAGTTCTAGTTTCCTCATTTGTAATAGTGTAATTTTTCTTTTGTATAGAAAATAGGCATTTGGAATTATTATTAGAAATATGAAAAACAGATGATAAAATCTCAGATAACAAAGGAAAAGAAAGAAATCATGCTTTTTCTAAGCAGAGACCTGACTTTGCCTTTCCTTATTCTCATAAGGATCTGAGAGTTATCTTAATTTGAGGATGTGATACAAATGGAATGTTATTTAAAAAAAATTACAAAATTATAAAACCATAGAGATGATTTAGCCAAATTCCCTAGAACTTTTGTAGGCCAGAAGAGAGTAGCAAGAACTATTCAAAGTGATGAAAAGCAAGGACCTACAACCAAGATTACTTTACCCAGCAAAGCTATCATTTAGAATTAAAGGACATATAGAGAGCTTCCCAGACAAGAGAAAAGCTAACAGAGGAGTTCATCACCATCAAACCATTATTATGTGAAATGTTAAAAGATTTTCTTTAAGAAAAAGAGGGAAAAAAAATAAAAATATGAACAATAAATAGCAATAAAAACATATCTATTAATAATTGAATCTAAAAATAAAAATAACTGAACAAGCAGAACAGAAACAGACTCATAGATATAGAGAACATTTTGATGGTTGCCTGATTTGAGGGGGCGGTTGGGAGATTGGTAAAAAATGGTGAAGGGATTTAGAGGTACAAATTAGTAGTTATAGTATAGCATTGGGGTTGTAAAGTACAGTATAGGGAATATAGTCAATAATATTCTAAAAACTAGACATGGTGTCAGATGGGTATGAGATTTTTGGAATGATCACTTAGTGAATTTTATAATGTTAATCACTGGTCTGTACACCTAAAACTAATATAATATTGTTTTTCAATTGTAATTGAAAAGTAAAAAGATGATTTTAAAAGTTCCCTAATTTTATTGAAGTTTGGATTGAGAAATTTAGTCTCTTTCAGAGTCAAATGGCTAGCTAGTAGCAAAACCAGTGCTAGAGCTCAGTTTTCTACATTCTTAGTTGAGTGACTGTACTTCTTGGAAAATGTAATTGCATGGCAATTTTAACCTGAAATATAAATGACAAAAACTAATATGATTACAGTGAAACTTTAATTCCAGTTTTAGAAGTTTATATACTATTGTGATTTTGGTGTCCATACTCTGTCAACATAACTCCCCTTTTAATTTCTGTTTATCTTCTTAGGAATGTGTGAGTCTCTCTCTCTCTCTCTCTCTCTCTCTCTCTCTCTCTCTCTCTCTCTCTGTGTGTGTGTGTGTGTGTGTGTGTGCGCGCGCGCGCGCGCGCGCGCGCGTATTCCTTTTATAAAAATCACTCTAGAAGGACAAGAAATATCCTGATTGCAACCTGATGAATCCATATGCAGTTTAAATAATTTAAATAAATGCATTTAACAATCTCTTTGAACAGGGCCCAGTGATAAGCATTAATGCTGCTTTAGAGGAATTTATAATCTGGTTGGGAATTTGACTTCTGAAAATAACTTCTCCAAAGTAGATTCTGATTAGTGTCATCCTAGAGGTAGGGACTAAATGCTTTGAGTGGTTCAAAGAGAGGGAGAACTATATTTGTGAAGATGGGGCTTGGTATGTAATCAAAAGAGGCTTCACAAAGGAGGGTGTCTTTGACATGACCCTAAGGGATTGTTAGGATTTCAACAGTTGGAGATGAAGGGAGAGGTTTTTGATGCAGGAGGAGCATGAGATGGATGACACCTGTCATTACAGACTTTCAAAGCTAGGGTTGTCTGATACTCTTCTCATGCAGCAGGCAGCCAATAAACGTGTGTGGATTGATTGATACTCTACCAGGTCTGACACTAATTTCTATATTTGGTATGAAAGGCTCACATGTGCTAAGAGATCAGGCTGTGGAGCATGACAGTCATCTTCATAAAGGTCTTTGCTGCTGTGCTCTGCCTCTGTAGCATACTTAAATGTCTGACATAGAGATAGTTGTTGTTTTTTCCTCTCTCAGAACACGCTTAACTGTGGCCCACATCAGTTGTAGGTTTAAAATGATGGTGGTGTCCCACTTCTCTCAGCAAAATCTCAACCCAAATCCTAGGGGTTTTAACATGATCTTCTCCAGGCTGGAGCCTCCTAGTGCCCAGACCTCTTGGGTTTAGTCAGAGTATTAATGGAAGTAGGCTGAGGTTTTGCCTGGCTCTGGGACATCAGAATAGCCAGATAAGTGAATGTTCTGTGCCTGTGGCAGTTTCCTCTCTTGGTCTTTCCCCAGAAGTCTGTCCCAGAAACCCATTGGGCAAGTTTTCCCAGTGTACCACCCTTTCCAGAGCAGAACTGGCAGCTGATATTCTTTCCTTGAAACTAAAAGCATAGCCATTGTCTAGACCAGGGTTTCACAATCACAGTGTGGGAGTGTATTGGTGAGTCCTGTCAGTTGTGATTGTGCTGCAAGAAGAAAGCTATAGCAAAGGCATTCAGTTTAAAATCACTTATCTGAAAAATTAGAAAGGATTCAATGTTTTCCCATAGTAATGTCACATTTATTCCCATGCAGCAGTATGATTTCTGGATTACCACACCGCCACCACCCGGGCACATGTGGGCCCACAGTAGTGAAGCATCTCATGAGGTCATCTCATGAGGCATTTTCCTGTGGAACAGAGGCTGGAGATGCTGGCTTGGTGTGTGCACAACTGAGGCAGGTCCTGATGTTCTGAGCACAGGTTGGGGAGCCATCTGTGTGGGTTTTTAATGACTCTGCTGAATTGTGGCTCCCCAAAGATATAGCCAACCAGGACCTCAAAATTTGTCCTTATTTAGAGTAAGGGTCTTTTTTTAAAAAAATATATTTTATTGATTTTTTACAGAGCGGAAGGGAGAGGGATAGGAAGTCAGAAACACCGATGAGAGAGAGACATCGATCAGCTGCCTCTTGCACGCCCCCTACTGGGGATGTGCCCGCAGCCAAGGTACGTGCCCTTGCCGGAATCGAACCTGGGACCCTTCAGTCTGCAGTCCGACGCTCTATCCACTGAGCCAAACCGGTCTCGGCTAGAGTAAGGGTGTTCGCAGATATAATTAAGATAAAGATAGGGAGATGGGATCATGCTGAATTAGGGTAACCTTTAAATCTAATGACAACTATCCTGATAAGAAACAAAAGAGTAGCAGGTGAGTGCCATCAATGACTTCCATTAAAAACCCTCCAAATCTCGTCAGCCATGCCTTGTTGAGTTAGGGTTAGACAGGGCAGCCACACTCATTTACACAATCATTATTTTTTAAATCCTGTGCTAGCTGCCAAGGATGCAATAGCAGAAGAGATGTAGCTATTGCCTTTTGAAGCTGACAGTCTAATCAGGTTTTGTGTGCTATTATCATAGGCCCAAACTTTGGACAATAGGGAATACAGGATGTGAGAGATAGCATTTAAATTATAGATGACAATCAAAACCTGGTTGGAGATAATATGAGTGGACCCTTGAAGCTTTTGCTCACTGGAAATTTTGTAGTTAATTGTGTCTTTACCAGAGTAATTACATTTCTGAGTATTTTCAGGTGCTACTCTTTCCACATAAGATGCGGTCAGTCAGCTGTGAAGAACCTGGGCTGGGAACAGAAGACATGCCCTGGTTTCTAGAGTTACAAATAGAGATACTATTTGTGTCTAATTGTGTCTCAGTTTCTGTATCTGTAAGAGCAGATAATAATATTTCTCTTTCCTCTTTACTGTTAAGTGAGTCAAAAATGGTTTCTCATGAAAAGAAGTGTATTCATTTCTTAGAGTCACTGTAACAAATTATCACAAACATAGCAGCTTGAAATAATAGAATGGGGGACAAAGGGAGACATCCTATGTAATAAAAGCCTAATATGCTAAGTGTCTGATCGCCATTCAACCAATCAAAGTGTAATATGCTAATGATATGCTAAAGCCGCTCAACTGCTCACTATGATGTACATTGACCACCAGGGAGCAGATGCTCTGACCAGTAAGTTAACTTGTTGCTGGGGTCTGGCCAATAGGGACTGAGTGAGATGGGCTGGACACGCCCTGTGGCCCTCCTGCTGTCCCTCCCTGGCCCCAGTGGGGTCTCTTGGCCTGGCCTGTGCACTCTCACAATCTGGGCCCCCCTGGGGGATGTTGGAGAACCAGTTTTGACCTGATCCTACAGGCCAGGCTGAGGGACCCCACTGGTGCATGAATTCATGCACTGAGTCTCTAGTCTGTAATACTTTCAACAATAAAGATAAATTAAAAACAAGACAAAACAAAAAACAAACAGAAGTTCATTCTTAGGACTGCTGGCAACCTTTGATTTCCCTTGGATGGAGACACATTTTAAAGTTCTGGTTGAACATATCTTTTGGGGGCCACAAATTAGCTCACTGCCATAAGTTATAGTTATCAGTCGATCTTCAAGGATTTATACTGCAGTAGTCCTATCTAGGGTAGTAAGAGTTAGTATTTTTAAAAACATTTTTATTGATTTCAGAGAGGAAGGGAGAGGGAGAGAGAAATAGAAACATCAGTGATGTGAGGGAATCACTGATGGGCTGCTTCTTGCACACCCCACATTGGGAATCATGCCCACAATCGGGAATTGAACCATGACCTTCTGGTTCATAGGTCAATGCTCAACCACTGAGTCACATGGTTTGGGCTAGTGAGTATTTTGATGCAATAGTTGATACAATTCTGAGGTCATATCTCTAGTTTAACACTTTGTGTCCAAGTATTGTCTGCTTAGGAACAAAATAAATTTGTATGTACCATTTTTAAGGTTGTTTGGAGTGTTTCAGATTTTTTTTAATAAAGAACCCCCCTTTACTTCAGTATTTTGTTAGCACCTTGAGAAGTTGGCTATAATAATTGCTCTTTCTCCCTTCCATCCCTCTATCTGCCTCAGGCCCAGTGACCTGGAAGAGGAACAAACTTGGTTCAGGTCCATCTGGGCACTAGACCTTCTCTCCCTGTAGAAGTGATTGGTGATTTTTAGCCAGAAATTTTAGATTTCTTCTGGCTAGATTTGACATGGTCATAAGAAAACTACACTCTTTTATTACTGACTTGAAAGGTTCCAGATTTTAAAAAAGAGGGGTAAAGATTTAAAAATTGAAAAAGCAAACACAATTGTAAATCACACCACCGTTATGAATCTATTAACTCTACTTTCTTTACAGTATCCTGTTTTAGATGTTGATGATCTCTAGGGAGAATTTCACTTCAGAAATCACAGATATTTCCAAAACTTCTTCTGGCATCCTATCTAATAAAAGAGGAATAAGCAAATTTGACCCTACCTTTGCTAAATCTATAAGCCATGCCCACAGCCATGCCCACCAACCAATCAGGAGCAGCTTATGCAAATAAACCCCAACCAAGCTGGTGCCACCACTGAGAGCAGGAGGGAGGCTTGGGTTTCCCTGGCAACAGAGGAAGCCAAGCTTTCTGCCTGACATTGCTGGTCTAGGCCTCCACTCAATGCTATAAAGTTTCAATTATAAAAGATACAGAAATGGCGGCAGTCATTGAGCTGGAGAGAACAGAGGCTTGGGTTTCCCTGGCAACAGAGGAAGCCAAGCTTTCCACCTGCCATTGCTGGCCTAGGCCTCCACTCAGTGCTACAAAGCTTCAAACAGAAATGGCTGCCGTCACTGAGCGAGCAGAAGGCTTGGCTCTGCTCCAGGCTACAAAGTTACAATTGTAGACATAAATTAATCCCAGATCCCAGGGCCTCCACTTGGGTCACTGGGGGGTGTGGCCGGCCTGCAAACCTCCACAGGCCCCTCTCCCAGGCCACCCCTCATCCCAAGGGAAGCCCCACCTGATCTGGGACACTCTTCAGGGCAAACCAGCTGGCCCCCACCCATGCACCAGGCCTCTATACTATCTAATAAAAGAGTAATTAGCAGATTGACCATCACTGCAACACATAAGAGGGCTGCCCCCATGTGGTCAAAGATCCTGTTCCCATGTGGACACAAGATGGCCACCACAAGGTGGCCACCAGGGGAGAGCCTTTGGGAGGAACCAGGCCTGCAAGGGAGGGCAGTTAGGGGTGATCAAGCCTGCAAGAGGGGCAGTTGGGAGGGACTAGACCTGCAGGGGAGGGCAGTTAGGGGTGACCAGCTGGCAGAGGTGGGAAGTTGGGGGAAAACAGGCTGGCAGGGGGACAGTTAGACATCAGTTAGGCTGGCAGGGTAGTGGTTAGGGTTTGATCAGGCTGGCAAGCAGAAGCAGTTAGGGGCAATCAGGGAGGCAGGCAGGTGAACAGTTTGGAGCCAGCAGTCCTGGATTGTGAGAAGGATGTCCAACTGCCTGGATCGGGCCTAAACGGGCAGTCGGACATCCCTCGAGGGGTCCCAAATTGCAGAGGGTGCAGGCTGGGCTAAGGGACATCCCTGCCCCCCCCCCGTGCATGAATTTTGTGGACTGTGCCTCTAGTATATAGATAATGATGATATTTTCAAGGCACACTGGGATAAATGACACTGCCCACGTCCATTTTATTGTTCATATTTTTTCTTCTCGTTCTTCTCCTCCTTCTTCTCCTTCTCCTTCTCCTTCTCCTTCCCCTTCCTCCTTCTCCTTCTCCTTCTCCTTCTCCTTCTCCTTCTCCTTCTCCTTCCCCTTCCTCCTCCTCTTCCTCCTCCTCCTACTCCTCCTCCTCCTCCTCCTCCTCCTCCTCCTCCTCCTTCTTCTTCTTCTTCTTCTTCTTCTTCTTCTTCTTCTTCTTCTTCTTCTTCTTCTTCTTCTAGAATACTTCAACATTTCATGTAATACTAGTTTGATGATGAGCTCTTTTAACTTTTTCTTGTCTGTGAAGCTCTTTATCTGAACTTCAGTTCAAAACTCTATATTCAGTAGTTTGTTTGCTTCCATTTCTTTCATTTGTGATATATTTCTTTGTCTTCACATTTTGGCTGCTTAACTGTGTTTGTTTCTATGTACTTCGTAGAGCTGCTATGTCTCCTTGAGTTGGTAGAGTGGCCTTGTGTAGTAGGTTTCCTAAAGGGCCCTGTAGTTTACTATCCCCAGTCACCTCAGCTTGACACTCTAGGTGCACCCCTTTATGTGCCGTGTGCACAGTCTTGTTGTAGTTGAGACTTGATTGTTATTGATGTCCCTAATAGGAATTGACCTCCAGGACAATTGGCTGTGAAGAGCAGCTGCAACTACAGTGGGAGAGCTGCTGTTCAGGAGACAACCCTGTGGAGCAAAGACTTGCTTCAATGGAGTTTTGGTGCTCACGGAGTCTGCTCCTTGAGTGTGTCACTTACGGATGTATAGAGTTATAATCTGGTATGGTCTGACACTGACCACTGTACACTGGCTCTTGGGTCTCCAGGGTGATGCAAAGTCAGCCACTGTCTGAGACCACTTGGCAGGGGTTACAAAGAGATCTGAATGTTCCTCCTATTTGTATAAGGTTTAGAAGTGTCCAGGAGAGGCCCAGCTGTGAAGTAAAGAAAGCTGGTGCTAGTCCTGGGTCTTGGGCCTTTTATTGATAGGTTTGGGGCACTCTGATCCAGCTTCAGCTTGTTTGAGAGATTTTAGCAAAGTCTGAAGCCTGATCTCAGGCCGTTCATATGCAAAAATCGCACACAGGTTGGGTGGGTTACAAATTGGATGGAGCAGGGTCTCAGAGAATCACCACAGTGAAGCAAACAGGAATGGCTGTCAGTCAGCCCTGCAACTGGGGAGGTCCCAGCATACGGACAATAACTTGAGTGAGTACCTCTTTCTGCGAGAAAGCCACCCCTAAGTTCCTGCCCCCAATGACAGAGAATCTAGTTCCTCCTCATTCGTATCTGTGTCCTCCAGAGCCTCGTCCTGGTGTTGGAGCTCAGAGGCAGTGGGACCTTGTAAGTTTAGTTCATGGGCCAGCACTTTAAGAGGAACAGCTGGGTCTCCAACAGCCTCTGTGCCATTGAGCTCCAATCCCAAATGGTTTTTATAGCCTGTATATAGGAACTTCTTTTCCCAGCTCTGGAAACCTGGGCCAGGGTTCTGGTGTGGGATTGGGACCCCTTGTTCCTCACAGAGGGCCTCCACAGAGACAATCTCCCTCCTAATTAAAAAAGCAGTAACACGGGTGCTGGTCCAGCCCCTTCTGCGCTCCACCTCTCCTTCCAGTCTCAATGTGCTTTCTTGTTTACTTCTCTAGTTTGTGGAACTTCCATTCAGCCAGCTTTCAGGTGGTTCTGGATAATGACTGCTCTGTATTTTAGTTTTAATTTTGATGTGGTAGTGGAAGGTAGTGAGTCCAGGTGTTTACCTATGCCACCATCTTGGTTTCTCCTTAAATTAACTTTTAAAAAGGAGGAGGTAGAGTTTTCCTTTCCATTGTCTATGCATCTTTCACAACCAACCTTCCTCTATAAAGTGAATTTAAGTCACTTTTGCTCACATGCTGAACCACCCTTGAAGCTTTCTACCTGGTCGGGTCAGGGAGTAGGCTTGGCTGGGCAACTAAAAAGGAGAAGCCACTCATTCTCATTGTTAAGAGTCTTGTTAGAAGGGCAGGAAGGCATTGTTAAGAACAAAAAGGCAGCCGAGACCGGTTTGGCTCAGTGGATAGAGCGTCGGACTGCAGACTGAAGGGTCCCGGGTTCGATTCCGGTCAAGGGCATGTACCTTGGCTGTGGGCACATCCCCAGTAGGGGGCGTGCAAGAGGCAGCTGATTGATGTTTCTCTCTCATGGATGTTTCTGACTTTCTATCCCTCTCCCTTCCGCTCTGTAAAAAATCAATAAAATATATTTTTTTAAAAAAGAGAGCAAAAAGGCAGCTCTATATAATGGATAAAAATAGAGTTTGGGAATAATTGCTCTGCAACCCACAATGTAAGATATGTCACATTTCTTTATTGCATTAAAATAAAATAATTTTCTATATCCAACCACCTGACTGGCAAGACTTCAATCTCAATTGTTTTTGTGAGTCTTCTTTCATCATTTGGAAGCAAATGAGAACTCCAGATCTTACCTGAACCAGGAAAACCAGGAGATTATTTAGCTTTCTGACTATTAGTTATACCTAAGATATTCAATTCTCTTTATAACATGACAGCTCTGGTAGAGGCTTCTACTACTACCATGTTAAGCCAGATCCCTACTTGGTCCTTCAGGCACCCATGTAGTAATGATGTGTCTCCACGATGTGTTAAGATCAACTTCTCTGGCTTTCCCAGAAAGGAATAAACTATATGTTGAGTACTTAATGAGTATCCGGTATTAAATGCCAAATACTTTACATACATCTGTTCATTGAATATTAAGAATAACACTGTGAGGCAGGTATTATCATACTTTATAGTAGGTCAACTGTAGAGTTTAAATACATTTTCATCATAGAGCTAGCAAATGAATAAATCCAGAAGTTGAATCTAAGTCTCTGATTCTTAAGTTCACTCTATTAACCCATATAGTTAATAAGGGGAAAAAAGATGGAGTACTTTATCCTGTTTTGTAGGATTATTTTATGCAAATATTCAGAAAATTAATATCTGTATAACTGCTAATTGCCAAAATCCAGATGGTAGGAAAGGTAGGAAAGAAGAGGGAAAGTGGAAAGATACTAGGATACATAGATACACATGCACATTCCATGCTTCTTGACTTAAGCCAGCCAATGGAAGAAATAAATAGAAGTGGGTTATTTGAAAGACAGTAACTTTACAAAGATTTTCAACAATTCTTCCAATAGCTGTTGCTTATAATTACATCTAGAGAAAAAAATGTGAGCACAAATTGTGTCTGGTAAAGGTATCTACTTCCGTGGGGTGGGGTGGGGGGGTTGAGGTGGTGTGTGGTATGGAGGGAGGGTTTAAAAGAGCCCTATTCAATTTGCTTCAGTGGATAGAGTGTTGGCCTGTGAACTGAAAGGTCCCAAGTTTGATTAGGGTCAAGGGCACATGCCCAGGTTGTGGGCTCGATCTCTAGTGGAGTGTTTGCAGGAGGCAGCCAATCAATGTTTCTCTCTCATCATTGATGTTTTTATCTCTTCTTCTTCCTTCCTCTCTGAAATCAATAAAAATAGAATTTTTAAAAAAGAATAAAAGAATAAGAGAAGAAAGATAAATAAAATCTGAAATGCTTATTTTCATTATCATTTTTCTGTTTAATCATAAAGGGTTCTTCATTGAAAATGTATTTATCCTTGGTAGTAAATAATAAACAAAAATGATTATGGAAATTATATGATAATTAAAAATTATCTCCCAAGGATATTTTAAAATTGATTTTGAGTGAGAAAGGAAAGGAGAGAGAGATAAAGAAGCATTGATGTGAGAAAGAAACATCGATCAGTTGCCTCCCTCATGCGCCTAGACTGGGGACCCAATCCACAACCTAGACATGTGCCCTGACAGGGAATTGAACCTGCCACCCTTTGGTACATGGGATGACACTCCAGGCAATGGAGCCACACTGGCCAGAGTTCTAATTCTTTTTTTAAAAAATATATTTTTATTGATTTTTTACAGAGAGGAAGGGAGAGGGATAGAAAGTCAGAAACATCGATGAGAGAGAGACATCGATCAGCTGCCTCTTGCACACCCCCTACTGGGGATGCACCCACAGCCAAGGTACATGCTCCTGACCGGAATCGAACCTGGGACCCTTCAGTCCACAGGCTGACGCTCTATCCACTGAGCCAAACTGGTTTCGGCCAGAGTTCTAATTCTTTTAAAAAATTTATTTTTCTTGTTGAAAGTACTACAGATGTCCCCCTTTCTGCCCCTCTCCACTCTGCTCCCATACCCTCCCCAGGCCTTTACCCCACTGTGTCTCTGGGTTATGCATATAAGTTCTTTGGTTAATCCCTCCCCCCCCACACACACACACTTCCATACCCTCTCCCTCTGAAATACATCAGTCTGTTGCATGCTTCAATATCTCTGGATCTATTTTGTTAATCAGTTTATTTGGTTCATTAGATTTCACATTTAGGTGCAATCATGTGATATTTGTCTTTCTCTGTCTGGCTTATTTCATTTAGCATAATACTCTCCAAGTCCCTTCATACTGTCTGAAAGGGTAAGAGATCCTCCTTTCTCAAAGCTGCATAGTATTCCACTGTGCAAATGTATCATGGTTTTTTTATCCATTCATCTACTGATGGGCACTTGGGCAGTTCCCAGATCTCAGATATTGTAAATAACGTTGCTATGAACATTGGAGTGCATCTATTCTTTCTAATTCTTTCTAATTGGTGTTTCAGGCTTTATAGGATATGTTCCTAGACTGGGATCACTGGGCCAAATGGCAGTTCCGTAGGAAACTCCACACTGTTTTCCATAGTGGCTATACCACTCTTCATTCCCACCAGCAATGTACTAAGGTTCCTTTTTCTCCACATCCTCACCAGCACTTGTTTGTTGATTTATTGATAGTAGCCATTTTAACAGGTGTGAGGTGGTATCTCATTGTTGTATCTCATTTGGTATCTCATATGACATCAAAAAAGACTCAGAATAGCCTCAGCAATCTTGAGAAAGAAGAACAAAGTTGGTGAGATCACAATACCATATATTATGGTTTATTTTTAGTTTATTTTTAGTTTATTTTTCTGTATGGTGTAAGTTGGTGGTATAGTTTCAATATTTGGGCATGTATTAGTTTATTTTTCTGTATGGTGTAAGTTGGTGGTATAGTTTCAATATTTGGGCAAGTATCTGTCCAGTTTTCCCAACACCCTTATTAAAGAGACTGTCTTTACTCCATTGTATGCTCTTGACTCCTTTGTCAAATATGAATTGAGCATAATGGTGTGGGTTGGTTTCTGGGTCCTCTGTTCTGTTCCATTGACCTACATGCCTGTTCTTGTGCCAGAATCAGGCTGTTTTGATTACAGTGGCTTGGTAGTATAACTTGATATAAGGTATTGTGATTTCACCAACTTTGTTCTTATTTCTCAAGATTGCTGAGGCTATTCTGAGTCTTTTTTGATGCCATATAAATTTTTGAAGTATCTGTTCTAGCTCTGTGAAATAGGAATTGCATTTAATCTATAGATTGCTTTGGGTAGTATGGACATTTTAATTATGTTAATCCTACCAATCTTTAACACAGTATATTCTTCCACTTGTTTATGTTTTTATTTTTAATCTCTTTTTCAACATCCTGTAGTTTTCTGAGTATAGGTCTTTTACCTCCTTGGTTTTCTTTATTCCTAAGTATCTTAATTTCTTTTCTGCAAAGATAAATGGGATTTTTTTAAAGTTTCTATTTCTGAGATATCATTATTGGTGTATAAAAATGCCATCTATTGTTAGGTATTAATTTTGTATCCCACTCTATTGCTGAATTCATTTATTAAATCTAGTAGTTTTTTGGTGGAGTCTTTAGTTTTATTTAAATATATTTTTATTGATTTCAGAGAGGAAGGGAAAGGGAGCAAGAGATAGAAACATCAATGATGAGAGAGAATCATTGATTGGCTGCCTCCTGCACACCCCCTACTGGGGATTGAGTTTGCAACTGGGGCATGTGCCCTGACCAACAATCAAAATGTGTCCTCTTGGTTCATAGGCTGACATTCAACCACTGAGCCATGCTGGCCGGTTCTAGGGTTTTCTATGTACAGTATCATGTCATCTGTGAATATTGATAGTTGTATTTCCTCTTTTTCAATTTGGAAGTCTTTTATTTTTTTCTTCTTGTTTGATTGCTGTGGCTAGAACTTCCAGTACTAAGGTTGAACAAGAGTAGTGAAAGCAAACATCCTTGTTTTGTTTCTCTTCTTAAGGAGAATGCTTTTAGTTTTTCTCAGTGGGTAGGTTTGTCATATATGGCCTTTATTATGTCAAGGTATGATCTTCTATTTCCACTTTGCTGAGATTTTTTATTAAAAATGGGTCTTGGATTTTGGTTAAATACTTTTTCTGCATCTATTGATATGATCATATGATTTTTGTTTTTAAATTTGTTTATGTGATGTTATCACACTTACTGATATATGAATATTATACCAGCCTTGCATGAATGAAATAAATTCCATTTGGTCATGGTGTATAATCTTTTAATATATTGCTGGATCAAATTTACCAGTATTTTGTTGAGGATTTTAGCATCTATGTTCATCAAGGATATTGGCCTGTAATTCTCTTTCTTTTTAGTGTATCTGTTTTGGATTCAGATAATATCAGTCTCATAAAACGAGTTTGTAGGTGTTCCTTCCTCTGGGATTTTTTGGAATAATTTTAGGAAGATAGGTGTTAATACTCCTTTGAATGTTTGACAAAACTGCCATGTGAACCCATCTGAACCAGGTTTTTTTTTGTCTTCTTTCTTTCTTTTTTTCTGTGAGTTTTTTTATATTATTATTATTACTGCTTCAATTTCAGGTTTTATTATTATTATTGACCTATTCAGGTTTTCTGATTCTTCCTAATTCAGTTTTGGAAGACTATTTTCCTAGAAATTTGTCCAGGTTGTCCAACTTATTGGCATATAGTTGTTCATATTATTTTCTTAGTATACCAGGGGCCGGTGCACAAAATTTATGCATTCATGGTTGGGGGTGGGCCCTCAGCCCGGCCTGCACCCTCTTGCAATCCGGGAGCCCTTGGGGGGATGTCCGACTGCCAGGGAGTAGGCCTAAGCTGGCAGCCAGACATCCTTAGTGCTGCTGAGGAGGCGGGAGAGGCTCCTGCCACCACCACTGCATGCTCCAGCCATGAGCCTGGCTTCTGGCTGAGTGGTGCTCCCCCTTTGGGAGTGCACTGATCATGGGGGCAGCTCCTGCATTGAGCGGGATCAGGCTAAAATGAGCTTTCAGACACCCCCTGAGGGGTCCCAGATTTTGAGAGGGCACAGGCTAAGCTGAGGGACACCCCTGGTGCATGATTGGGACCAGGGAGGGATGCAGTAGGTTAGCCAACTTGGGAGAGACTGCAGGGACTCCAGGGGGTGTTCTGCCCGTCTCACTCAGTCCTGATGGGCTGGACCCTGCCCTTTCACCTCACACCCCAGCAGCAAGCTAACCTACCAGTCAGAGTATCTGCCCCCTGGTGGTCAGTGCATGTCATAGCAAGCAGTTGAGTGGCCTTAGCATATCATTAGCATATTACACTTTGGTTGGTTGAACAGATGACTGGGCACTTAGCATATTAGGCTTTTATTATATAGGATTTGTGGGGTCAGTTGTTATTTTGCCTCTTTCATTCCTGATTTAATTTATTTGGGTCCTCTTTGTTTCTTGATGAGTCTGGCTAAAGGTACATCCATTCTGTTTATCTTTTCAAAGAACCAGTTCTTAGATTCATTGATCTTTGTTTTTTTTTGTTGTTGTTGTTGTTGTTTTTAGCATCTATGTCATTTATTTCCCCTTTGACTTTTATTATTTCCTTCCTTCTTCTTACTCTGAGCCTTTATTGTTGTTATCTTTATAATTCTGTTATTTGTAGTGTTAGAGAGTTTATTAGAGTTTTTTTCTTGTTTCTTGAGGTAGGTCTGTAATGCTATGAACTTCCCTCTCAGGACTGATTTTTCTGTGTCCCATAGTTGTTGTGTGTTCATTTTCATTTGTTTCCAAGAAGTTTTAAAAAATTTTTTCTCCTTGCTTTCATTGGTAACCCATTCACTGTTTAATAACATGCTATTTAGCCTCCATGTGTTTGAATGTTTTTGAGTATTTTTATTGTAATTTATTTCTAGAATTATGCCATTGTAATATCAGATTATGCTTGATATGATTTCAATCTTGCCTTAAATATTTCTGTTAAGAAATCACCTGACATTCTAATGGTGCTCCCTTGTGAGTAACTTTCTGTTTCTCTCTTGCTGCTTTGAAGATTCTTTCTTTGTGCTTATTGTTTTTCATTTTGATTATGATGTTTTCTGGAGTGGGTATCTTTGAGTTCATCTTAATTGGAACTCTGTGCTTCTTGAACTTGTGTGACTTTTCCTTCACCAGGTTAGAAGTGTTTTCTGCCATTATTTTTTTTTAAACAAGTTATCTATTCCTTGCTCACTTTCTTCTTCTTGTACTCATATGATGTGGATGTTGTTACATTTCATGTTGTCCCAAAGTTCTCCTAAATGATATTCATGCTTTTAAATTCTTTCTTTTTGCTGCTCTAATTGGGTGTGTTTTTCTTCTACATTTTATTCAAAGTCACTCTGATTTGATCTTCTGTCTAATGTAATCTACTTTTTAAAAACAAATCTTTATTGTTCATATTAAAATTGCTCCTCTTTTTCCCCCACCACCCAGTTCCCACCTCACCTTCTGCCCTTACCCACCCACTGTCCTCATCCATAGGTATACAATTTTTGTCCAGTCTCTTCCCACACCCCCGATGCTCCTTTCCCCCCAAAAATTGTCAGTCCACTCCCTTTTATGCTCCTGATTCTATTATATTCACCAGTTTATTCTGTTCATCAGATTTTTATTTACTTGGTTTTTAGACTCACTTGTTGATATGTACTTATTGTTCATAGTTTTTATCTTTGCCTTTTTTTCATCCTCCTCTTCTTAAAGAACACCTTTCAGTATTTCATATAATACTGGTTTGGTGGTGATGAACTCCTTTAGCTTTTTCTTATCTGGGAAGCACTTTATCTGACCTTCAATTCTGAATGATAGCTTTGCTGGGTAGAGTAATCTTGGTTGTAGGTCCTTGCTATTCATCACTTTGAATATTTCTTGCCGCTCCCATCTAGCCTGCATAGTTTCTATTGAGAAATCTGCTAACAGTTGTATGAGTGCTGCCTTGTAGGTAACTAACTGTTGTTCTCTTGCTGCTTTTAATATTCTCTCTTTGTCTTTTGCTCTTGGAATTTTAATTATGATGTGTCTTGGTGTGGTCCTCTTTGGATTCCTTCTGTTTGGGATTCTGTGCACTTCCTGGACTTGTAAGTCTATTTCTTTCACCAGGTGGGGGAAGTTTTCAGTCACTATTTCTTCAAATAGGTTTTCAGTATCTTGCTCTCTCTCTCTTCTTCTGGTACCCCCATAATTCAAATGTTGGTATGCTTGAGGTTGTCCCAGAGGCTCCTTACACTATCTTCAACTTTTTGGATTCTTTTTTTTTTCTTGCTCTTCTGGTTGAGTGTTTTTTTTGCTTCTTTGTATTTCAAATATTTGACTTGATTCTTGCAATCCTCTAGTCTGCTTTTAGGCATATATATATATATATATATATATATATATATATATATATTTCAGTCAGTGTATGCTTAATTTCTAGTTGGTTCTTTTTCATATCCTTGAGGGTCTCACTAAATTTATTGACCTTTTCTAGGAAATTCTTGAAAAACCATATAACTGTGGTTTTGAACTCTATATCAAGTTGTTTGATTTTCTCCATTTCTTTCATTTGTGACCTACCTCTTTGTCTCTACATATTAGCTGATTACCTGAGTTGATAGAGTGGCTTTGTGTGTGAGGTGTCCTTTGGGCCCAGTGGCTCCACCTCCCCAGTTACCTGAGGTGGATACTCTTGGTTCACCCCTTTATGGGCTGTGTGCACAGTCTTGCTGTAGTTAAGCCTAGATTGTTGTTGGTATCACTGGACAGAGTTGACCTCCAGGACAATTGGCTGTGAGGATCAACTGTCCAGTTTCTCCCTGAATGAGTGTGGGTACCCAAATTCTCACCCAGACCTGGAGTACAGTGCAGTCAGGAGGTTTTGTTTTTCTCTGGAATGAAAAACACAGCTATCACTCACCTGCTTGAGCCCTCTCCATGAGCCTCCTCACCTCTGTCTTCCACAGTTCCCCTGGGTCTCAGTGCCCCACAGGATTGGCTGCACACACCTATGAGAGAAAGCTGCTCTCAGGTTTTGCCCACTGCCAGACGGTCCAGTTTCTCCTCATATGAGTCTGGGTTCTCTGAGTCTCGGCCAGAGCTGGATTTCAGTACAGTGGGGAGCTTTTGTTTCCCCCAGGTTCGAGGAAGCCAGCATGGCATTCATCTTGTGCACACACGTTTCTATGTCTCAGCCCCTCTGCCCTCTGCAGCTCCTAAGTCTGAGTGTCTTTTTTTTCTTTCTTTCTAGTTGTAGGATTTCCTCTCAGCCAGATTTCTGGTGGATCTGGATGATGCCCAATTTGTCTTTTAGTTGTAGTTTTGAAATTGTTGTGTGACGCAGCAACATAGGTGTTTACATATGCCGCCATCTTGTTTTCTCTCTTAATCTACTTTTGATTCCTTCTAGTGTATTCTTAATGTCAGATATGTTATTCTTAATTTCCAATGGATTCTTACTTATGGTTTATATTTCTTGTTTCATGCTGTTGTAGTTCCCACTAATTTTATTAAAATTCTCACTGATCATCCTTATAGTCATTGCTTGAACTCTATATCTGATAAATTGCTTGCCTCCATTTCTTTCTGGAGTTTCTACCTTTCCTTTTATTTGAATGTTGTTTCTTTGTCTCCCCATTTTTGCTGTTTCTTTGTATTTCTTTTTTCATATTAGAGCAAATTGCTCTGTCCCCCAGTGTGTATGTGTAGTGGTCTTATGCCATAAGTATTTTTGTGGGCCCCAGCAAGGCAGTCTTTTGGATCTCCTGAGCGGGGTGCTCTAGAAATGTCCCTTTTGGGGCTCTCCTGTTATAATTGGATATTGAATGTTCTCATTCCATTAATTGGGGGCGGGATTTCCTTTCAGGCTGGCTGACTGTGAGGCTCACCCCCAACCATGTCATGTGAGCTGTTGGGAGGATGCTAACAGAACAGAACAAAACACAACAAGCAAAATAAAAAAAAAATACAAAAACATAGACAAGACCTCTACAATAACATAAGCCACCACAAAATAAAAGATAATTAGGAAGAGACAAAGAAAACAACAATAGAAGAAGAGGAAAAAGGAAAAGAAAAAAGGGAAAGAAAGAGAATATAAAAGGGTAGAGATGAAAGAAAAAGAATAAATAATAGGAGGAAATGTTATAAAAAGAAATGAAGAAGGAAATAATTATGACAAGGAAAACAGAGGAGCAAGTATATAGACAAAAGGGAAGAAAAGGACAAATGAAGAGAAAGCACGAGAAAGAAGAAAAATAGGGTAAGAAAAGAATAGGGAAAATTAGATCTATGAAACAATAGAGAGAGACTGAAATAATAAGAAATCAATAAAGAAGAAAGATGAAAAAAGAAAAGTGTCATTCATCTCAGCAGAATTTAGTACCTCCTGGGAGCTCCTTTTGGATTCTGCTATTCTGCTGACTGAGGCTGTCTTGTCTGCTAATTCTGGATTTCCCAGGAGGTACTTAGGTGCTAACCACTGTCAGAAACTGTCTTTTGGCTTTCAGTAACCTGTTTGAAACTTTAAGCGAGCCAAAGTTTGTCTCTTTTTCCACAGAACTTGGCTGTGTGATGCAGGGGCCTAACTGTATTCTAAGGACAATTTGTTAGCAGCATGGGGCCCAGCAAACTTCCCCAGGTTCCGTGGGCTCCATCTCTGTCTGTCTTCATCTGTCAGCCAATTTTCAATCTTAATCACTCAAAAGTCTGGTACTGAAAGGGCTTTAGGTGGAATTATGAGTCTAAACCTCTGGATCTCCCATGAAGGGGCAGAGTTCTAATTCTTTTTTATTTTTTAAAATCCTCACCTGAGGATATTTTTTCCATTGATTTTTAGAGAGAGTGGAAGAAAGTGGGAAAGACAGAAGTATCGATGTAAGAGAAACACACACATCCATTGGTTGCCTCCCACATGAGCCCCAACCATGGGAGAAGCCTGCAACCAAAGTACGTGCCCTTGACTGGAATCAAACCCAGGACCCTTCATTCCACAGGCTTACCCTCCATCCACTGAGCCAAACTGGCTAGGACTTTGCTCTTCTTTACTGCTGAACTTCCCTTTCTTTCTTTTTCACCAACCCTCTACATCAACTCAGAAATCAACAAGCCATGTTGAAAACTTATTCAAAGCCATGTACTGTGAATCGTATGGCACAAAAGACACAATCCTACTGAGGACCAAATATGTACTTATCACTCTTGCCCTAAGAGGAGACCCAATGTCCTTCAGTAGGAGTTATGTACATGCTCTGTTCTCAGGAGCCTCTTAGTGTTCTGTTTGGCTTTGGAATAATTTAAAATGCAGGGTGTCCTTAAAGCCTAATGCAAATATATGTGGATTCATTTAGTGTAAAATTAAATTTATCTCAAGTGGTGGTTATGGAACTAGGCAAAATTGGTTTAGAATAAGTGAGAACCAAGGGGCTTTGCAAAAATAGCGTTGGTGGGAGACCCAAATGTGGTGATGTTGTCTGTAGCAAGTAGAAGGTGATGGAGAGCTTCCTTCAGAATCAACCTTGGGGTAAAGCATCAGATCATACTCGGGGCAGCTAACTCAGGAATGTTGGCAGCTATTCCTAGGCATGTCCTCCTCTCCTGGCATCACTCTTGATAGTTGGAAAGCATACCAGTAAAATGGCAGTTGCCAAAGTTTTAGGTCCTGACTGCTTCCCTGAGAAACAGGGAGTTATGTAGGCCCCAAATCTGCTAAGCATCTCTTAGAACAATTTCAGGGATGGTTCCCCTTGACATCACATCAATTCTTTGAGATGGAGTATAGATAAATGAAGACTGTGGGAGGACTCAATGATCAGAATGAAAATGGGCATCTTATCTTATACCTGGCCCAGGTGTGGAACAACCTTGTCTAAAGAGGCAGGATGGACATTGGCTTCAAACTCAATTGGATCCATGCATTCAAGTTTTGGTTTTGCCTCTTACTGTCTGTGAGACAATGACAGTCCCCCTCCCCCCTTCCCCTTTTCTATAGACTCAATTTTATTCATTCATAGGGTAAGTTGTCTAAGAATTAGAAATAATGTATGAAAAATGCCTGACACAGTAAGTTTTCAGTGAAAACTACCTATTACTGTTATTACTTTATAAACTTCCAAATAGCGATTTGTTGGTTCCTGCAGCAATTTCTCACTGCCTTAGGACTCTCAGAAGTTCATGTAGCTTAGACACTGTGACCTCCAACTACAGAAATGCTGACACAGATTGTGCTAATTGATAGACACCTTGATTCCCCAGTTGCCTTTCTGTGAGGAGAGGCGTGAGTATATTCATGGCCAATAAACTACATAATCTATTGCTAACCTTTAGAAGAAAACTATTTCCATTACAGTACTGCGGTTAAGGTTTCAAAACTGAAATTTGAGAAAGTAAAAGGAAATGTCCTATACACTCATATTTAGCATGGACTGTGTTGTCTCCGCCAGGCTTCCATGGCCAGCCCTGACAGCATCGCGGGGGAGAGTATGGAGAAGGCTTCCTTTGCAAGGTGCTATCAGGGATGATTGGGCTGAATCAGCAGTCTGAGAAATATTGATGTGTAAATCAGAGAGAAACTTTTTACCATGAACCTCATGGTGGCTTTAGTATGATTTTGACTTTGAAATGAGAAAGCTGACTTCTATGGAGTGCCCCCTGTAGGCATGGGGAACCACAGGCTTCAGAGACCCCGGGATCTCCAAATATGTGGATTTATTTTTTCCACACACTGATAACTTCTAGCTCTAATTCCTTCACATACTCACTTTATACATTTTTATTACTGACTGTGCTCTGGGTGCCCATTAAACAATGCACATGCACATACAGCATCAACAATAACAACCCAAACCATTGCTTGTACAGTTAATAGAAACCAAATGTCCCAGTAGCTGGCAACTCTACATATCATTTTTTTCTTCTTCCTACTGCTCTAAGAATGTCTCTTCCTGAGCTAATTTTCTTCCCTTTTCACTCCACTTTAGGCCCCAACTGTCTATAGTCTAAAGGTCTTTTGTCAAACAAGACCTTTAGACTATAAAGATTTAAAGATTTCCGTCTCCTCCAGGGTGAACTTGCCTGCCTTGTTTCATTACCTGCACTGTGTTCTTCACAGATGGGAATTTGACCTTCTGAAATTCCTGCTGGAGATTAAATACCAAGCCCAGCAGTCCACAGGAGAGTTAACAGACAGTTTCAGTACACACAGCAAGACCTTGAAGAGGGGTCAAATTATTAACTCATGGGAAAATTTAGATCGGATGGTCAAATGAAGGATGTAACTCACATTCTAATCAGCTTTTAGCACTGGTGTGTGTGTGTGTGTGTGTGTGTGTGTGTGTGTGTATGTCCAACTTTTGGTAAGCAGAAGATCCTACGTTTGGGCTTTTTCTGCAAAGTATATAAATGTGATTGGTTCCTTCTTTATGGAGTTTTATTGAAATTTTAGGAATTTTGGTCCCACTTTAGATAGCCTTGCTCCTGGCCCTTATTTATAATATCTCTTTTTGGTCTTACACAATGACTGTCAGGACTACTGTCTCTTTCCTCCTTCTTCTCCTCTTCCCTTTTGGCTTTTCAAAATCTCAGTTTTAGGTTTTTCCAGAAGTTTAAAATATTACATGGTGGTCAGTAAGCTAGAAGTTAATAAGAAACCTACTGGATACATCAGGCATACTTTCCATAACCCTGGGTTTTAAACTTTCAAAGTCAAAAAGTGGGAAAGCCAGGAATACAGTTGAAAACTCTGCCTTCATTTAGCAAGAGAATTTTCTAATAAATTTATTATTTTGTAAGTGAATAGAGATTGTAAGTTTCTAAACTTTCTGAAAAATCTATACATTTAATTGAAGATGTTTTGTAAATTGTTTCCTGATCAATTTAGATTTCTCCCCTAGTCCTTCTGTTCTTTCTGCTGCCTATCCTTGGGTAACTTGTTCCCTGATACAAGTTGGGGAAAATCTCAGAGAGAGGGAGAGAGAAAAATATAGTTCTGCTTTCTTCCCATTTTGGAATCTGTTGGCATATTCATGGGAATAGGAGACTAAAATTCTAGGTAAAATATGTTTGGGGGTAGGTATTCAGGTAGCATAATATAATGGTTAAGAGCAGCCTAGAAAAACATAGACTTGAATTACTTTGGCTAATTAACTAACCTTATATGACCATAGGCAAATTCATTAAACTCAGCTATACTTTTCTCATTTGTAAAATAGGAATAATATTAATTTCATAGGACTGCTAAGGGAATTTAGTTATGTATGAGAAGTCCTTAGCAATGTTTCCAACCTATTGAACATTTACTGAGCATTATTATTATTCTCTGCAATGCTCCATTAATTTGCTGCATACAGAACATTGGTGGCTCAATGGCAAACCATTCCCCATGCTCTAAACTTTATGTTCAGTGTGGCAGGATAGTTGAAGAATTTATTTCTTTGCAGGGGTTGGGGTGAGAAGGGTTTCTTTCCTTTTCTTTGTTCCAAGAGGCAGCAGGCTACTATGTAGATGCCCGACTTTATGGGTACAATCCATACTGCTCTGCCATTAGAGATAGCAAAACTTCAGGGAGCTCCATGCCCCAAGCTTCCTATTCACTTATGTACAGGAATTTGAGAACTAAGTAGCTTTGTCAGGGTGCATTTGGCAACTCACATAGGAAAAATACAAATGCATGTTTTTGAAAATTTCTGCAGTTTGTGAGCTATGCCAACCAAGCATTTCCGATTCTCCTAAACAAGTCTAGAACCTTCCATGGGAGCATTTGACATATCCAGAATGAGGAAGTGGTCACCTGATTTTTTTTTTTTCTAATTTGACCATTTTGGTCCAATCACTTGCTTTCTTCATATCTATTCAGGTTTTGCCCAGTCCCAAGAGCTGGTTTTCAGTCAGCCTCATATGAGAAAGTAATTATAAAACATTTCATGACTGCTTAGCCAACCTGATGGTGGGCACCTATTTGACCAGCATGGGGCTGTTCCAGAACGTTCTCAAAATTTGGCATCAAAAGAACTTTCTGAAAGTATGAAAGAGTAGGAGTAAGAAGTTCTATTCCCAGGAATTCTGGAGTCAGCCCAACTTGTGTCTTGGCTTCAGCCTAGAGACAGGTCAGTGAGAGTATCACCACCTAGTGCTGCACAGCTCATGAAGGCTTCACCCACACATGGCCTGGGAGTTTGCTGGGCTCGGTTGTAATGATACCAAAGACTTATTGTGCACTTTCTCCGTGCTAGAATTTATGCTAGGCACTCCAGTGCTCATCATGAAGCATCCATCTTATATAAAAACTGTTTGTTTGAAATTTTAACCCTGTTATTTGGCTTCTGTAAATGCTTGCTTGCTTAAATAATAAAGAAAATAAGACTACTCCCACTTCAGAGAGGCCATTAAAACTTCCAGGGATGAAATTATCAGCGCTGGCACCAGGCCAGGCCTTTGGTTGAGGTCTCAAGACCCCAGCACATTGGGGTTCTTTAAGAACTTGCAAAGGGGGCCGGAAACACCCCATATTTGGGAGACAAAGAAGGTAAAGACATATAAATAGGGAAAGTTCCTCCATGTTGCGGCCCAGAATTTGAGAGACATTTTCCTCTGGACCCTCATGTAAAAAAATGTAACTCCATCTCTCTTAAGTGTTGCTTGGTTCTTCTACGGTTTTCTGTAATAATCACACCCCGTGAGTTAACACTATTTACTATTTGAAGGTCAAACAGAGGATAAGAGGGCCCGAGTTGCTCACTATAAGGCAGAGATGGGGCTTTAACTGAGGTGGGCTGTACCTTTAACCAACATGCAGGAGGCAGGCCCTGGGGAGTGGGAGCCTCAGTAAGATTGGGACCAAACTCCAGATTTCTCATTCCTGGATGGTCCTTTTCCTGATACATGGTGCTGAAGGCACTTTATATTTTGGATTATTAACTTTAAGCATTCAATTTCATGCAGCTGGGAGCGATTAATGCGGAAGTGCCTGCGCTCAGCACACTTCACCAAGTGGGGCAGCACTAGCTCTCTCCTCTCTCCTCTTTCTGTCTCCTTTTGAAGCACCTCAGCCCTGGCTGCCCAGTAGAGGCTCAAGGTGGTTTTGGATAAAAGTTGAGGCCACTGCAGATGAAATAGGTAAGGGTCCCTAGGGGATGAGACCAGAAACAATATTTTCTAAAAGCTTCCAGGTGAGCCCAATGCCATGAGGGCTGGAAACCGCTCACTCAAGCAGGAAGGTTTGTGTTCTGAGGCTCCTGGATGGAAAGCCAGCCTTCTCCAGCGGGGCCTCTTTAAGTCTCTTGGTTAGGTAGGGCTCCTGGCCGTGGCTGCACATGAGAATCAATTACAGAGTTAAAAAATACCCCCGTCAGGGAGCCCGACTTCACACAAGTGAGCCAGGCCTGGGCACCAGCATGTTGAGGTCTACCATTGGTGCTCCTGGGCAGCTAGGGGTGAGAACCACTGGCTCAGTGCTGTCCTAAGCCAGCCCATGGGACCCAGGCTGTGCTTCCCCAGGCGCTCTCCCTCCTCTGCCTCCTCCTCTTCAAAGGTGGGTCACTTGAGCTGTGTTCAAAGGGCCTCTCGGAACTTTTTAAAACATTTTTTTTCTCCCCACGGGAGGACCCTGTATTGTTCTCTGCTGAGGGCCCAGAGGAGCTCCGAAGTCCACAGAAAGATTCAAATTCAGAAAAGATTCCCTTTTTATCAGCAGTCTCCTTGCTGCCTGCACAGAGCGCTGCATGGTGTGAGTTTCCCCCTTCTCTTTGTTTCGGGTTTTAATTCGAGGTTCCTGGCAGTCACTACAATGTCTCCGAGGCGGACGCTGGCCCTGATAGATGGTCGGGAGACTGGAAAACTGCAATTTCCAAACAGTTTCCTAAAATCTCCCTCTTTCTGGTTTGTCTTTTGCTCCCACTGTCGAACTTTAGGACTGCGGGTTTGCACAGTGCACTTTGCTGGCTTCCACCACGCCGCCCGCCCCTCCTCCAGCCCCTACCAATTAACGTGGTGCTGAGAGGCCCCGGGCACCTCTCTCTGGCCTCCCCGCCATCATCACAGCCTGGCAGCTTCAAAGCTCTCGCCATCCTGTTTCCGAATTCTCCCGAGCCCCTGCGGCCGGACTCCCCCGCCCAGGTCAAAAGTGCAGTCCGGGCGCTGAGGCAGGAGCCGGGCGGGCAGTGACCAGAGCCGCACACCCGCCCAGGGTTTCTCTCCCGCCCCCACTGCCTCCCTCTCCTCCCCCCCTCCTCCTCCAAATCCAATCCTTCCTTGGAAAGATAAGGCTCCTTCTCAGTTCCCGCATCCCCTTCCTCTGCTTCCCATTTCCTTCTATTCCAGACTAAGGCGGCCCTTTGTGAAGGGGACCGGGTTGGGGGGTTGGAGGGGGAGCGGGAAGGGGGGCTTTGCACAAATATTTAATCTTTCCAACCTGCCCTCTGCACCGCCTGTCAGTTCCAGGGTTGAAACCGCTCTGTTTGCTTTAGCTAGTAACAGGATACTGTTTTAGAAAGCGATGCAGAAGTCAGATTACTTATGAATCTGGCCTTTATTTTGCATGAATGCTTTTCAAGGCAACTGCAGATTTATTTTTTCTTCCTCACCAAGAATTATATTGCCAGTGGGGGCATGGTAGCAAGCCCGAAGTGGGGAGGGGGGGTTGTGGTGGGGAGAGGGGGCTAGTCTCCAGACTGCTTTAACTTTTTACCCCGTAGCTTGGAAATCTCAGCAGCAGGCACCTAGGAAAACAAACTCAGTCACAGTTTCACACGCAGTTTCTTTCAGACAAGATCTTCCCCTTCCTTTTTTGAAAATGTGATCATTTCACATAAAATGTAGTGTATCCCTATTGAAGTGTCTGTAGTACCTGTTAGAAATCATGTTAAACATACTGAAGAAAGAAAATGTAGAAATAAAATGATAGTGACCAATTTTTAAACCAGATTTGTGCCATGTGCTTTGGATATTGGTGCTACTTCTTACCACAACTGGGTATGGCAAATATGTTATTCCCACTTTTCAGCCTGGTAACCACATGGTGTGGCAATTTCAGGACAGTACCAACTTTAAATATTTTCCTTCAATGTCACACCAAATGGCATATAATATATCCTAATTATTTATAAAATGTGGTCCGATAGCATATTTCTTGTCTGAGTTCAAGTCATCTCTAAAACAGTGGAGCCCCTGGAAAGATGGGCTCCATGACAATCATGTATTTAGGACTTCTGGTAGAGTTTGGAGGAAAATAAGCAGTGAGGGGGAAAAAAAGTGCCCTTTAGAAATATTAGCTTAGAGTTCCAGGTTTTAAAATGCTACTGGTTATCCCAACAATGCAATAATAGGGAAAAGAAGTGAATTATGGGAGAGTATAGTTAACTATTATGCTGTTCTTATGTATGGTGGTTTTAAAAATATTAATTTGGGGAAATCTCATAGCACACTAAGTGAAAAGAGCAGGTAATAAAATTAAAATTATAATACCAACTTTATACAAAATAGAAAAGACTGGATGAAAAAATAAAAGTAGCAGTTATCGTTGAGTGCTGAGAATACATTGTTTATAGTTTTGAAAAGTATTTCCCATATGTTCCATAATGAATATGTATTTTTATTGTAATCAGAGCCCCGCTGATAAGGTTATGAAAACAAAAGAAAGGAAAATGCTCAGTACGCAGTGTTTTATTTGGGTTGTACATCAGTAAGGAGGCCCTGGTGGCAAAAATTGTTCAAGTCGTGGCCTCATGTAAGAAAATATATCCTTTGTCTTTTTTCTCCTTTTCCCTCTCCTGCGAGACTGTGCTTATTAGTGTCTGACCTTCTGTTCCCTGCCTTTATGCTCTTACAGAAGGATCAACTTAAACAGATGTGCTTGTCCTATCTGCAATTTAGAACAGTTTGTGACTCCCACTCTCCTGCACTGTGGAACGAACTGGATATGAGAGAGAAGGTAACTGAGGAGCAGAGGCAGTCACAGTGCTGTGTAGCTGGCTAGATCCCCAAAGGACCTGTGTGGCCCACCTGCTTCTGCTCCTGTTAGGATTCCCCTGGATCCTAAGATCTCCCAGGCAACAGCTCTTTGCAAGCTGATTGTGTGACTTTTCATTCCCTAACATCATTGCACCTACAGAACTGCTGGCAGCTTGAAGCTCCATGCAATGGCTGCCCTGAATGATGGTGGCATCTATAGCACTCCCTCAGTCTGGGGCGCTGCAAAGGAAATGTGAGACCTGAAAACCCTGGAGAATAACTCAGAAAGAATGGGTCTATAATGACTATTTGGTCTAAGTTGGAATAAACAATTTTCACATTTAAAAATTTTAAGTTAAAAACTGTACATTTTTTTTGTGGGAAAAAGTTTCCAGTTTTAAAAATCTAGAGCATGTCCTATACACTTTGGGAGAACAGAGAAAATATTTCTAGGTCTCCTAAAAGAATCTTCATTTCTTTTAATTCATCTTGAAGAGATTAAAATTTCAGTGAGAGTATTTCCTACCCTTTTTTCCTAGATTTTTCAGGGACCAGCTAGAGTTTGTGTTCCATCTCATTTGCCCAACGAAGTAGGTGAAGAACACAGATGAGAAAGAGCTCCAGAACATCCTCTCCCTCAAGGAACCAGGGCACAGTTCTTTCACAGAATATTGAAGATTCCTATGTGTGTGTGTGTGTGTGTGTGTGTGGGGGGGGGAGGGCAAGGTTCCTCTGATTCCCCACTGTGGCACTGTGGGTCTTGGGAGAGTCACCCTTTCTATCTCTCGGTGTCTTCTGTATAAGATGATTATCTTTCTAGACTAATAAAAGCCTAGGCGGTGTTTCACCCTTGCATCATCCAAAGATAGCCACCCCCGTGTTGTCACAAGATGGCCACCACAAGATGGCCGGCAGGGGAGGGCAGTTAGGGGGGACCAGGCCAGCAGGAGAGGGCAGTTGGGAGTCATTGGGTTGGAAGGGGAGGGCAGTTGGGGGCGATCAGGCCAGCAGAGGAATAGTTAGGCATCAATCAGGCCAGCAGGGGAGTGGTTAAGAGGTGATCAGGCAGCCAGGCAGGCAAACGGTTAGAAGCCAGCAGTCCCAGATTGTGAGAAGGGTCCCAGATTGGAAAGGGTGCAGGTTGGGCTGAGAAACATCTCTCCCCCACCTAGTACACAAATTTTGCGCACCAGGCCTCTAATATATATATATATATATATATATATATATATATATATATATATATATATATATGCCTAATATGCAAATTGCAAATTGCCCCACGGGAGTTAAACTGTGAGACCAAGTGCTTGCTATGCTGTGTGCTAACCACCAGGGGGGCTGGTGCAGAGTGAAGAAATGCCCTGGCCAGACGGCCCTGATTGACCCTGATAGCTAGCCAGGCCTAGGGACCCTATCCATGCCTGAATTTCATGTACCAGGCCTCTAGTGTTACATAATGTCCCAAGCTGCTTATGAGGAGAGGAGCACTCGAAATATTGTATGTGAACCTGATTTGAAAATAATATTCTCAATGTGACATCTTAATAGTATTCCTCCTATGATCTCATATGTATTCAATAGCATAAACAGCCAACATCAAGTATTTTTAAATGTCAACTATTATGTGCTTAGCATTGCAAAAGGGATTGTGGAAGATGGAGAAGTAAAAGACATGGCCAGGCCTCAAGGAGGTTACAGACCAGGTGAGATCACCAACCCTCGATGACCTCATTACATAGGACCCACCCAGCCATTAGGAAAGACCACAGAGAAAAGAGAGGAGGCTGTAGGAGCAGAGAGCCTTCATGTGGGCTCAGTAGGGCTTGAATAGGCTATGGGGAAGTGGCACAATCTCCGAGGTTTGGGAATACTAGGAGCAAAGACACCCAAGGGGAAATAGTTTATTGGATTCAGGAGGCATCAAGAAAAATGGTGGACCCAACAGAAACTATTGAGGAATAACAGGGAACAGGCTGAGGAGCTGGGGGAGAAGGTCCTCAGAGTCAGGCTGAGCTGAGTCCCCAAAGGAAGAATGTACCCACATAAACAGGTCTCTACATCCTAATATCCAACGTCTGCACAGTGCATTTGGTAAGTGGTTGATAATGTGTTTGCAAGGAGAACTGAAAATCTATTTCCAATGTCTTAGGAATAAAAAGGGAATATAAACCTTCGTTGTTACTTTAAAGTACTTTAGTTAAATAAAGATAACTTAGAAATCAGAGTAGGATTTTCCGCTTAAATTTCTGAGGGCATTAATTGTGGTATATTATTTGGAAAAATGCACTTTGATCCTAATTATTACTTATGGAAATACTAACTCAATATAACATTTGAGGAGAGAAAGCATGAGTAGGATTGCATGCTTAGAAATTTTATGAGTTTTGCAAAAAGGTAGATCAAATGGTAGGGCCAGCCAAGTTCCTTTCACCTTGAATTTCAAAGCACTCCTTTTTGGAACTGGTTTTTGTTTTGTTTTAAATCATTAACATTTTTCAGTTAAAGTTGACAATATTATAGTAGTTTCAGATGTATATTCTAATGATTAGACATTATACAATTTACTAAGTGGCCATCCCCATATATCTTGCACCCATCTGATACCAGATGAAGCAGGAAGTTTGGCTAAGAATTGGGATTACAGGTCAGATGAAAAATAGGACAATCATAATGAAAATGCATATTTATGGGCTTCTATAAGTACAGATTATTGATTTGCTGTACTTTAATAAATTCTGCATTTTCCAAATTTCCTTCAGCCATGTTTTAGACTCATTTTTCAAATCCTACATGAGTTTCAAAAGCTTTTTCCCCATGGTTTGTGGTGCCTATTAAATTGTCACAGGATTATGTTTGTTTAGACATATATGAAATGTTTATATTCTTTTGGCAGGTAGCAGTTCAGATTTTTTACAGTCCATGCCTGCAAGTGAAGCCAGTGGAATAAAAATGAGCCAACAGTAAAATGCAGGCAGTTGCCAACAACAGAGTATTCACAGATTATTTAAGTTCTATCACAAAGCCCATCAGTCTGATCAGTGGGGACTTTCTTCTATGTGGAAAACTTATTTGTAGGCATAACCATCTCTCCAACAAATCTTAATTTGGTACATCTTGAGGTCAGATGGCATTCAACCTGAACACACTAATTTAACCTAAAGTTATACACCACTACCTCAACTGCATCTGCTCCAGCAGAACAGAGAATGGACAAGAGAAAGCTCAGCTAGAACATAGTTATTCTGCATGGGGGCAGTAGAGTGGCCGTCCTGCATAGAGCAGAGAAAGCTGGGAATATCTCTTTGGGATTTGAGCTCTCCAGTCCACTTGTACCATGTATTAGAACATCTTTTAGCTAGTCAGGTCAGTCTCCTGACCAAAGTAATAAAATCTGTAGGTCTAAGATTGGGAAGAATTTTTTCTTGAGGATGTAAGTGTGGTTTTTAAAATTTATAGATTAATTTAAATAGATGCTGTAATACATGGAGAACTCTCTGGCCATTGAAAGAGCTGCAGCTACATTTATTTGATCCCATTAGAATGTCCATCAGGACTGTCCAGAGAAAACAGAATAATTCTCTCTGACAATGTTAAACTGAGGAAGGAGCATGTGTCAGATGGCCCAAGAGAAGAATGACTGTATGCTCCAGGACACAGGCCAGCAAACTTATTTTTAAATGAGCTGACACTTCAGAGCCATGGGAACCTTTTAGTAAAGAGAAATTTGTTTTATCTGGGGCTAGAACGTTTTGCAGGTGACTTTTCATGTCTTAACATTGTGCTTTTATGATATCATTGAAACAGAGTGAGGGTAAAGTCAAGACATTTAAATGGCAATAGTTATTTCCTTAAAAATGTAGCTTAGTATTCATTCTCCAACTCTGATAAGGAATATTGGGAGAAAGGGTACAAGATGACAGGAGCACCTTGGTGTCCATTACAAACTCTAGGGAGTCATTGCACAGTACCCTTGGTCCAGTTCCAGCTCATGAAACCTCGCATTCTTTTTCCCATTCAGACAGGTGCCTGCCCTCACAGTGTTCCAGCCTTACCTAAGATGGAGAGGGAAGCAGAAACAACAGAAAGAAGCCTGACAATGCAAATATTCTTAGGTTCAAAAACTACATATAATTAATGCAAATAACTCACAGTGTCCAGGACTTAATTTCATTTGATTCTGAGATCCAAGGACTTTACCCTTTTGTCTTGTCTTTAAGACTTTGTCCTCTCCAGTTTTCTCCCAGTCATTATTTGCCTCAGCAACAAGGAAACAATTTTTATAAAGACAGGTCCTTTAGTGAAACACCCACATCTTTAAAAAATTGGGTTCCCCAAGAGGTTGATCTGATTAGCTGTGTTCTCTCTGCAAGATGATGGTGAGCACCACTAACACTGTTCCATGCACAGTACTGGGGAGCTGTCTTGCCCACTTACCATGTAAATGACATGATCCTTTTCTTCTCACTGTTGCTGTTCTCTCTCCCCCAGAAAATGCTGCTGTAGCCCTTCAAATCTTATTTGAATTTAGAAAAAACTCAAGCATTTTTCCTTTGGTATATTGATTTCACTCTTTCCATTGTTTGGAATATGAAAAGTCATTGCAATTTATCATAACTCAATACTATCTCTCCTCCCCATACAAATGCTTTCCACTGTATTCACTGCATACCCACACACTGATGGAGAAGGGTATAGACAAGTCACATTAACACCACTGTTGGACCACTCTGCAGGGACGAGTTTGTCAACATATGCTGCAGCCATGATAAATTGACACAGTGCAGGTTTTGCCCATCTCAGTCTCAGTCTCCCAAAGGAAGTTTCTTACCAATAATTCATTCCTTCTTTCTCTAACAATTTTCTTGGCACAGATAATCACATCTGTCAAGTCTTCAGTAAGCAAAGCTATAAGAGAGAGAGAGGAGGTATCTGATTAGCTAAGACTTTGTTATTTGAGGTTTTCTTCACTTTGTTTCACTGAATTTTTGGAATAGGAGATTTGGAAGAACTTTGAGCCATATTCTTACTTTTTGTGAGCTTCTTCACAAGTCAAAGAATTCCTTTGTTTCCAGATCATCCATTTCTTGGATTTCTTGAAGTTTCAGAGGAATAGATCAGTCCTGGTGGGGTTTACAAAGTGTGTTTAGAGAAGACACAATAACAGAATGGTTCTTATGTCCTGAAGAAATAAACTAGATAGGATGGTACAATATTTTCTCTACTAAGGTTAATCTTATATAATAAGAGGTTAATGTGCAAATCGACCACATGGCAGAACAACTGGTTGCTGTGATGCACACCAGAGGGCAGATGCTCAGTGCAGGAGCTGCCTCTTGGTGGTCAGTACTCCAGAAGCCAGGTTCATGGCTGGTGAGCACAGCGGTGGTGGTGGGAGCCCCTCCCGCCTCCGCGGCAGCACTAATGTCTGACTACCAGCTTAGGCAGGGAGCGGGCATAAGCCATCAGTTGGACATCCCCTGAGGACTCCCGGACTGTGAGAGGGTACAGGCCAGGCTGAGGGATCCCTCCCCCCCCCCCCCCCCGCGAGGGCATGAATTTCATGCACCGGGCCTCTATTTTGACATATAAGATCTCTTGATATGTAAGTATAAAACTTGGTCTATTGTACCTTTTCAGTTTGTATGATACATTAAAATATATCCAAGGTGTTTTTATATACAGACATTTTAAGGTTTATGTCAAATCTTTGCCTTTATTATTTTGCTGTGCATTTCAGACATAATTATTTCAATTGAAAATGTATTAATATCAGCATTCTTTTCTGCTTGCCCATAAGTGGCAGCAAAGGCCTTCTCAATACAACATGACAAAAAAAGCAAATAAACATACAAGTCCAATATCACTTCTGCTGCAGATTGGGTTCTCCAGTAGCAGATCCTAAGATGGGTTTGGGGTACATGGTATTTATTAGGGATCCACAGATATGAAAGCAATGTGGCTGAAGTGGAACTGAGCAGATGGAAATGTCTGCCTCTGATACAGGCCACTCAAAGCCTCAGACAATAATGCCAGGAGCACGGTGGTACATATTACCCATCAGAGTTTCCCACATCAGCCCAAATGGCCAGGTTTATACCCTGCCTCACTCAGTCACTTGGTGTGGGCTGCCCCAGCGCTCACTAAATCAGACCCTGAAGGAAATGCCAGGTAGACTGTCTACAAACAAATAAATGCAGCTGAGGCCATCATCTCTTCATAAGCATTCCACCTCCATACCCACTGCAACCACCAATCAAAGACATAAAAACCCACACTATTCGATACAATTTCTATCTATTAATTTAATTTTTTTAAAGAATTGGGTAATGCTTGATGTTTACAAAGTGAATGAGATAGGCACTTGAATTTTTGCTGGTGGGAGTATAATGGGTTCAATTTTTGAGGAAAGCGGTTCCAGAGCCCTAAAGTAGTTCTTAACCTTTCACTCAGCGATTTCTCTTTCTGCACCTCTCCCAAGGAAATAATCGTGAACCCAGATAAAAATTTTTTACAAAGTGGGAGATTGTTGTTTTATTTACAAGAGAAAATTTGTTTCCAAAGAGAGAAAACATATAGAATAAAAGCCTAATATGCAAATCCAACAAATGGCAGAACGACTGGTCACTATGGTGCACAATGACCACCAGAGGGTAGATACTCAATGCAAGAGCTTCCCCCAGCTCATAGGCCCCAGGCCAGCCAAGGCAGGTGCCAGAGGGAACCCCAATTGTCCTGCCAATTGCCTCACAGATCAGTCCTGGTCACTGGTCAGGCCTAGGGAGCATGATTTTGTGCACTGGACCTCTAGTTGCCTCATAATTATGAATAGTCACACAAATAATTCCTCCATATAATGCAATACAGATCCATTAAAATCATACTTTATATCTATATATATAAAAGCCTAAGGGGCCATTACAACTGAGCAAATGAAACAACTGGAATGACCAGTCAACCTGTCACTATGATGCACACTAACCACCAGGGGGCGGATATTCAATGCAAAAGCTGACCCCTGGTAGTCAATGTGCTCCCATGGTGGGAGCACCATTCAGCCAGAAGCCAGGCTCACAGCTTGTGAGGTTAGCTGTGCCAGCGGGAGCCTCTCCTGCCTCGACAGCAGTGCTACTGAGCAGGGCTGGGATGAGCATCAGCAGAGGTGTGCAGGTCCCACCTGAGGCTCCTCCTGTGCCACCTGCTGTTTTGGCACTACTACATCCCCCAAGGGGTCCTGGATTGTGAGAGGGTGCAAGCCAGGCTAAAGGACCTCCCTCATACACGAATCTATGCACTGGGCATCTATTTATTTAATAATATCAGAAATACTTCCAAAACAAATTTTAGTTACCAATATGTAAACATTTCTGTTTAAAACTATGCTGTCCAATATGGTAGCCATTAGCTACATGTGACTATTTAAATCTAAATAATTAAAAACCTTTCACTCAGCAATTTCTCTTTCTGCACCTCTCCCAAGGAAATAATCATGAACCCAGAATCAGTTCCTCAGTTACTTTCACTACATTTCAGATGCTTTATAGTACCTTTATTGTGGCTTGTAATTCTTGTATTAGATAACACTTATAGATAACATTTCCATCATCTCAGAAAGTTCTAGATGATGGCATTGGAATAGAGGGAAAACAAACCTCAGAAACTCACCAATATTTTAGGAAAAATTAGTTCTTAATCATGTGATTACCAATGCTTATAAATCATCACTGTATATTTTTTAAACCTTTTAAAATAGAGATATATTATTTCTACTAGAGGCCAGATGCTCAAATTTGTGCCGGGGGGGTGGGGTCGGTTCCTCAGCCCAGCCTGCACCCTCTCTAATCTGGGACCCCTTGAGAGATGTTTGACTGCCCGTTTAGGCCCAATCATGATGGGATCAGGCCTAAATGGGCGGTCAGACATCCCTCTCACAATCCAAGACTGCTGGCTCCCAACTGCTCACCTGCCTGCCTTCCTGATTGGCCCTAAACACTTCTGCTTGCCAGCCTGATCACCCCCTAACCACTACCCTGCCAGCCTAATTGGTGCCTAAGTGCTCCCCTGCCAGCCTGTTTGCCCCTAACTGTCCTCCCCTGCAGGTTTGGTCATCTCTATCTTCACTCCCCTGCAGACCTTGTACCACCCAACTGCTCTCTCCTGTAGGCTTGGGTCCCCCACAATTGCCATTCCCTGTAGGCCCAGTCACTTCCAACTTCCCTCCTCTGCTGGCCTGGTCACCCCTAACTGCCCTCCCTTGCAGGCCTGGTCCCTGCCAATTGCCCTCCCCTGCTGGCTATCTTGTGGTGGCCATCTTGTGTCCACATGGGGGCAGCCATCTTTGATCACATGAAGGCAGCCATCTTGTGTGTTGGAGTGATGATCAATCTGCATATTATGCTTTTATTAAATGGGATAGAGGCCTGATACATGGATGAGACCAACTGGTTTGCCCTGAAGGACGTCCTGGATAAGATTGGGGGTTCCCTTGGGGTGTGGGGAAGCCTGGACAAGGGGCCTGTGGTGGTTTGCAGGCTGGCCATGCCCCCCGGTGACCCAAGTGGAGGTCCTGGTATCTGGGATTTATTTATCTTCTACAATTGAAACTTTGTAGCCTGGAGCGGAGCCAAGCCTCTGCTCGCTCTGTGGCTGTTGTTATTTCTGTTGGGATTTATGTATCTTCTATAATTGAAACTTTATAGCCTTAAGCGGAGGCCTGAACCAGCAAGGGCTGGTGGAAAGCTTGGCTTCCTTCATTGCCAGGGAAACCCAAGCCTCCCTCCTACTATCTGTGGCTGCAGCCATCTTGGTTGGGTTTATTTGCATATTTGCTCCTGATTGGCTTGTGGGTGTGGCTTGTGGGTATAACTGAGGTAGTCAATTTGCATATTAATCTTTTATTAGATAGGATTATGAGAATAAATAACCAAAGAGAATACTATAGGCTTATATGTTGTGCTTCAATGAAGTATTACAATACTAGATTTTTTTTTAACTCAGTTGAAAATGAAGTTTTCCTTTGAGTATGCTGACGTAGTTACTAATTATGTAACATTCTCAGATAGGCTTAGCTAAGATAAAGATAGTGATAGATTTCTTTTAAGCAAATTCATTCTTAATGTGGCTTATTTTTTATTTAAGACAAAATTTACTAATGAGGAGAAAATTAGCAAAAATATGATCTATAAATGATAACAAATTGAGGCAATATATGCAAATTCATTAGTATTTAGTGTACAGTGAAAAATAAACATTTGTTAGGTTATGAAAGTTTTTGCCTTATCTCTAGAGAGATAAGCATTTAAAATAATAATAGCTATTACTAATTGCTAATCTTTCTATAACCTACTGTATGAGGCGCACAAAGTAAATCTCTTCATGCATTTTCTCTCTTAGTCTTCAAAACAACCATATGGATGGCACCATTATTATCCCTATAATCTGAGGTCACACACCCACTAATTAGTCTGCACTCAAACCTAGGACTTAAAATCTATTATCCTCAGCTATTTTCTTCCAATAGAGCTACTTAAGCAACGATTACACTTATGGAAGGAACACTATATGCTATGAAGTTGATAATAAAATATAAATGCTTTAATAATTTTAAAGTAATTTTATTTATTTATTATGAGATTATCTAAACTTAAGTGTCTGGTACCTGATACATGTCCACATTACTTAGAAATACTTATTTTGTGTGCTTGCTAAGTGTTGAGATACTGTGGTTTGTGTTTGGAAGTGGTTGGGGCCTGATTCCTAAGGGAAGTGGGTTCAGTGGGGCCTCAAGTGGAGAAGAAGCAAATAGTATTTTATTATGCCAGCATTGGAGCACACCCCAGGTATATCCACAAAGAGCAAGGCTAGTATTCAGGTTAGGCAGTTTGGTTGGTTGGAGATGTTGTGTGACCATGTTTGGGAGGACTAGGTTTCATAGCCCCAGGTTGGGGAACCCAGGTAAATTCTTTGTCAGACTTTTGTTTTGTTAACAGCATTTTGTTGAGCAATTGAGATGCCAGTTGGACACAACTTGGAGTTTGCTTAAGGTAATATGTTAAGGGTGGTGGGGGCTGGAAAGTTAAGAACTGGAGGCAGGACTGAGATGTGAAAACACAATGAAGTGGCCACAGAGGGGCAGCAGAGGGGCAGGAATGAGTTAAGATTGCAAGTATTTATATGGATCCATGCCAAGGATTGCTTCTGCTCAATTTACTTTAAGTAGACAATTCTGTTCAGTCAAACATGAATAAGGAAAAGGTTATTTTGTTGAATGGCAAAACATTATTCAATTGAATAGTTTATTCTCCCACACCCAACATCAGAAAATAACAACAATCTGTACAAACAGAACTACTATTTTCAGTGGTTAGTTCTGCATTAAGTCTGTCTCCCCTGCATCCCAACTCATATATCACTACCATGCCCACAGTTTGCATATCTTTCCCCTCTCTGAAGTGACAAAGACAAGTCAGATATCAGGCTGATGAGAAACACAGATTAAAATAAGTCGACTAGACTAGATATAAGAGACAATCATTACCTTTTTCTTCTTTTTTACACAACTCTTATTTTAAAGAGGTCTATAATATTGAAGGGAAATAAAGACTTATATGTGTGTCAGAATAACAAATATTCTGTCCAAATAGTTTGGAGAAGGTGGACAGAAATTTTAAGAATTCAAGTTGCTAAGGAAGTTTGGAGATTCTATAGCTTCAAAGATGGACAGGAGGTGCTTGTATACAGTACATATATAAAATGCTATGTAAACATACCCTAATGCTAAATTATTTTTAGGTTCCCATAACAAATATCTCTATTTTAATACATGGTACAGAATGATATTGTGTATGATTAAAGACTTTCTGGCCTGAGGCTGAGGGAGGCCAGTCTAGGGGGTGAGGGGGTAGGGGATGGTTATGATATAAAATCAACATTTTGTTTTTTATTTTAAAGCTTTCTCCCCCAAAAACCCTATACTCTTTATAATGAGACTAGAGGCATGGTGCATGAAATTCATGCATGGGGGCTGGGGGTGTCCCTCAGTCCAGCCTGCACCCTCTCCATCTATGACCCCTCAAGGGATGTCCAACTGCCAGATTAGGCTGGATCCCTGAGGGCATTCGGACATTCCTCTCATAATCCAGGACCACTGGCTCCTAACCACTCACCAACCTGCCTGCCTAATGGCCCAACTTCCCTCCCCTGCCAAACTGGTCACCTCCAATGGTCTTCCCCTGCCAAGCTTGTCTCCCCCAAATGCCCTCCCCTGTCAGCCTGGTGAGCCCCAACTGTCCTCCCTGCCAGCCTGATCTCACCCCCAATTGCCCTCCCCTGCTGGCCTGATTGCTCCCAACTGCCCTTCCCTGCCTGTCTGGTCACCCCTAACTCCCTGCTAACCTGATCTCGCCCCTAACTACCTCTACCTCAGCCCCCACCACCATGGCTTTGTCCAGAAGGAAGTCGGACATCTGGATGATGGTTGGTTGACCTGGTATAAATAGCATATTACCCTTTTATTAGTATAGATAGATTATATAGGATAAGATTGCGGATAGATAGATTATATAGGATAAAATGCAGGGGGGCGGTTTCAGCAGGAGGAAATGCTTTTGGCAGACAAAAATACATAACCCCTATATCTGGACTGCTAGCAATCATTGTACTGCCAAACCAGTCATTAAAAAATTGAATTGCTTTCTTACACTTTACACCAAACAACTGTTGCCCTTAAAACCCCTCCTCAGCCCCCACCTTAGGTTCTGCGCTTTCAGTTCACCCAGATTAGGTTCTGATTGATCGGTTTCTATACCAGTCAGCATCAAAAGCTCTGCCTCCTAGGCAGCCATTGGCTCCTGGCAGTTCACCCAGATTTGGCTCTGATTGGTTGTTCTCTATGCCCATCAGGATGAAAAGCTCCACCTCCTAGGCAACCATTGGCTCCTCACAGTTGACCCAGATTTGGTTCTGATTGGTTGGTTTCTATACCAGTCAGCGTCAAAAGCTGCACATCCTAGGCAGCCATAGGCTCTTCTGGAAAATCCAGAATGGCCCCGATAACAGCTGTCTCTCTCTCCAGGCCTATCTCCTGGCCTGATCCGCAACCTCTGCGGCAGCTGTGGATGAGGCCCTGTCTCTCTTACTACACCCGATTTGCCCCGTTCACCCGCCTGCCACTCCACCCACCTGCCGAGCACCAGCTGTAATAGAGCCTGTGGGCTGCAGGGGAGGCACCAAGAGGTGCTCCATGCACTTCCTGGTGACTGTTCATTTGGTTGTTATGGCCATTGGCCTTTTATTATATAGATAACATATATGAATCTTTCTTCACCTCTTAACACAAACCAGTCAACATTTTAATTTCTAGAATCTAAGATTGTCTGGCAGATATACATTCTTCATTGGAACTAAATTGAACAATATTAAATTATTATTATACTAGAGGTCCAGTGCACAAAAATTTGTGCACTGGGGAGTGTCCCTCAGCCCAGCCTACAACCTCTCACAATCCAGGAGTCTTCAGGGGATGTCTTAAGTCTTAGTCTGGCCTCCCTCTGCAAGAGGTGACTGGACTGGTGATCAGGGGAAGGCATTGCCCCCACCACCCTGTCACTACACTGCCACTGTTGGGGTGATCAGGGGATGGTGCTGCCCCATCACCCCGCTGCTGCTACCACCTGGCCTCCCTCTGCAGGAGGCAACCAGATGGGCTGATCAGGGGACAGTGCTGGCTCCCCCCATCACCCTTCCACTGCCGCTGGAAGCTGTCCCCTTCCCCCATCACTGTTGCCCATTTCCTCCCTCTACCCTCTGGCACAAGCCTTGGCTGGCCTGGCACCTCCTGCTCACCAGCCCTGTCCCCCACTGACCAGTCATTCCGCCGTTTGGTCAATTTGTATATTATGCTTTTATTATATAAGATTAAACTGCATGTAAAGTCAAGCATAGCCATTATGGGATAACAGATTTTTTCTCCCACTATAAACAGCTAGAAAACTAGGCAAACTATCTGAGAACATAATTTTCAGATATTACCCAACAGTCATAGGAATGTAAAGTGCAGCCTACGAAATATAGTCAGCAATATTGTAATTACTAAGTACGATGTCAGATGGGTACTAGGTTTATGGGGGATCACTTTGTAAGTTATATAAACGTCTAAGCATTATGTTGTACATGTGAAGCTGATATAATAATGTATGTAATTCCCCTGACCAGTTTGACTCACTGGATAGTGTCAGCCTACAGACTGAAGGGTCCCAGGTTCAATTCCAGTCAAAGGCATGTACCTTGGTTGCAGGCACATCTTCAGTAGGGGGTATGCAGGAGGCAGCTGATCAATGTTTCTCTCTCATCGATATTTCTAGCTCTCTATCCACTCTCCCTTCCTCTCTGTAAAAAAGCAATAAAATATATATTAAAAAAATAAAAATAATGTATGTAATTGAAAAAAAATTCTACTGAGTCGTTTTTTTTAATTTAAAATTTTTATTGTTGGCACTATTGCAGATGTCCTCCACTTTTCTCCCCTTTGCCAACCACCTTCTAACCCTCCTTGGCCCTCCCTACACTACTGTCTGGGTCCATTGGTTATATATATACATATTCTTTAATCCCTTCACCTTCTTTTATCCAGTTCCCCCATTTTGCCTCCCCTCTGACATTTGTCTGTTCCATGCATCCATGCCTCAAATTCGATTTTGTTCATTGGATTTTACATATTAGTGAGATCATATGTTATTTGTCTTTCTCTGACTGGCTTATTTTGATTAGCATATTAATTTCCAGGTCCATCCATGCTATCACAATGGGGAAGAGATCCTTCTTTTCTATAGCCATGCAATTTTCCATTGTATAAATGTACCACACTGTTTTATCCACTCATCTACTGATGGGCACTTGGGCTGTTTCCAGATCTTGGTTATTTTGACAAATGCTGCTATGAACATAGGTGTGCATATATCTTTCTAATTGGTGTTTCAGGATTCTTAGGATGTATACCAGAAGTGGGATCACTGGGTCAAAAGACAGTTCCACTTTTAATTATTTGAGGAAGCACTACTGTTTTCCACAGAGGCTGCACTAGTCTGCATTCTCACCAATAGTAAACCAAAAGCGTTCCCTTTTGCCACATTTTCACCAGGACTTGTTGTTTATTTATCCTATCTAATAAAAGAGAAATATGCAAATTGACTGTACCTTTGCTACACTATCAGCCAATAGGAGAAATATGCAAATTAACCCCCAACCAATATGGAGGGTGGGCCCCCTCCAACCCGAGCTGGCCATGGTGGTGCTGGGGCAGCGGGGTTCCCCATCCCAGCCCCAGACCCAGCAGGGGATCTGCCCCCCGCCTCCTGAAGTCCGGCCATGGTGGCACTGGGGGCCAAGGGGGTCACGATCGCAGCCACAAATCCAGCCCCAAGCCCAGCGATGATGGCACTGGGGGTCGCAGGGGTCGCGATCACAGTCACAAAACCAGCAGGGAGGCCGTCCCCCAGCAGCCTCAAGTCCTGCCATGGTAAATCTGGGGCTGGGGGTGTGGGGGGTGGGTTGGAGACATAAACCCACAGGCCTGGCACCCAGCAGACCCAAGGCATGAGGCAGAGGCGTTTGGGTTGCTGAGGGGCATGGGTTGGGGCGGTGGAGACACAAACTCACAAGAAACCTGTGGAAAGGGAGATAAACTATCATAACTTTATCTCCCTTTCCACAAGATGAGAAAACTGCCCCTGGATTATTTAGTGCTGTGGCCAACACCTTTCTACAAACACAGGGTAATGTTATGATCACCCCCAGGAAGTTCTGGCCAGAATACCCTCCCCAGGAAATAATGCTACTGTTGCAAATCATCTAAGAGAGGAAACAAGCTTTTGTTGGGTTTATTCTGAAGGTCAGAGAACATACCATCCCAACATATGCTTTGTTGCTATATTGATGATCTTGAGCTGCAGGTGCTTGAAAAACAGCAAATACATGTGGAGGATTTCATTGAAGTCTCCTGATCTCCCTAAAATCAGACCCCCCTAAAGGAGCTTAAATGTCATAGGTTCTCTTGATGGGTTGTGTCATCAGGCAGAGAAGACTGACTCCTGTCACATTAAGTTGACATCACACCCAAACTTTGTTACAAACTATTTCCCCCCACACCTTCATCTTTCCTAAATATCATTTACTCTCCTCTAAGAGGCCTGTATCTTCCATCCCCTTTCCCTAAGAAGAAGGTATTTAAATTTGCATTCTAAGCCACCTTGGGGAGTTACTCATTTTTCCCTGGGATCTCCCATATATACACGAGGTACACATGTTAATGAACTTTTGTTTTTCTCTTGCTGATCTGTTTTTCATTACAAGGGCTTCCACTAAGAACTCGGAAAGGTATAGGAAAACTATTTTTCTTCCTCCATAATTCTATCTTGGGAAATCAAGTCCTCAGCTGAACAATGAGATTGGCTCAAGTACCAAGAAGTCCTGGCTGACAGGGGGATCGCTTATAGGAAGAAATCAATGATATTGGCATCAAAGTGGGATGGAGGGCACATACATGGTTGCTGGTGAGAGTTTAAAGTGGTTCAACATTTTTGGAGGATGATTTGGCAAATTTGATAGAAATGTTCAAGGTACATCCAAGAGTCTTCTAGGAATCACATCTGCTGAGATAAAACACAAGCACATAAGCCCTGGTCAGAACCCAGGATGCTGCTGTGGGCTCCCTTTCCATAATAGGAAAACTGGGAACAACCTGCAATTTTAGGACAAGGTGGCATCCTATCTAATAGAAGAGAAACATACAAATTAAACTGAACATCTTCTGGAAGACCTTACAGATGTCCTTCTGGACATTCGTCCCAACAAAGCCATGTTGGCAGGGCCAAGGCTTAGGAAGTTAGAGGCAATCAGACAGGCAGGGGAGAGCAGTTAGGGGGACCAGGCCAGCAGGAGAGAGCAGTTAGGGCAAACAGGCTGTCAGGGGAGAGCAGTTAGGGGGATCAGGCTGGCAGGCAGGTGAGTGGTTAGGAGCCAGAGGTCCAAGATTGGAGAAAGTGCAGGCCAAGCTGAGGCAACCCCCTTCCTGAGCATGAATTTTGTGCACCGGTCCTCTAGATTATTGATAATAGCCATTCTGACAGTTGTGAGGTGATACCTCATTGTAGTTTTAATTTTCATCTCCCTGATAATTAGTGACCTTGTGCATTTTGTACCTTGGAGTAAACTTAACCAAGGAGTTAAAATACCTGTACTCAGAAAAGTATAAGACATTGAAGAAAGAAATAGACGAGGATGCAAACAAGTGGAAGCATATACCATATTCATGGATTGGAAGAATTAATATCATTAAAATGCCCATACTACCCAAAGCAATCTACAGATTCAGTGCAATTCCTGAAAATACCAGTGGAATATTTCACAGATCTAGAACAAATATTCTCACAAATTTATATGGGACCAAAAAAGAGCCTGAATAGCCTCAGCAAACTTGAGAAAGAACAGGCATATAAATCAGTTTAACAGGACAGATAGCCCAGAAATCAACCCCTACCTTTATGGTCAATATTTGACAAAGGAGACAAGACATACAATGGAGTGAAAATAATCTCCACTAAGTCTTATTTTTTCTTCTTATTTCTTATATTTTCCATTTTATTTAAAATGCATATTTACTTTAATGGTGGATATAGCTCAATAATCATTATTTTTTAAGCTTTTAAAATATACCTGGAGAAAATTTAGAAAATATATTGATATTATAAGAAAGTAATACATTTTTATGGCTGAGAAATATTTCACTGTATATATGCATCACTTCTTTATCCATTCACCTATTTTTTTACATGCAAGACAATATTTCAAGAAGAAAGTTTTTAAAATATAGTGTTATATGCAATGAACACTAATGTTTCAAGAAAAATATTTTAAATATAATAATATTACCCAAACTGTACTAACATATTATAATACCACACAAGTTGTAGGAAATATTAAAAATCTACAAACAACAGGATTACTTCTATTATATTCTAAAATAATTTTTCCCTTTGGCTCTATTTTTGTTCATCAGTTTTTGTTGTTCATTATCTTGCACAAATGGGTGAGATCATGTGATATTTATCTTTCTTGAACTGGCTTCACTTAACATAATGCTCTCCAGGTCCATCCATGCTGTTGAAAAAGTCCCTTCTTTTTTTTTACTGCAGGATAGTATTCCATTGTGTAGATGTACCACAGTTTCTAATCCACACATCTGCTGATGGGCACTTAGGCTGTTTCCAAATCTTAGCTATAGTAAATTGTGATGGTATGAACATAGGGGTGCATATATCCTTTCTGATTGGTATTTCTGATTACTTGGGATATATTCGTAGAAGTGGGATTATTGGGTCGAATGGGAGTTCCATTTTTAATTTTTTGAGGAAACTCAATCCTGTTTTCCACAGAGGCTACACCAGTCTGCATTCCCACCAGCAGTGCATGATGGTTCCTTTTTCTCCACATCCTTGCCAGCACTTGTTGTTTGTTGATTTGTTGATGATAGCCATTCTGACAGGTGTGTGATGGTATCTCATGGTCATTTTGACTTGTATCTCTCAGATGATTAGTAACTTTGAGAAATGTTTTCATATGTCTTTTGGCCTTATGTATGTCATCTTTCAAAAAGTGTCTATTTAGGCCCTTTGCCCATTTTTTGATTGACTTGTTTATCTTCCTTTTGTTAAGTTGTATGAGTTCCCTGTAAATTTTGTAGATTAAGCCTTTATTGGAGACTAGAGGCCCAGTGCACGAAATTCGTGTCCCTTAGCCCAGCCTGCACCCTCTCCAATCTGGGACCTCTCAGGGAAAGGGCCTAAATGGGCAGTTGGACATCCTTCTCACAATCCAGGATCTCTGGCTTCCAACTACTTGCCTGCGTGCCTTCCTGATTGCACCTAACCCCTTCTGCCTGCCAGCCTGATCACCCTCTGGCTGCCAGGGGTTCAGAGCAGGGAGGGATGAATAAGTGGGCCACAGGTGATCTTTAGGGCAATGAAACTATTCTTTCTGATACTATATTAATGGTACATTTGTCAAGACCATAAGATGTTCAACACAAAGAATGAACCCTAATGTAAACTGCAGATTTTACTTTTGTTAATAATGTGTTGATAAAGGCTCATCAATTGTAATAAAAGTATCACATTAATTTAAGATGTTAATAATAAAAGAGGCTTTAATGTGGTGTGGCCGGGCCTCAGGGTGGCTGGTGCAGGTCAGGATCCCCTGCTGGGTCTGGGGCGGCCATCAGGACCCCTGCTGCCACCCCATGTTTGCTGGGGCTGGGCCTCGGGGTGGCGGTGCAGGTCCAGACCCCCTTCTGCTCTGGGGCTGCGATTGGACCCCTGCCAGCCCAGTGGCTGCCTTGGGCTGCTGGTGTTGTGGTGGTGCTGCCTCTCACTCTGCCCCTCGCCTTGCATGTGCCTCGGCCCCACCCTCCACTCCTGATTGGCTGGTAGTGTAGCAAAGATATGGTCAAATTTGCATATCACTCTTTTATTAGATAGGATAACATTGACAAATAAGTTCTCTCATGCAGTGGGTTTTCTTATTGCCTTCTTGATATTTTTTGTTTGTTTGTTTTTTTGCTATGCAGAAGCCTTTTATTTTGATGTAGTACTATTTGTTTATTTTCTGCTTAGTTTCCACTGCCTTCGGAACTGTATTGGTAAAGATGTTGCTATGTCATATGTCTGATATTTTGCTGCCTATGGATTCTTCTAAGATATTTATGGTTTCCCATCTTATGTTTAAGTTCTTCATCCATTTTCAGTTTATTTTTGTGTGTGGTGTAAGTTGATGGTCTAGTTTCATTATTTTGCATATATCTGTCCAATTTTACCAACACCATTTAATGAAGAGACTATCTTGCCTTCATTGTATGCTCTTGCCTCCTTTGTCAAATATTAACTGAGCATAATGGCTTGGGCTGATTTCTGGCTTCTCTGTTCTGTTCCATTGGTCTCTATGTCTGTTCTTGTGCCAGTACCAAGCAGTTTTGAGAGCAGTGGCTTTGTAATATAGCTTGATATCTGATATTGAGATCCCTCCTACTTTGTTCTTATTTCTCAAGATTGCTGTGGATATTTGTTATCTTCTTTTATTCCATATGAATTTTTGAAGAGGTTGTTCTAGGTCTGAGAAATAGTCCATTGGTATCTTAATGGGGATTGCATTGAATCTATAGATTGTTTTGGATAGTATGGACATTTCAATGATATACCCATGAACAGGGTATATTCTTCCATTTGTTTATGTCTTCCTTTATCACTTTTTTTTAACGTCCTGTAGTTTTCCAAGTACAGGTCTTTTATTTCCTTAGTTAAGTTTATTCCTAGATATCTTAATTTTTTTTTGGTGCAATGGTAAATGGGGTTGTTTTTTTAGTTTCTCTTTCTGTGAGTTCATTATCCTAATATATAAAAAGCCAAGGGCTGTCTTGACCAAAACAATCAAATGAATGACCTAAGAGTAGGCTGTGTGGGGCAACCAGGCCAGCAAGGGAGTTAGTGAGAGATGACCAAACAACTGAATAGCAGGCTGCATGAAGCGACCAGGCTGGCATGGGGCCAGTTGGGGTGACCAGGCTGGTGGTGGGGGCAGTTGAAGATGACCAGGCCAGTGAGGTATCCAAGTGGGAGCAACTAGGCCAGCAGGAAGAGTCTGGTTAGGGGTGCTCAGGCTGGCCAGGAGGCGGGCAGTTAGGGGCGATAAGGCAGGCAGGCATGTGAGCAGTTAGGAGTCAGCAGTTCTGGATTGTGAGAGGGATGTCCCGGATTAGAGAGGGTGCAGGCTGGGCTGAGATGACCGGCCCCCCTCCCCCGTGCACAAATTTTGTGTACTGAGCCTCTAGTTGATGTATAAAAAGGCCATAGATTTCTGGATGTTAATTTTGTATCCTACTACATTGCCAAATTAATTTATTAAGTCTGGTAGTTTTTTTGATGGAATCTTTCCTCAAAGAAGAAAATAAAACAAATATTTTCAGATAAACCAAACTTACCACAAAAATGTTAAAGGAAGTTCTTTAGGTTGAAGGAAAATGATATCACTTAACTGTCTACACAAATGATTCCACCAAAGAAAGGAAGCATGATAGAAATGGTAAATATAAAGACCTTTTCCTCCATTAAAATTTTTATTTAAGAAATAATTGTTTAAGGCCAAAATAAAAAAAAATGCATTGTGAAGTGTATAACATGTTGAAGTAACATGACAACATAACGCAGAAGATAGTATGGGGAAAATAGAAGCATACTATTATAAAATTCACCTATCATCTGTGAAGTAGTATAGTGTTATTTGAAAATAGAGTCTGATAAGATAATGATACATATTGTAAACCCTAAAAACACGACATAATTGTGGCTAATAGCCACTGGAGGAAATAAAAGAGAATATTGGAAAATATTCAATTAATCTAAAAGAAAACTGAACCAAAAACAGATGGCACAAATAGAAGACAAATAACAACATGGTCGAGTTTAAAGTAACCATATCAACAATTACATTAAATATAAATGGTCTAAACAAAAGTTCAGCAAACTATGGTCCTCTGTTTTTGTAAATAAAGTTTTATTGGAACATAGCCATGCCCATTCATTCACATATTATCTATGACTGCTTTTGTGGAAAGTTGAATAGTTTCAATAGAGACAGTATATGTTCCACAAAGCCTAACACATTTACTATGGAACCCTTTAAGACAAAGTTTGCTGACCCTGGACTAAATATTCATATTGAAAAACAGAGCTTGCTGGCCTAGACATAAAAGCAGCACCTAACTACATGATGTCCATAAAAAAAAAAAAAACTCAGTTTAGATAGAAATATATAGATAAGTTAAAAATAAAAGGATGAAAAAATATGTCATGCAAAGAAAGTTGAATGGCTTATATTACTGTCAGACAGAGTAGATTTAGGGATAAGAAATATTACCAAAGTTAAGAAGGGACATTGACTCTAATGATAAAAGTTTCAATACATCAAGAAGGCACAGTCCTCAATGTGTATATATCAAGAAAGGCTATTTGTTTTCCTTTCTGGATGTTCTAGAGAAGGATTCTTTTATTTATTTATTTATTTATTATTTTTTTAATGTAGTAGAGGCTCAGTGCATGAAGATTTGTGCAAGAATGACCTTTCCTTCCCCTACCTGCTGGCACCGCCTTTCCTCTGGCCAGAGCTGCCTTTTCTCTCCAACCCAGAGCCGCCTTTCTGCCTTCCCAGGCTGCCCAGAGGCCCAGAGTAGCTGGGTCAATGCAGAATGCTTGTGTAGTCACCATGGTAAAGACACAAGCATCTTGCCCCACCCCCGACTGCTCAGCACCTGCATATGCAAATTAAACCACAATCTTTGTTTGGCTAATTTGCATACTCACTCCTGATAGTCTATTGGGTGTCATGAAGGAATGATCAATTTGCATCTTACTCTTTTATTAGTATAAATGTATTTATTTAGCTTATTTGTGTTTCGGCAGAATTCATTTCCTTGTGGTTGTAGGACTGAAGTCCCTGCTTCCTTGGTGTATGTCAGCTAAGGGTCATTTCTGTCTTCTATAGGCACCTTAAACTCTGTGACTTATGACCCTCTTTTTCCATCTTTTTATTTTATTTTTGAAGTGTTTATTGTTGAAAGTATTACATATGTCCCCTTTTTTCCCATTGAGAAAAATCTCCCACCATCTTCCCCAGGCCTCACCACCCTATAGTCTGTGTCCTATATACACATAAGTTCTTTGGTTGATTACTTCCCATCCACCAACCCACCCTCACCTTTCCTCTGAGATTCGACAATCTGTTTCACGCTTCCATGTTTCTGGATCTATTTTGTTCAACAGTTTGTTTTGTTTATTAGACTCCACATCTGAATGAGATTATATAATACTTGTCTCTCTCTGACTCCACTGCTTATTTTGCTTAGCATAATACTCTTGAGGTCCATCCATGCTGTTGCAAATGATAAGAGTTCCTTCTTTTTTACAGCAACATAGAATTCCATTGTATAGATACCATAGTTTTCTAATCCACTCATCTGCTGATGGGTACTTAGGCTGTTTCCAAATCTTAGCTATTATAAATTGTGCTGCTATGAACATAGGGTGCATATATTCTTTCTGATTGGTGTTTTTGTTGTTGTTTTTTGTTTTGTTTTGTTTTGTTTTTTAGGATATATTTCCAGAAGTGGGATCACTGGGTCAGATGGAAGTTCCATTTTTAATTAAAAAAAAAATATATATATATATATTTTATTGATTTTTTACAGAGGGGAAGGGAGAGGGATAGAAAGTCAGAAACATCAATGAAAGAGAAACATTAATACGCTGCCTCTTGCACACCCCTACTGGGGATGTGCCTGCAACCAAGGTACATGCCCTTGACTGGAATCGAACCTGGGACCTTTTAGTCCGCAGGCCGATGCTGTATCCACTGAGCCAAACCGGTTTCGGCTCCATTTTTAATTTTTTGAAGAAACTCTATACTGCTGATCATAATGGCTTCACCAATCTGCATTCCCAGCAGGGTTCTCTTTTCTCCACATCCTTCTCAGTACTTGCTTTTGTTGCTTTGTTGATGGTAGCCATTCTGACAAGTCTGAGGTGATACCTCATTGTCGTTTTAATTTGCATCTCTCTGATGATCAGTGACTTTGAGCATTTTTTCATATATTTTTTGGCTATCTGTATGTCCATTTTGGACAAGTGTCTATTTAGGTCCTTTGTCCATTTTAAAATTGTATTATTTGTCATCCTTTTCTTAAGTTGTATGAGTTCCTTATATATTTAGGATATTAACACATTATCAGATATGTCACAGGCAAATATGTTCTTCCATGCAGTGAGCTTTCTTGTTGTTTTGTTGATGGTTTCTTTTGCTGTGCAGAAGCTTTTTATTTTGATGCAGTCCCATTTGTTTATTTTTCCTTAGTTTCCTTTGCCCTAGGGCCTAGGAGATGTATCCACAAACATATTGCTCCAAAATACATCTGAGAGTTCTTCCTGCCTATGGTATCTTCCAGGATTTTTATGGTTTCATGTCCAATTTTCCCAACATCATTTATTGACAAGACTATCTTAACTGCACTCTTGGCTCTTCCTCCTTTGTAAAATATGAATTCAGCATAATGTCTTGGGTGGGTTTCTGGGGTCTCTGTTCTGTTCCATCGATAGACACTGAGTGGCCAGATTATTATGATCTCAGAGCATATAATAATCTGGCAACTCAGTGTCTGTGTACTGAGTTCAACCAGCAGGCAGGCCGGCCAACTGCCTATGTCCTGTGCATGGGTGGAGTCCAGCCAGCCTGGCCAGGGGGAGGGGACATGGGCGGTTGGCCCGCCTGCCTGCTGGTCCAACTTCTGGTTGAGGAAACAATTTGCATATTAGCCTTTTATTATATAGGTTATACACTGAGTGGCCAGATTTTATGCATTCAGAGATCATAATAATCTGGCCATTCAGTGTATATATTTGTTCTTATGCCAGTATGAGGCTGTTTGGATTACAGTGGCTTTGTAGTATAACTTGATATCTGGTATTGCAATCCCTCTAACTTCATTCTTCTTGATTGTTGAGGTACCCTTTTTCCATCTTAACAAGCTAGCAGTGGTGGGTTGAGTAAATATAGATATATATAATTTTTAGAAAAAAGAAGGAAGGAGAGGTAGAGGAAGGGAGAGAGAAATATTGATGTACCCTAATCAGGACCAAACCTGCAATCTGGGTTTGTGCCCCAATTAGGAATCGAACCAGGGAGTCTTTGGTGCACCAGTCAATACTCAACCAATTGAGCCACAGTGACCAGGGCAAGTACCTCCTATTTTGAATCTCTCCTCCTCCTTCTGTTGTCATTGAATCTTTCTAACCACATCTGAAAAAAACATTCTCCATTTTTTAAGAAGTTGACTTTAGATTGGGCTCACCCAAATAACCTAGGATAATCTCTCCCTCTCAAGGTCAGTACCCTTAGTCATATTTGCAAATCCCCTTCGGCGATGTAAAGTAACATCTTCACAGGTTTCCAGGTTAGAGAATGAATGTTCTGAGAGACTGTTATGGGACCTACTAAGGGAGATAATACACATGTTCAATCGCCATGTTTAACAGAAAGACTCCATTGGCAAACTCTGAGGGAATGCTAATGAGATTGACCAGGATAGGAAGGGGTTTAAAGTTCATACCTGCAGGAAGGTGAAGATGATGAATATTTTAGTTCAGAATATATGAAATAAAAGCTAAGAGATATCTATTAATCATTTTCAAATATTTAATAAGTTTCTTTGTATTAAATAGAGAAGATTTGTTTTGAATAAATACAGAAGGAAAAAACTAGGATTATTGGCAGAAAACTATAAGGGATGATCAATGATTGGGTGATCTACCTTTGGAAGTAGTGAGTATTCTATATTAATGTAGAACTAAGAACAATTTACTACATAAGTTAACATGTTCAATCATTTATACATTCAAACATATGAATGGATCATTTTGAATGTGTCTAAGAAAATGTAAAAGTTTATTTCCTGCTCCTAAAGAATTTGCCATAGAATCTTTTATGATTCTTTGTTTTTACCCTTGCTTCCAATTCCCTCCCTCCATTTATTTAATTAATTACTATTTATTAAGCTCCAGCAATGGCCAGGCACCATTCTAGGCATTAAGAATACACGAATGATCAAATCAGATAAAACTCCTATACTCCTTAGCTTTATTCTAGAGGGGGTGCAAAAAAAGATAATTTACTGAGCTCTGTCCTTCTGCTCTTGAATATCTCTTATATCAGTTCCTTCTCAAGGCCCCCATCCATGACCATTATCAGGTGTTTTAATCTCTCACTGCAACAATGGCAATGGCACTCTAATGGTTCCTTCTTGTCTCATACTCATCTTGCAGATTAATCTTTCTGGATCAGTGATTTATTAACTAACTGCTATTGATTTCCTATTGCAGGCAGTAATCAATACATGTTCCTTAGCCTACCTTCCAAGGTTCTTTCTGGTCAGATAGTAAACAACTTTTTCAATCACATGTCCTGTTATTTGTTTTCATGTCCCCTTTTTTCAGACAGGACAAGTATCTCACATCTCCCTATTGATGCCTACACATCCCCATATGTACCTCTTTACTTTTGTTGTTTCCCTTACCTGGAATGACTCCTCTCTGTCTGAATATCAAAATCTTATCTATTTTTCAAGTCTTAGATAAAATACCAGTGTCTACAAAACTTTCTACAGCATTCAATTCACACCTGTTTATAGTGCTGCATTTAACTTTCCTATTGACAGATTTCAGGTATAATGCATTTTGCTATCTTTAATTCTGTGCAGGCTTATATTTCTTAAATCATTAAAGTAGAATATTTGGAAGTAAATTCTAGCTTCGTTTCTACTGTTTAAGAAATGTTATGTCAAGTGTATTTATTTGTCTCATTCTGTACAAAGAGACATAAACTGCATCATTTGAGTGAATTACTTATATACATTAATTGGCAAACAACTTTCTCCTTCTTATTGAAGATATTTAATATTTCTATGCATGAAAGGTAGTAAGGTCACTTGTCTGTCCCACCTTTTTGGACAATTAGTCCACAAGATTAGTTTCGCCTTGAGGAACTGTTGAATAATTTATTGACTAGTATAAACCTACCTGCACATCTGAACTTCAAATTTTAAAGTAGAAAATGAGTGGATATTCCATTAGCAACCATCATGTCTTTGTTTCTGAAAATGTAAATTAAAACTGTATCTAAACAGGCAACATGACAGTAGTTCTTCTCTTTTATCTTTGCATGCCATAGTCAATGCTTCCATCCTCTAGGACAGTGATGGGCAACATTTTGAGCTTGGTGTGTCAAAATTCACCAAAAAACCGAGCATAACTTGAGTGGTGTGTCACTTGGAGAAAAAAACCATAATTTCACGATATTTATAGTTTAAATAACAAAAATGTATAATTTAATATATAACTATATTTAATAAACCAAAACCTAATTATTTAACTTACCTGCTTAGTGACTTCTTTCTTCATCTGTCAGTAGGTTTCTTTTGTTGGTCTTGATATTATTTAACTTGTGTGGCATGCTGTGAACTAAGATAAGTGAGGGGGAGGGGGAATTCTTTTTTTTAATGTATTTTATTGATTTTTTTACAGAGAGGAAGAGAGAGGGATAGAAAGTCAGAAACACTGATGAGAGAGAAACATCAATCAGCAGCTTCTTGCATACCCCCTACTGGGGATGTGCCCACAGTCAAGGTACATGACCTTGACCGGAATCGAACCCCGGACCTTTCAGTCCTAAGGCCAACACTCTACCACTGAGCCAAACTGGTTTTGCTGGGAGGGGGAATTCTTTAACTAACCTGCCTATTAGTGACTTTTTTGTTGCTGAATTTCATTGCCTAAACCTCCAATTGAAGGTCGGTATTTTGTACACTTCAAGCCCAAGCAAGCGCTACTAACCTCATCTGTCAATCTGTTTCTTTTGTTGGTTTTGATATTATTTAACAATGAGAATAAGGTCTCACAAAAGTATGTAGAGGAAAATATTGTGAGTAAAGCCATTGCTATGTTTTTCAGGGTGCTAAAAGTGTCTGGTAATTGGTTCCAGGCACTCCAAATTTCCTGTTCGTAGTGGCACTCCACTTGATTCTCCAAGCAGCACATTTCCAGATTCTCAAGCTTTGACCTCAAGTCAACAAACACCTGAGCCCAGATGGTGTCTTGAAATTCTGCAAGTTGCATCTCCAAATCATCAATTTGCATCCATTGGAAAACAATTAAATCCAAACTACTGTAGACTACTACATCATGATACTTAATTATTTTTATGGTTTGTTCTAGGCTTCTAAATCGATTAAATCTATCGCTGAACCGGTCAAGTAACGAGTCTAAAACATGCTGGTACTTTATATGCAAGGGTTCCATTTCCTTTTGTACAGCTGCACTGGCCTTCTCAAAATACTCTGCTTTTCGAGGAAAATACTTATAAGTTTTAGTTTCTACATCACGCTTGAAAATTTTAAGTTTACTTTCAAAAGCTTTTATGTATCCAAACATAATGTTAATACTTTTGCCAAAACCTTGTAACTTTAAGTTCAGTTCATTAATATGAACAGAGAGATCTGTAAAAAATATCAGGGTGTTGACCCACTTATCATCACTGAGCTGAGAAAAGTTTCCCAGATCCTTATCCTCAAGAAACACCTTAATTTCTTCAAAGCACTCCACAAAGCGCTCCAGAACTTTGCCTCAGCTCAGCCATCTTACATTTTTGTACATCAGCAGTTCACTGTAGATGGAATCAACCTCTAGTAAAAGTGCAGAAAATTCTCGCTTGTGAAGGAGGCAAGCAGCTATTAAATTAACTATTTTTGTAACAACTGACATTAAGTCGTTTAAGTTCGGTGAATCCTGCCTTGGCACATAAAACCTCCTGATGGATAAGACAATGAAAAGGCACAATCGGATGTCCTATAGCTTCTGTAAACAATTTGACAAATCCGACTTTTTTGTCCACCATGTTTGGTGTCCCACCTGTCATCACTTTAGAGATATCAATGCTTAGGTCACGGAATGTGTGTATAACAACCTTACATATTTTGTTTCCTGATGTACTTGTTAGCACTGATATTAACTTTATCAACTCTTCTCTCATCCTTCTCAGCATGCGGGACCATACTTCTCTGTATGGGACCGCCAGTGGCCGAGTGTCATCGAAAATGGCTACGCGTGTCAATGTTGACACGTGTGTCATAGGTTCACCATCAAGGCTCTAGTACATTTTAAGCCATGGTGTTGTAGTGGCTGATCCCTAGAGGAGACAATTTGGAAATTCTGGAAAAAGAAATGCATTGTTTTCTCTAACCTTGTTCTTAGGGGCAAGTCTACAACAATGCTTTGCTCCCAACAAATCTTTGGGAAGGTCAGGGCAGAGAGCACAATCACGGGGCAGGTATAGCATACCTGAACTCCACACCTAGTCAGTGGCCAAATAAGGACTAGCCTAAGACAGGTCCACCCCCACAATGCCACCATTGCTAGTGTCATAAGTACAGGATTTCAGAAGTTGGGACATGAGGAACTGGAGAAAAGCAGAGGGGTCCCAGAGAGGAACAGCTGATGAGAACACATGACCATCTAGTGGCCATCCCTGGTGGGGCAGAGTATGGAAAAGCTGGGAAGAAATAAACTAAAGTGTATGTAGATGGGGCCTTTGACATCTCAAAAGAGAGATCAAGGGTAGAAAGAGAATAGGAAGGGAGAAATCTTACTGTTTCCAAGACTAACACCCTTGCAATTGTCCAATCCAGGCCTTGAAAATATTTTTAAATATGTTTTCATTGATTTTAGAGAGAGGAAAAGAGAGAGAGGGTGGGGGAGAGAGAGTGATAGACAGAGAGAGAGAGAGAGAGAGAGATAGAGAGAGAGAGAGAGAGAGAGAGAGAATCATTGATTGACTGCCTCCTGGAGATCAAGCCCACAATCCGGGTATTTGCCCTGACCAGGAATGGAACTGGCAACCTCTCAGTGCATGGGATGATGCTCAACAAATTGAGCCCCACAGGCCAGGACTGAAAATATTTTTGCCAGTGTACAACTAATGTACACTTTGGCCCAGTGACTGGGAGAACATATTTGCCAATGGTACATCTGATGCAAAAATTTATAAAGAACTTATGAAACTCAACACCAAAAAACAAACAAACCAATTAAAAATGGGCAAAGGGCCTGAATAAACACTTCTCCAAAGAGGATGTATAGATGGCCAATAGACAAATGAAAAGATGCTCAACATCACTAATCGTCAGAGAAATGAAAATTAAAGCCACAATGAGATAGCACCTCACACCTGCCAGAATGACTACCATCAATAAATCAACAAACAAGTGTTGATAAGAATGCGGAGAAAAGGGAAACCTCTTGCGCTGTTGGTGGGAATGCAGACTTCTATAGCCACTGTGGAAAGCAGTATGGAGTTACAGTACTTCAAAAAATTAAAAATGGAACTGCCTTATGACCCAGTAATTCTACTTCTAGGAATATATCTGAAGAAACCTGAAAAGAATATATGCACCCTCATTGCAGCATTATTTACAATAGCCAAGATTTGGGAGCAGCCCAAGTGCCCATCAGTAGGTGAGTGGATAAAAAAGCTATGGTACATTTATACAGTGGAATACTACTTGGCTATGAAAAAGAAGGAAGTCTTACCTTTTGAAACAGCATGGATGGACCTGGAGAGTATTATGCTAAGTGAAATAAGCCAGTCAGAGAAAGACAATTACTATATGATTTCACTTAAATGTGGAATCTAATGAACAAAATAAACTAAGGAGCAAAATAGAAACAGACTCACAGATGTAGAGAACAGACTGACAGCTGTCAGATGGAAGAGAGTAGGAGGGTTGTGTGAAAAAGGTGAAGATATTAAGCAAAAGAGCAACACACCACATAGACAGACAACAGTATGGAGATTTCGAAAGAGAAAAAGGAGTGGGGAGAGGGTAGAGGGTAAAGTGAGGATAAATGGTGATGGAAGGAAACTTGACTTTGGGTAGTGAACACATGATACAATATACAGATGTTGTATTAGAGAATTGTACACCTGAGTCCTACATAATTTTATTAATCAATGGCATCCCAATAAATTCAATTAAAAATAAATAAATAATTTTAAAACATTTAAAAAAGAAATATTATGTTTACACAAAAATGAGGTATCCAATCTCTATAGCAACTTGATTCATATCATTAAAAACTAGAGGCAACTAGATGTCTTCTAACAAGAAAATGTATAAAAAAACTGTGATATATCCATTCAATTGGATACCACTCAGCAATAAAATAAATAATCTATTAATTTCCACTACATGGATGAATTTCAAATGCATATTGTTAAGAAAATGAAGCAACCCAAAATACTACATATTATGAGATTCCATTTATGTTATGAAAAAAGCAAAACTATAGGATAGAAACAGATCAGTGATTATCAGAGGCTAATAGAGGAGTTAACTACAAAGGGATTTCACAAGGGAAATTTTAGATCAGTGGAACTGTACTTAATATTACTGTGGTAGTGAAAACATGTCTCTATCAATTTCTCAAAACCCATAGAACTGTGCACCTCAGATAATAAACTTTGCTATATGCAAATTTAAAAAAATCAACCAGGATGTTGAGGGATCCCAAGATGGAAATGCAGACTGTGACAAAATAATTAATTGTATTACAAATGTATAACATAACCTCATTGAAGGGAATGGTGAAAGAATCACTGGTCTAGGTAACTTTGGAGAATAATGCTTTGCCTGGATGTTTAAATCTAAAGATGAAGAAAACTGTACCAACACTACAGTTTAGTTAGTAAATTCATTTTCACAAAGGCAGGAGTTAGCAATTTTGAAACTACTTTACATGTATGTGAGGTTTAAATGAATGAGTAAATACATTATTGATAATAGGAGCAAGATTTCGTACTGTCAAAGGAAGAAGTTACAAATAAGAAAAAAGGAAGATAGAACGAACCTGTGATGCTGGATAAGAGTCACAGATTATCTATCCATTACCTATCTATCTCTATTTTCAGATAGATACACAAATGCATACATACATACACACACATATATTTATTTCTCTGTCTTTGATAGATATACTTGTCAAATAGAGATATAAATGTCTATCTCCTATCTTTAATAAAGAAATAATATAGTTATATGTGTACACATGGACCTATATATATCAATTTGTTTTTTAACTATCTTCTTAGAGTTCCTGGAAGATATGACACTCAGTAATCATGGACACATTCAGTCCCCAGATCTTACTTATAGCAGTACTAGATGTCCGGTGCATGAAATTCACACACGGGGGGGGGGGGGTGTCCCTCAGCTCAGCCTGCATCCTCTCGCAATCTGGACCCCCTCAAAGGATATACAACTGCCAGTTTAGGCCTGCTGCAGGTGCCAGTCAAGTACCCCTCTCACAATCCAGAACCACTGGCTCCTAATCGCTTGCCTGCCTGCCTGCCTAATGACCCCAAACCACTCTCCTGACTGCCTGATTACTCCTAACCACTCTGCTTGCCTGCCTGATTGCCCCTAACCACTCATCTGCCTGCCTGATCACCCCTAACTGCTCGCCTGCCTGCCTGATCATATCTCACCCTCTATCTCCCTGCCTGATGGCCCCTAACCACTCGCCTGCCTGCCTGATTGCCCCTAACCACTCACCTGCCTGCCTGAGCACCCCCAATCATTCGTCTGCCTACCTGATCGCCCCTAATTCCTCTGCCTGCATGTCTGATTTCCCCTAACTCCTCTGCCTGCCTGCCTGATTGTCCCTAACTCCTCTGCCTGCCTGCCTGATTGCCTGATCACTCTAATCTCTGTGCCTGCCTGTTTCCTGATCAGCCCTAACTGCTCGCCTGACTGCCTGCTGCCCCTAACTGCTCACCTGCCGGCTTGATCACTCCTAACCACCTCTGCCTGCTTGCCTGATTGTCTCTAACCACTCTGCCTGTATGTCTGATGCCCCTAACCACTCATCTACTTGCCTGATTGCCTCTACTGCTCACTTGCCTGCCTGATTGCCTCTAACTGCACACTTGCCTGCCTGATTACCCCTAACACTCTGCCTGTCTGCCTGGTTGCCTCTAACTCTGTCTGCCAACCTGATCACCCTTAACCACTCGTCTGACTGCCTGATTGCTCCTTGCCCCTCTGCTTGCCTGTCTGATTGCCCCTAACCACTCACTTGCCTGCCTGATTGCCTCTAATGCTCACTTACCCTCCTGATTACTCCAATCACTCTTCCTGCCTGCCTGACCACCCCTAAACACTGCCTGCCTGCCTGCCTGATTGCCTCTAACTGTTCATCTGCCTGCTTGATCACCTCTAACCACTCACATGCTTTCCTGATTGTCCCTAACTACTTTGCTTGCCTGCCTGATCATTCCTCACCCCTCTGCCTGCCTGCCTGATCATCCCTCACCCCTCTGCCTGCCTGATCATCCCTCACTCCTCTGCCTGCCTGCCTGATCATCCCTCACCCCTCTGCCTGCCTACATGATCACCTCTAACCACTCACCTGCTCACCTGCCTGCCTGATTTACCATAACCACCTCTGCCTGCCTGACTCACCTGCCTGCTTGATTGACCATAACCATCTCTGCTTGCCTGACTCACCTGCCTGCTTGATTGACCATAACCACCTCTGCCTTGACACTCAGTGATCATGGACACACATTGCCCCATGGTGGCCTCATCTGGAAGGGCATCCAGAATGATGTCCGGAAGGTCATTCGCTATCTGGTCTCATTAGCATATTACACTTTTATTATTATAGACTGGAGGCCCGGTGCACAAAATTCATGCAGGGGGTGGGGGGCGGGGTTCCCTCAGCCCAGCCTGAACCCTCTCCAATCTGGGACCCCTTGAGGGATCGAGCCTAAATGGGCAGTTGGACATCCTTCTCACAATCCAGGACTGCTGGCTCCCAACTGCTTGCATGCCTGCCTTCCTGATTGTCCCTAACTGCTTTTGCCTGCCAGCCTGATCACCCCCTAACCACTTCCCTGCCAGCCTGATTGATGTCTTAACTGCTCCCCTGCCAGCCTGTTTGCCCCCAACTTCCCTCCTCTCCCAGCCTGGTCACCCCTAACTGCCTTCCCCTGCAGGCCTGGTTTCTCCCAACAGCCCTCCCTTGCTGTCCATCTTGTGGTGGCCATCTTATGTCCACATGGGGGCCGGATCTTTGACCACATGGGGGCAGCCATATTGTGTGTTGGAGTGGTGGTCAATCTGCATAGTACTCTTTTTTTAAAAAATATATTTTATTGATTTTTTACAGAGTGGAAGGGAGAGGGATAGAAAGTCTGAAACATCAATGAGAGAGAGACATCGATCAGCTGCCTCTTGCACGCCCCCTACTGGGGATATGCCCGCAGCCAAGGTACATGCCCTTGACCGGAATCGAACCCGGGACCCTTCAGTCCGCAGTCCGACGCTCTATCCACTGAGCCAAACCGGTCTCGGCCATATTACTCTTTTATTAGATAGGATAGAGGCCTGGTGCATGGGTGGGGGCCAGCTGGTTTGCCCTGAAGAGTGTCCCAGATCAGGGTGGGGGTTCTCTTGGGGCTTAGGGCAGCCTAGGCAAGGGGCCTATGGTGGTTTTCAGGCTGGCCATGCCCCCTAGTGACCTAAGCAGAGGCCCGGGGATCTGGGATTAATTTATGTTCTACAATTGAAACTTCGTAGCCTGAAGTGGAGCCAAGCCTTCTGCTGGCTTTGTGGTGACAGTCATTTCTGTTTGGGTTATTTAAATTCTATAATTGAAACTTTGTAGCCTGGAGTGGAGACCTAGGCCAGCCAGAGCTGCAGAAGCTCCATTGCCTGGGCAACCCTAGTCTCTGTTCTCCCCAGCTCCGTGGCTGCTGCCATTTCTGTTGGGATATATCTTCTAAAATTGAAACTTTGTAGCATTGAGTGGAGGCCTAGGCCAGCAATGGCAGGCAGAAAGCTTGGCTTCCTCCGTTGCCAGGGAAACCCAAGCCTCTCTCCTGCTCTAAGTGGCAGCAGCCATCTTGGTTGAGGTTTATTTTCATAATTTGCCCCTGATTGGCTGATGGGCGTGGCTGTGGACATGGCTTGATCAGAGGTATGGTCAATTTGTATATTACTCTTTTATTAGTATAAATTCTACAATAAAGAAAACCTGGATTCTATGGAAAATTGGCTAATTTCAGAACTTGGGCAAAATGAATAACTATTCTAATATAAAAAAATCCAGGGTGATAACATACAAAATGACTAACAGCTTGACTGACCGTGGCAACTCAGTACTTACTGCCCACACTGTAACACTATGTTTCAGCACTGACTGATGATAGGGTCTGCAGATCAGGCCCAAATAGAAGTCTGAAGAGAGGAGCATGGTCTGATATGTAGCCTCCATGGCAGCTGTTGATTAGCCCTTGCAAGCCTCTCTCTTTCTGTCATGTCCTGTAAGAGCCATGCTTCTCTTTCTCTCGGGCCTCTGCTGGGGCTGCAAATCAGCCCCACCTTTTTGATCAGGCCAGAGATGCTGATTGGCATAGAAACTGACCAATCAGAACCAAATCTGGGTGAAGTGCCAGGAGCCAAGGGCTGTCTAGGAGGTGGAGCTTTTGAAGTTGACTGGCATAGAAACTGACCAATCAGAACCTAATCTGGGTGAACTGTGAAAGCAAACCTACAGTGAGGGCTGAGGAGGGGTTTTAAGGGCAACAGATGTTTAGTGTAAGGTGTAAGAAAATGGTTCAATTTTTTAATGACCGGTTTGGCAGTAGAGTGCATATGGCTGGCTATCAATCCAGGTATAAAGATTACCAAGAGCATCTCCTCCTGATGAAAAAGGCTTCCCCCCATTTAAGCAATCCTATCATATATAATCTATCTATACTACTAAAAGGATAATATGCTAATTAGATTGGGTCGACCAACCATCATTAGAGTGTCTGACTTAGGAAGAGGCTGTTAAGGGCAATCAGGCCAGCAGGGGAGGGCAGATGGGGGTGAGATCAGGCCAGCAGGGGAGAACAGTTGAGGGTGAGATCAGGCTGACTGGGGAGGGAAGTTAGGGGTGATCAGGCAGACAGGCAGAAGGGTTAGGGGTGATCAGGCAGGCAGGCAGAGGCAGTTACGGGGGATCAGGTATTCAGGCAGGTGAGTGGTTAGGAGCCAGTGGGCCAGATTGTGAGAGGGATGTCTGACCACTGGTCGGACATTCCCCCAGGGGTCCTCAATTGGAGGGGGTGCAGGCTGGGCTGAGGGACGCCCCCCCCCCCCCCCCTGCACACATTTTGTGTACTGGGCCAGTAGTAGTATAGAGAATGAAATAAATATCTAGGTGTACTCACTGATATGAATAAATAAGTATGGGAAGAAGAACCTATATAATAAAAGCCTAAGTGACCATTACAGTGGAATGACCAGAATGACTGATCACTATGATGCACACTGACCACCAGGGGGCAGACAGTCAATGCAGGAGCTATTCCCTGGTGATCAGTGCACTGCCACAGGAGGAGCGCTTCTCAGCCAGAAGCTGGGCTCATGGCTGGCAAGTACAGCTGCAATGGCCAGAACCTCTTCTGCCTCTGTGGGGGTGCTCAGGAGCAGTAAGCAGGAGGGTGGTAAAGAGGAGGGGTCCTGAACTGCGAGAGGGATGTCCACTACAGGCTTAAGCCCACTCCCCAAGGACTTAAGCTGGCAGTTGGATATCCCATGAAAGGTCCCAGACTGTGAGAGGGCCCAGGCCAGGCTGAGGGACCCCCCCCCCAACTAGTACATGAATGTCGTGCACTAGACCTCTAGTTCTGAATAATGTATGTAGCCAATTCCCTCTCCAGGAAATGAAGCTTAATTCTCCTTCCTTTGAGTAGGGCCTGGACTTAGTGACTTGCTTCCAGTATACTGAGTATGGAAAGGGAAAAATAGTAACTTTAAGTGGAAAACCTGGTGGACCCCACCTTAGCCAGTGATGAAGTCATGTTCTGTACCCCATCATATAATACTATCAGAGGGGCATTTCCCGGCTGTGCCCTCTCCACCCTGTCTAATTATTATAAAATGTAAGGCAAACACCAAATGAAGGACATTCTATGGACTACCTGACCAGTACCATTTGATTGTCAGTCATAAAGAACAACACTGAGAACCTGCTACAGACTGAAAGAGATTAAGGGGATAAAGTGACTGAATGTATCCCAGAATAGAAAAAGATATTAGAAAAACTGTTGAAATCTGAGTAAAGCCTGTAGTTAATGCATTGCAATGACATTCATTTCTTGTTTTTGACAAATGTACTGTTGAATATGTAATGTTGAGGAAGCTGGGTGAAGGGTGTATGGAGACTACTATCTGTAATTTTTATTTTTACCACTGATAGCCACTTACAATAGAAAAAAAAAGCAAATATGTATGATATTATGATATATAATAAGAAATATATACTTGGTCCTTGTCCTCCATTTCTGGAAAAGAGGTTCTAAAACCCTTGGAATTTCCTAAGTGATGAGTGATAAATGTGTGCTAATATTCATAACAAGCCCTTTCAACCACTCCTGATGGGGCCTGTTTGCCAGGGAAACCAACAAGGTTGGAATTTTCAGTGCCACTGCCAATTTCCAGGGAGGGCAGAATGGCTGGAGATTGAATTTCAATCACCTATAGCCAATGATTTAAGCAATTGTAGTAGGTAATGGAAGTTGCCATCAAAATAAAAAAGGAGGGGGTTTGGAGAACTTCTGGATTAATGAACTAGAACACATTCTTATTCTGGGAGGGTGTCACATGCCAAACTCAACAGAGACAAAACTCCCAGACCTGAACAATTGTCCTATGTATCTCTTCATCTGATTGTTCACTCATATCCTTTAATACCTTTTGTAATAAACCAGTAATCTGGTAACTAAACTGGTTTGCAGCTTAGAGTTTTATAAGCCACTCTAGCAAATTAATCCAATTCAAAGACAGGGATGTGAGAGCTTCTGTTTATTGCTTGTTGGTCAGAAGCACACAACCTGGACGTGTGATTAGCTCCCAAATTGGAGGACAATCTTTCGGGACTGAGCCCTTAATCGGTGGCATATGTCATTTGATTTAAGTTGTAGGACACTCAGTGTCTTCTGAGAATGAAGTAATGCTTTGTCTTAGCCACTTTTTCTCAATGCTTGGAGAGTCACCCTGAGGTCCTAAGGGTCACGGGCTTGATTCCTGGTCAAGGGCACATAACTCTGTTGCAGGCTCAATTCCAGGCTCGGGTCAGGGAATGTGTGGGAGGCAACTATATGGTGTGTCTCTGTTACATACATGTTTCACTCTCTTTCTCTCTCCCTCTTCCTCCTTACCTTCCATTCTCTTTAAAAATTAATGGGAAAATATCCTAGGGTGAATATTTAAAAAGAAAGAAAGAAAAAAAAATGCTTGGTGGTGTTGGGAAAAACACACATAGTGGATGTTTATTATTTTAAAAAGATTAATCTCCAAGTCTAGCAACCTTTTTAACTACTTTGCCAGTGAAAAACCCAGCAAACAAGTCACAAAAGATTTTAAAAATCACTCTTTCTCATTACAAATTATTGTGAAATTTCTATTTTTTGTGTGTACACATTTAGTTTTATTGTAACAAAGCAACTTGTACACTTTTAATGTTTAAAACTGAGAATCATCTTTTCTTTCCAGTGAAACAAAAAGAAAATTTAAAAATAAAAGGAACAAAATTACAATAGAGAAGTGTCAATTCCGAGTAAGATCCTACAGGTTCTGCTGATTCTCCCATCGAGTGGCAGGGCTCAAGTCATCATTAGGAGAGAATTTTATTTTAAAAGTATCGTCTTAGACTGCAAGGATGTCCGTTAAACATCACAATTAAACATGCCAAAGGAGAAGCCATGTTGTCGAAATGCCCACTTAACCCACCCAAACATCTCAAACCCACCCTTTGCTCACCTTCTATAACCCCCCCCTTTTTTAAGTTTTTTTTTTAAACAAGAGAAAGTAGATAGATACATGTTGGTAAATGTTAACTGTCCATATTCACATAGAGACACAGTGTAATCTCTGAGCCGAATACAGAGAAAGGAGGAAAAAAGCTAGAATTCTACGCACTACGACATAGGGGCCTGGCAACCTCCAGCTCCCAGCAGAGCTAAGGGAGCAGAAGGTTTTTCTTTTTTCCCACACAGCACGGTGGTGTTGATTCCATTAAGTTTTTCTTGAGGCAGGAAGGGATAAAAATGAATTTGGAACAGAAAGGGCCAAAAGATTCTTTTCCCACTGTATTCTGCCCAAAGTACATCCCCCCCAAATGGTGAGAACCATGGTGTAAAGGAGAGAAAAAGAGACCTCAAAAACAGGGCGACTGAGCACAAGGGCAGGGGGAGAAAGAAAAAAGACTGCAACTTGCTTTCAGGGACAGGAGAAAATTAGAAAAGATTGTAATCCATCAGTGTTCATTAGTCATTTTCTCCTTCATTTTCCTCTCCTTCTTCCCCCTCATCATCATCTTCATCTTCTTCACCTTCATCCTCATCCCCTTCTTCATCGATATCTTCCAACCCTTCCTCTTCTTCGTCATCATCATCATCTTCCTCTCTTCCCCTTCATCGTCCATGTCAGGAACCAAGTGGTACTGTAAAGGATTTGGCCAAATGTCATCTTGATGACTTCTCCTAACTCACCTGCACCTGCAGCAGAATGGCCAGTAAACCAGGAAAGAAGCTTTCTGGCTCCTCGTGCTGTCTCTTCTGCTGGCTTTACTCTGTGTTTGACCTGAACGTGTCGTCACATCCTTTCCAGATTTCCATTTGATTTCAGTGGACTTTGAAGGTGGATCACCACTCTCATTCAGATGAAACTCTTTGGAGAGAACTTTATTTTCAAAAAAAAGTAAGGATTTTCATCAAAATAATAATCTATTCTGTAACCTGATTTAATATCTTCAAATTCTGTCACTTCAACTCTTGTCAAATAACGCAGCGCCTCTTCATCCTCTTCCCCAAGCAGTGCAGACACTTGTGGATGGTTGACAAATGTTGTTACCCCCAAATTGGGGATTTTGGCGATCAATTCCGATCTCTTCTGAAAAAATGGTTGGCGAAGTTTGTTATATTTCTGTTCTACTTTCAAAATCTCCTCACTGGCTTGTTCAGTCAGTCTGTCTATTTCATTTTGTACTTCATTAGTATGTTCAGTCGCTTCTTGCTGTTCTTTTTCGCCCTTCTGCACGTCGGGGGGCGGGGGGCATCTCTCCGGCTGGGGCCGGGGCCAGCTTGGGTTTCTTGGTCTGGGGCAGCAGCGAGGACTGGCGCTTGGGGGCCGTGCTGCGGGCTGGCCCGCCGATCCGGTGGCGGGGAGGCGGCCGGGCTGCAGGGTGTGCGGAGCTCTGGAAATTCTACTATTTAAACGTCACATTTTAATACATTTAACCTGTTGACTTCTAATATAGTTAACTCTACTATACAGTCTGATCTTAATTTTTTAAATAAAATGCGACCACATTGATAATATTCTGTACTATCTAAACTTCCAAATAGTGCTAGAGACTAAAAGGAATGGATGGATTCGTTTTTCTCGCCTCTCTTATCTGGGGCCATGTAAAATGAGACGAGGCCACAAGAGCCACAGAGTGCGGATATAAATATTCAAGCTGCTAACCTCATACGTTTACCTACATGGGACAAGCAGCCAGGGCACACATCAAACTTAGACTTCCTCATCCTCATGGTGATCCCAGCAGCAGTGACTTTAAGTCATTGGATGTAGCTCTCAGTTCAAGGCTTTGGGAGATCTGAAAATCTCCTATAATTGTATGCAAAATGGGGATATTAATAAGCACCTTTCTGGAGATAAACTCTAAATCTGATGTAATTCTTAAAGGAATCCAAGATTTCTAGAGTGCTAAGAATTGCCGCTTTTAAGCCTGCTCACTCTGACTACACAGCTCACCTTCTGGGGCATTCTGCCCTGCCAGGAGACACACAGGTAGAGGATGAGTTCTTTGTGTTCTTTTATGCCATGTCAATTTTGCACTGGATCTTCCCTACTGTTCAAATATTTCTTGACATGTTTAACATTTGCCATATGCATGAAGAAAGTTCTTTAGTATTCCAGACACTCCAAAACGTTGGCACAGTGCAGGACAGTGGGATAACATTAGGTACTCTATGAAACACACATTTACTAAACTTAGTGGCACCGAAAGAATTTCTGTCAGTTGTGCTCTAACACTAGGAGAACAGTGTGTGTGTGTGTGTGTGTGTGTGTGTGTGTGTGTGTGTGCGTGCGTGTTCATGGCCAGTCTTTCCCACTGCTCCATTTCCCCCCACAAATATTAAAACATTTGTAAACCGTTTTTGTTGCCATCATCTTTGGGAACCTTTTCCATTTTACTCTCATATGTCAGCAGGTCATGTTATAGCCATTTTCAATTTCTTTTAGTCCAAGATAAATGCAGAAGGAACTTGCACTGTGGCTGAACTCAAGAACTTAACTTCTTGAAAGGAAAATGGCTGTGGCATGACTTTTTCCATAATTTAATCCAACTGTGCATTCCCAGAATAAGGAAAACCAGAAACCTAGTAGGCTCATAACAATTGGCTCCTGTCAATGGCCAAATATTTGTAACTGTAAGACAGATAACCCAGGTATGAAGTACCAACAAAACTACGTTTAGCTTTGAGCATGTGCCTCAAAAGGAGAGCCCCATTCTGTAGGAATACTGATTATGTTGCCACTATTAAGTGGGAAAGCGGTTTTACAGGAATATTCTAAGGATCTTGATTCTCTTGTTGTCATTTATTTATTGTGTCTGAGGTTTGTAGTAATTTGTAAGCATGTGTTTAAAATTCCAGTTAACGTTTATCTCCATTCTCAATGCCAGCAGGCTCCAGTGGTCAGAACTGAAACATCTGGTGACCTTTACAATGCATAATTTAGAGTCAGGACAAATCACAGTTCTGAATCTGGATTTGTGTAGTTTACAAAGGAAAGAAAAACTATTTATAAATCAGTAATAAAACCAATCAAAGAGAAATTTTTAACAGGAAGAAACGCTAGAAATGTTGTAGTATATAGTACCTTCTTTTACAGATTAACAAGCTAAGGCCCCTATCATCAAAATGAAAAGGCAGCCTACTGAATGGGAGAAAATGTTTGCAAATCATATATCTAATAAGGGGTTAATATATAAAGTACATAAAGAACTCATACAGTAGCAAACAAACAAAAAAACACCAAACAATTTCATTAAAATGTGAGCTGAGGATCAGAGTAGACATTTCTCTAAAGAAGACATATCGATGGTCAGCAGGCACATGAAAAGATGCTCGAAATCACTAATCAAAAGGAAATGCAAATCCTCAATGAAATATCACTTCACACCTGTGAGAATGGGTAATATAAAAAAGAGAAGAAATAAATACTGGCGAGGATGTGGAGACGGGAAACTGTGCATTTTTGGTGGGAATGTAAATTGGTGCAGCTACTGTGGAAAGCAGTGTGGACGTTTCTCAAAAAATAAAAATGGAATTACCATATGACCTAGCAATCCCACTTTTGAGTATTTATTTTAAGTAATCCAAAACACAAATTCAAAAAGATATCTGTACACACACACACACACACACACACACACGAATATTACTCAGCAATAAGAAAATTAAATCTTGCCATTTGTGATGTGAATGGAACTTGAGGGCATTATTCTCGGTGAAATAAGTCAGACTGAGAAAGAAAAATACCATGTGATCTTACTTATATGTGAAATCTAAAACAAAAAACAACAAAAAAGCAAGCTCATAGATACAGAGAACAGATTCGTGTTTCCAGAGGCAGAGGGTGAGGGAGGGGCAAAATGAGAGAAGAAAGGCGTGTTAGAAGTTGCTAAGCAAGTAGATCTTGAAAGTTCTCTTCACACTAAAAATTTTTGTGACTATGTATGGTGACAGATGTTAACTAGACTTATTGTGGTGGTCATTTTATAATGTATGTAAACATTGAATCATTATTTATACACTTGAAACTAATGGAATGTCATAGGTCAATTGTACCTCAAAAAAAAAAAAAAAGCTGAAGCCAAGAGTTACCTTGTTGCATTTAACATGTAGCACAAAGTTTAGCTTTGAGTAAGCATTCAGTAAATGCTTGTTGAATGAATATTTGTGATTGTTTTGGAATATGGAAGTTTCCTAGTGCCTGGCACCTAGTCACAGCTTGATAAATATTGAGCTAATGCAACATACCAATGGAAATTCAGTTAAAAAACAAATAACAATGTTACTATTTAATCTAGAGATGCAATTCTCCACAAACCCGCCCACATAACTGTAATACAACGACTGCCGTCACTTTTCCGAACATAGCAGTCATCCAGCAGAATTCTAAACAAGAACAGAAAATAGCAGCTATTGCCCACTGCCCTTTATACAAGTTAATTGGGAAGTGTACTTCTGTTCACAGTGGCTGATTGACTAAGGCATTCTGCATCCTTGGAAGCTGTCTTTTCTCTCACTGTTCCTTAGCCAGAGCCCTTGCCCCTTCCTACCCCCTGAGCACTCAGAAGGCCCGCTCCCACTTCTCCTCTCTTGTGTGAGTCTTCAACCTGATTCTATAAGGTACTACCACCTAGTCAGCTGCTCACTTTATAATTACTCCCCATGTATACATGGCTCAGGATCTTATGCTTTGCATTACACATCTTAATGTTTTTGCTGATTGCAAATCTGGATGGGTTTTCACAGAAGAGTTTGTGCCACTAATGAGGTTGCACAGGTTGCATAAGAAAAGCCGAGGATTCGAGATGCATGGAAATTCCATTTGTGGCAATAATGTTTGATATTTACTCAGCAAAGCATTCCATGGCTGCTAAAAATCATGGGCACTTCCAGAGGGCTCTGATTTCTAATTCATTTGGTGATTTGGGGAAGTTCTTGCTCCTTATATTTTTTCCTTTAGTAGCCTGCTTTGTAGAGTATTTGAACCTCTCATCTATGGTTTCTGCACAATCCATGCATTTTCCTAATAATTAGTATTCCCACCACCCAGTAGGAAAGGCAGGCAACAGAGAAGCCCAAATCAGTCCATTTTACTTTAAGGCAGCTCTCAAAAAATTTCAAGAGATAAGATGTTTAAAATGATTGGTAAAAATGGGGTTTGGGGTTTCTGTGAGTTTAAACTGGTCATGCGTTCCCTGGATTGTAGAATAATAGGACTTAATTTAGTTTTTGGTGTCCAGAGACCAGCAACTAAGTTTGGGATTATTATGGGCTCTTTGGGAGATTAATCGAACATACTTACTTACTAGGTCAAGGGAGAATCTGTTCCTTATGTTTTAAAGACTCTGTACTTGTTAATTAACCGCACATAAAAGATAAAATGTGCTTTAATATGTTAAAAATTTAGTATAACTTAATTTTATTTTTTGTTAAAATATACTGCAACATTTTTGCAAAACAATACTTTTCACTTTTGATGGGTTTTGTTGACTGAGATTTGTTTTGCCCCATTTATTTAGAAATATAGGATGTTTGTGATTATGCTTTCACATGTGAAGGATGAAGCAAAGGCTGAAGATCTTTGGAAGTCATGAATTTTGTGGCATTTGGAAGGCCTGAGTCCTTTAAAATATAAAAAAGTTTCAAAATGCTGAATTTACTTGGCTTGGAAAATCCAAGGGCTAACTTTGCATTTAAACATCACCTCTCCACCTTCTGCAGCCCTTGGTCCTAGAGAGGAGCCAGGAGACATGAGTGAATCTGCCCTAGAGCAGGGCTGGCTCCAGGCTGGGTTTCCATCACCTCAGCGCAAGGTGAAGAAGAGCGTGGCTTCTGAATCTGTCACAGGATGTGAAATGGAAAATCGAGTTCTGGCTTTGCCCCTGCCCCCATGGAAAATACTTGTCGAGCACAGACTCAATGCCCTGAAAGAATATTCCTTGGCTTGGAGACAAAGTCCAAGGGGTGACTTTATTTTTAAGTGTCTAAAATAACTGTACAAAGTCATATACAAGGAAGAGGATCCTAAAAATAGATCCTTTGTTCTTCTTCTTTGCATGATCAAAGGCCCAAGCATAGTGCTTTGTACATCATGCATGTGCAATAACTTTTTAAAGACTTGTATTATTAAAAATCTGGAACATTATAAAATGTTTTGTTTTTTAGATATACTAATAATATAAAAAAGGTTTGAATTTGAAGTGATTTTTTTTTAACATACAAGTTTCTCTTTGGGGGAAATGTGTGTTAATGTGGTTTGGTTTTATTTGAGATCCAAGCAGCATGTACAGTATATAACTCTTAAATATATTGGATTTATTACTTATTTTCCTGTTTAGGGACAAAAGGACAAATGGCTCGATGTCTGGAACTGTACCAAGAAACAATGTGTATAATATTTTTACTTTATATAAGCCCCCGTCTCTGTAGGGAAGAAAGTCTGTTAGCTTTCTTTTATGACTGCCAGCAGGATATCGTGGAGAACAACATCTTCAGAGTTGTAAGGGCTGGGATCCAGGGCTGGGAGCTTTGTCAGAACTAACTGCTTCCTTTGCCTCATAAAACTGCTATCTACATCAATCTATGTTTATTTTTCTCCTGCTTTTTAATTTGCTTAATGGACTTCAGCTGAAGACTTTCCTCAATGTCTGAGGAAAGGAAAGTCTCTTAAACCCCTGAAAATATAACCATCACAATTCAGCACTTTTGGATTATTTTGTCTGACTTTCATCTTTGGTGCTGCAGAAACAATGGCTGTAGAGCAACTGCACCTAACCTTGAAGACTTGGAGCCTGGGAAACAATAATCAGACAAGTCACACTTCCCTGATCTCCTCTTCTTACTGTGCTGGTCTCTCCCAGTCTCCTCTGGTCTGCTCTGTCTCAGCAGTCTCTGCTTCTTTCAGTCCTCCTCCTACTCCTTCTTTTGGTATTAGTTTACTTCCAATTTCCACTCATTCACTTTTGTCACACTTTCTTTGATTTATCCGTAAGCCAGAAAAATGGTATAGCCTTTCAGTCTATCATGCCAAGTGCAGTAAAGGTCCACATGATAAATGAGATGTTGCTCAGGTCTTCAAAAAGCTGACACTCTAGTGGAAATGGGGATTGGATGTGGGGTGGGTCAGTGAAAGGAAAGGTATCATTTGTTGAGGGATCAGGGAAAACAAAGTAGGATTATCCCATGATGGAAGGTTTTCATGGCAAAGCCAGGGCCTGAAGACTCTGATGTTCTACAGTTGAATGTAGTCTGATGAATGACTATATTCATCAGAAACAACTGACTAACTGGTTAAAAATCTATGCTACTGAGTTTAGAAGCAAGGCCTTCTGAATCAACATTTCTGAATATGGGCCCAGAAACCTGCATTTTCAGCAAACACCTCAAGGGATTTATTTGAAATTAGAGAATTCTTTTATTTTTAAGCTTTGCGTTCCCCGCCCCCCCAAATATCTTTTTATTGAGTTCAGAGAGAAAGGACGAGGGAAAGAGAAATAGAAACATTAATGATGAGAGAGAATCATTGATCAGCTGCCTCCTACATGCCCTGTGCTGGGGGTCAAGCCAGCAACCCAGGCATGAGCGCTTCACCAGAATCGAACCCGGGACCTTGAGTCCACAGGCTGACACTCTATCCACTGAGCCACACCAGCTAGGGCTTTGTTCAGATGTTTTAAATGTCTTTTAAAAGCAGCACATTTTAAGAGGTGAATATAATAACTTTACATTTATTATGTTTCTTAAACCCTGTTTTTATTTCGGCTCCTTTTTCTACTTTCCTGAAATTTGTTGAATTAACAAAGATTTTTGTTGTTGGTGGTGGTGGAGGTAGTTGTTCTGGATTTGTGTTCCCCCTACTGCTGGTTTGAATAATACAGTATATACTCCTTCACCTTTGGGTAAAATTTGGTTTTAATGTATATATGCCATTGTACACTTTCCTAATGTTATTACAGCTTACTCAGTGCCTCTGTCCTCCTCCGAAACAGGAAAGGTGCCATCAGTAGGCCAGCTGTATATACTGTCCATCTGATCTCCCTGTCTACATGTATCACCATCCGGACTTTCAAGTCTATCTTTTAAAAAAACAAAATAAATCAATTATTAATATTCTACTACCAGTAGTTAGCTACATTTTTCTTGCTAAAGATGATATTTCATAAAAATACAGGAAAGGTCTGTGGGTTGTCAACTTTGTAAATTTCTATGTGCTTGAAATTGCTTTATTTGGCTCTGAGGATCAAATGGTCTTTGATCCTGGTTCAGGCTGACAGTTCCTTTCTGCATCACTTTGAGGATCTTATGCCACTCTCTTCTGGCATCTGCTACTGATGAGATGTTTACTATTACCTATGGCAAACAGGCTCTAAGGTAGTCTCTGTGATCTTGCCTTCTGGTGTTCACACTCTTATAGAATCTCCTCCTTTGAGTTAGGGTGACTTGCTTCTAACCAACAGCAATGGAGGAGGGGTGTCACTGCTGAAAAGATGTTATCTATACTAATAAAAGTGTAATATGTTAATTAGACCAGGTCAATCAAACATCTTCCAGACGTCTGACTTCTTTCCAGACAGTTAGGGGGCAACCAGGCCAGCAGAGGGGCAGTTAGGGAGCAACCAGGCTGACAGGGGGACCAGGCTGGAAAGCAGAAGCAGTTAGGGATGATCAGGCAGGCAAGTAGGTGAGCGGTTAGGAAACAGCAGTCCCAGATTGTGGTGTTCCATTGCCGGATTAAGCCTGATCCCATAATGGCTTGGGTCAATTTCTGGGTTCTTGGTTCTGTTCCATTGGTCTATATGTCTGTTCTTGTGCCAGTACCAGGCAGTTATGAAAACAGTGGATTTATAATATAGCTAGAAATCTGGTATTGTGATTCCTCCAAATTGTTTTTTCTTTCTCAAAATTGCTGCAGCTATTCAAGGTCTTATTTATTCCATAAAATTTTTTGGAGACTTTGTTCTAGGTCTGTGAAATATGCCATTGGTATTTTAATGGGAATTGCATTGAATCTATAGATTGTTGTGCATGGTATGGGCATTTTAATGATATTTATTCTACCAATCCATGAACATGGTCTATTCTTCTACTTCTTTACATCTTCCTCTATATCTTTTAAAAAATATCCTATAGTTTTCCAAGTACAGGTCTTTTATCTCCTTAAAAAAGTTTATTTTAGATATCTTAATTTTTCTGTTGCAATGGTAAATGGGATTGCTTTTATAGTTTCTCTATCTGTGAGTTCATCATCCTAGCTAATAAAATAATAATATGCAAATTGACCATGCCTCTGCTATGCTAATCAGGAGCAAGGGGCATGGCCAGCAGACAGGGGGCATGGCCAGAAGGCATGGCCAGCAGACAGGGGGCATGGCCAGTGGACAGGAGGTGTAGCTGGCGAGGCCAGCGGGGGCATGGCCACAGTGCCATGGAAGCAAGCACGCTATAAACTCTGCTCGCACAGTACTTAAGGGCTGGCAAGATTCCTCCTTTCAGTTTACTGACTGACTGAGTCATGTCCTTTCGTGGTGACCTTGGGACAGTTAGGGGAATTTGATGCCATGCGTTCTCCTAACAAGGCTCACCTGTTAGTTGCTCTGATAGTTAGGCTGTGACTGAGCTGTGGGGTTTACCTGTCGTGTGGGACATGCAAATGAGCACCCAGGGCACCTTGGGTAATGAGCGCCAGGCATGAGATGGGACTGTGATTCGTCAGGCTCAGGGGCTGGGTCGCGAGCTCTGATCCAAGTGGCAGTTTGGGTCCATGCCCCCAGTCCAGTACCCAAGATGAGGTTTGCTGCAGGCATCTGGGGGCCTTGGGAGACAGGGATGTTCCCACCCTGCCCCCAACAGCTTGCGCATGCTCTGGCCCCAAGTGGCGGTTTGGGCCCATGCCCCCAGCCTGGCACCCACGATGGGGGTGGGGGGGATGGCTGCCAGTCTCTGGGGTGTGTGGAGACCCCGGTGGCCACCACCAGGTGGAGGAAGTTCACAGTCCTCTTGGTTCCTGCAGAGTGCAGGGAGCACCAGGAATGGTGGGAAATGTAGTTCAGTGGCATATGCACTGTGGGATCGCCTAGACACTATATCAAAGTGAGTCTGGAAGAAGTTACTGGTGGGGGATGGAGGGAAAGTAAAGGTTGGGGTCTCAGACAATTCGCTCATGTGATTGCAAAGACAGACAGAAACTCCCAGATTGGAGAGGGATCCCCTGAGAGTTCCCAGATTAGAGAGGGTGAGGTCAGGCTGAGGGACCCATGGTGGCCACTGCCGAGTGTGGCGAAGTTGCTAAAACCATTAAAAAGGCCAACTTCTTGTTATTGATGAATTCACCATGGCATCCAGTCATGCTATAAATGCCATAGACAGATTACTAAGAGAAATTATGAATTTGAATGTTGCATTTGGTGGAAAAGTTCACCTTCTTGGAGGGGATTTTTGACAGTGTGTCAGTATTGTGCCACATGCTATGCAATCTGCCATAGTACAAACAAGTTTAAAGTACTGTGATGTTTGGAGATGTTTCAGAAAGTTGTCTCTTAAAACAAATATGAGATCAGAGGATTGTGCTTATAGAGAATGGTTAATAAAACTTGGAGATGGCAAATTTTATAGCGGTTTTCATTTAGGAATGGATATTATTGAAATTATTCATGAAATGATTTGTAATGGATCTATTATTGAAGCCACCTTTGGAAATAGTATATCCTATATAGATAATATTAAAATATATATCTAAACATGCAATTGTTTGTTCAAAAAATGAGCATGTTCAAAAATTAAATAAAGAAATTTTGGATATACTTGATGGAGATTTTCACACCTATTTGAGTAATGATTCCATTGACTCAACAGATGATGCTGAAAAGGAAAATTTTCCCATTGAATTTCTTAATAGTATTACTCCTTCAGGAATGCCATGTCATAAATTAAAATTGCAAGTGGGTGCAATCATCATGCTATTGAGAAATCTTACTAGTAAATGGGGTCTTTGTAATGGTACCAGATTTATTCTCAAAAGATTACTCCCTAACATTATTGAAGCTGAAGTATTAAAAGGATCTGCAGAGGGAGAGGTTGTTATGATTTCAAGAATTGATTTGTCCCCATTCTCCCATTTAAATTAATTCGACGACAGTTTCCCGTGATGCCAGCATTTGCAATGACTATTAATAAATCACAAGGACAAACTCTAGACAGAGTAGGAATATTCCTACTTGAACCTGTTTTCACTCATGGTCAGTTATTATGTTGCTTTCTCCCAAGTTCGAAGAGCATGTGATGTTAAAGTTAAAGTTGTAAATACTTTATACTAAGGGAAATTAGTCAAGCACTGTGAAAGTGTTTTCACTGTTAATATGGTATACAGGGAGATATTAGAATAAGTTTAATAACTTTATCAGTCATTATTTGCATCAATGTTGTTTTTATATCATGAGTTTGTTATTGTTGTTATATCATTTTGTTATTATTTATTAATGAAATTATTTATTATTTTTATATACATTGTACTCATTACCTTTTATCTGTCACACTTTTATTATAGAGAAAGGGAAAATAGCACTATTAAAATATTTCCTCTAATTAATACCCTTTTAATGTGCACAAATTTCATGCACCGGGCCACTAGTACTATCTAATAAAAGAGTAATATGCAAATTGACCGTACATTAGCTACACCACCGGCCATGCCCACCAGTCACGCCCACCAGCCAATCAGGAGCTGGGGTGGAGCCAGCCAAAGAGTGCGTGCCCAGGCCGTGGGGGCAGGGCTGAGGCAGCCTGGGCTGGGGAGTGCAGGGCTAAGGCATCCAGGGCTGTGGAGGGTGGGGCCAAGGCAGCCAGGGCTGGGGGCGAGGCTCAGGCAGCCAGCCTTGGGGAGGTGGGTCCAATGCAGCCAGCGTCATGGGGGGCAGGGCCAAGGTGGCCAGGGCCAGGGGCGGGGCTAAGGCAGCCAGGCTAGCGGGGATGGGTCCAATGCAGCCAGGGCCGTGGGGGCAGTGTCATGGTGGCCAGGGCTATGGGGAGACAGGATAAAGGCAGCCAGTGCGGCTGGCCAGGAAGAAGGCCTGGGCCAGGGGGGCAGGGCCGAGGCTCGTGCTAGCCGTGCGCAAGCTGGCTGGCGAAGACCTGCATTGGAGAAAACCCGTGTGGGTGTAAGGGAGGGGGTCGTGGCTGGGACCGAGCCAGCCATCGGCCCCATTGTAGCCAGAGGCTTTAGGGCTTGGGCAGGCTGGGGGTGAATGGTCAGTAGGACATCCCTTGAGGGCTCCCAGTATGTGTGAGGGGGCAGGTTGGATTGAGGGATCACCCACCCCCATTGCACAAATTTCGTGCACCAGGCCCCTAGTTGGTGTATAAAATGCCATAGATTTCTGGGTGTTAATTTTGTGCCTTACTACATTGCCAAATTCATTTATTAAATATAGTAGGTTTTTGAAGGAGTCTTTAGTTTTTTCTATGTACAATATGTCATGTGTGAATAATGACAATTTTATTTTTTCTTTTCCAATTTGGGTTCCTTTTATTTCTTGTTCTTGTCTGATTGGGGACCCTTCAATGGAAAGCCAGCAGTAGTGGGAGAGTAAAAAGCTGATCCCAGAAGTCAAGGACTAGGTGAGGACAGAAGGCCAGGAACTTTGCTCGCTCTACCTGCTTCCCTGAGTGTGGCCTTGGTTTTTTTTTTTTTTTTTTTTTTTTTTTTTATTGATTCCAAAGAGGGAGGGAGAGGGAGAGAGAAATGGAAACATCAATAATGAGATAATCATTGACTGGCTGCCTCCTGCACACCCCCCTCCAGAAACTGAGCCTGTAACCTGGGCGTGTGCCCCAACCCGGATCAAACGGTGACCTTCGGGTTCATGGGTTCATAGGTCAATGCTCAGCCACTGCGCCATGCCAGTCCACGGATTTTTTTTTTTTTTTTTGGAGTGCAATAGGATTTATTCCAAGAACACTTTTTTTTTTCATGTAACAAGACTTCCAAAGGAAGAATAGGAAATATCCCTTCTTCATCTGTTCTCCCTTCCTTTGCCCAAAATAAAGATGCCCGGGTGCCCCTGGAATCAAAGGGTAGGTCACCTTCTTCCTGATTTTCTGGGGCTTTCCTGATGTATAACTGTGAGCATGATTTATTTATTTATTTATTTATTTTTTCCTTTGATGTGCAATTTATTTTTTTTAATTGTTCAGTTTATTAATTAAATTGTTTCCCCTTTTTTATCCCCCTATATCTTCCCTCCACCCTGTACCTATCCCACCCTCCGCCCTCACCTCCCCCTCCCCCAATGTCCTCTCCCATTGTTGCAAGATTTTTGTCCAATCTCTTGCTGTACTTCCAACAACACTTTTCTCCCCAAGAATTGTCAGTCCATTCCCTCTCTATGTCCATGTTTCTGTTATATTCACCAGTTTATCTTGTTCATCAGCCTATCAATTCACTTGATTTTTATGTTCATTTGTTGATAGATGTGTATTTGTTGTTCATAATTTATATTTTTACCTTTTTCTTCTTCCTCTTCTTAAAGAATATCTTTCAGCATTTCATATAATACTGGTTTGCTGGTGATGAACTCCTTTAGCTTTTTCTTATCTGCAAAGCACTTTATCTGATCCTCAATTCTGAATGATAGCTTTGCTGGATAGAGTAATCTTGGTTGTAGATTCTTGCTCTTCATTATTTTGAATATTTCTTGCCACTCGCGTCTGGCCTGCATCGTTTCTGTTGAGAAATCCGCTGACAATCGTATGGGTGCTCCCCTGTAGGTAACCAACTGTTTTTCTCTTGCTGCTTTTAATATTCTCTCTTTATCTTTTGCTCTTGACATTTTAATTATGATATGTCTTGGTGTGGTCCTCTTTAGATTCCTATATTTTGGGGTTCTGTGTACTTCTTGGGCTTTTAAGTCAGTTTCTTTCACCAGGTGGGGAAAGTTTTCAGTCACTATTTCTTCAAGTAGGTTTTCATTAACTTGCTCTCTCTCTTTTTCTGGCACCCCAATAATTCGGATGTTGGCTTGCTTGAGGTTGTCCCAGAGGCCCCTTACGCTATCTTCAATTATCTGAATTCTTTTTGTTTCTTGCTTTTCCAGCTGAGTGGATTTTGGTTCTTTGTATTTCAAATCTTTGACTTGGTTCTTGTGGCCCTCTGGACTGCTTTTAGGACTTTGTGTAATATTTTTTATTTCAGTCTGTGTATGCTTGATTTCTAGTTGGTCCTTTTTTTTATCTGTGAGGGTCTGGTTCGTATCCTCAGAGGTCTTGTACATTTCCCTGAGGGTCTCATTCATTTCTTTGTAAGTAGCATTCATCTCCTTGTAAGTCTCATTCATTTGCTGGTTGGTCTTGTTTATTTCCTGGTAATTCTCATTAAGTTGATCAGCCTTTTGTAGGAGCCTCTTGAAAAGCCTTATAACCGTGGTTTTGAACTCTATGTCTTGTCGTCTTTTCTCCTCCATTTCTTTCACACCTGATTTCTTTCCATGTCTCTGCATGGTGGCTGCTTTATGTGGTCGCTATCCTCAAAGGGACAGTGGCTCAGTCTCCCCAGTTACCTGAGGTGGGTACTCTTACTGCAGTCCTTTATGGGTTGTATTCAGTGTTTTTGAATTTAAATCCAGCTTTTTGTTGTTAGCCCTAGGAGGGTTTGACCTCCAGGCCAATTGTCTGTGAAGCTCAGCTGTGCTCAGGTTGGGTGGGCGGAGTCTCTGGGCCAAGCAGACAGCGTTAGCTCCGCCCTATGCAGCCCCAGGGGCTCTGTGCCGGGGGCAATGGCTGCCAGCACCTCTGAGAGCCGCTGTGGAGCTCCACCGGCTGCCGGGGAATTCAGACTGTCCCCAAATGACTTTGCATGCGCAATGTCTCACCCAGGGTCGTAAAACAAAGCAGTCTGACGGTTTTCCGAATGAGAGGCAAGTCGCGGTGTGCTCTCTGCGCCGTCAGGCAGCCGAGCTGTTCGCGCGAGAGCTGCCTTCTCCACAAGCCGGCAGACCCGGCAGCACCTGAGCTTCGGCGTGCCCTCCCACTGTCCAGTTTTCACCCCGTGTGATAGTGGGTTCTCTGGACTTCACCCAGAGCTGGAGAATCTGTCCAGTGGGACGCCCCTGTCTCCCCGTTCGAGAAAACTGGCCGGTTTCCAGCCGCCCGCCCTCTCCGCAGTGCGCACTCCAAACCTCTCTCTGCGCGCGAATCTTTCAACGCTGTTCGCCGCCGCTCCTCCGGGTCACAGTGTCTTATCTTCACTTTTATTTGTGGAATTTTCACTCGGCGAGCGTTCTGGTGATTCTGGAAGGTGTTTGTTCCTTCGTTAAGTTGTAGTATTAAAATTGCTGATTATGACGGCAAGATAGGTGTTTCATCTTTGCCGCCATCTTAGTTCTCTGGCCTTGGGTTTTTTTCCTGCCTGACTCAAGATGATATGTATCATCTACACCTGCCAGAGGCAAAGTCCAACAGTAGTTAGCATATTAATGCCAAAAGTCCCACTGGAAAGCCAATGGATTTTGAAGTTCAGCAGGGTTGAAAATCAGCATAATATTGCCCTCCTGTTGGCCAAATGGCTCAAGGCAATCCTTAACCTGGTATTCCTTTTACTGTTTACCAAACTTTACCTTTGATATGCCTGTTTGCATTCGTAAAGGGCAAATGTGTATTCAAGTAAATAAAAGCAGACAGGACCCAGAAGTCAGAGGGCTTCTCCACTAGAGGGAAGTTTTCCTCCTGGCCCCCCATGCCTTCTAAATTCATATTTATTGTTTAGTGTTTTCATTTATGCATGGCCCCTGCTCCAGATCCTGAACCCTTGCTGCAAATGGATCAGGCATCTGGCGCCTGAATAGGCATCTGGAGAAGAATATTTGCCTGAGCAAAAAACAAAAAAGGGAAATTCACCTGAAAGGTGGGGAAGTTCACCATGCACAAAGCCCATATAAGCTTTGGAGTCGAGCACTGTAAATAGGCGAGAAATGTCTTTTATTTCAGCCAGGTTATAATGGGGAAGAATTTGAGTAAAAGGCAAAAACATCATTGTAAATTTCTAGCTTACATGCTCAAGAATAAAGAAATTAAGATGTCAAAAAATACTCTCTTAAATCAGGCTCAAGGAAAAGGAGTGCCCTTGTCATCTTTAACTTGGCAGGCTCTTGTTCAAACTGCATTATGCCCACTTTGTATTGAGGATCAAAAGTCTGTATGCCTATAATTTAATTTAATAGAAAAGGAACAGTAGGTGGCCAGGACATTATTAAATTTCCCAAAAGCAAAGAGGATGTGTGGGTGGGGAGAAAGAATATGGTGGTACATGTGGCTGATAACCCAGGTTCTAGGAAAATTCCCTAGACAAAGCAAAATAACTAAAAAAGTCCCCAGCCCATCGGTCAATAGGTCTTTTGGTGATCCTGTAAAATGGATGCCCACTCCTGGGTATGCTATTAAAAGTTTCATTTTTGCCATATATTTATTTCCCAGTCTGCCATTTAAAATATGGACAAATGAGACATTTCTCATAATTGAGGGATCCTTTGGGGACTTCTGTACCTGTGAAGAGAAAAAGGTTAGCTTAAGAGAAGGCACACCCCACCCTGCTTTGGGTGGCCTCTTGGCCTGAGCCCCATCTCTTCATGGATGCAATAGAATAAACCCAAGACTGTTTTTCTTTAAAAGATGGCAAAAACAACACAGGCTAGGTTTGGGCAACAAGATTAATGTTTCCATAATAATGGGTAGTTCTTGAAAAGTAATGGACTGCATTCCAAGGTTGCTTCACAGGTCCTAGAACCCTTCCGTTTTTATAAAAATAAATAAATAAAGAAATAATCCTTTAACATTAAAGCCACTGAAAGCCAGTGATCTGTTACAGAATTTGTCAAAGAAAATGCTTTGGATATTAATTGGATTTAAAATCTCAAAGTTGTTAAAACATAAATAGATGTAACAAAAATGAAGGATTTGTAATAAGGCTTTTCAGTAATAATTATAAATATATTAATAATGAAAGTCTAGTCACTCAAGAGGAGACTGACTGCACTCTCTGTTAGAGGAAAGGGCCAGTCCCTCTTCTCTGATAAAAGCAGAGAAGCTGAAGCAGAAACCTTAGATGTTATCTCTGAGGAAGAATGTGGCAGTTTTAAAATCCAAGTGGCAAGGCCAGGCCTGCTCTTCTCCCCCTGCCTTTCCACCAACTTCATATGCCAACACATAATTTTTCAAAGTCTTTGGTAACTTAAACTTTAGAACATTGCTAAATTAAACAATAAAAATTATTAAAACTCTAGGTATTTTAAAATTATAAAATACTGAAATATTAATCAGAGTTCACCTTATATGAAAAATCTAGAGGATAGAATTGAGTCTATTAATTAAATATGTCTTGTATTTTATTTGACATATATTCTTAAAATATAAAAACATTACTAATCTGAGAAATGCAAAGTATTTAACTTGGCACCTAAAATTTGTGGCTTCTAAGATTTTAAAGTTCAAATTAAGTTGGGAGAAATTATATGATTGTGATAGCAAAATGCATGAAGTATAGAAATTCATTTTTGAGAAAATCTTGTGTTTTTTCTGGAGAAACAAGTACTTCAAAATATGTTGTTGTTCTTATTTGTACTATGTCTGGTAAAATTTCAGCCTTGGGTCCCTTTCTTTTTGCTTTGTTTTGTGGCAAGAGAACTTAATATAAGATCTATTCTCAACATTTTTTTGAAGTGCACAGTACAGCATTGCTAACTATAGGCACAATGTTGTACAGCAGATCTCTAGAGCTCATTTATCTAACATACTGAAACAAAATAAACCTCCAGTAACTGGTTCTAAAGAAATGAAGATATGTGAATTACCTGACAAAGAATGACGCAAATCTTTTTTTATAACTCTGTGAAGAACATCACATGGTTGGTCATGTCTGTAGGTGATGAAAGTGAGTGTTGAGCTTTTCCAGTTTACAAAGCAGGTTAAAATGAACAAGAGAGTGGAGGTTTACAAATGGGAGGTGGGGAAGCCAGCTAACAGTATTTGCCATATATACATGATGGCTGTGTGTGTTTTCTTTTTGGACTTATTCTCTCTCTCTCTTTCTTTCTACCTTTCTCTCTTTCTCTCTCTCTCTCTCTCTCTCTCTCTCTCTCTCTCTCTCTCTCTCTCTCTCTCTCTCTCTCTCTCTTTCACAGAGACTTTTTTTGCACCCATTCATTTTTCTCCCTTTATGGTGTCTACCTTTTGTGTGAGGCTTAGAAAGTTCTTCCCTTCTCATAGCTACTTTTCTTCTTTTATGATTTTATGTTTAAATACTTAATATTTTTAATCCATTTGGAATTTCTTTTGGTCTAAGCCATGAGGTATATGTCCACTTTTTGTTTCTTAAAAGTTAACCAATTGTACAAGTTAGCAATAATATACGTGATCCCCACTAAATAGACATGCTATCTATATTGTATAATACTTAGAGGCCTGGTGCATGAAATTCGTGCATGAAATTCGTCCTCAGCCCGGCCTGTGCCTTCAGGGATATGCAACTGCACATTGGGCCTAAACTGGCAGTTGGACATCCCTCTCACAATCCAGATGCTGCGTGCACCAGTGACCATCTTTTCCATGCAGGTGAAAGTCATCTTGCTGCGTTTGGGCAGCTACATTTTTGGCCCTGATTATAAAAAGTAGTACATAACATGATCCTTCTGAGACAGTAGCATCATTTTCCCTATCTTATGGGTGGAAAAACTGAAGCAGAGAGAAGTTAAGTAATTGGGTTTGTCACACAGTTGTAAGTGTCAGAATCAGGGCTGACCACAAAATGTGCAAGGCAGAGTCCATGCATGGCATCACTGCATCATCCTGTTTTTTCAGTGTTAGAGTAGCCTTGGCAGGTTTTAATTTTTAAATCCAAGAGACTATTCCCAATATATAGGGTAGGGTCCCTAGGCCTGGCCAGTGATCAAGGTTGATCTTTGGGGCAACCAGTGGGTGGGGTTATCAGGGGGGCCTCCACTGGAACCTGCCTTGGCTGGTGGCCTGGTGCCACCCATTGGCAGCCCTTGCCCCCTGATCCCTGCTGCTTGTCACCTCCCTCTCATGGGGCTGAAGCTCAATGCAAATCGGGCAGCTCCTGCATTGAGCGTCTGCCCCCTGGTGGTCAGTGTGTGTCAACTCATCCTTCTGTAGGTCATTCTGCCCTTAAGTCAATTTGCATATTGGGGTTTTATTATATAGGATTGCATTTTGGAGTCTGTTTCTAAACGTTCTATTCCGGTCCATTGATTTCTTTGTCCTTGTTGTACTAATGGTATGTGTGTTCAATTACTGTAGCTTTATCATCTATTTCAGTCTCAGGCACTGCAAACCTACTCATTTGTATTCTAAAATACTTTATTGGGTTTTCTCATCTGCTTTGTCTTTCTTATTATGCAAGGTGTTGGTGTGGATTGTGGTCAGTTTAGTTGAGTCCCTCAAATAGTCTGAGAAGCTTGGAAAGTGGTCTGCACTCATGGCCCTGGATGCCATAAGCTAAGGAACCATTCCTGGTCTCTCCTCAAACTGAGCATTTTTACAGACAGTTTGTACTTGAGGTGAAATTGATTAACTGTTTCCAGAGAATGTTGACCTGGACACTCAAAAGAGAATCTAGAAAACCTTGACGGGTAGTTTTAACTCTAAGCATATACTGAGCTTTCCCTAGAAGGGGATTCATTCATTCATTTATGTATTCATTCATGCATTCATTCATTCATTTTTCTTCTGAAAATCCTGTCTAAGATCCCTTACTTCACAGGCCCACCTGGACATGGACAACACAGACTCTGAAGACACAAGTTAATGTCAGCAGCAATCAATACTTTTCCCCTGCGGATACTTTTGCTGTAAATGAGTCTCTATTTTTAGTACAGGACGAAGAGCATTTATAGCCCCAGTTTTCACAGATCAGACACCATGCCAGGTATGTGGTTCAGACACCGGGAACCTGCCTGTGAGAGGTCTTGCACTCCAAAGGCCGTGGCAATGTTTCTCTAACGACATATCCCTGTGGCTTCACTCCTCCATTTCATCATGTTGATCCATGTGCCAAATTCCTGGGCTTGACACATGTAGAGAGATAATTCACATGATCCCCAGCTTGTTTTTCACTCTGTTTAAAAAAACGCAATAAAACTTTACAGACTGCCAGTATGACTCAGTGTTGTTTCTGGATTTCAAAGTATTGAGGTTAGATGTGCTAATGATTTACTCCGGAGCTACTTTTATAAGGCGAGCCAGGGCACCTCTTGCCAGCACATCGGAAAGAAGAACAGCAATGTGCTCCCAACACGACCCTTGCCACCCGGTACCATGTCCGCAGCTCCAGAACCACAGTCCCTGGCTGACGGAGTTACCAGTCACACAATGTGGCAGGCATCGCCTTTAGACCATAAACAAAATTAAAACATGACTCCAAGCAGTAATCTTGTCCTGTCTTTCTGATACAGTTGGCAGCAATGGGGCATGCATCTTTTTACTAACGGCATCTGGATGGAGTGGAGTTCTCCACAAATATTGAAATATCTCTCACTCCCCTCGACACATTAGCTCTCTCTTTTGACCTCTTGTTCCCTCTTTTATGATCTCAGTTACCCTGCGGCAGGCAAGGTCAAAGACACAGACAGAGTTGCTGGGAAATAATTTCCTTGTTTTAACAAGAGAAGTCTTGGCTTCTCTGAGAGTTTTATTTTATACATATGTCACAGTATTTATCTCACAGAGAAGGACTGATATAGATGACCAGAGTTCACCTTATCTCTCTTTTAAAAAATTGTTTAAACAATTACATATGTCTCCATTTTCCCTGACTGACCCCCGCCACTCCCACCTCCAAGGGCAGGCCCTCATCGCCCCCGTGTCTGTGTCTGTTGGTTATGCTAATATGCATGCATACATGTCATTTAGTTGATCACTAACTCCCCCCTCCCTTGCTCCTTGTCTTTGGACCTATTTTTGTTCATCAGTTCATGTTGGTCATTATATCCCACCTATGAATGAAATCATGTAATATTTATCCTTCTCCAGCTGGCTTATTTCATCTAGCACAATGCTCTCCAGTTCCATCCAAGCTGTTGTGAATGGTAGAAGTTCCTTCTTTTTTATAGTGGCGTAGTATTCCATTTGTAGATGTACCACTGTTTTTTAATCCACTCATCTGCTGATGGGCTCTTAGGCTGTTTCCAAATCTTAGCTATGGTGAATTGTGCTGCTATGAACATAGGGGTGCATATATCCTTTCTGATTGGTGTATCTGATTACTTGGGATATATTCCTAGAAGTGGGATTACTGAGTCAAATGGGAGTTCCATTTTTTTAAAATTTTTTGAGGAAACTCCATACTAGTTTCCACAGTGGCTGCACCAGTCTGCATTCCCACCAGCAGTGTACGAGTATTCCTTTTTCTCCACATCCTTGTCAGCACTTGTCATTTGTTGATCTGTTGATGATAGCCATTCTGACAGGTGTGAGATGATAACTCATTGTGGTTTTGATTTGCATGATGATCAGCATGTTTTCATATGTCTCTTGGCCTTCTGTATGTCCACTTTCTGAAAGTACCTATTTAGATCCTTTGCCCATTTTTTGATTCGATTGGTTATTTCCCTTTTGTTAAGTTCTGTGAGTTCTCTGTAAATTTTGGAGATTAAATCCTTATCTGAAATAACATTGCAAACATGTTCTCCCATGCAGTGGGTTTTCTTGTTGTTTTGTTGATGGTTTCTTTTACTTTGCAGAAGCTTTTTATTTTGACGCAGTGCTGTTTATTTTCTCCTTAGTTTCCATTGCCCTAGGAGCTATATTGGTAAAGATATTGCTATGACATATGTCTGATATTTTGCTGCCTATGGAGACATCTAAGATTTTTTATGGTTTCCCATCTTACATTTAAGTTCTATAACCATTTTGAGTTTGTTATTGTGTATGGTGTAAGTTGGTGATCTAATTTCTTTCTTCCTCCTCCTTTCTTCTTCCTCCCTCCCTCCCTCCCTCCCTTCTTTCCTTCCTTCTTTCCTTCCTTCCTTCTTTCCTTCCTCTTCCTTCTTTTCCTTTTAAAAAAACATGTATCTGACCAAATTTTAGACCTCCATTTATTGAAGAGACTGTCTTGACTCCATTACATGGTCTTGCCTCCTTTATCAAATATCAATAGCTTGGGTCAATTTCTGAGTTCTCTGTTCCATTGGTCTATATGTCTGTTCTTGTACCAGTACCAGGAAGTTTTGAGAAAAATGGCTTTGTAATATAGCTTTATATCTGGTATTGTGATTCCTCCAACTTTGGTCTTCTTTCTCAGGATTGCTGTGGCTATTTGGGATCTCTATTCCAGGTGAATTTTGAGGGAGTTTGTTCTAGGTCTGTGAAACATGCCATTGGCATTTTAATGGGGATTGCAATCTATAAATTGCTTTGGGTAGTATGGACATTATAATGATGTTGATTCTACCAATCCAGGAGCATGGTATGTTCTTCCACTTGTTTATATCTTCCTCTATCTCTTTTTCCAGTGTCCTGTACTTTTCCGAGTACAGGTCTTTTATCTCCTTGGTTGTTTATTTCTAAGTATCTTAATTTTCTTTGGTGAAGTGGTAAATGAGATTGTTATTTTTTTAGTTTCTCTTCCTGTGAGTTCATTATTGGTGTATAACAAAGTTGTAGATTTCTGGGTGTTAATTTTGTATCCTACTACATTGCCAGATTCATTTATTACGTCTAGTAGTTTTTGATGGAGTCTTTGGGGTTTTCTATGTACAGTATCATGTCATCTGAGAATAAGGACAGTTTTCTCCTTTTCCAGGTTGGATGCCTTTTATTTCTTCTTCTTGTCTGATTGCTATGGATAGCACTTCCAGTACCATATTGAACAGGAGAGGTGAAAGTGGGCATCCCTGTCTTGTTTCTGTTATTAGGGGAAATGGATTTAGTTTTTGCCCATTGAGTATGATGTTGATTGTAGATTTTGTCATATAAGGCTGTAATTCTGTTGAAGTATGATCCCTCTATTCCCACTTTGCTGAGATGTTTTATTAAGAAATGATGTTGGATTTTGTCAAATGCTTTTTTTTTTTTGCTTCAATTGCTATGGTTATGTGATTTTTTTTCTCTCAGTTTGTTTATGTGCTGTATCACATTTATTGATTTGTGGATATTGTACCATCCTTCCATCCCCAGAATAAATCCCACCTTGCCATGGTGTATGATCTTTCTTTTTCTTTTTTTTTTCATTTCATACTTTTTTATTTACAATATAACTTATATTTAATAGTAGTACATATGTTTTCCTCCCCCCCAATATCCTCCCCCCAGCCTCCCTTACCCCCCAGCACATGTCCCCACCTGCCCCCCTCCCTGCCCCAGTGTCTTTCATTCATTGGTTATGCTCATATGTATGCATACAAGTCCTTCGGTTAATCTCCCCCAGCATCTGCCTCCCATCCACTCCAGCCTTCCCCCTGTAGCTTGACAGCCTGTTCGAGGCCATCCTGCCTCTATATCAATCACTTCCCCCTGTTCCTTTTCTTCAAAAATATCTTGCCTCTGCATACTGAAAACAAACGTATAAGAGCAAAAAAAGTTTGAGTGTCAGTTTCAATGTCCAACTGTTCTGAGTCCCAGTTTCAATGTCAAATAGTTCTTCATGTGTACATGTCAGCAATGGTATCCGGTATCCAGATGGTGGACACATCGTGGCAATGCAAGATCCACCCTCTCTGGTTTGGTCCTGGGGCGCCTGCAGCCACGCACAGCTGCCGACTGCTAGCATGGCAAGGTGTCGTCAGCGTCCGCCCTGATCTTTCTAATGTAATGCTGGATCTTATTTTCTATAATTTTGTTGTGGATTTTATCATCTATGTTCATCAGGAATATTGGCCTGTAGTTCTCTATTTTTTTTTTTTTTTTGTAGTGTCTTTATCTGGTTTGGGGATTAAGGTGATGCTGGCTTCATAGAAAAAGTTTGGAAGTGTTCCTTCCTCTTGCATGTTTTGGAATAGTCTGAGGAGGATAGGTTTTAGTTCTTCTTTAAGTGCTTGGTAGAACTGCCATGTAAAGCCATCCAGACCAGGGCTTTTGTTTGCTGAAAGATTTTTGATTTCTGCTTTAATTCTTCAGTAATTATAAGTCTATTCAGGTTTCTTGTATTCTTCCTGATTGACTTTTGGGAGCTTGTATTTCTCTAAGAATATGTCCGTTTGTCTAGGTTTCCAGTTTGTTGGAATAGAGTTGTTCATAGTATTTTTCCATAATCTTTTGTATTTTTGTGGGGTCAGTTGTTACTCACCTTATCTCTTAAATGAAACCCTTTATTTATGGAGAGCCTTGTGGCATGTCAGGACCCTGATGTTAAAATTTCCTTTCTTTCTTTTTTTAAATGAAAAAGAAAGGACTTTGTGTCATACCTTTAAAAATATTTAGTCAACTTGCTTAGTTGACTGTAGGCAGGACAGCTCACATCAACACTAATGAAAGTTAATTGTCTGAAACCTTCTGCCACACCCTGCTCATGACCTGGAGGCCTTTCATATTGCTTTTGGATTTGAAATCTCTTCTTTACATCGCCTTCTGATTTGGCCTTTTTGGGGTCCAGGCATGGGATAATTAAAGGATTCTAGAATCATGTTGTTTTAATAAATCTCTCCAGCTGCCTCATGTGGCCTGACTGTGCATCCACTGGCATATCTCAGTAAACAGCTTTAACTCTCTTCACATTTTTCCAAAGAACTTCTGTAAATGTTTCAGTTTACAGACAAGCTTCTGTGTGCCTGAATAGCCTGAATTCTGTGACTTCCTTTAAAACCTCTTTTAAATAACATTTAATATGGGTGAGTATATAATACATGGGGAAACACTCCTTAAGCTTGTAGTCCATCAGGTCGCATGGTTTCCTAACTAGGTCTTTAAATTGGCTGATGGAGAATATGGCATTAAAAAAAAGAGTTGAGCTACATTTATTACTGAAATATTTTTTTAATTGAAAATTTAAAAATCCTATGACTCAGACAAAACCGTTTTAGTCTGGTTCAGAAACCATATGATCCCAGCTAACTTCAGGTAGCAAGTCCTGATTCTGCAACCAGGGCAATCTCACACAGTAATCATTGCTCTGCATCCCAAACCCCTACCACCACTGTCTGTGTTCTCCCCTTCTCTCCCCCTCCATCTCCCTGAGAGAGAACTGGTAGAAGAAATAAGGCCTGCCATATGCCAGACTCTGACTTTACGCCCATTAAAGTCAGTGTCTGGGAAAGAAAACTAGGGTCTTTGACAGGGTGGCAAATGGAATGTGTATTAAATGGGGTGTCACAGAATGAGACTTCCCCAAGTGACATGAGGAAGGCATCTCATCTCTATGGCCTCCAAACTGTCACCTCTAAAATGCAGTACAGTTTTACTCCATAGACTACTTAAGTAGTATACTTATAAACAAATTAAGGCTCTCCTTTTTAAAAATTTTGTTGGGTCTTAATGTGATAATTTGATATTAGTCTCACTCTTTAGGAGGAAAACAAATATTTGTTTGTTAAAATTTCTGACCTTGAGAATTTTTCATTTCAATTTATTGTTCATTGATTTTTTTCTTTGATATATAGAATGTTCCCAGATAAAACAATGTTATTGTTGCTTACTACACCATATGTCCCACTGTTGGGTTCAGAAATGATGACCAATATGTAAACTTTGCATGTCCTTCTCTCTCTCTCTCTCTCTCTCTCTCTCTCTCTCTCTCTCTGTGTGTGTGTGTGTGTGTGTGTGTATGTGTGTGTGTGCGTGTTGTGTGTGTGTGTGTGTGTGTGTGTGTGTGTGTACACACTATTTCAATCACAGATAGTTCTGGCTGATATTCAGAAGTAGCATTGCACTGATGGTATAATAATAGAACAGAACTCATCTGCATATGCAGAGCATAAATCAGCATAGGGAATATCTGTTAGCAGTGTTTTATTTTTCCCCAGATTTATAGAAAAATAATTGAATACATCACAGAGGCATTCAGCATGATGGTTTGATTTACATATATTGTGAAATATTTACCACAATAAGTTCAGCTAGCATCCATCCTTTCATATAGATGCAATACAAAGAAAAAATTCTTTTTGTGATGAGAACTTTTAGGACATCGAATGTTTTTAAGAAATGATGTGCTTCTGCCGAGGAATGGATTAAAAAACTGCGGTACATCTACACAATGGGATACTATGCTGCTAAAAAAGAAGGAACTTTTAGCATTTGCAACAGCTTGGATGGAACTGGACAGCATTATGCTAAGTGAAATAAGCCAGTAGGAGAAAGATAAATATCACATGATCTCACTCATGTGTGGGATATATCAATCAACATAATTTGATGAACAAAAATAGATCCAGAGACAAATGGCAGGGGAGGTGGGGTATTAGAGAGCATACAAAGGACCTGTATGCATGCATATTAGCATAACCAATGGACACAGACACTGGGGCAGTGGGGGTTTGCCAGGGTGGGAATGGCTGGGGGGCTGGAGGAGGTCAATTGGGAAAACGGAGACATATGTAAAAGTTTAGACAATTAAAAAAAAACACGAAAGAAAGGATGTGCCCCTTCTGATTGTTTTTCATCATGCCATGATTTTAGCTGGCCTATAAGTGCTATTATTATTCAGTAATACAGACCCCATTGTCTGAGAGCTTGCCCAGCCGATTTGAGCCAGACTTGGAGCATGAGTTTTCCCTCTCTGAAAAGAAACAGAAATAGAGGCCCTCAGGCTGGTGGTCTTGCAAACCAGGCTGGAGAGAATGTCACCACACCAGTCCAGTCTTGTCTCTGCAGGCTGTTCCCTGGAGTGCTGATGCTATCAGCATTCTTGGCAGAGTCTGTCTGGTTGATGGATGATTAATGAGCTGTAACTACAATTATCTTTGACAAAAAACAGTGAGCTGCAAGGGTTGGTGGGGTTGGGGGTGGGGAAGGCAAAGGGGGCTCATGTCATCTATAAAAAAGTGCTCCCATAAAAATGAGGAAGTTTCCTTTAATACAGTGCAATCTAATGGTGTGTGTGTGAATACTTTTCTGGGACAAAGGGTTGTTTTATTTTGTGGGTTGTTTTGTGTTTTTTTTTCACCATAGCCAAGTTTTACAGAAAATTTTGAGGCAGGAAGGGCAACTTAGGTCTATTTGTTGTTGTTGTTTAAGGTTTCCAAAGTAGAATCAGCTTTCTTTGGTGGCTCAGGAGCTAGTGTGCTCAACCTATTTAAAATCATAAACATGTACATTCCAACAATGGTGGAAGAGGAGGAAAGGGGACCTTCCTTTGAAAAAGCTAATATGCAGGATTCATTTGCTATTCAGGTTCTCTTAGTGCTGGCCTGGATAGTCTATAATTTGTCCTAGCAGAGAGTGGTTATACTATAAGCATATTGAAGCATGCTGCTGGCTATAGGTATCCTGTTGAAACCCAATCTGGCAGTACTTCATCGCCAACATGAGCAATTACATTAGCCTTTTAATATGTACTTTTGTCCGTGAAACTACTAATGTAAAAGCTCTCACATTAGGAACAGGTTGTAAATAATATGTTGCCTGAGAATTGAACCTCCGGTAATTTCCCCCTGAACCATAGCATATCTGCTTAGTGACAAGTCCAAGTCACATGATGTGTAGCACATCAGGTCATCCAAGATTTGGTAGCAGCAATCAATGTCTGTTTCAAATGACAACTCCAGGTGACTTCATAGCCACCAGCCCAAATTCCTTTCTTTCTCCCTGCTGTTGGAAATGGTCAGCTCTTTTTGATGGGTTTAAGTCAGTTTTTCCCTCCCTTTCTTTTGGAGCAGCCTAAAATTTTATAGCCATTTTCACCATCGTCTCTCTCATCCCATAAACTTAGAGGAGAGAGCAGAGCATGTGCGATAGACTGGGTGAGGGCTCCTTCTAGCATAGATGTGACTGGGAACAACAACTGATGTGCCCCACATACAGGTTGGCACGTGTTGCTCCCCAGGGTGCCCTGCTGAGGACAGAAGAGAACCAGGAGACGTCGACCAGGACAGTCTCGTGACCTTTGACTGCACTGAGGAGCCATCTGCCTTTTCTGAGGCAGCAGACAGGCTAATGATCCCCCAAGGAAATTTCAGATTCACTTTCAGGATGGAAAAACCAAAGCATCAGTTGAGCTCATCTCTGTTGCCTTTTAATCATCTGCCAGATCAATAAACTGCTCCTTGAGACTGGATTCTTCAAGACTGTGTCTGGTATAGATTCCCTGCATCTTGTAAAGTATGTTGGATGAAACAGGCCCAGACTTACAGCAGACTTTCCAGCCTAGCAGGCCTCCACACTGGGCCAGCCTTTGAACCTTTTCCCACCCAAGAGGTAGGGATCTAGGTGAAAGGCCCTGGGACAGCACCTTGACTGTGCCCACACATGAAACATAGATGCTGCTGCTAAGGGAAGGCAGGATGGCTAGAGGCACGGAGGCTGCTTTTGGAGCAAGGGGCTCAGCTCAGGAACTGTGGGGATGAGGTCAGACTCAGCCATTTTCTTACACTGTGGCACACTACTCACACTAGACTTTTCCTATTGCTGAGAAATGCAAAGGGTATCCTGGGATGCCATCTTCCTGAAACTTTCAGGTGGAATGCTCTAACGCACAAAATGGGGCTATTAATACATGTCTTATAGTATGGGTGCATGAATTCAGTGAGATCATGACAACGTAGCCCTTCATTGTGGTAGATGACATAGCAAACAGGACAGCTCAGTCTTTCAAACCTTTCTGAAAGGCTTGAATGGTTAGTGCTCAGCCAAGTTGTGAGGAGGGGCCTCTTATCCTTTTCTCTTGCCTTAGAACACCCTCCCCCCAATTTCTAAACACTTGGGGTCTTTTCTTGGATCTGAGTACATGACTTTCGGAATGTCATGATCTTAACCAGAAACTTAGTTCATCCTCAGTTCCTTATACTGGTAGGAGCTAGATTTAGAGGCCCTAAATCCTGCAAGAGTTGTAGTGCTTCCTGAAAATCCAGAATATAACCATTACTCAGCTATAACATGAAAATCACAAAGACCAAAGAAGCTCTTATTTCCTCACAATAAGTGCTTCAGTACTGGGTGTGTAATTTTTCGTATCCATTCTTTCCAAAACTCTTCTGGTGTCCTCGCTTTGCTGATTCCTGAAGGATGCACTTGGTCCGTTTGTACTGGGCAACCCAGCTCTGATTTCTCAGACACTACAACTCGGCTCCTCAGCTCTCCTGCTGAATGCTACACTGAGCACACAGACATCTCAGGCACGAGGGGGAGTGACCCAAAAGCTCTGGCAGGCTTCTTGCTTCTCTGCCTCCTTGTGCAGCTTTGAAGGGATGTCCATCCTATGTTAATCTCTTCACCTTTTAAGACCCAGGTAGAAAGGTTTTCTGTTGATTAAACATCACTGCATTTATAAAGACATTGCTGCTCAGTGACTTTTTGAGTTAAGGCCTATTCATTGAAATAATGAGATAAAATATTTTGTTCATACGACTTTCATGGGAGCTGTCACACACTGGCATTTGAAAGACAGATTCCTTTCACTAACCTATTTGTAGTTATACATTTGGAAACTGATGTTAGTGGAAATCCTGTGGGTAGGTGGAGGGCAGGCCTGCCCTGAATAACCACGGTAGGCAGTTGTCTTCAATGACAGAATGGAGCAGAGAGCTTTGCTATGAGAAAGGAAATTTATTGGAACTACACTCCTCAATTTAGTGAGAATGGCTAGGTCTTTATTTTTCACACAGTAAATAAGTCTAAAACTATAAAATCTTGCAACAACTATTTATATTTAAAAACATTTATTTCACAATATTTAGGAAAATGACTGTTCAGTTGGTCTCCCTGATGAACCCATAGGATTGATTTTTAAAGGGTATGAGAGAGAGGGTGGGGGAGATGGCAATTTGCACTGTACCCCCGGGTCACTGTGTCATAAGTAGAAAGTCTCTAAGACTTACACATGCATGTACATATAGAAAAATACACATTTAAGGAAACATCCCATAACCAATGGCCAGCTTTTTGCTCTTGGTTCATTTGCATTTTTCTACCACTCTACCATCTACTGGGACAGGATTCACTATTTGCCTTCAAGGGAGTTCTCATGTCTGAGAAAGATGAGAGAACTACAGCTAAACTTTCTTAGCTTCCTATATTGTTTTGTTTATGTTTCTAACCAATGCATTCTTTATTTAAAGCTTTTAGATTAAATACATTCAATTTTTTGTGTCTCAATTTCTCCTGTGATTTGAAGAAGGCAAAATATCCCTCATCTAAGGTCTCTAAAGAGCTTCAGGTGAGTGTTTTGTTTGTTTGTTTTCTTTTTCTTGACATTCGGAGCAAAATAGAATGGAAAATATTTATATCTGGACAAATGAGTTTGAGGAAACTACCGAATTAGCCTTCTATTTTGGGAACACTTTTCATCTCTGTAGTGTTTAAATGTGCCATACATTGCCTTGAAGTCTCCTTTGGCCCTTGATGCATGGCAATACATTTAAATCCCACATTATGTAATACATTTACTAAGGATGTAGTATCTGCCAGGGGGGATTGTGCTTCAGTTAGATGATTTGTTTGTGAAAGATGACTCCTGGGATTTCCTTCTGTGACTTGCTTTGAGATTTTATCTGAACCTGTGTTACTGCACTTAGCACATCCTACCCTGTAGTGTTGTCATTGACTATGGGTATCTCTCCTTATGGATGATAAACCTTTGAAAGTAAAAAAAGTCATATCAAATTAATCTTGTTTTTTCCTAGAGCATATTTCTTGTCTAATAGTTTAAAGATATACTTTTTGAAAGAAAGAGCGTACGTATAATTCTGTGGACTTGAAGTCAAATAGTTTTACATCTGTATTTCAAAAAATACAATTCTTTGCAGATATTGTTATGAGATTCTCCAGCTACCTATATTTCTTTTCTTCAGAGGCTAAATAATACAATATAGGGAGAGGTACAGAAGTGGAGAAACTAAAGTTGCTGCAGTCAGTATTTGGATATATTCACTGAAGTGATAGATGAGAAGAGCAGAAGGGGAAAATGTTTTTGGAGCAGTTGGTCTATCAGTAATGAGGAAAGCAGACATCATATTCTATGTCTATAAAAATAATAAGAAATGTATAAGAGCATTTGTTCATAGTAGCCCCAATTTAGAAATAACTCAAATGGCCAGCAATAGGAAAATAGATAAATAAATTGTAGTGCATTCATACAATAGAATCTGTTCAACAAAATAGAACAACCCAGTGGCACATAAAAGGCATGGACACAAAATGCTGAGTAAAAGAAACCAGACATCAAGAGAGTATAAACTGTAGGACAAAATTTCCAGAGAGTTCAAGAACAGTAATATATATGGCTGGTGATAGACATGTAGAAATTTGTTTACTCTGAGCGGAGCAGGTATAATCGGGAAGGGGCATGATGGAGCTGTGTTGGGTGCTGAAAGTGTCCTATATTTTGAACTGGTTTAAATGTGTAGAAATTCATCAGACTTTACATTTAAGACTTATGCTATCTGTATATTTTTATACTTTATTATATATAACTCAAATTTTAAAAAATAAAAGGGAAAAAGCACTGCTATTTGTTGAGTGCTTACTATGTGCCAGGTAAAGTGCTAAGCATGTAAGGTTTTAAAATATTAAGTAATTTGCCACAGGTCACAGATTCTTGACTCAAGCCCAGCTCCCCCAAACTCCAAATCCCTGTGCTCTCTCTCTGCAGAGCCAATCCTGGGACTTGCTGGGCCTTGGCCCTTCTATTGGCCGGTCCTCCCAGCAGAGCAGGTGGCCTGTGCCGGCAGCAGCAGCTTTTCCCTCAGTGTTGTTTGATAACAATAAACCTCTGTTGCTGAATTAACAGGGCTGTTAAAACATTTCCCTTGCTGCTGGTTATGTCAAAGACCTTTGCCAAGTCTCAGGGACAGTGGCCTGATTGTTAAAGGGAGGAACTTACTGCAAAACAGCCAATGGAGTTTTCAATAAGGCATGGAGGTAAGAACAGAAAATGTATTATTTGTGGTATTTCTTCATATTTGAAGTTTGTTCTGTCCCGGTGCTCTTTTGGGGAAAGAAAACCAAAACGGAGGCTTCAGAACACATTTCTCCTCCACCTACTGTCCTCTTCATTTGACTTAATTATTTTAGTTTAATTTGTTGGAGTTTTAAAGTTTAATTTACAAACTTGATGAGTTAATAACGTAATGAATTGACATTTATGATCTTAATATTTATTAATGAGGGTTCAAATATATGAATCACAATGCTGATGTATTCTCAGTATGAAAGAAAAGAGAAACCCATGCTTGGATAATAATTTATGTAACCTTTATCCTCAGGTTTCTCCTTCCAGCTCTGGTCCCAAGCCTTCGACACCCTCCTGTCTCCATGGCTGCCACCTAGTGAGGTGAAGAATTTCTGTCATGCTGCCCTCACTGAGGAACCTCAGAGAAGGAGGTTCCAACATAGTCCCCCAAGAAAGAACACCACTGGCAACTCGCTTACGACTCAGGTTAGTTAAGCAAATCCGAAGATATTTGCCTTCTTTTCAAGTCTTGAAATCTGACTCCATGCTCAGGAGGTGAGACAGCATGGCTATAAAGAGCACAGTGTTAGCTTGAGCGAGGTTTTCTGGCTACAAAACGCACCATACCTGCCTACCCCTCACGACGACTGAAGATTACACTAGGTAGCAATTTTCCTAGCAGAACGCTCTGCACGTGGACATGGACAGAACTAAGTAAATAGTGACATTAGTGATAGCTAATTTAATGGGAGCAGCTGAGTCTTTCCCCCCAGATAAAGTGTGAATAAGGGCTTCAGTACCACACATCTACTCGGTGACTTCATTTCCTTTACTGTGCATCAGTTGGGCCTGCAAAGGCCTAGGCTTTATGCTGTGCCGTGTACCAAAATTTGCTACATGTAGAATTTTTAAATTAAAGTCCTAAAATTGGAAATAGAAAAACCTTAATAAATATGACCCAAATCCGACAGGCTGGTGTGGCTCAGTGGTTGAGCATCGGCCAATGACCAGGAGGTCACTGTTTGATTCCAGTCAGGCATGATCTCTCTCTCTCTTCCTCCCTCTAAAATCAATAAAAACATATTTAAAAATATATATATATATTTGAAAAAATATATTTTATTGATTTTTCACAGAGAGGAAGGGAGAGGGATAGAAAGTCAGAAACATCGATGGGAGAGAAACATCGATCAGCTGCCTCTTGCACCTCTCCAACTGGGGATGTGCCCGCAGCCAAGGTACATGCCCTTGACCGGAATCGAACCTGGGACCTTTCAGTCTGCAGGCCGACGCTCTATCCACTGAGCCAAACCGGTTCGGCTAAAAATATATATTTTTAAGAACTTGCGTACATAGTACATACTCAGTAAGTTTGAGAGAGAGAGAGAGAGAGAGAGAGAGAGAGAGAGAGAGAGAGAGAGAGAGAGAGAGTCAGAATGATCAAAATCCTAATTTTCAGAATCTTGAATTGGTTTATGTTGGTTGTAGATTCAAGTGTTTTTAAAAGACAGACATTCTATGATACAGAAATAATATGTTAAAGCCTAGTTGTCTATCCATTGCCCATTCAGGCATGATCACTGGGACCATACAGTGACACCCCTTCCCAATCCAGGCCACTAGCCTTCTGAATCACGCTGGAAAACTCTCATACCCTCCTTCCCACCATCCCAACTCCCCACGCCACCCCGTTCTTCAGGCAGCCTCATCCAGGCCACCAGCTTGGCCTCAGAAATAGGCATAATTTTTATACCTGGTCTAGTTCAATGATTAGGTTCTATAACAAGGCGTGCTTTTTTTCCTTCTTTTTCTTTGTTACTGCTGATCTAGGATAATTTTTAAAATCAAAGCAGAGCAAGCTATGCTAAATCTGGGCCTCAAGGAAGCATCTCAGTACATGGCTCTGACCAGAATTTGGAGTCATGAACAGAATCACATCCCTGCTCACCATTCAGTTCTGTTTTTCTTCCCCCTTTCCTGCTTCCAGCAGGTAGCGCTCCTGAGCGAGGTTTGTTTGCTAAGTTGGTGGAGTCCGTTCAAACCCAGCTCTTACCTCTGCAGAGAGGGACAATTGGCCTGAGGCGTGGCAGGGGGTGACTGCTGTCCTTGCCATCTGAGGTGGATGAAGGCAGGCAGAGAGAGGGAACAAAGACATCAGTGAAACTGGATTTTTCGAGAAAGAAGCTGGGTTGGTGGTGAAAATGTCTCACTGGGGAATGTGGACTCTTCCTTACCCAAAGTCTAACCAGATGCTTCAAGTACCTGTGAGCAATATTTTTAGAACTTAAATTGACATGAAGTATATCTAGAACTCTCCATTCTTCCATTAGGAACTAATGTTTTCTATCTAGGCTTTGCCTCCATCTGTGAGGGGAATCTAATATGTGAGTGAAGGCTTCTCCAACTTCCCAGCAAGGTGGCAGGCTATGGCTTCAGATTCATGTTCTTGCCAGACAGACGCATGTAGCTGGACTCCTACAGCGAGGTGACTCCTGATTGCTTTATCCCGACCATCTCTAGCTTCTTCTTGCTCTAGGAAAATGATTTCAGAGAATCGTTATCACACATCTGCACCCTCCAGACTGAAGTGTTTCAGCTCATAAACGCGTAGGGTACAATTACCTGGTGAGTTCTGCATTGTTGCTGCAGGGAGCCTACCGACATCTGAGAGGGCTGACCCTGCGTATGTGAAAGTCAGAGTTGCAGGGAGCTATCAACGTCAAGAGCCCCTGGCACCATGCAAAATATTGCCTCTGATGGCAGTGAAAAGCCGAGAAAGAGAAAACCACCAAGACTGTGTTACATCTTTCATTTGTTCTGCTCCAGGGCTTCCCAATGGCCTTGCTATTAACATTGGGGCCCGAGTGACTGTTGCGGGGAGCGGGGGTGGAGGTGTTCTGTGCATTGTATGTACTCCTTGGCTTATTTTTATACTTTTAATCAATACTGTAAAGTTGTATCAAATTGTTCATAGCACTCAAGCATATTTCTTTCCCAAGGATTCTTATTTTTAAAAGTGACAATAAGTTTGTGCTGGAAAAATGGCAAGTTTTACATTGCCCAACCTGAACAAGATAATGGGCACCTTTGATGAACGCTGACATTTTGTGAATGGAAGTCTTCACCGTGTGGGGGTCACCTTCCTTTTAGATTATTGTTGTTTCTGCATTATCTTGATCACTTGCATTTTGGTTCTGCATTCTTCCTTTCCTTTCTCTCCTTTCTCTTTGTACTCACAGGTTTTCTTCCTCTTCTCTCTCTAAATAATTCTTTCCATTTCTAAATATGTAGAAAACAGTTCCAGGCACCCACGAAGCACCTCACAGGAGAGACCAGCTTTTTTTTTCTTCTTCTTCTTCTTTTTCTCCGCATCCCAGGCATCAGTTGGATGTAATTCAAAGGGAGGGGATTCAATAAGATGCGTTTACACAAACCAACTGGCTTGGCTTGGGGAGTCCAGGGGTGTAATTTAGTCAAACTCCATGCTATTGTATAAAAAACTTTCATCACACAGCAAGTTGTTTTCAAATTCCATCACTGGGAGGAGCCTCAGGGAAAACCATGTCTAAGAAGCTGATTTTGCAGAGAAAGAAACACCACCTGAAGAAAATACTGTAATAACTCACTGAGTGATACCCTGCAATAGACCTGTCATTCAGGAACTGGCGTGAAAAGTCAGCCAGAGAGGGGGAGCCTGAGCCCAAGGCTGCAGCTCCTTCCCACAGAACAGTTTATCGGTCAGAGGGAAGCAGCCCCCAATATTTCCATCCTGGGGGAGGGAGCTCCGTGGCTGGGACACTTCTGTTTTCCTCACTCCCTCACTCAGCTCCCGGGAAAGTGGAGAGGCTTTTCTGATTGGTACATTCTAGAAGGGTAACTGGGCATGCTCAGCTCTGCCCTCGTTCCTGCGGGGAGCCAGTGAGCAAGCTGCTGGGAACAGGCTTCCTGGCTCCACCAATGGCTCTGTACCTGCCCCATTCAGCGTGGCATGCTGCGGGACCCCTATGCCTAAATCTGGGGTTAAGAAGCCAAGTTATGACAGATAGATAAACAACCTGGCCTCTCCCCATGACAAACACTACTCTGAACAAGTGTGTGTGCGCGCACGCGTGTGAGCTCGGAGGCGCCCGAGGCTGCTGCTTGGCCCCGGTGTAGCTCATGGGACATGTGTTTGCCAGGAGCTAAAGTTGGCAGTGGAACTACTGTTTCAGTGGTTTCTCCCTCCTGTGAATTACTTTTCTTTTAAAAATAAGTTTTTAAACATAAGCCCTAAATGTTATGCCAAACCACAGAGTTCAATTTAGCATTTTGGAGTAGTTATTTTAATTTATTTTTACCGTGTGTTCTCTAGCATGCAATCAGGAGCATGGCTCCAACAGCGGTGCATTGCCCCTCAGACAGATGTGACTAAAAAGAATTAAAATGCTTCCTTTAAATCATATTTTTCTAGATCCGATGACTATTTTTCTTTACAGTAATCATTTATTTCAAGATGATAGCAGCCATCAAAATATATTTTAAAACATCTCTTGGAATTTTCACAAGCCTGTTTATAAGCCAACATGAGAAAAATGGCGTCATTATTCCACTGTCTCACTTTTTTTGTATATAAATTCTAATATCTTCATTGATTACCTTTTTCCCAAATCAAATATAACCTTATATTCTTTTGGGGAAAAAAAGGCATTTTTAAAAGCACTCTTGTGAGTGTCCCCGCCACGTCCTGCGGGGTTCAGTGTTCAAGTTCAGGGTTCGGGTTCCGGAGGAGGCTGCACACAAATGAAAGGGACTAGACAAGAAAATAGCAGCTCAAGAGGAAGAACTTCGCTTTACTCTGGCCTTGCTATTCCTTTTATTCAGGATTTGGGATACACCCATAATCCTTAGGCAGGCAATTCCATTAATAGCTAAAAGGCAAGGATTTACATAAAACTGAAAGGTGGCAGTTGCTTCAGCTCCCATTGGCTCAACTAAGCAGTGGATGCAGAGCTCCGACCTCTCAGAGCTCAAGGTCCCCAGGCTTGTCAACAGCTCTCTGCTAGTGAAGACAATGGGCGGCTTCCAACACACTCTTTCTGCTTTTTCACAAAAAGATGAGGTAGTCTCTCTGGAAGTAATTATCGAGAGATCCACAGATATGTTCTGAGGCATCCTGAACTATACATGTGGGTTCAAAGACGTTTACGTTAAAGCACAAGTCCCAGAACCTTGTAAACGAACTTCATACACCTCACAGACTCTTTTCTAATCATAGTGCCAAAAGCACCTTCATTTGTAATAAGTTTTGGGTTCTGGCTACTTCACCTCAAGAAAGGTAGAGAAGAAAATCACAGAGGCGGTCACTTGGAAATTACATGAATTATCTGGAATAAGTTAAGAAGAAGCCTAGGATATATAAGTCAATGCTATGGAACAATTTTGACCCTTAATATATTGTTCTATAGTCATCAAGAATGAGATGGGGAGGAGCACCAAGATGGCGGCATAGGTAAACACCTATTGTTCTGCCCCGTGCAACGATTTAAGAACTACAACATAAAGGCAGAACAGACAGCACCCAGAATCGCCAGAAAGCTGGCTGAATGAAAACTCCACTAATAAGAGTAAAGGTGGGACGCTGAGACTCAGGAGCGGCGGGAGCGCATCCTTGAAGACAGAAACAGGTTAGGAGCCGTCCTGGCCGCGCGCGTGGGCTGGGGGTGGAGCAGCAACCCCGGCCGGATTTCTCCTATGGGAAGGATGGAGACGTCCCACTACACAGACTCCCCAGCACCAGGCGAGGTCCGAGATCCAGGGTACATGGAGACGTCCCACTGCACAGATTCCCCAGTGCCAGGCGAGGTCCGAGGTATGGGGGACGCACCCTGGAAGCGTGGCGTGGCAGAGGCTCCTAGTCACAAGGGTCGCGCAAACCCGAGACTTGCCCCCTGGAAACTTGTCTCCTGGTTCCGGAAACCATCTATTTTACAACCTTGGGCTAGACTTTTGGTGTGCAGGCACATTTGGGGAAAGGCAGAGTTGTCTGGCAAAGGGAAGAGACTAGTGACTTTCTCCTGGAGGTGTCTGCAGCCATCCCCATCCAACAGAGACCCGCGCACGCGAGCACCACATAGGACGCAGCTGACGCTGCCTGCGCAGCTCAGAGACTCCGCCCATCCAACGTGAACACAGTCTCCCTTCACAGCCAATTGGCCTGGAGGTCAAACCCTCCTAGGGCTAACAACAACAAGCTGGGTTTAAATTCAAAAATACTGAATACAACCCATAAAGGATTGCAGTAAGAGTACCCACCTCAGGTAACTGGGGAGGCTTAGCCACCGTCCCTTTGAGGATATTTACCACATAAAGCAGCCACCATGCAGAGATATGGAAAGAAATCAGGTGTGAAAGAAATGGAGGAGAAAAGACGACAAGACATAGAGTTCAAAACCACGGTTATAAGGCTTTTCAAGAGGCTCCTACAAAAGGCTGATCAACTTAATGAGAATTACCAGGAAATAAACAAGACCAACCAGGAAATGAATGAGAATTACAAGGAAATGAATGATACTTACAAGGAAATGAATGAGACCCTCAAGGAAATGAACAAGACCTCTGAGGATACGAACCAGACCCTCACGGATAAAAAAAAGGACCAACTAGAAATCAAGCATACACAGACTGAAATAAAAAATATTACACAAAGTCCTAAAAGCAGTCCAGAGGGCCACAAGAACCAAGTCAAAGATTTGAAATACAAAGAAGTAAAACCACTCAGCTGGAAAAGCAAGAAACAAAAAGAATTCAGATAATTGAAGATAGTGTAAGGGGCCTCTGGGACAACCTCAAGCATGCCAACATCCGAATTATTGGGGTGCCAGAAAAAGAGAGAGAGCAAGTTAATGAAAACCTACTTGAAGAAATAGAAAAGAAAAACTTCCCCCACCTAGTGAAAGAAACTGACTTAAAAGCCCAAGAAGTACACAGAACCCCAAAATATAGGAATCTAAAGAGGACCACACCAAGACATATCATAATTAAAATGCCAGGAGCAAAAGATAAAGAGAGAATATTAAAAGCAGCAAGAGAAAAACAGTTGGTTACCTACAGGGGAGCACCCATACGATTGTCAGCGGATTTCTCAACAGAAACGATGCAGGCCAGACGTGAGTGGCAAGAAATATTCAAAATAATGAAGAGCAAGAATCTACAACCAAGATTACTCTATCCAGCAAAGCTATCATTCAGAATTGAGGATCAGATAAAGTGCTTCGCAGATAAGAAAAAGCTAAAGGAGTTCATCACTACCAAACCAGTATTATATGAAATGCTGAAAAATATTCTTTAAGAAGAGGAAGAAGAAAAAGGTCAAAATATAAATTATGAACAACAAATACACATCTATCAACAAATGAACATAAAAATCAAGTGAATTGATAGGCTGATGAACAAGATAAACTGGTGAATATAACAGAAACATGGACATAGAGAGGGAATGGACTGACAATTCTTGGGGAGAAAAGGGTTGTGGGAAGTACAGCAAGAGATTGGACAAAAATCTTGCAACAATGGGAGAAGACAGTGGGGAGGGGGAGGGGGGGTGGAGTGTGGGATAGGTACAGGGTGGAGGGGAGATATAGGGGGATAAAAAAGGGGAAACAATGTAATTAATAAACTGAACAATGAAGAAAAAAATACGAAAAAAAAAGAATGAGATGGGGAGGGGTGTTATATGTAATACTTTTAACAATAAAGATTAAAAAAAAGAGAATGAGATGGGGGATAGGAGCTGGTGGTAAGTAAATGAAAGATCATTTAGCCTTCCCTTTGCCAGACCCTGTGTACCACTGTGCAGATTGTGCACTGCACATCATCAGAGTGGTCACTGTCGCCCAGAGCTGCATGGAGAACATCTGTAGCAGCAGCCTTGAATTGTCTGGACAACAACCTCTAAATAAACTTAAATTGAAAGAGATGTGTGATGGAAACAGAAACTCTAAAAGTAGCAGTGCCTGTCTGGAGAACTTTCTTTGTTAAGAGCGTCAGGAAACTGAAAGTGTAGGAACACACACAAAGGACCTGACCTGGTGATCTTCCTTGCTTAGTGGTTCAGATCCTGGGCCTGGGGTCACACAAACTTGATTTTGCTTTCTGACTCTGCCTCTTATCTGTGTGAATTACTCACATTCTCATCAGTGAAAACTGAAAACCAATAGGGAACATCAACAGGATTGCTGTGAGGGGCAAATGCGATGTCTGTAAAACACTAAAAGTATGCCTGGCACATCATAACTATCTAATAAATGGAACCTGATTTTATTATCACAGATTGGAGAATCCACTAACTTGCTGGTGCAGGGTCTCTCAGCTCAGAATGCTGAGGGACAAATACATGGTTTCTACCCCGTTACCAGGCTTCTGGTGTTCCCTCGAAAATTCCATTTTTCACAATGAAAGTGCATTAAATTATCTCCTTTGAGGAGATAGGGCCAGAAAAATATAAAGCTTGTGGTAATGCAGACTCAAACACAGAATACAAATGGCTCTTCAATGTAACAACACACCAAACATCCCTCCCTCCCGGTGGTTAGTAAGACAGGCAGGAGACATGAAACTCATCTTGTTTCTGCCTGGATTCTGAAGCCTTACTGTATAACACAGATGGTTGCCTCAGCTTTCTGCTATTAAAATATCATAAGGGGTCACTTGGAGAACTACAAAGAAGAGGTCACCAGGATTGGGATATGGGGAGTCGAGCAAAGAGACATAAAACGTGTCTTGCCCAGGAAACCAGAAGATTTGTTTGAGTCATGAAATAGTACTTATCGAGCATGCCACTGACCAACTTTAGCTGCCTTTGATCTAGTTCTCCACTGGATAATTTTTTTTTCTTTTAAAAAAAGTTTTAATTCCTTCTGTCTAGACTCTAGGCAAAGGGTAACAACAAGCAATGAAGTTGGTGATGAATTCAGAAAGAATATGGAAATTTAAATATGCCCAAAGGACCCCAAGTCCTCCATCCTGATCTCATATCCCCCTCTATAGAATGACCTGTTCATCATTTGCATATGAGAGTAACATTTTGCTAGGCCCCAGGGAACCTTCTTCCAAACCAAGATAATTTAGTATTAAGTAAGTACACGAGGACAGTCTGATTAAATTCAAGTCCTGATGGTATTATTAAAAATTCATATCATGATTGTATTATTAAAAATCTTTAATATACACTTTATTAAACCCAATATGTCCAAAATATTATCATTTTAATTAATGAATATGAAAATTATTAACAATACCATATTAATTATGTGATTTTACTTTTTTTGGACTTAATTTTTGAAGTACAGTGTCTATTTTCCACCTACAGCATGTTTCAAGTGGCCAGTGCCCACCATATTGGACAGTGTAGTTATAGATGAATGAAGAGGTTAAAGTCACTTCTTGCCAGTCATCCTGCAGCCAGTGCTTCTCTGACAAAATTCAGGTTGAAATATAAGCATTTGCTGATCACAATTGTACTTTATTTTTAGGCTTCTTCTGAAAGATACTTTATCTCAAAAATGTGTTTTTTTAGTTTCCTAAATGTGTTTGAGGACATGGGAAACTGTTGTAGATAGGACCTAAAGTAATTGAGATTTCTCAGTAATCCTGATTCTGGTGGCTGGTATGTCTCCATCCACTTATCTCAAGAGCCAAATGCTTTTTGGGATTGGAGGAGTGCAAGGAATTCTTTTTCAAAGCACACCAGACAGAATCTGTTCAAGAGGTAAAAGACCAGCAGAAACACAGCAGCCTGTTCCTTGGAGTACTGAGGCAGGCATGGAGATCCTTAGCAAGCTTTGTAAGAAGTTGTCAAGGACAAGGAGTAGGAGCCTGACCTTGGGGACTTATACAGGTTCAGCTTTTATGCTGTTCTGGGCAGTAACCAGAATGGACCCTTCTTTCTACCACCCTCTCACCTGCTGGCCAGAATACATGGAAGAGCACTGGTTATCTGGCTGGGAACAGTAGTGGAACTAGAACCCTGGGTCTATTTTTTATTCTTATGGGCTCGGTGTGATCTTTTAAAAGCCACCATATTTAGTTTTTTCCACATGCAAAATTGGGATAGCAATACATCCTTCATAGGGGGCTTACGAGGACTAATAAAATAAAGAATCTAGATCACTTGGTATAGTACCTGGCAAAAGAGGGGGCATGAAATAAATATCCATTACCACTACTGCTACTACTACCAGCACTATTACTACTACTTTTATTACATTAGTCAACAAATATTATTGTAGGCCTGCTCTGTGTCAAATACTTCAAAAGTTTCTGACATAGAGCAAATTTTCAGAACATGTTTTATCAATATGACTGTGCTATGACCTGCATATAACTAAGTGGACCAAGAGCGTTCCATCTTCACCTTCAACCTGAGCCTTTTATGTGGAATTTAAACAAGACCCCTGCAAAGCAGTCTCCTTGGAGGAAGGGATGGATAGGATTGCCTATTATACAGTCTGTCAACTCCTTCTCTGTCCTTACTTCAGGCTCCCACTACAGTTCATGGGATGGAAATCCTAAGAGCATCCCCATAAACTCAGTTACATCTGCCCTCCCCAGCCAGCTCAGTCATACACAGTTGAAATTTTTCCTAGGAAACCTGACTGAAAAACTAAGTTTAATTAGTCTGAGAGAAGATTTACTTCCTCTTAAGTATTAGTTATATATTGCTGAGTAAAAAATTACCCCAAAACTTGGTGTCTTAAAACAACAAAAAATCCAGTTATTCTCTCACAGATCTGTGGCTCAGGGATTCAAGTGTGGTTTGGCTGGGTCCTCTCCCAAGGCTTCAGTCATCTCAAGGCTAACACGGGAAGGGTCCACTTCCTCAAATTGGCAGGATTTGGTTCCTCCTGATTTGAGAGGTGAAGGCCTCTCTCGGGTCTTTTGCCGGTTGGGCCTCTCCACAGGGCAGCTCCTAACGTGGCAGCTGGCCTCATCAGAATGAGCCAGAGACAGAAAGAGAGGGCACAGGAGATGGAACTCATCATCTTATGTAACCTGTCTTCATCCATCTGGGCTATTGTAACAAATATCAGAGACTTGGTGCTTGTGAACAACAAACATTTATTTCCTCACAGTTCTGGAGAGCGAGGTGCCTGCAGATTTAGTTTCTGGTGAGGGCCCACTTCCTTACTGATAGCTATCTTCTCACTGTGTCCTCACATGGTGGAAGGGACAAGAGATTGCTCTCAGCCCTCTTTATTAGGGCACTCATCCACATAACCTAATAACTCCCAACAACGTCTAAACATCACATTGAGCATTAGAATCTAACATATGAACTTGAGGGGCACAAACATTCAGTCCATAGTGTCACAGAAGTGACATCCATTAAGTTTTTTCATATTCTATCAGAAGAAATCAGTGGGCTGGTCCTCACTCACGGGAGAGGAGATGACATGAGGGCATGAGTAAGGATGAGGGAGCTCCCTAAGAAGCAGCTGTCCTGTGGGGCCCTTAACATTTGCTCTTGTTAGGCAGGATGGGGTATTTGTTTCATGCCAGCAGAAGGAAGACAGAGCTGTTGAATGTAGAATTCAGAAGAGATGGAGGATGGCGGGGGTTCTGTCCTTCACCCATGTAGGCTGAAGGAACTGATTTCTTGAAAGCCTCTGTAGATGCTGAGCACAAACTCCTAGGAGCCCTGGTTGACAAGGTGTAGCAAGAAATTGGAAAGTGAGCTACTCTTTGGATCTCTCCTGCAAGCCTACCAAGGACCAAGAGCCAGGAAGTCTTGGAAGGGAGTAATATGAGAGAAGACTTTTCTATTCTCAAGAGAGGTGTCTTCTCAATGGTAGAGGTGATGCTTCCTCAGTGAAGATGAGAACAGTGAACATCAATTCTCAGGAGCCAAAATAGGAGAGGATAAGTAAGGCCAGAAGCAATGGTGACTAGCTGAAAATATCTGACACAGCACATAACAGAGGCTATAGAGAAACATGGAGAGACTTGGAGATGAGGTCTGAGAAACTTACACATGAATACATGTTACCATTGCAATTTGCAGTGCCCATGTAATATCAATATATTCTCAAACTGGCCAAGGTACCTGAGAGTTGTTTTCACAAAGTAGAGTGTGTGTGTGTCTGTGTGTGTGTGTGTGGGGGGGGGGGGCAAGAGGTGGTCCTTGCAGCAAAAGCAGATAAGCTAAAAAAATATTGACTTCAGATTTGTCTTCAGGCCTGGACCCTTTGCTGACTCCTAGTGCAGTAATTTGTTTCCTCCTTGTTGGCACTGATGCTGGTGAAGTCAGCAACATAAAGATACATTTAAAATAAAACAAAATTCAAAAGGAAACACCACAGAAGTTACATGTATTATAAGATTTTCAAAAGATTGACTACATTGACTCATACATTTTTTTTTCTTCTCCACCATATTTCAGACTCAGTTACTAAGTCTCCAAGTGGAGATCAATTGGCCACACTGCTAAGTGGACTCAGAATCTTCCTTCACTTCCAGAATCTAGAAAAGCATCATGGGCAGTTAAAGAATCATGTTTTTATTTAATTTTTTTTAATTAAAAAAATTTTTTTTTGTATCAGACAAATCTCTTTTCAAATCTTCACTCTGCTGCTTATTAGCCATATGACTCTGGACAAATCCCTCATGCCTCTCAGACTAATTTTTCCTACTCAGTAGAATGACTGAGAGATATTGTAGTTTAGTTAATAGTCAAGAACTTGGGTCTGGAGTTAGACTCATGTTGTGGTTCTGGTTCCATGACATAGTTGTGTGACCTCTCAAGCTTCATTTTTCTCTTCTGTTAAATGGGTATAATTCTCCTACTGCATTGGACTGTGGTTTGACTCAATGTATTTCATATATAAAGCACTAGACATAGCCCAGGCATATGGCAGGTGCTCAGCAGTGTTAGCTCTTATGAACACCAATAATACATCTTACACATAAGAAGTGCTCACAAAATTTCACTCTCCTGTTCACCCTCTGCCCCAGTGTGACCGACATCTGGTTTCTGGTCAAACAGAGGATCACCTGTGCCCCTCCTAATTTAATCACTGGATGCTTTTCCTTCTTTCTCACCCATCAACTAAAACCTGGCCCAATGCTATTCCCCAGAAGGTCAGCTTCTCTTATAAAGCTCTTTCAGGCAGCAACTTTGTATTTTTGTTGAAAATCTCTTGGTCTAGAACCTTGAAGTGCTATTCTCTCTATTCTTACAAGGTGATTGGAGGCACAGGATCTTAGAATTACACACCTGAAAGGAATGAATATCTGTAATGATTTATATGGTTGAGTAAACCAAAGCTCTGGGAATGAGAGGTGTGCCTAGAACTGGTGTGACTAGTTACCGCCACAAGTTATACCCAGATTTAGTCAGCAACTCCTTCTTTCTGGCGGGAAATATGAGGAAATTGAGTCATGCTACTGTTATTAAAACAAATCCTAAAACAAACAAGAAACTTGTTATGGAGTCGAAGGAGAAATAGCTCAAATCATTTATTTATTATAAAACAACTGGTCCCACATACAAAAACTTACTTTTATGATTCCAAAATTTGGCCAGACCTAGTAATACATCTCCTTCATTATCAACATCAATGGAAGGTTTATTATTTTAAATCTTTGTTTTGTTTGGAAAGTATTGTCTAGCATACCCAGCATGTTTACACCAGTAAACTGTGTTGTCTGTCCCAGATAGAGAGGGCCTGTGCTAGAGTATGTTTGAACCCAGCATCAACACTGATGGACAAGGTCAGATCAAATGGGAAACAGTTCAACCTGCTCACCAGTGATTCTTAAGGCCTCTCTAGCCTTGAATGCTCTCAGCTGGCCACATGGGTCTTGTGTGACCTATAAGGCAGGCACCACCATTCCCAGATCTTGGGTTCCTCACATCCTTTCTGGAACTGAATCAATAATGTTGACACTTCTCTCTTGAAGAATGGGTACACCATAATGGCTTGTGTGGATCTCAGGTGCTCGAGAAAATGAAGATGAATGACATAATGTTTCTTACATGCAGGTTTAGATCTCTTATCTTCTGTACTTTCTCTGGGGCTTTAAAAGGTTACCTTTCACTGACATTGCAAATTTCTGGTATTAAAGTTAGTGATTTATTTCACCAAATGAGAAATAATATATGCTTATGAGAAAATGTTAAATAGCATGAAAAAATAGTTTAAAAATATTTCACATTCTACTTCCTAGTGATAACTACTATTAACATTTTGAATATTCTTATGAACTTTTGAAAATGCAGAGTTTAACAAAAGGGAAATTTTACTATATATTTCTGTTATCTTTTTTCTCTTATACTATGAGAATCTTTATATAACATTTTCACTACTTTTAATGGCTACCTAGAATTCCTTTTTTTCTGATATTTGATTGTTCCTAGATTTTTTTGTTTTAATAAATAATGCTATGATTGATGAATATCCTTTCAGACACATTCCTGTAATTTTTTGTGGTTCAAAGGGCAACACAATTAAACTGTTTATAATCACCAAATTACCCTCTGCAGTGGTTATAGAAATTTCTGGGGTAACAATCATAGGATTCTTTTTAATACAGTATAACAGAAAAAAAAAGATTAGGTAATATCTACCAACAGTGAAATGAAGAGTCTTTGCCAGTTTCTTAATTTTTTCATTTGAGTCTTCCTAAAACCTCACCTCCAAATTAGAAATCTGGCCTAATTTAGTGGAATGAATACCAAAAAAATGAGCAATGAACACAAAACTCCTCACCATAGATGGAATTAAACATACTGATTTAAAAGTTTTTAGGCACAAGAATGTAAACTCTAGAAATCAGGCTCATCATTATTACATTCTCCCAAATAAATTGAAATACCTAATGCAGAGATTATAGTACAGCATGCTATTTGGTTGATTTTTTTTTCATTTTCAACAGTTGGAGGGAAATCAAAGTGTAAAAAAAACAACGAAATAAATAAGCAAGTGAACAAAAAGGGACGAAGAGAGATCTCATATAAAAATGATCTTGTTTTCTTTTTTTTGTTGTTTTCTTTTGAAGTTAGATACTGTGAAGGCAGGAACTTAATCATAGTACTAGCATTCATATGTTTATTCATTATTATAAATGTCATATTTTGGAGGTCTTGGATAATGCAATAATCCAGTCAGCTTTATACAATATGAATTTCTAATGGACCACAAAAATCTGGCCTTGTGGTCAATACCAGAAGTTTCTTTGTAAATTTTAATAATGACCAGAAAATGAAGAATCCAGAAAAAAAAGATTCAATAAATACACAAGGAGAATAATAAGTAGTTAGGTTCAAAAGAGGTATATTTTTATTGTTTGTTATGTGCACAGGAAGTTTTTGATAACAGTAATAAAATGATGCTTGAGATTTGCCTATAATTTTAATTTCACAAAACATATTCACATAAATTGAAGAAGAACACAAAAGGTCATTATCCCTGGGGGCTTTTTACATTTGGATGTGCAGGAAAATGCTATTTATGTGATAAAGGACTCACGATTTCCTTTTAAGGACAAAGCTACAGAACTTTGTGGAAACTTTTGCAGTCTAAGTATAGGCAGAGATAGAGGCATCTTCTGGTCTTCTGGAAGTGTTATGAAGAGATTGCAGAGGTATGTCCTGCTGATGAAAGGTTCCTCAAATTGGGTGGCAATACCCCATTGCAAGGCAACTCATCATTCCTTGACAGAAGATACTTCTTGAGCTTAATCCTGTTCTCTGAATACAAGCACCTATATGGTAAACCCCTGACCTATCAGGTCAAGTCTACAAAGGTAGACTGTTCTCTCAATGACAGACGTGTATATATAGAGAGATTCCAAAGTACATTATGTCCTTATCAGCACAAGGTAAGCACAGGCCTGAAACAACCCTTTCTTTTTGTATTTCTACTTCTTTCTTTGGTCTAGCTGAGCCCATTGTACTAATCAGAGTCACTTCTATTCTTAAAATCAGTCACATGGAGCCAGGCACCATTAACCCTTGTTACTTCCTGCCCTCACAGATTCCCTGTTATCACGTCACTTCAAATAGCAAACAGCCACTTCCCCCTCCATGTCTTCCAATTTCTAAAAGCAAATTGCAGAGAACCTTAGCAAGTTCAGCAAGATCTCCCCAATTTATTAAATTCTCACTATTTTTCAGGTACTCAGGACACTCTATTTTCTCAAGAAAATCTAGTTTGGGAAATAAGCATATATCCAAATAATTTTATTATAATTTCCAGTAGAACTGGGTTGACATACCAGGTTTTTATCATATGGGTGCTAGCATCCCCAATAACTGTTTCAGTTTCTCCTGATTGGAAATACTATACTCTCTGTCTCTGTATAGCCAGCTGAAAAGTTTAAACTTCTTATTGTAAGTAATAGGGAAGTAAATGACAGGTCAGATTTAGTCATGAATCTCTCTGGTGAGATGTAATGGATGTGTTTGAAGAGGGCATCTCTGGGTGCAGGAGATGTTGCACTAACTTAACACTGTTGTGTACTTGAACCCTGTTGGGCTAATTCTCATGGGAGTTGACATGGTCCTAAGCCAGGACTGTCTCAAGAGCAGGAGCCGAATTGAAATTGATTTCAGAAGTGAATCAAAAGACACAGAGGCCAGTTGGCAGGACATGTGTGGAACGAAAAGTAAAAGGTGAAGTTTACCTGCAGCCAGCCAGGTGGCACAACAAGGGAAGATGATGCCCCCACTGGAGAAAGAACATACTGGAGAAGTATAAATCAGGCGAAGTTTTGACATGCTGAATGTGACATGGAAGGAAAATATCACAGGCAATTTGTACAGTTCAGATTGTGAGGTGTGGCAAAGAAATATGGAATTACCCATCCTTTATGTGTAAATGAGTCTGACTCCCAAATCTATAAGATTAGGTGAGCTCAGCCTGGGAAAGAATAGAATGAAGATAGGGCCAAGGACCAAACTTCTTTGGGGAACTTAAGGATTTGAAGGGGTGGGGAGAAAGAGGAACTGACAAAGGAAACTAAGAAGAAATGGGGTTCAGGAAATGTGAGGGGCCTTGAGGGGACTCAGGCAAGAATTTCAAGAAGCAGGGAGGGTCAACAGTGTCAAACAATGTAGATATTCAGTCATGTGAGTCATTATTATGAAGTTCCTTGACGGCCTTAGGAAAAAGGGTAGCCTTCTGGGCATCTGAGGCAGTGAGTGGCAAAGAGTGGCTCAAGGAGTGATCAAGAATTGCCAAAAGGGAGACAGAAATGGCAGAACTCTCTTTTCATAAAGTTTGATTGAGAAGGGGGATACTATAAAGAGAGGTTAGTGAAGTCTGTGTAACTTAATATTATTATTTTTTTTTGAGAATCAGGTGAGATCTATTTGAACATTTTATATGCCATGGGGAAATTGTGGGAAGTTGGAAAGAGGGGGGAAAAGGGCAAACTAGGAAATACAGAAAAGAAGGTCAAGTTGGAGGTTTGGTGATCAGGTTCCAGGAGATTGGGTGACCTTGAACAGGAGGAGGCATGCCTCATTTTCTGGTGCAGAAAGTAGGACAGGCCTGGTGTGGAGGTGGATAAATTTGTAGACAGAGGTCCAGAAGCCAAGGGAGCTCACGCCTGTTTGTCCCCAAAACAGGAGGCCACGCTCTGGGTGAGAGAGGAGGAAACCAAGGGCTTAGTTCCACTACCCCATGGAAGTGAATTTAAATCCAGAAAACTTGATGAAAATAGAGAACATGTGGCATAGTCTCGAAGAGAACAAGGAAACAGAGCTAAACAAGGATGAGTGATGGAGTGGACCGTCAATGTGCAGGAAGACATAGACTGGCATCTGTGGTCAGCCAACTGCCCAGAGGGAATGTGGGTACTGTCCCAGCTACCATGTGGTGGCATTTGAGGAGAGAGGAGCATGAAAATTCAGAGCTCTTACAAATTCTGTGTGTAAAAAATAGGGGAGCAAACAGGATAAAGAGTGTCCCTGCTACTAAGGAGCTTGTTTAGAATATTTTAGGGTAAGAATACAGATAATTAGGAAGAAAGTATTGGTTTCTATTATGTTTTGTTCTATTTGTGTGAGTCAGGCAGAGCTAAATCCATTTTCCAAAGATGTTGGAATTAGAGGGTGGAGCAAGATCTAAACTTTATGTTGTCTACCCTCTTCTTAAAGACCCACAGGAAAGGACATTCCAAGCCCTCCTTTGTCATGCATCACAGTGTCTCTCAATCCACAAGGAATTTTCATCTGAATGTCAGACTTCAAAAGAACAATGTTGAAAATTATATTATAGAGTTCAAAAAGAAAAAGAGAAAGAGAAGGATTCATTTCTTTTTTTGACTGCTTCAGAGTTCTCCCTGCACTTCCAATTGGACATGCTATTCTCCACTGCCCTAAGGCACGTCAGAAAACCATTAAGCAGTTTTGATGTGTTCAGTTCAATGTCTGTTGTGTTTTTCCCAGATCCTGCGTCATTTTAAAGGCCAGTTTGGTTAGACTTCTTTTTCTGTACACATGTCTTTGCACACAAATTCTTGTAAATATGTAGTAGAATATGTGCATAATCCACATGCTAGTCAACTTTGTTTTTATGAATTTTTTTGAAAACTTGAAGGACTAGTGTTAAAATCCAGTTTTCATAAAGAAAGTCAGTGTTGCTGTTGAGTCAAAATATATGCGTCAATTCTAGTGAACACATTGCAGTAGTAATTGTTGAATTTTGTGCTTTCTGTAGTGGTGGTGCTGGTTATTTAAGTCTAAGAAGACTCTATTCTGAGTTTCATTTATCTTCCAGCTCCTCTCCATAATATCATTCTGACCAAGTCAAGTTGGTATCTTTCAGACTTAGGGCAGTAATACTGAGATTTAAAGTAGAGGCTTTTCATTTTGATTTCTCCAGTGAAAGATGCTTATTGCTGCTGATTGGTCTAATCGACATATGGAAATCAAGCATCTTTTGGGAGCTTTGTTATTGGCGTTTGTACTGAAATCTTGGCCTCCTTTTATTTTTTTCTGTGATATTAACATAAAAAAAGAATGTGCTTTACTCTGGATAATTACAAAACAAGAGAGTAGTTTCCTCTATGCACAGGAGCTACAAAAATTTCCTAGAGAAAGCCGTGTCCTTTCCTAATAATTTGTCCTGGATCAGAGCCTATCTCAACCATTTACAGACTGCTTTAATAATCTGACATGTTTAAAGTAGAAATTTCCTACAGTTCACTGCAATTTCTTCAATTATCTATTTGTTGCCTTCCATCTCTTATTATTATCATCAAGAAATCTAGTCTTCTAATTGCATTTCTAACCAGTCAAACTTGGCAGCATTCTCAGATATAATGGTCAAAATTATGATAAAATTGTTATTTACTTTGTTTCCCAAGCTATTACACTGGGAGGTAAATGTAGGATCATACTCAATTACCATGGTTTCGCCCTGACCTGAAGATTTCATGTGATCTAGATACAGCAACTCATCATGGCTACCAGATCAGCTTCAAACCCATTCATTCAGTCATTCATTCACTCACTCATTCATTCATTCAATAAATATTTCTTGACAATAGGGTGCTGGGGGGCAGCCTGGAGGGGGAGTCAATGGTGGAAAAAAGGGGACATATGTAATATTTTCAAACATGAAGAATTGTAAAAATATTGTGGAGATAGCTGCACAACCCATCATATACTCAGTGTACACTTTGAATAGATGAGTTTGATGGTATGTGAATTATAAATCACATAATCAATAAAAAGTCAATATTTGGAGCAATTTCAGAAAGGGGTATTTGGGAAGTCTCCATATTATTCTTGCAACTTTTTTCTAATATCACAATATTTCTAGTTTAAAAGTTAAAGTGAAAAGCCCAGAAATGGGGAAGGAATGGAAATTGTAGTGGAGAAAAGGGGTGACTCAGAGTACAGGGCCAGGAGGGAGGAGCACAGGTGGGGGGATCAGTGGGAAGAGTGTGTATGTGGGGAGAGCAGGAGAGATAACCGGAGATCTGTGGGTAGTGATCAGGCCCTGGTGGAGATCTGGTGGAGGCTGGGTGCTGAATTTATGTTAAAACACTGCAGAGGCTGGAGTGAGGATCATCTACCTGAGACCTTCTGGTTTATCAGCAGTGATGACCATGTGCAGAGTTGGTTTATTTCTTCCCAAGTTGAAGCTCAGTTGTTTAGACAAGAAAAGGAAAGAAAAAAAGAGAAGAGGGGGAAAAAAGAAGAGGAAAGAAAAATATTTCTTGAGCACTTGCTATCTACACTAATAAAACAGAAACATGCAAATTGACCATACCTCTGCTATACCCACAAGCCATGTCCATCATCCAATCAGGAGCAAGTATGCAAATTAACACAACAAAGATAGCTGCAGCCACGGAGAGAGCAGAAGGCTTGGGTTGTGCCTGGCGACGGAGGAAGCCAAGCTTCCCACCCTGCCTTGGCCAGTCCTAGTTTCCACTCAAGGCTACAAAGTTTCAATTCTAGAAGATAAATAAATCCCAACAAAAATGGCAGCAGCAACAAAGCTGGAGAGAGCAGGAGGCTTGGGTTTCCCCCAGGGATAGAGGAATCCAAGCTTCCTGCCCTGCCGGCTCTGGCCTCCGCTCAAAGATACAAAGTTTCAATTATAGGAGATAAATAAATCCCAGATAACAGGGCCTCTGCTTGGGCCACTGGGGTTATGGCCAGCCTGCAAACCACCACAGGATCCTCACTCAGGCTGCTCTACTTCACCCAGGCCACCCCACAGACCAAGGGAGCCCCCACCCTTCAGGGCAAGCAGCCAGCCCCTACTTGTGCACCAGGCCTCTGTCCTGTCTAATAAAAGAGTAACATGCAAATTGACCATCACTCAAACACACAAGATGGCTGGCACCAGGTGGTCAAAGATGGCTGCCCTCATGTGGGCACAAAATGGCCACCACAGATGGCCAGCAGGGGAGGACAAATAGGAGGGACCAGGCCTGCAAGGGAGGGCAGTTGGAGTCAATCAAGCCTGCAGGGGAGGGCAGTTAGGGGCGACCAGGCCAGCAGAGAAGGGAAGTTGGGGCCAACCAGGCCTGCAGGGGAGAGCAGTTGGAGGGGACCAGGAATGCAGGGAAGGGCAACTGGGGGTGACTGAGCCTGCAGGGGAGGGCAGTTAGGGGCAATCAGGCTGGCAGGAGAGTAGTCAGAGAGTGATCAGGCTGGCAGGCACAAGAAGGTAGGGGCAATCAAGAAGGCAGGCAGGTGAGCAGTTGGGAGCTAGCAGTCCTGGATTGTGAGAGGGATGTCCAACTGCCTGCTTAGGCCTGATCCCTTGAGGGGTCCCAGATTAGAGAGGGTGCAGGCTGGTCTGAGGGACCCCTCCCCCATGCACAAATTCCAGGCACTGGGCCTCTAGTGTATAATAGCCAAACAGAAAAGAATATCCCCCCTTAGGTTACTCTGACTTTTAACTTAGTAACGTCAAGGCTGAAGGTCACATCCGTTCAATTCTCATTATGGAGCACCAACTCTGAGTGTGAAACACTAGATACTCAAAAATGAACTGTGCCACTTACCCTCCAGGAGCTTACATTTGTAACGAGCTTCCTGATTTCCCAGTAGTTTTTAAGTTTTTCAGTATCTTCCAGAAGGGAAAATAATTTATAGTGGTCTGCTTGGTGGTCAATGTCATTTTGTTTATCTGTTTCTCTTCATACCTTCCACAGGTCTCTCTGAGAGAAGAGAAAGTTCTTTTGTGATTTCAAGATTTTAATTTTTTAAATTTAGACTAACAAGACTATACATCAGATTATTAAAGTTTGAATTTGGGACAAAAATGTTAATTTTGAGGAAAGCAATAACATTAGATTAGATTAAGCACTAATTATTAGATTAAGCCAAATTTAATTACATCAGTCATCTCAACATAAAGAAGGAAAATTCATTTTCTTTAAAATGTGGCAATTTCTAGGAAACTATCCCCATAATCCTAAATTAAAAGCAGGTTTCCACAAGCTGGACTCATGCCTACTTTAGCCCTTGGTATTGTATTTTTTTTTCCTGTTCAGTTAGTTAAATAATGGTAACAAAAGAAGACAGGATGGATGATGATAAATAAAGAGAAATTTAAGAGTATAACTATGACATTAGTTATACTTCTGGGCCAGAAGGTGAGGTTTGTAAGTAATAAGATATCTGCTTTTTAAACAAAGTGCTATTTCTCCATTTTGCATGACTCTTTCTGGATAATCTTTGTATTTTATCCCAATTCCATAGGCAAAAGAACATGAACTCTGAGGAGACTGTTAGGCAAGACATTTATAGGTTCTAAAACATCTTGTGTAAACTTCTCGTTGCTTAACTTCTTGTTTTAAATGAAGGTGTTAAAATTTCAGTGAAATAGGATATTACTACAGTGACCCAGGTGTGGGAGGTACAAAATGCTTGGAAGTTCATTTTCTAAGAGCCCAGTGCATGAATAATCCACTTGACTATTCGGTGAACACCTTGAATGGAAAACAAAATCACAAGGAAAACCTTAAAACAAATGAGCTCTGCGAGCTTTTTATTTTATTTGAAAGACATTCTATCTAATAAAAGAGTAACATGCAAATTGACCATACCTCCGCTATGCTACCAGCCGTGGCCAGCACACAGGAGGCGAGGCAGGCAGTGGCATGGCCACAGTGCAGTGAAAGCAATCACTATGTTACAAGCTCTCCCCACACGGTACTTAAGGGCTGTCCCTCCTTACACTTATGGTGACTGAATCACATGCAAATGAGTGCCCCCCCCTCCCAGCCCAGCACCCATGATGGGAGTGGGGGCGCTGCTGCCATTCTCTGGGGTGTGCGGAGACCCTGGCAGCCACCACCAGGTGGAGAAAATTCACATTGCTCTTGGTTCGTGCAGGGTATCAGGAGCAGCAGGAATTCTGGGAAATGTAGTTTTGAGCTCTGTGGTGAACATGTTGGGGCTGTGACCTGGGTTTAGGGGAACTTCAATTAAAGCTGTGAACTCTCTGTAGGAGAGAGTTTGAAATACTGAGAGGAATGCGGAAGCGGCCAGGGGGGCAGCGGCGCCCCAAGGCCCCCCAGCCGCTTGAACGCAGAAGCAGGCAGGGGGAGTGAGGAGGGGTGGTGGCCGCGACAGCGCTTTTTTTCTTCTTAGTTCACAGCTTTAAATGACATTTCGCCTAAACCCAGGTCACAGCCCCAACATGTTCACCACAGAGCTCAGATTATTGGTCAATTCAGTGAAAATGGACAGAAAAACTCACTAAGGAACAACAGCTTCCAGAATCTGTTCACTCATATCCTAGCTGACCCAGAAATGCAGAAAATTACCATCAGACACATCACAGGATCAAAGCCTTTGCGTCCAGGAGAAACTTAAAAGGACACAGACTTTTCCATTTGCTCTGCTCTTCCCTCCACAGGATTATCTTCTGACACAGTGAGTTCAGAGTTCTCTGGTGATTGCAAGGACCTAGGTCCTCATTGCTTCCTCCCCCACTCTCTGCTGCTCCTTGAAATAATCGATCATCCCTCTTTTGGGAGAAAGGAAGGGACACATTAAAAAAGTCTTCTCTAAAGGAATACTTATGAAAAAAATGTAGAAAGGACTACAAGAGAAAAGTGTTTTCTTTAGTAGACAAAGCAGCTCTATTAGGCAACAGGTTTGGGAGCCCTGGCAGCCTGAGCCCCCTCTGGCTACCTACAGGGACGCTTGCACTTCCACCAAGCCTCTCCGCTTTACATTGCAACATGGTCTTCTTGGTGAACCCAATCCATAATGAAAAACTCCTGAACTACACTGTGTTTTACAGATGGTTTTTTAAAATTGAGGCTTTAGGCCTTGGGCAGGCTGGGGGTGAGCCATCAGTTGGCCGTCCCATAAGGGCTCCCAGTATGTGAGAGGGGGCAGGTTGGGTTGAGGGACCACCCCTACCCCGTGCACTACTAAGTAATATAAGTAATGGTCCTCCTTTGACAATGCTGGAAGGGATGCTTCCAATGATGAGTGAAATGATTACTTCTGGAGAGCAATTTTATGGCCAAACTTCAACATGAAAAGGGACCACCTTCCAGAATTTTATGGAGAGAGAGAGAGAGAGAGAGAGAGAGAGAGAGAGAGAGAGAGAGAGAGAGAGGAGAATTGATTCTATTTAAAATGTTCTAGTTGAGTGGCATTTTCTAGTCAATCTCTAAATGTCATCTCTCCTAACTCTTCAATAAACTGAAAAACTCAAGGCTAAGGGGTTTTGACTGACTTCATGATAGTTTATTCTGTATTCTAAATCGTTCAGTGACACATTGAGGTCTTAGATCTCTTGGGTCAGTTAATTTCCCTTCATCCTTCATCACAGGCTTCAGTCTGTAACAGTGAGTAACTCAACATCAGCTTCCCGTTAGGGGCCACTATTTACTTATTCATAATACAGCTAACTTCATTAGGTGCCAAAATTGGATTATAGTCTTTACACAAGTATCATTTAATCTTTAAACATTAACCCCAAGAAGTATATACTGTTATTATCCCCATGTTTAGAGATGAGGAAATGGGCTTAGAAAGGTTAAATCCATTGTCAAAGTTTGCAAAGCTAGTAGTAGGAGTTATGATTAAAATATAGGCAAACTAATTCTAAAATCTCATGTCCTTAGCCACTATGAATGTATGCTTCTGAAGTATCCAGAATGTTTAATTTTAATTGCTGTCATTTATCATTCAGGAGAGTGAGGTAGCTCAGAAAAAGTCACAGAAGGATGAGGTGGTAATGCTGCCATAAGGCAATTCGAAATGCAAACCTTTTCCCCTTCCTTATTCATGGTCTCATTTTCCTCAAAATGGAAAACTTTAGGCTTAAACAATTCATAAGTCTTAAATTGTGCATCATCTGAGTATCGTGATGAAACCTTACACCATACCACTCGGTCTCACCAGGGATGTGAGTCAGCTCTTTGTCCAGCATCTCCATGCTGTCTATGCTCCCATAGTAGCTGTCTCCATTATTACATCAACTGTCCAGGTACCACAGTGCTAGTGTTCAAGTTACCCTTATTTTACTTAATGGCCCCAAAGCACAACAACAGTGATGTTGGCAATTTGAATATTCCAAAGAGAAGCTGTAAAGTGTAAAGATAAAAGTTCTCAACTTTAAGTGTAAAGGTAAAAGTTTTTACCTCTATAAGGGAGAAAAAAAATCATATGCTGATGTTGCTAAGATCTATAAGATTTGCTAAGAACAAATCTTCTATCTGCAAAATGGTCTAATATAAATTAAGTTTTATCATGGGTATGTATACATAGGGAAAATCATAGAATATATAGGATTCCAGCACTATCCTCAGTTTCAGGTATCCACGGGGGGTCTTGGAACATATACCCCTGAAAGAAAAGGAGAGTTACTACATTTATTGCTTTGTCTTGAACTATATTTTGCTGGACTGAGCTTTGGGATCTTGTATGCAGTTTTGGTTTGCCTATTGTGAAGCAAAGCTGATATCACAACTGATTATAAATAAGAGAAATATGTCTTTGCCTACAGCTTCTTCTCTGGTCTTTTCAGAGAAAATCAAACCAGTTTTCACCATTTGCCCTGTTGCCTTTGCAGAGAGATGTTCCTCTACTGATGAATTTGTGGGTGATTCCACCTGGAAGCAGAAGGGTATTATTTGACCTAATACCCTCATGGACAAACCCCACCCATCTTGCAGGGTCCCTTGCAGATATTACTTCTTCCACAAAGAATAGTCTGATTCACATCTCTTTCCTTTTTACCCATTTAATACCTCAACCAGGTACACTAAGTTTTATTATTTCCAGACTTCCATAACACCTTACCTATAACTTTCATGTGGCTTTTCTCCATGTGGTCTTAGAGATATCTGTACATGTTTCCCTTCCCCCGCTCTTAGATGGTAAGTTTCTTGAAGACAGAAACTATGTCTCAGTCACCATGGAACCCCAAACAATACCTTGTCAATTTCCCTTCACTCTCATAGCAAGTACAGCCAATATTTGATGGGAGAAAGAATAAATGTACGCAATGAAGGAAGAGTCATTCTCACTCTGGATCTCACTCTCCCTGTTTGGGTGGCCATTTCCTCCTTGCCCTGTTCTCCAGATCACTATGATGCTTAATTAGATAAAATGACTTCCTCTGATGTCTTAGGTTGTGCATGTGTTTTGACTCCCTGGGAACAGAGATATGTATTTTTATTGAGACCTCCCTCAGCCAGCATCGTAAGGTAGTGGAAAACATATTTTTGCTTAATTAGCTTTAATTTTTAGAAATAAAATATTACCTGAGTTTCCAAATATTTCATTAGCACCAAATGCCAGCCCTGATCTTATCAGAATGATAGAAATATTTTATTTGGAGGACAGGTTTTTTTTTTCTCAATTAGGAGCAAAAACTCTAATTTTACTTCTATGAAGAAAAAATTCTAATTTTTTTTATTGCAAAAAATCTTTTTCATACAAAAAGTAAAGTTTTGATTTCTGGTCCCAAATATCCTTGCCTGCTACCATCAATAAATGTCTTGCTGAAGCAGAAAATATTTAATCCGATTGAGCTGGCTTGGTCTCACCATCAGGGTAGTAGAGCCAAAGAGAATACTGCGCCTTGGGTGAACCTACAAACTTGAGTTGACTCGGAGTAATTCTCCCACTGTACTGGCATGAGATTTTCCTCTCTTTGCCATATGCTTCCCACTGGTATACGGCTAAGGAGTTTACTACACACATAAAGAAATAAAAAGGGCTAAGGGAGAGAGGGAGGAGAGAGATCTCTCTGCACTTCAGGCGAAAACCAACATCCTAGCCACTGAGGCCGTGCAGCATTTCCCAAAGGGCTGAGGTTTTGAACTCAGTATGTTGATGGATTTTAAAATAATCAACAATATCTTTCCAGTCTGCATAACCCCAACTGCTTTATCAGTTTTTAATTTCCTCCTACATTTTCTGAGCAATTGTATAGTGCAGTAAGGACAGCTGTCTTGCTTATGCCATGCTAGGGGCAGTTTTCCAGCCATGTAAATGTTCACTTAGTCATTTATTTAATCAGTAAATATGTACTGAGATTATAGACCGTGCCAAATGTCCCAGGTGCTAAGGACAAGAGGAACTTGCTGTCATCAGAGTGATTTTATAGAAGGTGAGAAGACAAACAAGTAAACAATAACTGACTATAAATCAACAAGGTAAATATTATTAAATTCTTCATAAGCTGCTCCCAGAAATGGATTTTATATGGATAAATACTAAAGCGCTAGGGAGAGGCTCTTAGGAATGGTCAGGTGAGAGGGGATGGTGGCTTGGTTGAAGACAGAGACAGAGACAAAGGGAAAAAGGTTATTTTTTAAAATTTCCTGAGGACACCTTCACAAGGAATCTAGAGATGTCAATTGATTAGAAAACATTTTCATGATGGATCTCCATCTCCAACACGATATTGAATCTGTCAACTGTTTTTCAAGGTTGGTAGACTAAATCACTGACACACAAAATTCTCATTTTAATACTTTTAAGATATGACTTGCCACCCACCAATTCTATATGGTCATGTAGGTCACCTTGGAAAGCAAAATACTTGAAAGACAGGGGCGGGAGAATTAGCTCTGAGTGAAAAAAGCCACTCTCAAATGGTGTGATTCTATTAATATAATTTTCTTAAAATGGCATAATTATAGAAATAAGGAACAGATCAGTAGTTGCCAGGGATGAGGCACCCAGACGAAAGGGTGTGACTGTCAATGGGCAGAAAGTTTCTTTGTCTGATGTAAAGGTTCTATATTCTGATTGTAGTGGTTATATAAATCTGTAGATATACATGTGATAAAATCTGATGTATGCACACAATCAGTGCATACAAAAATGGTGAAATTAAAACAAAGCTTTGATCATTGATAATGAACTATGGTTATATCAGATCTATCACGGGAGAAGCTAAGTGAAAGGTACGTGGGGATTCTGACCTAATTTTGCAAATTTAGGTGAGTCTAAAATTTTAGAAAAAATTTTAGAATATAAAAGTTAATATTAATTAATAATGCATCCAGTGTCTACAAAGTATAGTTTTATACAATCTTAAATAATTGTTAAGTTTTAATACAGATTAAAGGTTTGTTATTTTAAAATAGTTTAGGAATTAGATTTTCTGACATTAAAGAATTCTTGGATATGCTGTCAGTGGCTGGAAAATAAGAACCAACTATCAATTAAATGCTGTATCCAAATGGTTTCGAAATCAAAATATAACATTCTGTCTTTTTTTAATGACAAATAACAGCACATCTAATCTGCAATAATCAAATTCATAGAGACAAAAGGTGATTAGTGGTCAAGGGGCTGTGAGAAGGGGAAACGGGGAGTTATTTCTTAATGATACAGAGTTTCTGTTGGGGTGGTGATAAGTTTTAGAAATAGTGGCGATGGTTACACAACATTTGAATGTAACAAATGCCACTGATTGTACACTTAAAAATAGTTAAAATGGAAATTGTTATTTCGTATATATTTTACATAATACAAAAAAAATGTGCTCCAGTTCCTTCCAAAAATGACATTGACTTTGAAATGTAGGTGCATTTTAATATATTTTATATTGAATGGAATAAAGTCTAAAAGTTAGGATAACAACCTACACTGGTAAGAAAATGACCTTGAATAAAAATGATATGTAAATATCTGGAAATGAATGGTATTTCCTAGGGAGAGAAGGCAGGGAGAGAAAAGAGAGGCAGATTGAGTCCTTATTAGATCTATGTTTAGAATTTGATGAAGAAAAGCTGGCTCAGGAGGATGGGAAGAAACACACAGTGAGGCAGACCAAGACATCCGGAAGCTCAGAGTGGGTGGCTTTACTTTGAAGGCCTGGAATGAGGCAGAGAGGTGGTACACCATAGGAAAAGGAGCAAAGAAATCCTGGGTGATGGAAGCTGAATTCTCTGGCAACTGGTGGAGCTCGGCAGCGGCTCTCTCTCAGAGGTGCTGGCGGCCTTTGCCACCAGGCACAGAGACCCTAGGGCCACATAGGACAGAGCTGACGCTGCCTGTTTGGCCCAGCGCCTCCACCCATCCAACCTGAGCACAGCTGAATGTCACAGACAATGGGTCTGGAGTCAACCCCTCCAAGTGCTAACAATGATTAATCTAGGCTTAACTTCAACAAGACTGCAACACATATCCACCTCAGGTAACTGGGGAGGCTGAGCCACCGTCCCTTAGAGGATATCTACCACAAAAAGCTAATCAACAAACTCAGGAAAGCAGCCACCATGCAGAGTCATGGAAAGAAATCAGATGAGAAATAAATGGAGGAAAAAAAACCAACTGGACATAGAATTCAAAACCATGGTTATAAGGCTTTTCAAGAGGCTCCTAGAAAAGGCTGAGGCCTACAAGAAAATAAACAAGACCTATGAGGAAATGAACAAGACCTGCAAGGAAATGAACAAGACCTACAAGGAAATGAATGAGACCTACAAGGAAATGAATGAGACCTACAAGGATATGAACGAGACCCTCAAGGATATGAAAAAGGACCAACCAGAAATTAAGCATACACTGACTGAAATAAAAAATATTATACAAAGACCTAAAAGTACTCTAGAGGACCACAAGAACCAAGTTAAAGATTTGAAATACAAAGAGGTAAAATCCATTCAGCTGGAAAAGCAAGAAACCAAAAGAATCCAAAAAATTGAAGATAGTATAAGGGGCCTCTGGGACAACCTCAATCATACTAACATCAGAATTATAGGGGTGCCAGAAAAAGAGAGAGAGCAAGACAATGAAAACCTATTTGAAGAAACAGTGACCGAAAACTTCCCACACCTAGTGAAAGAAATTGACTTAGGAGTCCAAGAAGCACACCAAACCCCAATATATAGGAACCCTAAGAGGACCACACCAAGACACATCATAATTAAAATTCCAAGAGCAAAAGACAAAGAGAGAATATTAAAAGCAGAAAGAGAAAAATAGTACCTATAACGGAGCACCCATATGATTGTCAGCGGACTTCTCAATAGAAACAATGCAGGCCAGATGGGAGTGGCAAGAAATATTCAAAGTGATAAACAGCAAGAATCTACAACCAAGAATACTCTATCCAGCAAAACTATCATTCAGAATTGAAGGTCAGATAAAGTGCTTCACAGATAAGAAAAAGCTAAAGGACTCCATCACCACCAAACCAATATTATATGAAATGCTGAAAGATATTCTTTAAGAAGAGAAAGAAGAAAAGGGTAAAAATATAAATTATGAACAACAAATACACATCTATCAACAAATGAATCTAAAAATCATGTGAATTAATAATCTGATGAACAGGATAAACTGGTGAATATAACAGAATCATGGACATAGAGAGAGAATGCACTGACAATTCCTGGGGAGAAAAGGGGTGTGGGAAGTATAGCAAGAGACTGGACAAAAATCATGCAACTATGGGAGAGGACAGTGGAGGGGCGAGGTGAGGGCAGAGGGTGGGATGGGTACCAGGTGGAGGGCAGCTATAGGGGGGAAAATGGGGGGACAATATAATTAATGAACTGAACAATGAAGATTTTAAAAAAAGAAATCCTGGGTGATGGTGCTCAGAGCAGTCTCCTACTTCCTATGCCATTGTGGTGGGGCAAACATAGATGCCAGTGGACTGTAGAGTACACATAATCCAGGCAGGGAGATAATCTACTGTGGGCAAACTTTAATAAGTGAAGAGAGAAATATGGGTTAAAGGGGGTTTGTTCTAACCTGAGGGACATGTGTGTTTATATCTCAGGGGGGACTACTCAGTAGAAGAAGGGATAAAGATAACTATAAACTATAGCACTTAGTTCTAATGCTTGAGGGCTGTCATGGTCACCTCCCTCACCTGGCATCTCCTCCTGGGAACTGCACATTTGCAACATCCCGGGCTTCAGTTCCTGTTGCAACTTGCAACCCCTATTTCCTTCCAGTCCCAGGGCCTTCAATTCCTCCAGGAGAATCAACATTTTTTTCTCCTTAAAGGCCATAGCCTCCATTCTCTTCCAAGTTATGCCTGCACTCTTGGGATATGGAGTGAAACTTCCTTTCCTTCTGGAGCAAATAGCGTACAGATGGCAATGGAAAACACAGTTCATCAGTTTGTTCTCTCCCATTATTATTTTAAAAACTGTCATGCCACTTTTGTGTAACTTACCTCATTACTTAATATATTATTATTTTCTTATGTCACTTAATTTCTTTTATTAAATATTCACTAATAGTTCACAGTATTTCATGTTTTGGAATGCTATAATTTGTTTTACTCAACATATTATTGGTCATTTGTGTCAGATAAATGAAAATTTTCCAATATGATAAATGATATTACAATGTTCATTAATCTGACTATTCCCTTAGGACAATTTCCTAGGAGTAGAGTTTTGGTGTTAGAGGATAAAAACATTTTAAATACTCAAGAATACGCTGTGAACAGAATATAAATTACATGACAGTTAATTGACTTGACTACTTCTGCTCTATCCATTCTGCTATTAGAATGATTTTGCCTTCCCTCAGTCTCCAGCCTGGGTCTGTGATTAGGAAGAAGAAAATAGTATTTGCAAAGTTAAATGCCTGTGGCTTTGAGTCTCTGGCCAGACTTGAACTTGGTTAAGACTATGGCAATTTTTCTCCCAATGAAAAGGGAAGTAAGATTATGAGACTTCTTCATAAAACCATTTTTTTCTTGCTAAACAGTGGAGTGAGATAAGTGGATACAAAACAGAAACATATGGATAATATTTTCCTGGAAATACTAAGGGGCATATAAAATGAAAGGAAATGTATTTGAAAAAAGTATCTCGAGGTCCTATGTCTTGGCAGTAAAAATGAGTTGAGATAGTCTTGGAAAATTTATGGAGATGTACAGCGTTCATGAACACATTACAGATGATAAACAAAGACACACCTTCAGGCCTGCAATTACAAGTAAGGGAATGATAATAGAAGGCTAACATGTCTACAGAATCTCCCCTGTGGCTTATGTTGGACCATGAAAGACCTACCTCACTAGGCAGGTTAGTAAAGAGCCACTGTAGGAGAGCTGAAACAGATCTCACAGGAAGGGAAGGGGAAGGGAGACCTGAGCATGAAGGAGGGGAAACAATTGTGCAGAGCACTGTATTCCTTTAGATACCAAGCACTTTCCCTTCTTTAATCTGTAATTGGCCAGAATGGGGAGATCTGGTAGAAATTCTGTATCTTGAGAAAAGCAGGTTGAATTTATTTGTTCCATTTTCTCATTAGTTTTTTTTTTCTCTTGTCCCACCCCAGGAAACACCATTTACTTGAAAATGATGGGTGCACTTCTTCAATTATTTCCATTGTAAGAGTGGCACTTAAGATTTTGGTTGAAATAAAAATCTTCAAATTAACTCAGAGTTGTAATTACACAAAATTAGATTAATCTCTGGGGACCAGTTAGCAATTTCCTGATGAGGTTGAGACTTGGTATTGATCAGACTGTCAAACCTCAGAAAGAAGGTAGGGGAGGGTGGGAGAATGGGGGAGAGATCAACTAAAGACTTGTATGCATGCATATAAGCCTAACCTATGGACACAGACAACAGGAGGGTGAATGCATGAGTGGGGAGGAGGTGGCGGGCAATGTGGGGATAAGGACATATATGTTATACCTTAATCAACAAAGAAATAAAAAAAAAGACTTGGTATCCAATCATAAGTTGAGTTCCTTTCAGAGTTTTTCTCTTAACCAACTGACAGTCTTCTCTGTAATTCTAAAAATTCAGTTTGGATTTAGAAAGGTTTCAGAAGAAAATTTTCAATTGGGTGTCATTTTATGCTTCCCTTAGTTCTAAAACCAAACAATTCTTTTCATTTGATTTAATTCAACATTTTTAATATGCCAATCACTAGCTTTGGTGTTGTCCATACACATATAGTAAGAAGGGAACAAAAACTGTTGGCAATAGGTTTTGCTTTCTGCAAATAATGTAATTAAAATCTGGGGAAGACGGTTCCTGGAATTAATAAAATACCTTGATGAGGTTTGATGGGCCCCTTTGGGTAACAAAGGTGAGTTCCCAACCTGGGCCTAGCTCACTCATTGTGGGTCTGACCTGATCTCACAGAAATACTCAGTAAGACTTGAGACTGAATGTACACAAGGAGAGTCTCAAGCACAAAGGCTATAGCTATAAGTGTCAGAATGATGAGAAATTGATAAATATATACAACATAAATTCATATATAGATATACATGTACATATTATGCATGATGTATATTATACCCAAATACACATCTATATTTAATGACATGTATGCATAAAGTTTATGAATACATACAGTTTTCACTGTGTATTCCTTTGTTTTACCTATAATTTTTTATTCCCTAGGAACAATGGTTAAAATAGTGCACAAGCAAGATAGAAAAATTTGCCATTAACATGAGCTATAAGCTAGAAATTCTCAATATACTTTTTGGAAAGATATTAAAGAAGTGGGATAGATTTTAAAGTTATTGGCTCAGTTGTCTTACTCAAAAGTAACCCTTTTATTGGAGGCAAAGAAATAATCTGACAAATAAACTTATTCACTTAAAGATTATTTATTATACACTTTGTGCTCAGCATTCTGCTGGTAGTAGTTTTCAAAGGTGAATAAGACATAGTTACTGCACTCAAAGGTATCACAGTTGAGTTGAGGAAACACACAGATAAACAGACAGTTTAACATCATGTGGTGAGGGACAAGATAGAAAAATGGGTGAAGAATTATAATAATACTGAGAGGGAGACTCTAACTCCAGCTACCTTGGCAAGAGGACAAAGGACAGAGATGATGCCCTTTCAAAAGATTCTAGAGGAGGTAATGTCTGAAATAACTCTTAAATAATCAGGTTGTGGAATGGGGTGAGTATTCAGGGCAAAGAGAAAAGAACACACACACAACACACACTCCCTTGTGTTTATAGGAACTCACAAGAAGTTTTAGTAATTTTTCTTAGTTGAGGAATTTTTAAAATGAAACTAAATAACAACAGTTAATGTCTATGTAACTATAGGATAAAAGGGAATAGTCATGTGATGATCAAACCAATACAAGTACTATCTTCCATTGTTTAGAACAATTTTCAATGGAAAATGTCTACTTTTGAAACCCTTGCTCTTTTGGTTGCATTATGAAGTATTGTTATCAAATTCAATATTTTTTGGAGTTGATTTAAGAATAGATTAAATTTACTGAATTCCTATCACAAACATATCTCCACTAAAGAGGTAACCAGTACCAACTGGGAGAAAAATATATACTAAACACTCCTTCACTGCTCCCGTACTCCCCATAGACCAAACTGCAGAAGACAGTAAATACAATCTATGATGCCTCATTTTTTAAAAAAAAAATATATTTTATTGATTTTTTTACAGAGAGGAAGGGAGAGAGATAGAAAGTTAGAAACATTGATGAGAGAGAAACATCGACCGGTTGCCTCCTGCACACTCCCTACTGGAGATGTGCCTGCAACTAAGGTACATGCCCTTGATAGGAATCGAACCTGGGACCCTTCAGTCCACAGGCCAGTGCTCTATCCATTGAGCCAAACCGGTTTTGGCAATGCCTCATTTTTTGTTCATTCCACTTGGAGGTGGAATTGTGTAGTATCCAAATATCCAATCAAGAGAATGGGGGAAATTGGCATTCCCACAGAATTGTAAGAACAACCTCAGATCCTGAAATCTCAAGTGGAACTCTAGCTACCTCAGACTATTGCCAGGCTAACAATAGCAGCAATTAATACCAAAATAGTAATGACAATTGACATTTATTAAACACTACTAGTGCTAAGCAGTTTACATGAATTATTTAATCTTAACTAAAATTTCAGAAAGGTTAAATAAGTCCAAGGTCACATAACGAATACGTGGTAAAGCCAGATTCATTTGGCCATGCCCATTCATTGTTCAGTGGCATATAGAAATTCAGATGGCATACTATGGAAGGAACCCAAAACTTGGAATCAGAAAATCTGAGTTTGAACTTAGAGGTGCCACTTACCAAGTAGGTGAGCTTTAGTGCACTGGTTTTCTCTTTTCATTTGCTTGCTTTGTAAAAGGAGATAATCACATATGACTCATGTGCCTCTTTGGATAGCTGGAGGTTTCAAAAGTGACATTGACATGATGTATCACATATTTTGCAAACCAAAATCTATGAAACAATTGTGAGCTCTTCTTATTTATAGAGCGAAGTTTGCTTTACTGATACATAGTCATAGGAAAAAAATTATAATAAAAGATTTGGCAAATGAGATGTATTCCAGCAGCCCTTGGCAATCTTATATACTTTCTAAGACAAGCAGAGAGGGTGTCTTTAGTCTCCAAAATTTGTGAAAAAGCAGTCCCAAATGTGCAATTTCTTTAGCTGGTTTGCTATTCTCTAGATTTTTTGTTACACAGGTAATCAAATAAAATCACTTCCAACAAGTTTTAGAAAAGTTACATTCATAAAATAGTAAGTTTTATAATCTAACATTATTAATAATTATACAAAAATATAAATATATATTGGGTACTTGTTCCCACAGGAAAGAACAGAGCTATTTTTCAATTCTGAAATTATATTTGACTTCACCCTGGATGACTCAGCTGATTTTCAGCATCTGATATAATAAAAGAGAAACATGCAAAAGTGACCATACTGTCGCTATGCTACCAGCCAATCAGGAGTGGGGGGTGTGGCCATGGCGTGCCGGGGCGGGACAAGAGGCTGGCGGGGGGCGTGGCTGTGGCACGCAGGATGGGGGAGGCCACAGTGCTGGGCAGCCAGGGGAAGGAAGGCCTATTGCATGAGAGCTGGGTGCAAAATTTGGAATGCCTCTGTGTCCTTCTAATTTTAGAATATGTGCTGCTAAAACACACATGCTATAGTCCCCACCCACATGGTATTTAAGGGCCAGCGAAATCCCTCCTTTTCAGTTACAGTGACTGAGTCGCGTCCTTTCACGGTGACCTCCAGACGGTTTGGGGAATCTGATGCCATGGGATCCCCTCACGAGGCTCGCATGTTGGTTGCCCTGATAGTTAGGCTGTGACTGAGTTGTGGGGTTTCCTGTCAAGTGGGACATGCAAATGATGCCCGGGGAACCTTGGGTAATGAGCACGAGGAGGGGCTGTGAGTTGTTAGGCTAGCTCTGAAGCCAAGCGGCAATTTGGGTCCATGCCCCCAGCCCAGTGCCCACGACAGCATTGGCTGCTGGCCTCTGGAGCATGCGGAGACCCTGGTGTCTGCTGCCATGTGCGGCCCAAGGGTCCCTACATGCCCCCTAACTCGGCGCCCATGACAGGGCTGACTGCTGGCCTTAGAGACAGGGATGTTCCCATCCCAACCCCAGCTACTTGCAAGTGGTGCTTTGGGTGCACGCCTCTAGCCCGGCACCCACGATAGGGCTGGCTGCTGGCCTCTGGAGCATGCAGAGACTCTGGTGGCCACTGCCATGTGCAGCTCAGGGGTCTCTGCATGCCCCCTAGCCCAGTGCTGTACTTAGGCCCTGAGTGGCAGGTGTCCCAGAACACTCCCAGCCACTACGCCCACCACAAGGTTGGCTGCTGGCCTCTGGAGCATGCGGAGACCATGGTGGCCGCTGCCGTGTGTGGCAAAGTTGCTAAAACCGTTAAAAAGGCCCAACTTCTTATTATTGATGAATGCACCATGGCATCCAGTCATGCTATAAACACCATAGACAAATTACTAAGAGAGATTATGAATTTGAATGTTGCATTTAGAGAAAAAGTTCTCCTTCTCGGAAGGGATTTTCAACAATGTGTCAGTATCGTGCCACGTGCTATGCGATTGGCCATAGTACAAACAAGTTTAAAGTACTGTAATGTTTGGAGATGTTTCAGAAAGTTGACTCTTAAAACAAATATGAGATCTGCTTATAGCAAATGGTTAGTAAAACTTGGAGATGGCAAACTTGATAGCAGTTTTCATTTAGGAATGGATATTATTGAAATTCCCCATGAAATGATTTGTAATAGATCTATTATTGAAGCCACCTTTGGAAATAGTATATCTTCTATAGATAATATTAAAAATATGTTTAAATGTGCAATTGTTTGTCCAAAAAATGAGCATGTTCAAAAATCAAATGAAGAAATTTTGGATATACTTGATGGAGATTTTCACACCTATTTGAGTGATGATTCCATTGACTCAACAGATGATGCTGAAAAGGAAAATTTTCCCATTGAATTTCTTACTATTATTACTCCTTCAGGAATGCTATGTCATAAGTTAAAATTGCAAGTGGGTGCAATCATCATGCTATTGAGAAATCTTAATAGTAAATGGGGTCTTTGAAATGGTACCAGATTTATTCTCAAAAGATTACTCCCTAACATTATTGAAGCTGAAGTTATATCAGGATCTGTAGAGGGAGAGGTTGTTCTAATTTCAAGAATTGATTTGTCCCCATCTGACACTGGCCTCCCATTTAAATTAATTCAATGTCAGTTTCCTATGATGTCAGCATTTGCAAAGACTATTGATAAAGCACAAGGACAAACTCTAGACAGAGTAGGAATTTCCTACCTGAACCTGCTTTTGCACATGGTCAGTTATACGTTGATTTCTCTCGAGTTCTAAGAGCATGTGATGTTAAAGTTGTAAATACTTTATCCCAAGGGAAATTAGTAAAGCACTCTGAAAGTGTTTTCATTGTTAATGTGGTATACAGGGAGATATTAGAATAAGTTTAATAACTTTATCAGTCATTATTTGCATCAATGTTGTTTTTATATCATGAGTTTGTTATTGTTATATCACTTTGTTATTATTTATTTATTAATGAAATTATGTATTATTTTCATATGCATTGTACTCATTACCTTTTATCTCTCACACTTTTATTATACAGAAAGGGCAAATAGCACTATTAAAAATTTTTCTCTAATTAGTACCCTTTTAATGTGCATGAATTTCATGCACCGGGCCACTAGTACATAGTGAAATGTGTAGATTTTGCTTATGACACGTCTGGTCTTGAAATAATACACTTTTTACTGTGTGTGGGGGGGGGGGGCGGAGCAGGGACTAAGCAAATCAAATGATACTTGTTTTTAAAAAGTTCAAACACTCATAATTTCTCTGGCAAAAGAACAAGTACTTGTAAGGTTAAAGCCCTGTCATTCAACAAAAATACTTGTCCATATGCCAAAAGATTCTAGTTACGCTGGGTGCTATTAGCATTACAACAAAAATATCAGTGCAGCCCTAGCCAGTGCATTCCGTAGTTAAAGCTTTGGCCCATACATTAAGGGGTCACAGGTTTTATTCCATATTAAGAGCACATACCTGAGTTGCAAGTTCAATTCCCAGCCCCTGTCAGAGCATGTGAAGGAAGCAACCAATGTGTCTCTCTTCTCTCTCTCTCTCTCTCTCTCTCTCTCTCTCTCTCTCTCTCTCTCTCTTTCTCTCTCTCTGAAAATCAAAGAAAAAATATTCTTGGATCAGGATTCAGATTTGAGCTGAAATACAAGTCAAAAAGTGAAAATATTCCACTAAAGACAATATCTGAGACTTTTCTTTTTGTTCTTTCCAGTTAAATTATGGAATTGTGAGTACATCTTAAAATTTTATTAATAATGATGGTTATGAAACAAACACTTAGCGTTTACATAGGACTAGAAACAGTTAACATACTTCACAATATTTTAACTTCTCAATAAGCCTATATGAACTATCAGTTAGCATTACTATATAACAAACTACCTCAAAATTTAATGCTATAAAGCAATAATAATCTTTTTTTTAAGCTCACAATTCTGCTTCTCAAAAATTTGAGCTGGGCTCAGCTGGGTGCTTCTTCTGGTCTTGATTGGGTTTCTCCTTGCATATGTGGCCAGATACTCTTTGACCTTGGATGACTGGTCTAGGATAGCCTCAAATGAGATTGCTTGTCTCTGCTCCAAGTGATTTCTCATTCCTGAATAAACTAGCCTGGGTTGTGCACATGGTGGCTGAGTAGGTTCTAAGGGAGAGTGGAAGCAGCTAAGGATTCTCAAGCTTGGAACTGGCACATTGTCACTCCTGTCATATTTTATTGTCCAAAGCAAGTCACAAGGTTCAGATCAGTGGGAAACAGACTTCACTACTTGATAGAAGGGTACACAAAATCACATTACAAAGGGTCTAGATACCAGGGGTGATGCATTGTGGACATTTTTGTAAGTACTCTTGTCATTTCTATTTTGCCATAAGGAAACTTTAGCTTAAAGTGGTTCTAAAATGTGTTGAGGGTCACACAGCATCCTGATTTTTATTTCTCTCTTTGATCTCTACCACTTTTAGAGAAGGTTATGAATTGAATTATATTTGATTCTAAGCTTTTCAGGATATATAGTTCAATGATAATGAATTCTGAGTGGCAAAGAGTTTAAACAAGATCTTTTAAAATGTATTTGCAAATGCTAATTCAAATTTTAACTCTAACCACACTAGTAAAAGAAAAGTATTATTCTTTTTTTTTTGAAAAAAAATAAAAAGAAGACAGTATTTTATCACACTTGGAAAGAAAAAGTAAAATTGGTTTTCCTTTTAGTTTTTAGAAAAAAAAATTCTGCTTTCTGCCTTTCCTCATATCTTATAAGAAAATGCCATGACTCATGTGAGGTAGAAAACAGGGTTCTCCTCTTCTAGATATTAAAAGTTGGTAACTTCGTGGAAGAGAGGTCAAAAGGCCCTGTGGTGCAGGCAAAGAGCAGAGTCGACACAAGGGGACTTAAGTTATAAGCACCTTGCCTACATACTCTGTCCAACTGCAGGTTGGATATAGCCAATCAGCTGGTCATTATTTGAATGAAGGAATTCATGGTTAGCTTAGGCACTCTTTGACTTTGAAGCGTGGAAATACAAAATGAAGAGGTCCAGTCATTAATAGAAAGTCCTCTGTAGATTATTTACCATGAGATTTAAAACATCTATACAATTTAACACAGTTTTTGACTTAATTGGAGGGAATCAGAGAAGCAAATATCCAAAATGTTTAATTTGTTATTTTGGGTAATGCTATAGGTGATTTCTATATTCTTCATCATATTATTATTAACTAAAACCGAACAATTAATTAAAGGTGTTACCTTTATCATCAGAAAAAAAAGATTTAAAAATTCTGTTATAACTGAGGCAGAAAAAGAAAGTTGGAATTTGAAACCTCCACTAAATATTATCATTTCTAATTTATATATAAAGAATAACATAATTTTCTTAAAATTTTCCTCGAATTACATATAAAATATACCAGCATATGATACTTCTTATGTCTTTTCAGCCAGTCAGCTCCAGATTATAGAGCTAGTGCCCTGGCTCCCCACACAGCTGGAAAGAAATAGACTTAAAAGTCCAGGAAGTGCAGAGAACCCCAAACAAAAGGAATCCAAAGAGAACCACACCAAAGCACATCATAATTAAATGCCAAGAGCAAAAAACAAAGAGAGAATATTAAAAGCAGCAAGAGAAAAATAGTTTTACTTACAAGGGAGCACCCATTAGATTGTCAGCTGATTTCTTAACAGAAACTATGTAGACCAATGGGAGTGGCAAGAAATATTCAAAGAGATGAATAGCAAGAACATACAACCAAGATTATTATACCCAGCAAAGTTATCATTCAGAATTGAAGGTCAGATAAACAGCTTCACAGATAAGAAAAAGCTAAAGGAGTTCATCACCACCAAAGCAGTATTATATGAAATGCTGAAAGGTATTTTTTAAGAAGAGGAGGAAGAAGAAAAAGGCAAAGATAAAAATTATGAACAACAAATAAATATTTATCAACAAGTGAATCTAAAAATCAAGTGAATTAAAATATGATGAACAGAATAAACTGATGAATATAATAGAATCAGGGGTATAGAAAGGGGTGGACTCACAATTCTCAGGGGGAGTGGCGTGTGGGGGTGTGGGAAGAGATTGGACAAAAATTGTACACCTATGGATGAAGACAATATGGGGGAGGTAATAGAAGAGGGTGTGGTGGGAACCAGATGGAGGGGAGCTATGGGGGGGGGGGAGAGGAACAATTATAATAATCTGAACAATAAAGATTTATTACATTTAAAAAATTAAAAATAAAGAATTATGGGGAAAAAATTAGGGACTTTCCAGAGGCGGGGGAGGTTGCAGGTTCAATTCCTGGTCAGGGAACATACCTAAGTTGTGAGTTTGATCTCAGATCAGGATGCCTATGTGAGGCAACCTATCAATGTTTTTCTCCCACATGGATTTTCCACTCTCTTTTCCTCTCTCTCTCTCTCTATATATATATATCTCTCTTTCTCTCTCAAATCAGCAAAAACATATCCTTGGATTAAACTTTTAAAAAATAAACCAATTACTACTCTACTAAAATAGCTGTGTTTCTAAAACACTTCATATTATTTTAAAATCACATTTTATACAGATCATCTCAATGAGAAAAAGTTGTTGTTGGTGGGACGAATGGTTAAGAACTAGATTTTATGCTGCCAGCTAAATGTATTTATTTTCAGCAGGAATTTCAACAACAAAGATATTTTTGTAAGCCTTTTGTTTTTGTAACCTAAAAGTAATAAACTGGTTTATAAAAAATGGAGTGGGGAAAAAACAAAACCTAAACATTTAGAAAACCCTGAGTAGCTGTAAGTTCAGATAAAAACAAACAAGTTTTAAGGTCAGAAAAGTAAATTTCAGCAGAGTTGACGATCAACAATGGAAAAGAAAAGAAATAATGTCCCCTGAGCACCTCCCATTTTTTCCTGACCCACACCCCATCTTTAAGCACAGCTTCTCTCCCCTGTGCTTTCTCTATATATAGTACTTTCTATCCTATCTAATAAAAGAGTAACATGCAAATTGACTGTACCTCTGCTACGTTACCAGCCAATCAGAAGCAGGGGGTGTGGCCAGCAGATAGGGGGTGTGCCCAGTAGACAGGGGCCATGGCCAGCAGACACGAGGCGAGGCCGGCAGGGGCGTGGCCACAGTGCCGTGAAAGCAACCACCACACTATAAGCTCTGCCTGCATGGTACTTAAGGGCTGGCCCTCCTTACAGTTACTGTGACTTAGTCACATGCAAATGAGCGCCCAGGGCACCTTGGGTAATGAGCACCAAGTGTGAGGCAGGGCTGTGAGCCAAGCAGCAGTTTGGGTACACACCCCCAGCCCAGTGCCCTGCGGATACCCTGATGGCCACAGCTGGGTGAGGCCCAGGGGTCCCTGCATGCTCCCCAGCCCAGAGCCCACAATGAGGCTGGCTGCTGGCGGCTGGCCGTTCTGCCACTACACAGGGGCCCATGGAGAGGTGGTTCTTCACATGCCGGCCCTGGTGTCCCCGGCCGGCTGTTCCACTACTGCACAGGGGCCTTTGGAGTGGAGGGGTGGGGACCCTAGGAACCGCCTCTCACATGCATTCTGCTGCTCCATGGGGCCCATGAAGCAGAGGGGCGGGGGCCCAAGGGACCACCTGTACCAGCTGGCCCTGGCAGTCCTGGGCAGCCATTTCTCTGCTCTGCCATTCTGCCGCTCCACGGGGTCCAAGAAGCTGCCCAAAGAGATGAAGGTGCTGGGGAGGAGCAAGCAACTAAGAAGAAAGATTGAACCTCCTTTTCCTTAATTATTTCAGGAATAATCCTCCCAATAATCAACCCCATCACCAACCAAGCAGTTGAGTCCCTGATAGTATATGAATTAAAGTCGGACATTAAATGTTAGGCTATGACTTTTCTCCTTATACAGAGTATCAGTTTGCTTCCAGAGTGGCTTCCTGGCTTGCTGCCAGCCTGTGCATGGTCCATGCTTATGAGTTCAGGATCTATGACAATGTGAATAAAACAGATGTTTACAATAAAAACGCATGAATACACGAATTCACTAATGTTAATGTTAAAATTCATGGAAAAAATAGTCTTTTGAATCTTTGGTGGTTAGTAATTAAAGACCTCAAATCATGTGCAATAAACAGTAAATAAAGTTACACTGAATGACAACAAAATACATTAGGGGCCAGGAAATGTTCTAGACCTGGGAACCATTCCCAGATCAGGAAGGGAAGTCACAGGGTGTATATAATTGCTACAAATACTGTATTTCCTACTACTTACAACATATACAATATATGTATTAGATGTCTTCCTATCTCATGAAGTACATATTCTCATAGGTAATATTGGTAGATATGTTACACTTATGGCAGTATGTCATAGCCTATCTATAGTCATAAAAGGGTAATATGCTAATTAGACCATGAGACTTTCCAGATATCCTTCCGGACAAAGCCATGGTGGTGGGGCCAAGGCAGAGGCAGTTATGGGTGATCAGGCCAGGAGGGGAGGGCAGTTGGGGTGATCAGGTTGGCAGGGAGGTGCAGTTGGGGGCAAGCAGGTCAGCAGGCAGAGTGGTTAGGGGAGATCAAGCAGGCAGGCAGGTGAGCAGTTAGGAGCCAGTAGCCCTGGATTTCGAGGGTGTTATCCGACTGTCAGTTTATGCCTGATCCCACAGGGGTCCCAGATTAGAGAGGGTGCAGGCCAGGCTATGGGACACCCCCCCCCCCCGCCCCGCACAAATTTCATGCACTGGGCCACTAGTCCTATGTAATAAAACAGTAATATTCTTTTTTTTTCTTCTTTTTTTCATTTTTTTATATTTATTGTTCAGTTTATTAATTACATTGTTTCCCCTTTTTATCCCCCTATAGCTCCCCTCCACCCTGTACCTATCCCACCCTCCACCCTCACCTCCCCCTCCCGACTGTCTTCTCCCATTGTTGCTAGATTTTTGTCCAGTCTCTTGCTGCACTTCCCACAACCCTTTTCTCCCCAAGAATTGTCAGTCCATTCCCTCTCTATGTCCATGTCCCTGTTATATTCACCAGTCTATCCTGTTCAACAGCCTATCAATTCACTTGATTTTTATGTTCATTTGTTGATAGATGTGTATTTGTTGTTCATAATTTTCATCTTTACCTTTTTCTTCTTCCTCTTCTTAAAGAATATCTTTCAGCATTTCATATAATGTTGGTTTGGTGGTGATGAACTCCTTTAGTTTTTTCTTATCTGCGAAGCACTTCATCTGCCCTTCAATTCTGAATGATATCTTTGCTGGATAGAGTAATCTTGGTTGTAGATCCTTGCTGTTCATCACTTTGAATATTTCTTGCCACTCACGTCTGGCCTGCATCGTTTCTGTTGAGAAATCTGTTGACAGTCGTATGGGTGCTCCCTTATAGGTAACCAACTGTTTCTCTCTTGCTGCTTTTAATATTCTCTCTTTGTCTTTTGCTCTTGGCATTTTAATTATGATGTGCCTTGGTGTGGTCCTCTTAGGGTTCCTATATATTGGGGTTCGGTGCACTTCTTGGACTCCTAAGTCAATTTCTTTCACCAGGTGTGGGAAGTTTTCAGTCACTATTTCTTCAAATAGGTTTTCATTGTCTTGGCCTCTCGCTTTTTCTGCACCTCTATAATTCGGATGTTGGTACGCTTGAGGTTGTCCCAGAGGCCCCTTACACTTTCTTTAATTTTTTGGATTCTTTTGGTTTCTTGCTTTTTCAGCTGAGTGGATTTTACCTCTTTGTATTTCAAATCTTTAACTTGGTTCTTGGGGTGCTCCAGGGCACTTTCAGGTCTTTGTATAATATTTTTTGTTTCAGTCAGTGTATGCTTAATTTCTGGTTGGTCCTTTTTCATATCCTTGAGCGTCTGCTTTATATCCTTGAGGGTTTCTTTCATTTCCTCGTAGGACTCATTCATTTCCACGTTGGTCTTGATCATTTCTTTGCAGCTCTCGTTTATATCCTTGAGGGTGTTGTTCATTTTCTTGTAGGACTCATTCATTTCCTTTGTGGTCTTGCTTATTTCCTTATAGGCCTCGATCTTTTGTTGGAGCCTCTTAAAAAACCCTATAACCGTGGTTCTGAATTCCATGTCCAGTCTTTTTTTTCCCTCCATTTCTTTCACATCTGATTTCTTTCCATGTTGCTGCATGGTGGCTGCTTCCCTGAGTTGGTCAATTAGCTTTGTATGGTAGACTTCCTACTAGGGATAGTGGCTCAGCCTCCCCGTTTACCTGAGGTGGATATGGGCTGCACAGTCTTGCTGAAGTTAAGTTCAGTTAATGGTTGTTAGCACTTGGAGGGTTGACCTCCAGGCCAATTGTCTGTGAAGCTCAGCTGTGCTCAGGTTGGGTGAGCGGAGTCTCCGGGCCAAGCAGACAGCGTTAGCCCCGCCCTATGCAGCCCCAGGGACTCTGTGCCGGGGGGCAATGGCTGCCAGCACCTCTGAGAGAGAGCCGCTGGGGAGCTCCACCGGCTGCTGGTTGCGGGGGAATTCAGACTTTCTCAAAATGAGTCTGCATGCACAATGTCTCACCCAGGGTCGTAAAACAAAGCAGTCTGACAGTTTTCCGAATGAGAGGTAAGTTGAGGTGTGCTCTCTGCACCGTCACGCAGCCGAGCTGTTCGCGCGAAAGCTGCCTTCTCCACAAGCCGGGAGACCTGGCAGCACCCAAGCTTCGGCGTGCCCTCCCACTGTCCAGTTTTCACCCCGTGTGATAGTGGGTTCTCTGGACTTCGCCCAGAGCTGGAGATTCAGTCCAGTGGGACGCCTTTGTCTCCCCGTTCGAGAAAACTGGCCGGTTATCAGCCGCCCGCCCTCTCCGCGGCGCGCACTCCAAACCTCTCTCCGTGCAAATCTTTCAACGCTGTTTGCCGCCGCTCCTCCGAGTCACAGTGACTTATCTTCACTTTTATTTGTGGAATTTTTACTCGGCAAGCTTTCTGGTGATTCTGGAAGGTGTTTGTGCTTTCATTAAGTTGTAGTATTAAAATTGCTGATTATGACGGCAAGATAGGTGTTTTGCCTTTGCCGCCATCTTAGTTCTCCTAAAACAGTAATATTCAAATTGACTCTACTTCTGCTACATCCACAAGCCATGCCCACAAGCCACAACACCAGCCAATCAGGAGTGAATATGCAAATACATCTCAACCAAGATGGATGCAGCCACTGAGAGCAGGAGGCAGGCTTGGGTTTCCCTGGCAGTGGAGGAAGCCAAGCTTTCTGCCTGCCCTTGCTGGCCTAGGCCTCCACTCAATGCTACAAAGTTTCAATTATAGGAGATATATAAATCCCAACAGAAATGGTGGCAGCCACAGAGCTGGAGAGATCAGAGGCTAGGGTTCCTGGGGTGATGAAATAAGCCAAGCTTCAGCAGCCCTGGCCAGCCTAGGTTTCCACTCCAGGTTATAAAGTTTCAATTATAGAAGGTAAATAAATTTCAGATACCAGGGCCTTCACTTGGGTCACTGGGGGACATGGCAGGTCTGCAAACCACCACAGGTCCCTCTCCCAGGCCGTCCCATGCCACAGGGGAACCCCCACCCTGATCCAGGACACCCTTCAGGGCAAACCAGCCTATCATCACTCATGCACCAGGCCTCTATCCTATCTAATAAAAGGGTAATATGCAGATTGACCATCACTCCAACACACAAAATGGCTGCCCCCATGTAGTCAAACATCCTGCTCCCATGTGGACACAAGATGGCCATCACAAGATGGCCAGCAGGGGAGAGCAGTGGGAAGGACCAGGCCTGCAAGGGAGTGCAGTTGTGGGTGATCAAGCCTGTAGGGAAGGGCAGTTATGTATGACTAGGTGGGCAGAGGAGAGAAGTTGAGGGTGACTAGGCCTGCAAGGAAGGGCAGTTGGGGGTACCCAGGCCTACAGGGGAGGGCAGTTGGGAGGGACCAGGCCTGCAAGGAAGGGCAGTTGGGGCCAATCAAGCCTGCAGTGGAGGGTAGTTAGGGGTGACAGGCCAGCAGAGGAGGGAAGTTGGGGCAAACAGGCTGGCAGGGGAATAGTTAGACATCAATCAGGCTGGCAGAGAAAGGGTTAGGGGGTGATCAAGATGGCAGGCACAAGCAGGTAGGGGCAATCAAGAAGGCAGGCAGGTGAGTAGTTGGAAGCCAGCAGTTTTGGATTGTGAGAGGGATGTCTGACTGCCCGTTTAGGTGGGATAGGGCCTAAGTGGGCAGTTGGACATCCCTCAAGGGGTCCCAGATCGATGAGGGTGCAGGCTGGACTGAAGGACACGCCCCCCCCACCTCATGAATGAATTTTGTGCATTGAGCCTCTAGTATGTCAATAACTGGAAAACCGCGCACAAACTGAATTTTTGTGTGAGGTTAACTAGTGAAATAATTGGAAGCTATTTTTGTGTATAAATGGGTTCAATGTACAATTTACCAAGCTGAGCGTTAGGCTCTAACTGCAAACAGAAATAAGAATTGTTTTCATGTGCTCCTGTGAGGGCAGCTCAGAGCTATGAAGAGCATGTATGGTTCAGACCTCCCTGTTTCATGGGCACTAGAAAGCAGTCGAGGTGCTTTTCCATCTCCATACCTGGGAAATGAGGGTTCTATTTTTTGAAACCACCTGATTCTGTATTTTAGAGATCAGGGGGCATCAAAGGCCAGCTCTCACTTGAGGAAATGACACCAGAACATAAAATGCAGCAAACAGCACCCCCTCCCTTTTGCTGGAGACAGTTCTGCCCACATCCTGCCTCTGGACTCACTGGAACCATGCAGAGGCCACTGCTTTCCCTCTGGAGTGATCATTTAATGCCTAAGAAGTGATAATGATGGAAATGCTCTCAAATTAAGCTTGCTTTAATCCTTCCAGACCTCCCAATACACTTTCCCCATGCCATTTCCTTTCTTCCCTCCAGCAGAAAAAGCATGGCACTTCCCTGGGTTTGGATGTTAAAAAGACATCTCTCACCCCTGCACATGCTGGGACACACACACACACACACACACACACACACACACACACACACACATTCCTCTCATGAGACAAAAACCAGTCATGTGAGGGAGGATTCATTTCAAAGAAAGAGTGAAACATGGAGCCCTTAACTGGTGTCACTTTATCTGTGATGGCATAAAGCAGGCTCTTTTCTGTTTACCGGACACTGATCAGAGATAGGATGACCGCCAAGGAATAGAAAACCGGACTCGTGAGAACCAAACGCGGGTGCTTCTCTCCCAGACTCTGTTATGATGCTCCCCTCGGATTAGTCGTGGGAGTGTTGAAAGCTGTCTCCTGCTTCAAAGCAAGACTTGGCAGATGGCACAGGGGGACAGCGAGGAGAGAAGAGGCGGGGTCCTACCCAGTCAGAGTCTTTCCCTGTGACTCCAGCAGCCTGTGGTGCTGGGAGTAGGCGGACTCGTCTATGGAGGACACAGGATCAGGAGACCTGGGCCCTCATCTTTCCTTTGTCACCTGTCATGGTTAAACTTTGGTAGGTTGTTGTCTCTCTAAGCCTCAGCTCCTTCATCTAGAATATCAGAGCATAAGCTTAGGACCCTACCTGATCTGGAGTGAAGGCTCCAGCTCTACAGCTCCATTTCCTCGTTCATTTATGAATTCATTTCTTCATCCAGTCGTCACTGGGCTTGGGGCCTATTAACTGTAGAGGTTGAACTAGATGTAATTCTATGTTCCATCACTCTGGTTACTCTTTCCTAGGTATTGAATGAGTACTAAATACAAATTCCTGAGCAGATAGCTCTGAATGACAAATTTTGAAATGATTTTCACCTTTTTGGGTCAAAGCATTTGTTAAAATGAAAGGTACTTGTGGGGAGAAGATGACTCACGAAGAATTACCTTCTCCCTCAGTGGGAATTAATTTATAATTGTAGTTCCAATGATAATTCCAACACGTGTGGGTAAATCCAGCAGGTTGGAGAGGCAAGTGGGAGACAAAAGCAGCACAGACTCAGGCCGGACCCAGGCTGCACATGGCCCCTGAGTGCCAGGGGGGAGAGTCCCGGAGGCCAGCACATTGGTCTGCAGAGCTGGGGCTCTGGGCACAGCGGAAAGCATCAAAGCTCTAAGAGAGTCTGTGCATAGCCAAGTGTACTAACAGGTTATAGCCAAGGCTCTTTTTTTGTACTTATTTCTGAATACGAGAGAACAATGTCATCTTCAAAGACCCATGGGCCTCATTTCCAGACTGGAAAAATCTCCCTTATTATCTTCTTAAGTTATTTTCTGTAGGTTCCTCTTAAGTCCAACCAGCTCCAGCTGATCCTGTTCCCCTCAGGAATGGAAACCCAAGCACCTAGAATTTGGCGCAAAGTGATATATGCTTCAGTTCAGCACAGAAAACAGGCACTTTCCCTCACAATCCTGAGGGGAAGTGGGGGTGGCAGGATGGCTTGGGGCTCTGTCTCACTTCACAGGTCTATTTCTTTGCCTTTGGGGGGATGGGCCACAAGGTGAAGCATTGTACTCTTACAGCAACAACTGAGCCTAATTCTCTTATGTTCTGGGACAGTGCGTGTATGGGACCATTCAGCCCTTTAGTGTTCAAACAACATCCAATATTTCATAACACCTTCTACTTCTGCACTTTCATATACATGGCCTCGTACGCAGAGAGGACAGGAGTCAGTAACTCCATTTTACAGGCAAGGAAGCTAAGACTCAGAAAGATAATGTGACCATAGTGGCACCTGGTTAGAAATGACAAGAACAGCTAGTGGAAGTCCAGAACGGCTGTTTCGGCAGAGATTTCCTCACTGTGCCCTCTGCTCACCCTTATCCCAGGTTTCCTCCCAGCAAGGGTGGCCTCCACTGTGCATGAAATTTCTCAGACACCAGGTGGGACCCTCCAGCAGAGAGCATCTTCTCACGGGAGCCCACAATTCTGCTCTCCCTATGCCCTTGGTTGTCTTTGAAAATATTGCAACTCTCCTAAGAAGGGAGAAGCAAAGAGATAATTTTATGGCAGGGAGGGAGAACATTAAAGCATTGGCTCGTGTGGGAGAGCAGGGCAAAGTCAGGGAAAGTTTAATAGCAGGATATCTGGATATACTCCCAAAACAACCCCACAGTATAGTAAGAGCTGGACTTGCAACCTGCCCCCTAAACTTACTCTTACCTTTCTCTTTTTCATAACGCTTAGTACCATGAAGTCGGCACGATAAGTCCTCAGAACATGTGCATTCACTAGTGAGGTCTGAGGCTTCCCCCAAGGAAGACCCAGGACACAGTCTGAACACATTGGCACTAGAATGCCAACATCCGAGGTGCCCCCTGTTTGAATGCGGCAGATCATACTTGCTCTGCAAACTTGGCAAACGGGGTGGGTCTGCAGAGCTAACTTCTTCCCAAACCCCTATTCAGGCAGAAGTGTATCTCTGTGACTGCTCTTCTTTCTTGAGCTTGCTTTGATGTCCATGTCCCCTCTGCAGAACACAGCGCTGGGCTTTGTGCATAGCTATGAATAATCTATGCCTCATTATACAAAAGGAAAAAGGGCCTTTGCTTCTGTTCATTTCTCTGCTGCCACTGAGCAAGCTTAACTCACCCTTTCAAGAGCATTTGGGAGCTGGTGCTGACTGGACTTTTCCCTCCACAGTTCACCCTAGTGGGCAAACATTCTGTTTGCAGAACACCAAGAGCTCAGCAGACAGAACCAAACCTGGAGAAATGAGCCTGGTCAGTGGTAGTGGGGTGAGGGATGGGGGGTGGTCCTCAGCTTATCCAGTGTTTTTATTTTGGTTTTCTTAGGCTTAAAGAAGCCCAAGAGTTTGTTTTTACAAGCTTTTCCACCATCATTTGCATGCAAGGGCTCTTTGAAATATGTTTCTGTGATAAAATCTAAAAAGCTAAACTATAATCAAAGCTAGAAATCTGCAAATAATCTGTAACGTAAAACCAGACACAACCACAGTGTTTACAGGCTTCTTTCCCAAGTCAGAGTGCAGCAGTGGCTGTTTGCCAGACTGCAGGAGAAACGTCCCATTTGCCAAGCTTTTTCCCACAGAATGTTGCTACGAATTAGCTAGTGTACATCCTGGTACATGTGCACCTGTGTGCTTACTCTATATTTTGTCTTTCAAATATCATAACCTTAGGAATAATTCTAAGCTAATGCTTTATATTTTATCTCACTTTTAGCCATATTTACGCTCTTGGTTATTTTTCTAGGTTTGTTTGTTGTGCTTTCTTTCCAAGCAACCAAGACAGGATCTCAGCATGGGTACATCTGAAACAGTAAAAGAAATTTGTCACACTTGAGCAATTGCTTGTCTGAACTAATTAGAACAAAGAAGTCACTGAAGATCCCAAGCACCCAGTAGGTGTAAAAATCAGCAATTACCCGAGGCTTGGGAGTGTGGCTGCTTCTGAGGCCCTCTTTCAAATGAAATACAGAAGCCACTCTAGCAGGACGGACTGGAGCCCATGTGCCATCCTGCTCTGTCACGGGAACCCCTTTCGCCCGCCCTTGCTGCTTCCTTCCTGTGGGGCCAAGGAACCGTTCAGCTGCATCTCAGCCCCAGCCTTGGGAGGGCTTCATTTCTCCAGTCTTCCAAGGATCAGGGGCTTGGTACTGGCTCCTGGTAACAAAGAGCTTCCTCAACATGCCAAGAATAAATGGGGCTTGTCATGTTGGCAAAACTTGTGATGAAGTGAAACAGGAAGAGTTGAGTCAGTAGGGCTAGCGTGAGAAGAGATTGCTCACTGCTCTCATAGCATTCATGGCACTCAGAGCACTGGAGTGCTAAGCCAAGTGAGTGGAAACACAAGCAGGATGTGCTGTGGAGAGGCTGCTCTGTGGAGAACACACACACCTCAGGGGCTGCACAGTCTCCTGTGCTGGGAGCAGGCGAAGGGGTTACTCGGGTGTTCCTGTGACTGTAGGCTGACCTTTGAGCAAGGAACTCTTGACCCCCTTCTTCTTATCCACGGAGTTGTAGCTAGGCCAAAGTTTCCCTCACTGTAGTCACTTGTGTCAGACATTCATGATCTTTGCCTCATCTATGCATTATTTGTGCCGTTACTTTTTAATATTCTTAAAATCATGAAGGAAGTCTCAAAACAAGTATACCAACAAGTAAAGGTGAGTAATTCTAGGTAAATAGGAATTTGGGTAGTCATTTTCTTCTATGTTTAATACTGTTATTTCATTTTCTGAACTAATTGCACTTTTTTGGGTTATAATTTGATTTCCTCATAAGAGAACTTTAAGAATGTTTATTTTACAACTCCAGACACACCGGTAGCTAGTGAGTCCTTACTCTTTATGGTTTCTCAACTAAAATGTATATTTGAATTAGGAAGTTTTCCTTGCTCTGAGACACCTCCTAAATTCAAGCAGTTGCAGCTGTCAAGTATGTGGCTGCGCTGTGCCTGCATGCTCGTGTGGCTCTGGGAAACCACCTCCAAACCTGCATTTGGATGGGTTTGCTCCAGTCCCACACCAGAGACAAGCACCTTTGGACAGCACTCTATTGTTTGCACCACTACATTATTGCCTGCTTTCCTCTTCACAACTACCTCGGGATTGGCCAGTGTTCTGGGTCACATAGCTTGGAAGTGCACTCCAAATCAAATGATCATTATCTCTCAGGATCACTGAAGCTTTATACTGACCAGCATCCTCTTCAGTGATGGGCAAACTCATTAGTCAACAGAGCCAAATATCAACAGTACAATGATTAAAATTTCTTTGGAGAGCCAAAAATTTTAAACTTAACCTTCTTCTAATGCCACTTCTTCAAAATAGACTCACGTAGGCCGTGGTATTTTGTGGAATAGCCACACTCAAGGGGTCAAAGAGCTGCATTGCGGTTTGCCGATCACTGGTCTAGGTTATAAAAAGTCTGAGGACGCAATGTTCGTCAGCCAGGAATATTCTCACTGCTTGAGGAGAGCCACCCTCCAGGTGTGCTGTGATAATCAACAAAGAGATAAGAAAATCCCTTTACTATATTTAAAAGGCCTGATCCTAGATGTCAATTTGTCATTTAAAACATTGCTATCTTTATTTTTATATCATTCTCCCAGTCATTTAAATAATAAGTATCACTGGAATGCCAGTTCCATTGCCATTTCAGCATAATGTTAAGTGCCAAAAAATTCAAGACAATTAAAGCACAATCCTTGCCAAAGTAGGGATTCCTATTTACTTATGAATTCTGAGCTGCAAAGATTTAGACTTAGGTTTTATTTTTAAATGCTCAACATCAATAAGTAGAGGGAAATATAAATATTTCCAAGCATTTGTATAACCCATCTAGGAATTTCCCATGGTTTTATTCTCTACTGGGAATATAAGGACTGGGTAACAATAATTTCTCACTCAAGGGTCAGCCTCTCCCAGTGGCCAAGATATATATGACCTTCTGTGGTGATCAACCTTGGTCACTTGGTAATGTGCACTAACCAAACAGTCCCTTCTTCACCAGCTGGTGTATGGGGGACAGGAAGCAGTGGGGAGGGAACTTAGAAAGCAGCCTGTTTGCCTGGGGAGTTCTAGTTCTGAATGTAGTCACTGATTGACTGTGGATTATGGATTTGCTTTGCCAGCTATTCTCTCTGGAGCTTAATTTCACTATAAAAAGAGAAAGTTGGGCAAAATGTTCTTTGAGTTTCCTCTGAGCTGTAATGGCTCATTATTCTAAGTAATCAACTAGTCAAGAAGTTATCTAATCAGACCACAGAGTTTGCATATACACATGCAAACACAATGTGCACAATGAGCATGAGTGTCTAGAATTTATTTTCATATCTGTTCCTCTTTTGTCTTATCCAGTGAAGACCTTCTCACCCCCAGCCTTCAGGAATAGCTAAAAATATGTAGTGAGGGGAGAGAGGTGAATATACCCGCCAGGCATTTTCAAAAATTTTCTGTGGGGTGATGAGGCGTCTCCCTGTGTTTTACTCCACACCTGATGCTGAGCACATTCAGAGAGGCACTTGTCTGCAAGTGATACTTGGCTGGACAGCACAGAGCAAGGCAGCTTCCTCCTTGGTGCCTGTTATGAGTGGTCCATGCTCAGGCTGGGTCACAGGTAGTTGGAAGTGAGTTTTACTTCTGACGTCCCAGACCCATTGAGAAACATCAGGAGCATTTATTATTCATAAACACAAGGGCCCATGTGCAGGTTAACCAGAAGTTCAAATCTAAGGGAGAGAATGCAGGTAGGGCTTGCATGGAATGCTGGACTCAAGCATTAATTAGAAACACTGGTGCCCTTGACAGAGCCAGCTTGTATAAGCTGTTGGGGCCTGTGCTCACTTCATAAAGATGTTTTATATGGTATTCCTGGCAATAGCTGGACACTTTAAAAGAAGAATAAAAGGAACATTATTGGTAGCTAGGGGGCAAGGGAAAGGTTTCTTTCTTTGCCAGTCAGCTGTCCAACATCCCCCTTCCCTCCAAAAATTCGAGGGTGAGGGCTACCAGGGTAGTATAGTTTCTATCTATAAGGTTTCCTGGGGTGGGGTGTGGTGGGGATGCTCCTGAGTCAGTTTGCTAGCCTATAAAGTGGAGACAATAGTATTTGTCTCTTTTTGCTTTCTTGGACTGTTCAAATATAAAGTTTATATGAAGCAGAGAAAGAGCTTTAAAAACTATAAAGTAGTATGTGACTGCATGAGCATTCTTACTATTCTCATCTTTAGGAGAAAATTCAGGCCAACAATGTTGAGAGAGGTTAGAGCGGTGATTCTCAACTGGCAATCTTTGTTCCCAGGGGACATTAGCCATGTGTGGAAACTCTATTGGTTGTCATTTTGGATTGACTGTAGGTGGCAGCAGGAGTGGAAATGCTGCTCAACATCCTACAAGGCTCTGGGCAGCCCTCTGCCACAAAGAATTATCCAGCCCCAAATGGCAATAGTGTTGAGAAACCCTGGGTCAGAGGCATGCTGGTATTCTCAAATAGAAGGTTCCCGGAAATCCACTCTCCACCTAAGCTTAGCCATTTTAAGGAAACAAAAGGGGCTGGTCCACAGCTTAAATGGTGGCTCAGGGACAAGGGGAAAGTAGGCCAATGATGCCAAAGCAATGAGACCTAGCCAAGTGTACTGGTTATTAAGCCATTTTCTTTCCGCCTCAATTCTTCGACTTTGATGTTGCCGCTGGAGACTGCAAATTATTTCTTGCCACTTGCAACTTGCCAGGAGCTTCCAATAGGGGGTGCTGGAGAGAGGTTTGAGGAGGGAAAAGGGGCCCATTCCCCTGCTTCCTGTTCCTGTCAGTATTTGACCAAGCAGCAGTGGTAGGGTCCAGTTTGCAGTTTTCCCAGTACCAGTAGCCTCTTTGCATCCCTCGCGAAACAGCTTCACCAGTTAGTTGCTGTTTTGGGAGGTCAGAGTTTCAGCTCCCTGGAGACTCCTCAAAGCTCTAAATCTTAATAATTCCAATCTTGTGCTTTGTGCCCTTGGCCATAAGGATAATTGCCCCTTTCAATTTATATCTCCTTAACAGCCAAGGGTTCTATGTTTGTCATCTCAGTTCTTCAATTCTTTATAGTAAATTCTCTTTTAGACTAAATGGTGTGGTTTTTAGTTCCTGGCTTGACCCCAGCTGGTATGGAAATGAAGTGCAATCTTCTCAACACAGGGGACTCCGAAAGGCTGTCCCAACAGCAGTGAGAAGTGTGACCTTGCATGGCAGACACGTTAGGGATGAAGAGTGTGAGAGTTTTATTCAATTTCTTCCAAGGTTTGTAAAGAACATCTCGGTGAGGTGTCACCACCGGTGACAATATATTTCAGCTCATCAGAACAGAGGTGTGAGGTTGAGGTGCTGCCAACACGAAAGCTTATGAGGTCTTGAATCTGAAAGTGGCTCTCCTTCGTTTCCTCTGACCAGTGGTCCCGTTGGTACTCTGCCAATCATCAAGACAGGGAACTTAAAATGACCTTTCGGCAGTCAGATCTACTTTTGATTATCAGCAGTAGTTTGTGTCTTTTCCCTGTGATTCAAATATACTGGAAAGCAATTTTGTGCAGAACATGAAGGCTTCTCTTGAAAATATTTTTTTAATGGAAAGAATCTGTGGTACAAAAGCATTATTTGTCATATATGTAAAGACAAGAAATGCCCCAGCTGGGAAAACAAATTGCTCAGTTTATGGGAAGAAACTATGAGATACCTATCTTTATTTTCAATGAAGTAAATATTTAAAAAATATATACTACTTGTGTATATTCCTCTGTCCCAGCTGGAAACAGTAGTTGCAAACAGGTCATAGACAGCAACTGAGGAATTTCATAGAAATAAAAAGAAAGCCACATTGTTCTGCTGGTGCACAGTGCATTGCCAAGGAGGACAAGACAAGAAGAAACCATGTACTTGAGGGACATGAAGTACAGATGTGTCATTTCTTGAAGCCCTGAGAAGCTGGTGATGAGAAGCTGTATCTCCAAAGTCTGTCATCCTACCTGCCACTTCTCCTGTGATTGTGATACATTGACAGTCATCAGCAACAGCTCCACTGAGGGCCCTGAGGTTAGAAGACCAGAGGTGCAGCACTTGGAGACTGGCATGATTCTTCCCTGAACTACTACCTCCCCATTCCATAGAGATTTCTGTGATTCCCAAGGGGTAAGGGTGGGGACCTTGTGCAGAATCACCTGACAGCTCTCAGACCACCCAATTTCTCCATAGGCATAGAAATATGTGGTGTGTAAAAACAAAATATTCCCAGAGTAGGTGTAGAACTGGTCCTGTAATCAGTCCCTCTGGGAGAGAGAGAGAGAGAAAGAGAGAGAGAGAGAGAGAGAGAGAGAGAGAGAGAGAGAGAGAGAGAGAGAGAAAGTATGTTTTTGTGTATGTGTATGTGTGTATGCATGCACATTTTACGTTACACATAGAGAAAGCCCTGGCAAAACTCTAGGCTCATTTGCTCTCCTCACTCTTCCTCTGCCCCCTCCTCCCAGGAGCACTATTCTTTGGGCTCTCTGAAGGTCTTTGGGCTCCCCATATGCACACATAAAGCCACCTCTGGCTAAAGGGTTCTTGTACTCTTTCCTCAATGCTGTTCAAGAGAAAAAGCTCTCCTGGAGTTTTGCTGCTTCCCTCTGATTTCTAAATGAACCTACTGATCAGAAGCTTCATGATCAAAGCACACAGTGCTTCATCTTCTCACCCATCTCATGCTTCCATAAAGACTGGCTTCTATTAAGACAGAATGGGAAGTAGGGGGGTTGAGCAAGACACAGTCTCCATACTTGATCGTCTATAGAGGCCCACCTCTGACAAGGCTAATGGTAGAACAAATCTGTGGTCCCCTCATATCTGAAGCCCCTCAGAGCCATCAAACCTGTCCTCCTGGCAGTAATGCATTGGCACACTAGCCAGGTTAGAGCTCTAATGACCTGAGTGCCCTGTGAGCCTCTGAACACAGATTCTCTCAAATGCCTGTGCTCAGACACCAGGCAGTGCTTCTACTCTCTCCAAACCACTTGGTGCTCACAAGTTAGACAGTTTCTGCCAAGCTCATGACCAATTTGGCAGTTAACAAGCAGTCTAAGAGAATGTTTCTCAGACATTTGATTTCAGTTCCAGTCTTTCCCCACCAAGGACTGTGGCTTGTGCATGGTGGGTCCATGGGCTCTCCACTTGTCATTCCTAAGGCCAGATTCGGAGTCATTCTCCAAAGAGAAGGACATGTTGTGCAATCCCTTCATCCAGTCTCTTCCAAACCTTTACATTCCATTATCCACATGGCCACTTGGTCAACACAAACACTCAAAATAAGTCAACAAATAAATAAACACACTTTGGTGCATGGTCCCAAAGACACAGTTTGGGCAAAGTGTATGCATGAAAGGAATGTGCCAAATTTTTATGAGAGTGGAAGGTAAGGCAGGACCATGGTAAATAGCTTTTATGATTCTTACTTGGACATGTGGGTAAATTGAAACCTTAGGTGTTTCAGTGACTCTTAAATGTCAATTGGTTAGAAGTGGAACAAGAATAGAACTCAAGACACTTAACTCTCAGTCCCAGCTCTTTATACCATGTTGCAATTTCTGTTTTCCTAGGCTTTGTATTTTTTTTTTTACTTTTATGATGAAATAGAATTTTCTTTGCGTCAGAGGGTAAAGCCCATTAAATTGTATGCTCAATTTGATGTGCATACGAAAAAGTGACATTTTCTTGTGAAAGGATCTATATGATGAAGTTATGAGATTCTCAAAGGGGATGATGTGACCAAAAAAGTTAAGAACCCTGACACGCACTCTTGTGATGGGACTAAGATCAAGTCTAGGTGACCTTTTATCATTGTAGCTGGAGGGAGCAGTGTGTTCTTTCTGACTATCAAGAGCCAAGGCCTGGAGGAGATAGATGTGGAACTCTTGCTCCTCAGAGTCAGACAGAGTTGCTTAACTTGGCAGCCCATAGAAAGAGCTGAAGTCCTTAATTTCCTAAGAAGATGGTTCATAGTCAAAAGCCTCATAAATGCAGGTTCTTGGAAGCTTGAACCTTGGATCAAGGAGCACCCTTGAAGGACATCTAACCTGGAGGCTCATAAACCTACTACATGTTAGGATCACCTGGGAAGCTTTGACAGCATTCATGTCTGAGACGAACCCCAGAGATTTCTATTCTTCTAGGATGGGACTCTGGGCTCTTGTTTTTAAAGCCCCATTAATTGATCTTACTGTGTAGTCAGAGGGGGGAAACCTCTGATCTTCTAAGCTAGGAGTTCTTAAGCTTGGCTGAACATTGCAATAACTGGGAAAACTTTAAGAACTTTTACTGCCTGAGTCTTACTTCCCAATCTTCTGATTGAATCGGTCAGGGAAGTGCCAAGCATCAGGAATTTAAAAGCTCCCTCCTAAAGAGCTCCCCCCCCCCTTATAGTCAACCAAATTTGAGAACCACTCTTAGAATATAACCCAATACTTTCGGCTACAAAGAAACACACAGAAAAAAAGGAGTGGCCAGAGGTCATAGAGCAATGGTAGAGTCAGGATTAGAACTCAAGACTCAACCTCCAGACTTGGACTCTTTCTGGAGTTCATCATATAGTCATGGTGAAGGAAGATAACTTAGGCAATGCAGGGTGCCTCTAGAGGAAGAGGGTTCCCAAGGAACAGGTCTTGCCTCTTCGATTAGACAAGAAATATATGTTTCTATATCTAATACCTCTGAAAGCTGCCAGCCTGAAATATGAGTGGTATAAAGCTAATATTAACAGTTTTTGTATTTAAGCAATTCTGGGAAGGGGAGTTTGTGAGTGGCTGATTTTTATGAATGTGAAATGGCAGGAGTTAAGAGGTACAGATGCTTCAAGTGATCAGAACTGAAAACTTGTAGAGAATTCTTTTGCCTTCTCTGTTCCCTGAAGTCCCATCCTGCCCTCAGAATAATGGGACTAGATCTCCTACTTGAACAATTAAGGGACCCAGATTACAGTGTGAATTCTGTCTTCGGGTCTCTTCTCTCTTACTGCGCTTTCCTCTGGGCTCTCTCCCAGCTGCCTGTTCTACAAGGGAGGGTGAGAGAGCCAGAGGCTGAAGACACTTCAGGACCCTGTGTGTAAAAGAGAAAGTTAAAAATATGACCACTAGGAAAAACTAAAACTGGCCAAAGTGTTGGAAGACCAGCCCTAGGCACAAACGCTCCACACCTTTCCATTTTGATGGCCACAAATGCTGAGTCAGGGAGGAGATATAAGCCAGCAGGGCAAATTGTAAGGCTCTGAAGGGACCTTCTTATCTCTTCATGTTTCTCCTATTCAGTATGAAGTTTTAATATCTGTCTCAACTCATTCAGCAAACAGCCCTGGAAACAAAGATAAAGAGGTACAATAACATCTAAAATTATTGCGTTGAGATCCACAGTTTATAAAGATCTTCTAAAGTTTTTGTTTTTATTTCATCCCTACACACTCAGGCAGCATTGGCATCCCCTTTGATGAGCAGGCACAGGACACAGGGAGCATCTCCTATAAAACATCCCGAGGACCTTGTAATGTCACCCATATCCCACTAACCTCTCCAGATTTCATCCTGAAAAACAGTATCTTCCTGAAGGTCATTGTCTGGGAGAATACACACACATATTTTTCAGAAATCATTGGCTGTCCACCATTGTGGACAATGTCCCACTACGAAGGTCCTTTTATTGCAGTGGATGGCATCTGCCAATGTTTACATCACTGGAGGTTTGTCTTGTTCCTTTTTATTGACTTATGACATCCATTTTAGTTACTTTTATTTACGTATTATTTAACATCAAATAATTAAATTATGTAAATATTTACCTCATCTCTGTTTTAATTTCCAGATTTTTTTCTGATTCCATTTTAAAATAGAGTCTGTAGTGAATTCTGTGATATGTTGCCTTTATCCCCCTCCCAGGACTGAGGTAATCCTCTCAGCTGCTGCTAGTGTAGGCTGCCAATGGTTCACAGCCAAGTTCCTCTCAGGAAATTACCCTCACCCTAAAAGTAGCTGTGTTTTCCAAGATGTTTCCCCTTTTCCCCTGTTATTAGGTCATTAGGTCAGTCCAGGGGCAAAGAAAGTGAGGAAGGTAGTGTGGGGATTATAAAACCTGACCTTATGCCCAGTTTGTGACAACTCTGAAGGGCCACCCAGCTCCAGCACCACCTGAGGGGTCTGCTGAGCCCGACTTCTCCCTCTGCCCAGCTCTGCTTCTCTCCAGCTCTTACAGGTACTAGTATTGTTCCCTGGAACACTCTCCAAAAAAATGGTTAGCACAGAAATTTCCATCTCAGAATCTGTTTCCAGGAAACCTACCCTATGACACAATGGAAGTCTGTCTTTCATCTGTGTTGGGTACATATGTCAACCTATTTATATGTTTTTGCTTTGATTTAACTTTTAATAAACAAATCCATTTAAATTATTTGGTTGTTTTCCAGTTTGAGGAAAGCACTCTCAATTATGAAATCTATGTCTTCAGATTCCAAGTCAAAAACTTGTCCTTTGACCTCAAATGGACACTCCACAAAGAGTGAGATACAGAAAAAGAGGTTACACTGATGTTCAACTACACAGTGAGGAACACGGCTCAACTCTCCAGTTGTCACCTTTCCTTTGCCATTGCTTAAAAACTCAGGGCCTCAATAGCAGATGGTCTAAGGGGCTACAATAGAAGTCACTGTGCCCCTTGAACCACCTGGGCCTACAAGGTCCCCTACTAAAGGAACTTTCTACCTCTGTGACAGAATTTCTATTTTTTTTTCTGTTTGGGTGACAAATGCTAAGGTTTTGGTCCCTACTATCATTGCTTAGATAGTAGCTCCTTTTATAGACTAAGTTGCTACAGAAAACAGATATTTTTTTTAAATGTTGGATCAGAGGGGTGGGGGAGAGGATGACTGTTTCATGCCTTCTCTGAGCCTGCTCACATTCCACAGTTTATGCTCGGCAACCAGGACATGTTTTGTGAAGAAAGTTATACTTGACTAAATTGTCCTCCTTACGTAAACCTGTAATTTAAAAATTATATATATTTAGAGAACAAGTCAAAACAGGAAACGCATTCTCAAAGTAGATAAAGCTATTTGTGCATTAAAATACCCACTACCTCCACAGTAAACCTGTGTCCCCGGGTTTAAATAGAAAAACACTGTAAAGTACAAAAAGGAAGAGCAAAAAGTCAGCCTGCATATGTGCTTCAGGACTGGCTGTGGATGCTCTCGGGTTGGCAGAAAGTCCCTCTTTGCTGCCCTTTTTAGGGGAGTTCCTGATGCCATTGCCCTGCATACAGGGGCTCTTGTAGGAGTAGATGCTGAACTCAGGCAAAGAGTGACAGAGAGAGCCCTCGCTGGGTGGCTCAGTTGGTTGGAATATCATCCTGTGCACTTAAGGTTTGATCTCCCTTCAGGACACATATGGGAAGCAACCAATTGATGTTTCAATTTATGTTTTCTCTTACATTAATGTTTCTACCTTTTTTTCTCTCTCCTTCACTCAAAAAATAAATAAAAAAGCATATCCTTGCCCTGACCGGTTTGACTCAATGGATAGATCATTGGCCTGTGGACTAAAGGGTCCCAGGTTCAATTCCAGTCAAGGGCATGTACCTTGGTTGCGGGCACATCCCCAGTAGGGGATGTGCAGGAAGGAGGCAGCTGATCAATGTTTCTCTTCCATCAATGTTTCTAACTCTCTATCCCTCTCCCTTCCTCTCTTTAAAAAAATCAATAAATATATTTTTTAAAAAAGCATATATTCAGGTAAGGGCTAAAAAGAAAATGACAGAAATAAGTACATGTGTTTTTGTTTGTTGGTTGGTTGGTTGTTTTTTGGGGCGGGGAAAATGTTAAGGGGCAGGAAACATTGACCTAAAACTCAAGGAAAGCCATGGTGGAAGGAAGGAGTCAAAGTAGGGAAATGTAAATAAAATTGTGCCCCTAGAAGCCCTTCAACTACTGATCCCAAATTGGCTTTTCTTAAATGTGTTCTATGTGTAAAGTAGGCCCCTCTGAAAGAGCCATTCATGTAAAAATCATTTATTGCACATATTCTGTTAATGAAAGTTGATTAGATGCAAGGAAGGGTAGGATGTAATTTCTGCTCTGAGAGAACTTATTATCTGGATGGAAGATTAGAAGGACACATATAAAAGTCAAGTAAGAAGTATAGACTTAGGTAACAATGAAATAACATAGGACTCATTACTAGGACATGGAAGATTGTGCTAGAGCATTGTCTCCTTTTACAGTACACAGCAACTATATCTCAGGGAATAACCCAGTCTTTGGCCCTGGAGAGCATTAATAAACAAGACTGATACATTGCATTTACTTAGGAAGTATGCTGAAAACTTCATATAAAGCTTACCATTCTAGAGTCTTTCCCAAGGTTCCAACTGATGGGAGAGTGGCTGGGGGTGTGGAGGTAGAATACACTCCTGCTCCACCTCTCCCTTTATGCAGATCTGGTTGTCACTGCATGATGTTTAAACTTTGGTGAAGTAGAAGTCTTCACTAACTGAATTGAATTAACTCCTTTATCTTTGGCCTTTTAAAGCCACCCTCCCCCACCCCCCCCCCCACACACACACATAGTGCCTTGTAAATAGCAAGTATACAATAAACATTTTCAAATAAGTGAATAAATTTTTTAAATGTTGTTTTGAATAAGCTAATGTAAATGCCATCCTATTTAAGGGAAAGAGGGACATTTCAGAGATTTTCTATGACCAAGTATCTATTAGATGAATGGCTTCCTATGATCTCTTAACTCTGACTAAGTTTATGGGAGGCAGTCTCCAAGGTGGCCCTAACACTCCTTGTTTCCTGTGTTCATACTTTTATGTAATCTCCCTTCTCCTGGCACGGGGCTGGACCCAGAAATTTGCTTCTGATGAATAGCGCATGGCAAAAGTGGGAGGATGCCACTTTGGAGACTATGTTATAAAGGGACAGTAGTTTCTGCCTTGCAAGCCTGCTCTCACTCTCTCCTGCTCACTCTGATAGAAAGAAGCCAGCTGTTATGTTACAAGCTGCTCTGCGGAGAGGCAAACATGGCAAGAGTTAAAGTCCTCGGTCTAATCACATGGGAGAAACTAAATCATGCCCACAGCCACATGAATGAGTGAGCTTGGACGTGGATTCTCTCTCAGTTGAGCCTTCAGATAAAATGGCATCTGCAGTCCACACTGCAGCCTTCTGAGAGTCTTTGAGGCAGAATTACCCAAATAAATCTGTCTGGATTGCTTCCCACAGAATCTATGAGAAAAGTGTTTGTTGTTTTAAGGCTTTAAGTTTGGGGGCAATTTATTATGCAGCAATAGATAACTATTATAAAGTCCATTATAATAATAAAAGTAAGTTATTGGTTGAAACGAAGATATCAAAAGACTAAATGTATTTTCCACAACCACCTATGGAAGGAATGGCAAAGTAAGAAATGGAGTGTAGATGACAGTTGATTCCCAGACTTACTTTCTCTTACACAAATGAAAAAGACAGCATTTTGTTAAAAATAATGCTAGAAGAATCCATGAGGTTAATAGCCATGTTTCTCTTCCTTTACCTCCCCCTGACTTCCTTTTCTAATCTCTTTATGGAGTAGTCATTCAGTAGTAGGCCTTACCTCAGGGAGCATAATTCCATAACACAGTAACTGTATTTCCTGAAAGAAGGAGATGCTAGATATTCAGTGTAAATTCTAGCAAAATGAAATATTGAAACATGGTAGAGAAGTAACTTTCAAATAAACAAATAACTGTCAAGCAATCTTCTCTTTACCTATCACGTTGAGAACTGTAACACGTTTTCATTCTTGATAATCTTTTTCCCAAATTGATAATGCTTCAAGAAGAACCGTTTAATCACACTTTAAAAAAAAAGATTATTTAGTCAGGTACAAGAAAAAGCTATTATAAAATCAAATATTTTCCCTTCTAGCAAAGTGATTAGCCAGGATCCCCAATAATATTCATTTAGAGAAATAATAAAGTTCTGAGTTTTCACTCCTGTATTGAGAAAAACAATTGGATATAAGAATGTTTTACATCAACTGGGTCGATTTAAAAAAATTAATTGAGGAAACCTAACATGCACTAAAAAGAGCAAGAGAGAGAAAAAATCTTACATTATACTAGCAAAATTCTAGTCTATATGGACTGTTTCTTTCTGAGATTTTCTTACTGATATTATAAAAGAGGAGCACTAGATTCTTGATATATTGGGACCCACATGTTTGTTAACTATCTTTGGCAAATTAACCTTGGATAAGCTCCAAAATACAGTGCTTCTACAACAAGGACAATTATAACAAGGTTTTATATGTTGAATTTCCAGTAAATCTGGCGTCGAAAGAAAAAGAACTTTGTATTTTGAAAAAATAATGCCAACTCTAGGACAACACTGTCACTAATCTATTGCTCAACACCAATGTGGTGTTTGCAGTACTAATAGGCTCCGTGTTCTGGGCTGGAACTATGACAAACACCACAACAACAATAACACAGATAACATAACCAAGGCACTTTAGATAAATAAACTCATTTTTTCATCACAACAACCCTGCTAGGTAAGCTTTACTTTCCCACTGTGCAGGTAGGAACAGGAGATAAAACTCTGAGTAATTTGTCCAAGATCATTTACCTGGAGAAGAGTTGAGGCAGGATTCAAAGCCAGATCATTTTGATTTCAAAGTTTGGATTCTCCTGACCATGTTATATTGATTCCCAAACTTCTGACTTCAGAATGGGTGAAACTTCAGGCCTTTTAAGTCCTGAGCTTTGACTCATATGACAATACACAACTACCCTTGGTAAAAAACATACTCTCAACTGCAGTGTTGTCCCATGTGTAGAGGAATATGGCTTTCTGGGGAGAATCACTACAAAAGTATGATGAAGAGGGGAGGCATTGAAACAATGAAGACTTTGAGGGAGATCAAAGAGTTACTCATGGTGATGTTTTCCCCAAAACATTCCTGAAGGAGAAGTCCAGCCCACTTTTCAAGCTTCCCCTAAAGAGCGCACATGAAGATCTAGAATAACATAATAGATCCATATTTTATATTTAATAAAGGCCTTAGATTCACCCATTTTCTATTCATCATATTAAGTATGTTGAACATTTTAATATTTTCCTATCCTAATTGGAGAAAGATATGTATTTTTCTCCCCATTAGGTTTAAATATCTTAAGTAGTGTCATAAAATGTGACAGAAATTAATAGGATATTCTTTTGGGAAAAATACTAATGCTCTTAGAGTCAAAAGTGGGGTGGGGGGGATTTGGCTTCAATTAATTTTCATTTTCTGCTGCAATTACAGCTCTATTTGAACATTCCTCCCTGAGCGCTGTGTTACCATTGGACAGAAAGTCCATTTACCTACAGAGATTTATTTAATGTATATTAAAATTACATTATAAACATTGTACCCTGTCAGCCTGACCCATACTGGTGAATTTCTTATATTTCCTTTCATTCTTCTGCTGATTTTCTCCCCTCTCCCCATAGCTTCTATTTTCTCCTCTTTAATCCTTCAAAGCCCCCAGGGAGGTAAGATTGTGCACACAATTTCCTCCTTATTCGAAAATACTGTTTAGAGTTTTGCTTTGAAATTGCATTTAGGGCTGAATGTTTGGTTTTCTTAAGTGAACCTGTAATAAACACTGTTGAATTCTCTACAAATTATCTGGAAGAAGCATCAGTGTAATTTTAAGCGATTTTGTTTTTATTCAGCAGCTCAGAGTCTTTGAACTGCTCAGCCTTAAATTTTCAGTCTTTCCACAGGAAGGGTTCTGCTGGAATGGGCACTTTGCAGCACTTCTCATAAATGATGAAGAGAGTGTTTTTGTTTCTACTTTGGTACTTGTGATCTTAGCTCCAAAGGAAGCAAAATTTCCAAGATTAGGACAGTTTAGTGTGGAAAGGAGACCAGTTAGAAAGAGTGTGATTAAAATTACTTAGAGTTTTGACAATGCTTTTGAAAATTAATGATCCGTTTTTGAGCTTTCATAAAACTAAAAAAGAAAATTCTTCATAAGTTAAAGGAACAGTACACAGTCCAATTATAAATTCCTTATGCAACTTTTAGAGACAGCTACCATAACTAGTCCATTTTGCAGAGGAGGAGACTGAGATGCAAAAAAGTTAAATAACCTGATGTGTTAGAGTCACAGAGTTCTAAGCAGTAGAGATCCAAGTGCACATGGTCAGCCTCCAGAGCCCAACCTTTAATTATATTAAATTATTATGTTATATCTCTATAATAGGATTGTTGCTCTTGAAAGCTAGCTAGTAGCTTCCATAACAGTTTTTCTACTAACAGTTGCATCAAAAGAACTTAGAATGTGTTCCTGCTGATCCACTCAACATGGTTGAGCAGAGTTAAGGTGCTGCCCAGCACAGATCTTGGCAGTGCACCCTTGGCTGATGAGTGCTATTTTTGCAGGTAGATTAATGCAATGCACTTGGCACATTAAGGTTCAGATTCTGTCTCCTGAAGCTGCCTGATCCTAGGGATGTTACATAGTCTCTCTAAACTTCAGTTTCTTTATATATTAAATAAAGATAATAATAGTAACTATTTCAGAGGACTTAATAAGCAATTAAGTGAAGGATGAACACAATATTTCCTAAATATTATCTGTTATAATTGTTTTCTTGGAAAGGGGTTAAGAAAGAATGGTGATGCTGGCCAGTGGGTGTTGGACACCTTGTATTCACTCTTGGGAATAAAAAATTGGGTAATGACGTGCATAGGTTTTTCCATGCAATGAATTTGCAAACAGTAGCCACCTTTGCAAACTTTGCCTTAGATTTCTGGTCAGTTGGATAAGCAATGATACATTGAGCCTTCAAGTAATGAATCTAAACTTGAAGGCAGGTGGTCAGACTGGAATTACCAGTGTAGGATTCAGGTCGACACAGAGGCAGATGTAGCAAAGAGGACATGAGGTCAAGAACACAGATTAAAATTACAGTAGGTCCTCAGGTTATGTCAGAGATCCATTCCTACAGTGTAACGAAACACGATTTTCGCTGTAAGTCAGAACCCACCTACATAAGCACCTTCGTCACTCACATGGAACACATACACAGCAATAATGAAGTGAAACAGTAAAAAAATTAAAAGAAAAATAGTGATTCCTGACTTTTACTTGTGGTAAATAAATAATAAAAAACATAAAGCACATATGTACATACGTCGAAATGATGGAACTTTTTTTTTTAAATAAATGGGAGATGGTGACGTAACCACATGGAGTCCAATGTAACCCAAAGACTATGTATATCTAACCAAATTGGTGCAGGGAAAGCTCAATTAGATTTTCTAACTCAGGTTCAGAGCACCAGTAGCCAGAGCTACATAAGAAATAGAGAAATTACAGTGTGAATCACACTCACAATTCCTGTGTGACATTGAGCACCTTCACCTTCCCAGGCCTATGTTTCTTCATGTGTATAATGAGGATCCAATAGTACTAATTCATAAGGGGCAGTGAAAGTTATGCACAATGCCTTGCTCTTAGAAGGCACTCATTGTGAACTTAAGGGAAGTTAACTTCCTTAATGGTGAAATGGAAGAACTGCCTTGATCACCACTGTATGCCAATGGTTGGCACAATACAGGAGGTGCTCAATTATGATTTTTTGAACAAACAACTACTTTTTAAAGTGATTGAAGAATCTGGTTAAATGAATACTAAGGGGAGCCTTGGAGAGGAATAAACACCACAGTGGGACTTGTGTGGAGGGTGGCACATGGAAGAGAAAGTGGGTCAGCTAGTTAGCCCCAGATCCTCTAACCCAGTTCATCCTCACATGTCAATTTGTAAGCTTGGAGGCTTGGTCCTTAAGAGAATTTCTTCTCTTCAGTGAACTGTCCCTCAGACCACACCCTAGACCCAGGAACCACAGTGTGACATGAAAGTCATGAGCAATGGAAGCCCCGCCATGTGCTTCTCCCCAGAGATTGGCAGTAGGTCATTTGCTGGCCTTTTAGAACTTGATTGCTGGTCTGGAGAGCTCTCAACTCTAAATAAATGTCATTTTCCACAGCAAACATTGTCTAGTCTGACCTCAGATAGTGGGTTGAGTAATGAATAGTATGAGCAAAACCATTGCGAATTGTTACAAATGTGCATATATTTTTCCAGTGACACCAAGCTTTCAAGTGAAAAGTTTCTTTTAAGAAACAGTTTTGAGCTGTCTTTTAAAATGAAGGAGGAGTTAAAATGCAAGTTATGTTTTCTCTCTTGTTTGTTTTTAGGAAATAAATCAGGGGATTTGTTAAATTAAACTTTTTATTTAAAGACTAGAGGCCCAGTGCATAAAATTTGTGCATGAGGTGGGAGTGTCCCTCAGCCCAGCCTGCACCCTCTCCAATCTGGGACCCCTTGAGGGATGTCTGACTGCCCGACAGACGGGCAGTTGGACATCCTTCTCACAATCCAGGACTGTTGGCTCCAAACTGCTTGCCTGCCCACCTCCCTGATTGCCACTAACTGTTTCTGCCTGCCAGCCTGATCATCCCCTAACCACTACCCTGCCAGCCTAATTGATGTATAACTGCTCCTCTGCCAGCCTGTTTGCCCCCAACTTCCCTCCTCTGCCAGCCTGGTCCCTCCCAACTGCCCTCCCATGATGGCCTGATGGCCCACAACCTCCCTCTCTTATAGGCCTGGAACCTCCCACTGTCCTCCCCTGCTGGCCATCTTATGGTGGCCATCTTGTGTCCACATGGGGGCAGCCCTATTGTGTGTTGGAGTGGTCAATCTGTGTATTACTCTTTTATCAGATAGGATAGATGCCTGGTGCATGGGTAGGGACTGGCTGGTTTGCCCTGAAGGGTGCCCTGGATCAGGGTGGGGGGTTCCCCTGTGACATGGGGCAGCCTGGGAGAGGAGCCTGTGGTGGTTTGCAGACTGGCCACACCCCCAGCGACCCAAGTGGAGGCCCTGGGATCTGAGATTAATTTGTGTTCTACAATTGAAACTTTGTAGCCTGGAGCAGAGCCAAGCCTTCTGCGTGCTCTGTGGTGATAGCCATTTCTGTTTGAAACATTGTAGCCTAGAGTGGAGGCCTAGGCGCTAGGGTTGAAGAAGCTTGGTTTATTCCATCGCCCCAGCAACTGTAACCTCTGCTCTGTTCAGCTCCATGGCTGCTGCCATTTCTGTTGGAATATATCTTCTATAATTGAAACTTTGTAGCATTAAGTGGAAGCCTAGGCTGGCAAGGGCAGGCGGAAAGCTTGGCTTCCTCTGTTGCCAGGGAAACCCAAGCCTCCCTCCTGCTCTCAATGGCCGCAGCCATCTTGGTTGGGGTTTATTTGCATAACTTGCTCCTGATTGGCTGGTGGGTGTGGCTGTGGGCATAGTTGATCAGAGGTATGGTCACTTTGCATATCACTCTTATTAGATAGGATAATTGTAAATTCACATGCAGTTGTAAGAAATAATATAAAGCTACCCAGATACTCTTTTCCCCATTTCCTTATTAGTAATATTTTGAAAAATTATGATACATTATCATAACTTGGAAATTGACATTAATACAGAAAGGTACAGAACACTTTCATCACCACATGGATCCCTTATGTCAGCCCTTTTATGGCTACACTCCCTTCAATTCTATTCCCAGCCCTCTTTAACAGCTGGTAATCACCAATCTGTTCCCCATTTCTATAATTTTGTAATTTGTATAATTTGGTTATTATATAATTGGGATCATACTGAGTATAATGTTTTTGCATTGCCTTTTTTTGTCACCCAGCACTGTTCTCTGGATATTAATCCAGGTTGTTATGTGCATCAATATTTCATACCATTGTTTTACTGAGTAATGGAAGTGGAGTGTTGATATAACAGATACCTGGTTTTGGTAATGAAAGTGGAGTGACAATAGGGAGAGTCCAGAAGAATTTTGAAGATCATTATAGAGAAAGTCGAAATTATCTTGGACAGATTGTTAATAAAAATGTGGACATTAAAAATGGTGTCAATGGAAGTCAAAAGAAAGTGAGAAAGAAGTATATTATTGGATATAGAAGAAAATGTATTCTTGTTAGATAGAGACAGAAAGCTTAGCACAATTGTTTTCTGGAATTATGTCAAAAGCAGAACTTGTAAATGATTAACTTAGTTATTTAAGGATATTTCCAAGTAAAGTATTAAACGTGCCTCTTGATTTCTTCTTATTATTTAAAATAAAATGTGTGGCAAGAGAAATAAATTGAAGAAAAATGTTAAACTAAAAAGAACTAAAACTTAATGATTTTGAAAATTCTCAGCCTCTCCAAATGGAGAAACATGCTAATATTGACAGACGGCTTCCAAGTATTCTCAGAAAAGTGCACTTCAGAGAAAAATGGAGGGTGTGACTCTACAATCTTTTACTAAAATTTCAAAAATATGGAAAGGTCAGCATTCAGCCATACAAAGAGCTCTTTAAAGAGATTAAGGATATGACTCAGAGATTTTCCCAATCAAACTACAGATCCTCTAGGAAATTTAATGACATTATCTCTCAGCCATCTCAGCAGAGGCCCAAGGTAGAAAAGAGATTAAAAAAATTGTGGATGCAGCTATTATCTAATAGAATGAACCCCAGGAAAATCCATGGAAAGACTACAAAGGTCTTGAGAAAATTGTTTCAGAAAGAATACTGTCAGCTTGGAGTAAAAATACAGAGAGGACAAAATGAGAGGAGTCTATTGTAACTGTAAATTCTACAGTTAAGAAGCAGGTTGATAAAACTACTCAGCTACAAACATGTGTAAAATGATTCTGCATCCAATTCTAATGTGGCAGGGCAGGGTTTCCCCATACCAACAAGCAATTCTCCGATACCATTGGGCACCCGATATTTCGACTTAATTCTGACTCTATCTACCTATAAATAACATCAGATCCCACAGGTTAAAGGCTCAGCCCAACAATACTGCCCTCTCTCCAATTTCAGATGCCAGTCAAAAGTCTGGGTTGTCACTCATGCTTCTGACTGACTGGCTATAGATTGGAGGTCCCAAGAGCTGCTCCTTGGGTTTGATTAATTTGCTAAAATAACTTGCAGAAATCAGAAAAAACATTTCACTTACCAAATTACAAGTTTATTTTAAAATCACACAACATAACTCGGCAATAGCCAGGTGGAAGACACATTCAGAAAAGGGTATGGGGTAAGGGCATGGAGTTCCTATGCTCTCTTCAGGTGTCATTCTCCCTATATCTCCAGGTGTTCACCAACCCAGATGTTCTCTGAACTCCTTTTTTTTATGGAGGCTTCACTACCTAGCCATGATTATTTTTTAATTTTTTTATTGTTTAAAGTATTACAAATACTGTATGTGTCCTTTTTCTCCTCCCATTGACCTCCCCCCAAGCCTCCCCTAACCCCCAGAACATGCCCTCACCCTGTCCCCCTCTCAGTGTCTTGTATCCATTGGTTATGCTTATATGCATGCGTACAAGTCCTTCGGTTGATCTCTTACAGTCCCCGCCCCCCACCCTCCCCTGCCTTCCCCCTGTAGTTTGACAGTCTGTTTAATGCTTCTTTGCCTCTGTATCTATTTTCCCCCCATTTCTTTTCTTTAAAAAATCTTGCATCTGCATACTAGAAATAAACATATAAGAACAAAAATTGTTTGAGTCTAAATTTCAATGTCCAACTGTTCTGAGTCCCAGTTTCAATGTCAAATAGTTCCTTATGTGTACATGTCAGCAATGATATATGGATGGAGGACAAATGGTGGTAATGTAGGTCCCACCCTCTCTGGTTTGGTCCTGGGCAACCTGCAGCGATGTACCACTGCTTACTGCTAGCATGGCAAGGTGTCATCAGCATCTTTCATCTCTGGACTGTCATCATGGTTAGAACAGACCTGTCAGTTCCTCTTTGTTGCAGGATTCCATATGGTCGTGGAATAGTTTTCTGAAAATATACAAACATATTCTCAACCAAAAGTTAATACAGGAATCTTTTCTGTGAATTTGACTTGAGATTCTTTTTGTTTTTGCCTAAATGATTTTCCTTTGGTTTATTTTGACACCAGATGTGTTTTTCATGGGTATCCTGCTGTTAGCATTACAAATGGAAATTAATTTTCTAAAGTAAAAATTTTCTAGATGTAATTTATGTACAGGATATTTTTCCTTACATGATATCACCCCACTAGGCATGCCCCCATTTTTTTTTATTAATTTTTTTTGGAAATTTCATAGTACAGTCTTGGTAACTTTAAATTTTAAGTTTTGCACAAAAATATGACTGCTTTAGGTTCTTTGCATGTTAAGCAATTTTACAATGAGATGAACTACTAATAGAAATTTTAGTTAATATTTTAGGAACAGCTTTTTGTCCAGAACAATTAAATTTTCTTGAGTATTCACTTATTTCACTTGGCCAATTTAAATTAATCTGAAAACTTGATTACTATTTTACTGTCAAACTTAATACTCAAACAATAATCTTAGTTTACCCTATAAATATTAGTGGAAAGGATTATTTGCATTCTTGAGTAGGCCCTGAGCATTCCTGGTGCTAGATTGAATTTAGATATAGGGCAGCTGTTGCTGGTCAAGTCTCTGTAGCCTGGGTCCTGATCTGAGCTGGGCATGGGAGGCAAAGCAGTCATGGGGGCAAGAGACTCCCTCAGAAGGGGTGAGAGTTCAGGCCCCTGCATGGTTAAGGGAGTGAGGGTCTGGCCCACCTCTGTTGACCTTCAAGTTCTCTCCTGATGGCTCCTCTGTGACTGTGCCTGTCTTAGGTTGTTCCTTCCCTGAGGAATCTTACCCATCTCGAGCTAATCAACCATCCTCCGGGGCCAAGCAGAGTGATGTGAGGTTCACTTCTGTCTCCGTGGTAGTCTATGCCCCCGTGGCCTCCACAGCCAGCACCTGCCTTGGGATCCCCTCTTCTGCTGGCGGGGTCCTGGTACTGATCACATATCTTGGGGGACTCAGGTTTCTTCTCCAGGAAGGGTCCAGCTTACAACATTGGGCAAGAGACAGATCCATGGTGCCAGCCACCCAGAGGCTTAAACCTCAGCTTGGACTGAAAGCTCAGGTAACAGCTGTGTGCACTTGGATTGTGGGAAGAGAGTTCCTCTTGGCAAAAAGGGCAAGAGGGACCAATATAGAATGCTCAAGTGCCTTAATTTCTTCTGAATAGGATTCCTTTCATGTCCTTTTAAAAATTGCTGCCAAACATTCAAAGAATTAGTTTGTAAGTTTCTTTGGGATAATTTTAGAATATGCTGTTGTAAAACATCAAAAATTATAGTGACATTGTAGAATAATATCATGTAAGAATATTCTTTGCTCTAGGCCTTGTCAATTCAATTTCAAACTGGCTGCAAATTTTTTTTATAACTTTATATAAACTTTGTCAGGGAGGTAAAAACACAAATTACTTACCTTAGTTCAAGAGGTCAAATATATTGACTTTCAGTTACAATCCTTTCTCTTAAGCTTATGGTGACCACTAGTATGAACTAGATTTAATATTTTATTTTATTTTTTTCTGATAATTTTTTTTAATTTTTATTTTTTACATATGTATCCTTATTCTTCCATTACCCACTAACCCTCACACATGCCCTAACCCCTGTTTTCTGTGACCATTGATTAGGCTCATATGCTTGCACACAAGTCCCTCTGTTGATCTTTCCCCCTTACTACCGCCACCCCCCACTTCCCCTGAGGTTTGACATTCTGATGGACATTTCTCAGTCTCTGGATCCATTCTTGTTCATCAGTCTATGCTGTTCATTATATTCCACAAATGAGTGAGATCATGTGACATTTATCTTTCTCTGCCTGGCTAATTTCACTTAGCTTAATGCTCTCCAGCTCCATCCTTGTTGTTGCAAATGGTAGGAGCTCCTTCTTTTTTACCTCAGCGTAGTATTCCATTATGTAGATGTACCACAGTTTTTTAATACACTCATCTGCTGATGGCACTTATGCTGCTTTCAAATTTTATCTATTCACCACGATTTATTAAATCATTTGCTATTAGTTTTAGAACTCAATCTCCAGCCCCTGTCCTATCCCAGATGTCAGGGGGTGGGACTGAAAGTTCTAACCCTAGTCACATAGTTGGTTCTTCTGGAAACCAGTGCTCATCATTTGTTAGCTAGGAACTTTCCAAAAGTCATTTTATTAATATAACAAAAGTCACCTGTATCACTCTTATCACTTTAGAAATTCCAATGGTTATAAGAGCTCTAAAACTGGGACAGAAACCAAATATATATTATTATTATTATGATATATCACAATATCACAATATCACAATGTACTGCCTTTCTTTACAAAAAGGATGAATAACTCAGAAGGAAGAACTAATATCCTAGAAAGCAGAACCTAGAATTATTGAGAATTTGTCCCAAGCCTTGAGACCTAATGAAAGCACTCAGCATTTCTCTACAGATAAATTTCAGAATTACTGTGTACTTTTTAAATTTTTATTTCCCTGCTTTTGACCAAGATTGTCTATAGCTTCCCTTCTAGACCTCTCTCACCATTGTCTGTTGGATATGTTGGGGGAAGATAACTAGTCTATTTAGTTTTAGAGACTGACTGAGAAACTATTCCCCAGGAGCCTCATCCACACCTGGCCTGATAGAAAATGCAATTCTGGGCTGGGGTAAATTGCTTTAATGAGATTAGACTCTTGGGAATTTAGGGGAGGGGTGAATGTATTTTTTTATATGGCAGAGACATGAATCATTGAGGGCAGGAGGGAAGACTGTAGCAGATAGACTTTCATGATCCCCAGCTCTATTTATACTCTTGTATAAATTCCTAGCCTTGAATGTGGATAGGACTTGTGTCTTGTTCCTAAAGAACAGAATATGGCAAGGTGATGTAATGTAATTCCAAATGTATTATTACATTATATAGGACTAGAGGCCTGGTGGTCAGTGCACATTATAGTGACTGGTCATTCTGCTGTAATAGTCATTTAGGCTTTTATTATATAGACTAGAGGCCTGTTGCATGAAATTTGTGGACTTGGGAGTGTCCCTCGGCCCAGCCTGTACCCTCTCCAATCTGGGACCCCTAGGGGGATGTCCAACTTGCAATCCGGGACTGCTGGCTGCTAACCACTCACCTGCCAGCCTGCCTAATCACCCCTAACCACTATGCCTGCCTCATACCCCTAACTTTCCCCCTGCCTACCTTATCACCCCTAAAAGCCTCTGCCTGTCTGCCTGATCACCCCTAATCTCTCTTCCTGCCTGCCTGGTCACCCCTAACTGCCCTCCTCTGCCACCCTGATCCCCCTAACTGCTCTCACCTGCCAGCCTGCTCACCTCTAACTGCCTCTTCCTTGGCCCTGCCACCGTAGATTTGTCTGGAAGGATGTCTGAAAAATGTATGGTCTAATTAGCATATTACCCTTTTATTTGTATAGATTGCAGCACTTGTTTTGCTGTAGCCTCTCCCTTGTTTTTCTGGCTTTGAGGGAGAACATGACCCTTTATACAAACTGTCAATCACCTCTCAGATAACAGAAGCTTCTGGTGAATAGGCACCAAGACACAGAAGCCCACAGAAGCTGAAGAACTAAATTCTGTCAACAAATGTGTGGGTTTGTAATGAATTATTCTTCAGTTAAGCCTCCAAGTGAGAACCTTGCTATAGTGGGATGACTAGTGGCCCCAAAGACATGCCCACTTCCTGATTCTGGAGCCTGTGAATGCTATCTTATTTCAAGAAAGGATATTGTAGATGTGCTAGAGTTAAGAATCTTGAGATAAATAGATTGTCCTGAATTATCCAGGTGATCTTAAACGCCTTCAGAAATATCTTGTTACTTTAGTGGTTGCTGTAGGGTTTTAGTATATATCTCTAACTGATCACAATCTACCTTCACGTGATATTATATTACTTCATGTATACTACACCTTATATCAGTATACTTCCTTTTTTCCCCCTCCGGGTTTTGTTCTGCTGTCATGCATTTTACTTTGACATGTTAAAATTTCACCTTATTTTCATTTATATTTAAACAGAAAATCACCTTTCAAGAGCTCTATAAAGATTTACCATTTCCATTGTTCTTCTTTCCGTTGTGTAGAATATATTTCCTTTGGGTATCATTTTCTTTTGGCCCAAACAACTTCCTTCAATATTGCTTATAGTATAATTCTGCCGGTGATGAATTCTTTTAGTTTTTGTAAGTTTGCAAAAAATATTTATTTGCATCACTTTCAAATAATTTCTTTTCATTTGGTATAGATTTCTAGATTGGCAGTTTTTATTTTCCATTCTATAAGTTATAGATTTCATTCCACTTTCTTATCACTTGCATTCTTTCCAGTAAGAAATCTGCTGTCATTTTAAATTTTGTTTTGCATTTGTAACTTATCTTTTTTTTTCTGGCTGCTTTTCAGATTTTCTTTGTATTGTTGGTTTTATGCAACAGTTTTCTTTATATTGTTGGTTTTATGCAACAATTGTAATGTGATTTGTAATTTTTTCAGTCTTTTGTGCTTAGAGTTTGTTGAGCTTTTTATATCTGTGAATGAATAGTTTTCATTGAATTTAGAGAGGTGTTTTGGGTATTTTTTTTCAAGTATTTTTTTCTGTTCTTCACTCTTCTTCATCGGGGGCTACAATTACATATTAGCCAACTTGCAGTTTTTCTACCATTCATGAATGCAGTCTTCATTTTTGTATTCTTTTATAGCTTTTGTTTTATTTTAAATGGTTTCTGTTGGCATGTCCTCAAGACTACTAATTGTTTCTTCTGAAATGTCTTACTTGTCATCAATACCACTCACTGGATTTTCATATCAGACATTGTAGTTTTTGTTTCTAAAAGTTTAATTCAGGTCTTTCTTTATATATTCAATGGCTCTACTTTATTTATTGAGCTATGGAACACAGGTATAATAACTGTTTTAATGTACTTTTCTGCTAATCTTAACTGTGCCAGTTTTCATGGATTGACTTATCTTTTATTATGTGTCATACTTTCTTGCCTTTTTACATGTCTGTTAATTTTTATTGCATTAATTATGAATTTTACTTTGCTGGATTCTGGACATTATTGTATTCCTCTAAGTATTTTTATTATGTTATTCTGATAACCAAGAATATTGATTGAAAGAGTTTTAACTTTTATGTCTTACAGCTAAGATTTTTTTAGATAGGATAGAACAGTGTTTAATCCAGGGCTAACTGTTTTCTACTACAGAGACAATACTCTTCCAAGTATACTACACAATGCAATTTATAAGATTTTCTTCTCTGTGTTGTGGTTACAAGCATTATTTTCATCCCTGTGTGGGCACCATAGCTACTGTTCCCTCTACTATTGTCAGGAGACAAGATTCCAGCCTCAAAGAAATTCTAGACATGAGCAACATGGTATTCTGATGAATACTCATGGAGGACCTTTTGAAGCTATCCAAAGTTCTTCCTTTATGCAGCTTTTCCTCTCTGGTACTCTCCTACCAATTTTAGCCAATGTGCTACCCCTTAAATTGCAGCTCCATATCCTAAATTCAGAAGTCTTCTGCATTCCACCTGGGTTTCCCTTCCCTGTGTCATAGGTTGAAAACTTGTATAAGGCAATAACTGGGGAATTCATAGGACTTAGCTCTTATTTCCTATGTCTGAAAAATCATTTTTCTTTCTTGCTTAATGTCCTGTGTCTTGAAAACCATCATTTCATATCCAGCTATTTTTTGATGTTTTACACAGAAGGTTAAATCTAGTTACTGTTACTCCATATTGCTTATAACTAGAATCTCAATAGCATTTCCTTTGCTTCTTTTTTAAATCCATCTTTTGAAATTCTTACCTATTTATTTATATTGTTTACATTTTCTACTACATCCTCTAGCATACCTATCACTATTATTTTAAAATTAGAGGCCCCAGTGCATGAAATTTGTGCATGGGGGGGTATCCCTCAGTCCAGCCTGCACCCTCTCCAATCTGGGACCCATAAAGGGATGTATGACTGCCTGTGTAGGCCTGATTCCAGTGGGCCTAAACCAGCAGTCAGATATCCCTCTCACAATCCAGGACTTCTGGCTCCCTACCTTTCAACTGCCTGCCTACCTGACTGCCTTTAACAACTTCTCCCTGCCAGCCTACTCACCACCTAATCACTCCCCTGCCAGCCTGATTGATGCCTAACTGCTCCCCTGCTGGCCCATTTGCCCCTAACTGCCCTCCCCTGCTAGCCTTTTCCCTCCCTACTGCCCTCACCTACAGGTCTGGTCACCCCAACTGCCCTCCCTTGCAGGCCTGGTCCCCCCCAACTGCCCTCCCTTGCAGGCCTGATCTCTCCCAACTGCCCTTTCCTGCTGGCTTGATTGGTCCCAACTGCTTCCCCCATGCTGGCCATCTTGTGGTGGCCATCTTGTGGTGGCCATCTTATGTCCACATGGGGGATGCCATCTTTGACCATATGGGAACAGCCATCTTGTTTGTTGAAGTGATGGTAAATTTGCATATTACCTCTTTATTATATATGACTAGAAGCCCAGTGCATAAAATTCTGGCATGGGGGTTCCCCTCAGCCCACTCTGCACCCTCTCCAATCCGGGAGATGTCTGATCCCAGGGATCTGGTCTAAACTGGCAGTCAGACATCCCTCTCATAATCCTGGACCTCTGGCTCCTAATAGCTCACCTGCCTGCCTGCCTGGTTTCCCCTAACTGCCCCCTCCCCCTTATGGCCTGATCACCTCTCACTGCCTTTGCATTCCAGCCTGATCATCCCTAATGACCCCCTTGCTGGCCTGGTTGCCCTTAACTGCCCCCTGCTGCCGGCCAGGTCTCCCCCAACTGCTCCTCCTGGTGGCCTGGTCACACTAAATTGCCCCTCTGTCAGCCTGGTCATGCCCAACTGCTCCCTCTGCTGGCCTAGTTGTCCCCCAAATGCCACCCCTGCTGGCCTGGTCACTCCCAACTGCCCTGTCTGCTGGCCTGGTCGCCCTTCACAGCCTGTTGTTCAGTCATTTGTTTGTCCCTCACTAACCTCCCTGCTGGCCTGATCGTAGGTGGCCATCTTGTGAGGATGTGAGGGATAATTTGTATATTACCTCTTTATTATATAGGATGAGTTTTTATTGAATATTTTCTCTTTTTCCAAGAGTCAGTTTTTTTGTTTTGTTTTTCATCTTCAACTGTCTTATGATTTTTGTTGTATAATGGATACTATAAAAAAGCAAAATAATATTCCTAGAAGATGTCAAGTTCATTCTTTTGCAATACTTCAATATTGGAGGATTAAATCCATCTAATATGTAGTCAGCCTGAGTCTCAGATTTGCTTCAGTTTTAGTTTGATTCAGTTTTCCATAGACTTTAGATATTTTGAGAGGTCTGTTTTTTCCTTCAATAGCTCTTAGAATTTAGAACCTGATAGAATCCAGAGATTTCTCTTTTTTTAACTTAAAAAAATGTTTCAGAGAGGGGAAGGGAGAGAGAAAGTTAGACACATCAACAATGATAAGTTGTCTTCTGCACTGTGGATTGAGCACTCAACCTGAGCATGTGCCCTGACTGGGAATGGAACCATGACCTCCTGGTTCTTATATTCAACCACTGAGCAATACTAACCAGGCCAGAGATTTATTAATGCTTTACTCAAAGATGCAAGTTTTCCAAAACATAGGCAAGGTCTCTTTGCCTTATAGCCTGGCTTTCAGGGTCACTGATGAGTTCTCTGTATCTGCCTTCAAAGTTATGTCCCTGTGACATCTGAAAATCACAACGCTGCCCCTTCTCCATTTGGTAACTGAAAGTCCACAATGCCTCAAATGGTGTTCCCTCAGCATTCCTGTTCTGCCATCCACCTCTAGAAAGAAGCTGCCTTGCACTTGTACAAGATCTCTTATGCCTAATGGGGGATCTCTTTCATCTCTCTGATCCCAGAATTCCATATATTGCCCATGATATTTGCAAAGACTTGTATTTAGTTGGAAAGTGGATACATATATGGTCTGTAGCTTGAGGGTCCCCAGCATTCCAATGTTTTAATATTATATCATACACAGTCATTACACATTTCTTACAAGTTTTTGGTGGGTTTCTTCTTACCTCCAATAGCTGATTTCTTCTCTTCCCGTTGACTCTTCTTGTTTTGGTTGTTAGGGCAAGAGTCACAGTCTCTTTACTTTTTATATCATAAGTAAACCTTTCTCTTAGTACCACATTTATAAAAAATGAAAACTTTTTCACAGAAGTTAAGCTTTTTTTTGTCAAAAGTATAATTATATCTCTCATTGAGTTTGCCTGACTTCCCTGAGGATTAGGAGAGCTAAGACAGAGAATTTGGGAACTTCTAGATTTTGAAGGAAACAGAAATTATCTTGTTCAGTTCCCTAATTGATACTTCTTACTTGGGAACACACCTACCAAAGTGGTTTTGTATGGGTGTTTTTTTAGAGTCCTTGTGGCTAAGTATAATAATCGCTGACTACAGTTGACCCAGCAATCCCCACTGAATAGTTACTCATTTCTCTCTTCCTCTGAATTTTGAACATTAAACCAAACCAGCATCTAGAAACTTTCCATGTGCCCAATATGCTTTGTCTGGTCTAACCCACACTCAGGGTTGGAACTTGGACTCTGCCATGTTTTTTTTGTTTGTTTGTTTTTTTCAGAATAGATCAATTCATATGAAATCAGTTTCCCTGTTCTTATTTTATTACTAGAGACCCGAAGCATGAAATTCATGCAAAGGGGCTCAGCCCTCATAGCCCCAGATGCCTTTGCCCTCACAGCCCCGGCTTCATCCAGCTGGTCATTCTGCTGTTTTCTCTAATTAGCATATTAGTTCATTATATAGAATTAAGTTGCTTAATTAAGATTTGGGTTATTTTGTTTTATTTTACTTTGTGATCTGTTGTGGCAATGAAAGTTGAGAAGAAGCCCAGCTCATGGTAGCAGACAAACACTCTTTAATAGTTATTTTTTTTCAAATTTTAAAAAATAGGACCTATAAATCCTAAAGAATTTACTCATTTTATTGGCCCAGAGAATTGTACTCTGGTTAATGTAGTTATACAAAGTTATGTTAGGTATTTCCTAACATAGTGGCAGTAAGTACTAATAAGAGAAATGTGATCTTACTCATTTATAATTCACAGGTTAGCACATCTGATGACTGCTATGGAGTTCGTTCTGTGATAAGAAACCACTAGAGTGGCTGGTGGGCCAGCATGAGTGAGGGAGGGAGCAAAAGGGGAGTGTGGAATGTGTGGTGTGTGTGTTTGTGTGTATGTATATGTGTGACAGCTAGATCTCACAGGATCTTCGGGGGCTAGTGGACTGGACTTGCATAGCAGAGCAACCTCTGCTACTGTTGTAATCTCTCCCAGAGCTCTGGTTTTCCCACAAAGGCTGTTCTGGCTTTCCAACAGAGGCTGTGTCATCTTAAAGGGAAGAGCTGCTGTGACTGGGAGCCCAGCCTCACCTCCACCCAGGGTGCTCTCAGACTCCACCCTGGATCCTACAGCCACTCCCCTAAGGACTTCTACAACTGAGGGCTCATGTGAGATCTGGAAGCCACTTCCTCCCCCCCACCCAGACTACTTTGCCCCAGGCACCATGACCATGCATGAGCACAACTGAACCTTACACAGCAGCCCCAGGTTTGATGACCACACATGCATACAGCTTTATATAGCAGCCCCAGGATCCATGGCTGAGTACAAAAATAGCCACCCCAGGCTCAGTGTCCATCCAAGAACAACCAAATCTTTTGTAGCAGGTACTGCGACCACTCCAGCAGCCATGTGAGCAACCACCAAATGAGTAGCCACCACACAAGAAACAGACACCCCACAATCGCATGAGGAGCAGCAGGGCTGCGACCACTCAAGAGGCAGCCACCACGTGTGACCCTGCAAGGAGTAGCTGCCCTGAAACTGCCAGAGGAGCAGCCACTGACTATGACCACACAACCCACCACCAAGGCCCCTGCTGCTGCCAAAGGCCCTGTGTAACTCGACACCTAGATCCTTTGGCAAGACAAAAATGGGTAGACAGAAGAACAAACCCCAAAGGAAAGAAAAGGAGGAATAGCCAGAAAAGTAACTAAATGAAACAGGCATGAAATAAGTCAGAAAAAGAATTCAGAATAAGGGTCATACGGTTCATAAACCAGATGGATCAGAAAATTAACAACCTATGTAAGAATCAGGAGGAAATAAAGAGTGATATAGCTATAGTAAAAAATAATATGGAACCTTTCAATGGTAGACTTGGAGAAGCAGAGGACCAAATTAGCAAATTAGAAGATAGGGAAGCAAAACACACCCATTCTGAACTGCAATTGAAGGAAAAAAAAATCAAAAAACAGGAGGAGAGCCTGAGGGAGCTTTGGGACAACATGAAATGAAACAATATACAAAATTGGAGGAATCACAGTGCCAGATATCAAACTATGCTACAAAGCCACTGTTCTCAAAACTGTCTGGTACGGACACAAGAACAGACATATAGATCAATAGAACAGAACAGAGAACCCAGAGATCAACCCAAGCTATTATGCTTAATTGATATTTGACAAAGGAGGCAACAACATACAATGGATTCGAGACAGTCTCTTTAATAAATGGTGTTGGGAAAATTGAACAGATACATTCAAAAAAATGAAACTAGACCAAGTTAAAAAATAAAAAAAAAACAATTCAAAATGGATAAAGGACTTAAACGTAAAATGGGAAACCATAAAAATTCTATAAGAAGCCATTGGCAGCAAAATAACAGAATTTTTTTTGTAACAATATCTATACTGAGACAGCTCCTAAAGCAATGGAAACTAAGGAGAATAAATAAATGGACTACATCAAAATAAAAAGCTTCTGCACAGTAAAAGAAACCATCAACAAAACAAGAAAGCCCACTGCATGGGAGAACATATTTGCCAATATTATCCTTGATAAGGGTTTACTATCCAAAATATATAGGGAAGTCATACAACTTAACAAAAAGAAGATTATCAACCCAATCAAAAAGTGGGCAAAGGACTTAAATAGACACTTTTGGGAAAAAAGACATACAGAAGGCCATGAGACATGAAAACGTGCTCAAAATCACTAATTATCAGAGAGATGCAAATCAAAACAACAAGGAGGTACCATTTCACACCTGTCAGAATGGCTATCATCAACAAACAACAAGTGATGGAGAGGATGCGGAGAAAAAGAATCCTCTTGCACTGCTGGTGGGAATGCAGACTGGTGCAGCTACTGTGGCGAACAGTATGGCATTTCCTCAAAAAATTAAAAATGGAACTTCCATTTGACCCAGTAATCCCACCTCTAGGAATATATCCTAAGAAAACAAAAACACCAATCAGAAAGGACATATGCACCCCTATGTTCATAGCAGCACAATTTACAATATCTACGATTTGGAAACAGCCTAAGTGTCCATCAGCAAATGAGTGGATTAAAAAACTGTGGCACATCTACACAATGGAATACTACACTGCTGTAAAAATAAAGGAATTCTTACCATTTGTAACAGCATAGATAGAACTGGAGAGCATTATGCCAAGTGAAATAAGCCAGTTGCAGAAACTGGCTTATTATTTCATTCATTTGTGGAATATGATGAACAACATAAACTGATGAACAAAAATAGAACCAGAGTCATAGAAACATCAGACCGTCCAACCTCTCAGGGAAGGTAGGGGGTGGAAGGGTAAGAGATCACCCAAAGGACTTGTATGCATGTATATCAGCATAAGCCATGGACACAGCGGGGAGGGGGAAGGGCATGTGGTGCAGGGTGGGGTAGCCAGGGAGAGGTCAAGGAAAAAGGATACTTATGTAATTCTTTAAACAATAAAGAATTTAAATTTTTCAAAGAGAAAGAAAACACCAGTATTATTGATGTATCATTGCAAATCAAGAGAGCCTCTTCTCTGTATGTATTCTTTTGACCATTTTGAGCTTTTCCTCAAAAATTTTTAAAAGAAAATTATTTACTAAAAGTTGGTATTACTTGGTCACTACTACCAGGTATTAAGCTACTACCATCTATTAAGCATCTGTTAGGTGTCAAGCACTACACTAGGTCTTTCACATACGTTCTCTCATTTAAACCTCATCACATTCTTGGTTATTAGCTTCCAAGTTATTACCCCAATTTAACTGATGAGAAAATTGAGAACATTCCAAGATCATAGAGATAGTGAGTGAGGCTCCAAAGCCAGGTCTGCCTAACCCCGAGAGCCTGTGCTTTCTCTGAGAGCAATCTGCCTTCTACCCTGGGGACAAACTCTTTTAACCCACCTACCTTCCCTTTCCTCTGCACACTTCACTTCTTAATCAAGCAAGTTCTCTCTCTTATCTTGGTCAATCAGAATTCAGCTCAGCGCCTGCCCAGGGCACTCAGTGGCCTTCAGTCATCCTTTTTTTCCAGTTTCCTCTCCTCCTCTGTGCTATCTCAGCCAACTACTTTCCTACTGCACTGTCCCACACCAAGTACCTTCAAGCTGATTCACGCCTGGTAGAGAAGGAGACAGATGGAGGTTCAGTTTGGTGATGGGATGTGAAAGCTCTACCATTAGTTCACAGCCTAAGTAAACAATGATGTAAGAGATGGAAATCAGAACAGTGATCATCTCTAAGATGAGAGAAGGGGGTTTGAGGAGGACAAGAGGAGACTTCTGGGCTGGTATAAATATTCTAATGCTCATTTAGGGTGTTGCTTATATGTGTGTATGCATTTGTCAAAGCTATAGAACTCTACCCTTAAGATGTACCTATTTTATGTATAAAATTATACATCACTAAAATAACTTTTCATAGCAGCCTTTTTTAAAAAATGCAGGTGCTTGGTATGGCTTTTATTTTTGAAGGTCTGTTGAGTCTCATCTGTGTGTCCACAGGTTCTATGTATGCTCATAAACTAGTCAGTTGACTTTTGTTCCCTGTCAGGGGACTTGAATAGCTCTGGATAAAGAAAAGGATTGGCTATGCCACTCCAAAATATGCCGCTATGGAATAAGAACTGAGAAAAATGCAATTGAGAAAAAAAAGAAAAAGCTTTCCACCTTCCACTATCTGCCTAAAAGTGAGGCATAAATGTCCCCTGTGAAGGTGTCTCTCACTCTTCAGCAGAAAGGGAGGAACTAAACTACTTTTATAAGCAGAGATGTAGACAGCACTGGGATGAGGCTGCAGAGACACAACTAACTAACTAACCCTTACCAACCATTAGTTTTCCTCATATATTTTCCTTCCCACAATTTATCATCCCTAGAAGCTCAAACCCCCTTTCTTTTGTCTGGTCACTTCTTCATAATTTAGAGCCCTTTGCTAAAATGGTAACTAAGCTCCTGAGTTTAACTACTTCTTTGGACTCTCATTTCCTTTCTCTGAAGTTCTATGTGTAGGTAGACATAAAAATATTAACATCAAATAAAATTTGTATGTCTTTTTTCCTCTTAACGGTGAGGAAAGATCCATGTACCATAGAACCTGAGGTTCCAAAAGGAAAACAAGGCACAGTGCAGAGTCATGAACATGGCACCTGCAGTAGGCTGTCCTCTGTAAAAGCGTCTCTGGTCCCAGTCATGATTCAACAGAAGATAGACCAGCCATGCTGTGCTCTTCCTGAAACTGCCTCACAGCCAAGGTCAAGGACAAGGGCTGACTTTCCAAGCATCTGGCTACAGGATTCTCCCATGAGAAACCTGATACCCCACTGTTCCTGTCTCCTTCCCTATTTGTGAAATTCTGGGTCTCCAACCTCAGAGGTCCCTGGCCTGTGGAAGGAATAGGTGTGCAGTACTCTAGGGCCTGTCAAGAGTGGCCCTGAGTCAGTTGTTGCCTTCACTGCTAAATAACTAGTGGGCATCACATTGCCACAGCAAACCCAACCTGCTAGTGTCACTCTGTGCTCTTCCCTCCTCTCCCCTGTCCCTCTCCTTTTGATCTCCCAAGTGGTTTGCCTATGACCTCAGCACAGAAAGCTCAGGCTCATTCTAAGCCTGCATACACTCTAATGACAAGAATACAGACCAAAGTAATTAGAGATGAACATTAAATGGCCAAGCTGAGCACCCCAGCAGGACCAGAAAGGATGGCCAGGATGAATCAACCAGCTCCAGCAACAGAAGTTTGCTTCAAGCCATCTCAGGATGTGGCTTTGGTGTTCCCAAGATCTTTTCTTTGTGGCAAAATACCTCAATTTGGGCCTCTTTAACAGAACTATGAAGTCCTCCACCTATCTCCAGTTTTCCGTTTAAACAACAGTATCTGAGGACTTCACAAAGTTCTTGTCAGGTTCCCAGTGAACCACAGGCTTCTTCTTCTTCCCTCTTTGATTTCAGAAATGAACGTTGATATCAGTCATGTACACCTTAGTGAGAATTTTTTTCTTTAAAATTGACTTAGAGTTCAATGTAGCAACTACTTAGCTAAGTAAATTAAAACAAGCATTTCTAATATCAGCACTGAAGAGAAAGGCAGTACATGCTAAAGCCATTTCAAAATGTCTTGCTGGGTAATGGCTGCAAATTTCATGTGCTGGAAAATGCACATCATCAATTTCACTTGCAGCCTACGCTGGGTGTAATTGGTTCCTGCCTGTTGAACTAAATGCTCTAGCAGGAAGGCTGCACCCATATTTAAGTCCTTCATGCACACTATCCTGCTACTTTATGATTGATATAATATTCTAGAGTTCTGTGAGATTTTAACTTTTAACTGGAAATAAATATTGAAAGCAAGGAGTTCCTTTTTTTCATAATGTTCAAATATAATGCTATTAGCAAGGATCCCAGTCTGAATCACTTGCAGTTAACAGGAAAGAGTTTCTACATACCAAGACTGCAGCTCTTTACTCTGAAGCGTGAACCAAGACCACAGTCAGGCTCACAGGCGGCATTTTTCATTACCAGGGGGCAATCCTCCAATCAACCATCAGAGTGGAGCCTTCTAGTCTCCAGCAAGTCATTACGTACTTAGGATTATCATTAGTTTTCTCTCCCTGAAGGGCTTCTAATAAACGTGAGGGCTGTGGGCTAGCAGCAGACTACCATTCACTGATAAAAGGTTCTATGTTCAATTTTCTAAAAACGCCCTTAGAGAATCCCCAATTTCCTGCCTCTGCCTAAGAAGAAACTGAAGTTGCGCTGCCTTCAAAGAGGGTTAACGGGGTCCTCTTGATGCAAACATTTTTGAAGTGTGGGAGGAGATGCCACTGGACATTTTGGAGACTTGGAACCTTGGCTGGCCATTCCCTTTGGGGACTGACATTGCAGACAGAGATGTTTTTATTTGCTGCAGACTTCAGTATTATACAAGCCAATGTCTGTGTGGCTTCTGCTTCTCCATCCCATTTCTACTAGCACAGAGTGGCCTCCCAGCTGGGAATCTATGTGAGCTCTTACAAGCCCCACTATCCCCAGAGCCAAAGACCCACATCTGGCTTTTTCAGGTGAGTCCTCACTGCCCAAAACTCATCTGAAAAAGCTCATTGTCTTGGTCACATCCTCAGGTGAGATTGAGGTGTCATATCAGCTCTCTTAGACAAACCGCTGCATTAAAGCAAGAATCCGTCCAATCAGCTGAGCTACCTTTTGTGGGCTGAGAGAGGGAAGGACATGGAGGCTCCAGAGAAATGGCTTTGAGCAGACAAGGTATTCACACATAGTCTTTTGTAGCATTATCTTTTATTAAGCTATGGAGACTTTGGACTTTTTTTGTCAAGTTTTAAAGTTTTAATGACGTTATTGTTATGAACTGGAATTGGTTGTGGATGTGTTCAGGGTATTCAAATAATATCTTCTATGTGGAGCCCTTTTAAAGGAACATGTGGGAGCTTTGAGCACATTTATTCTTCCTCATATTGCTAACAGAGCCCCGCCTGTGTTGGCCAGCACATCCACATCTGCCTGAACTCCATGCTAGTTGCTGCCAAGAGCATGGCAGATGACCCTAGTAGTCAAGCAGAGAGCTCTGTCCACAGACAAGAATATTCCTGAATTTCCACATGTTCCAATATAGTTCAAATGTATCTATCACATAACAAGCCTAGCAGTCTTGGTTTTGTTTTTGTTTCATTATCCAAATGAATAATTACACCGTGGGCACCAGAGTGTAACAACAGTTAGTTTGCAACCTAACAGTTTGGTCATAAGGGATCAAGTCAGTTCCATAGATGAACTCTGCATGCAAGCCTCAGGGTATTTCAATGGCAGATAAATGAGGCTTTTCTTCAAGAGAGCTCGAAAAACAGATGGACATTCTGGATGAGGTGGCAGCAAGCATGGGCGCTATTTAGACTAGGACACGTATGCGCCCCTGGTTCTTGGTAAGGCATCCTCTGAGTTTAAATTTTTCATTATTAGAGGGTTTCACAAATCTGTGGAGCTGTTGGGGGTTTGGGGGAAACTTGGGGATGTAAGAATCAGGAGAGAGACTCCGTGGGACTGCACTTACCCCCTGTTTTGCCCTGAGCCTCTCCTGCCTGCCTTGTAGATTGTGGCTGAATAGGATTTGTTTTAAATAAAGATTTTTACTGCTTATAAAGCAGCACCATAAAACAGCTTGAAAAATTCTGGATTAGTCACTCTCAAGGGCCTTTCCCTAGTCTAGCATTCCAAGATTTTTGGACTCTATAGCTATCCTGAATGTAAACCCTGTAGCTTGACCCTCACTCAGGGACACAAATAAATCCCTTCTGTCATCATGACTAGGTGCTGGCAGAGTCTGCAAGGACACATAGGACAGTCTGGGGTCCTTTGAAATGAAATGTCAAGCCAGCAAGGTCTAGGGGCACATATTAGCAGAGCTAAAAGAACACTGTGAGTGAAAAATTTAATTTGATCCCTTCAGCCTGAAGAAGTTTCAGTCAGAGGAGGAAGAAGATAAAGGGCTTTTGAAAGAGTAGATAAGGAATCTTTGTCAATCCTGTTCCCCACCCTTGCACCCCCAAGACCCCCCAAGTCCTGCAAATGCATCTGTCAAGATACTCCAGTACCTTTGGGGTATCCAGCAGTGAATGTGCTGGTATAGCATATTGGTCAACAATTCTTGTTCTAGATTCTCTGATGAGTTCAGATAATCTCTCACTAATCTCTTTTTCCAACTGCTCCTGCCTTCAGTTCATGAAACTCCTATCCTTTTACTAACCTGGACAAATCAATAATAGTTAGTTTACATCTCTAGAAATTTAGTTCCTAAGAAAGAACCTGACACTGCAATAGTTTTACACTACAAAAAACCAGTTCATTTTATTTAGAAGATTAGTTAGTTAAGGAAGGTCTTTGTCATATATGACATCAAACAACTGATTCGCTGGCTTGAAATTTTTTTCAATCAATTTTTTTTGAAGTTTGATAGACACACCCTTTGTGTGGGAATAGCTATCAAATATGCTATGTCATTGACGCATTATATATTTGGTATTGGGTGCCTCATGTAAAAGTGTCAGGCATAATAGGAAATCTAATATGCCCTTTCCAAAAAAAAAAAACCATAAAAACTGATAGAATGAAGTCTTCTTTTTGTGTTGCCATGTGATTTACGATACATATTATTTCTATGCTATTATATATTCACTTGTAAATCCTTTGTGAGATAATAAATCTTTTTCATTATGTAATTGTACCTAAATTCAAGACTCAGGGCCAGAAACATGTGACACTAAAGTTTGCTTTAAGAAAAGGCCGTCGTATTGTCACAGGGTAAGAGCTCTGAGTCATATGCCGAAGACCGCAGTCTCAGATATTGTTGTGTATCTGCAGAGAGAACTGCTCAGCTTGTGTTGGTTTGAAAGCCATTCTGAAGTGTAGTTAAGAGGTCAAGTATGGTACCGAGCAATCCCAGGTTTGCATCACTTATAAGCTGAGTGATCTTGTGCAACTTACTCCAATTCTCATTTTTATCACTTGTAAAATGGGCATAATAATTGCATCTACCTCATGGGATTATTGTAAATAATTGAGAACATACAGTTAATGTTCAGTAAGTGTTTGCTTTCCCTTCCTTCCTTCCTTCCTTCCTTCCTTCCTTCCTTCCTTCCTTCCTTCCTTCCTTCTTTTCTTTCTCCCTTCCTCCCTTCCTTTTTTTGTTAGTCATCAGTAGAGGATGTTTTCCATTGATTTTTAGGAACAGTGGAAGAGAGAGAGACATCGATGTGAGAGAAACACATCAATTAGTTGCCTCCTGCACAAGCCCTGACCAGGGCCCAGGCTCAGGAGGAAACTGCAACCAAGGTACACGCCCCTGGCCCGAAATGAACCTGGAACCCTTTTGTCCACAGGCTGACACTCTATCTACGAGACAAACTGGCTAGGGCAATGTTTATCATTCTTACCAGAGGCCTGATGCATGAATTCCTGCACAGGTGGGGTCCGGCCAGCCTGCTCCAATGGGCTCCAATTGAGGGCGGGGCTGATCAGGAGTAGGAACCACAGGCAGTTAGCCTGCTGGCCCTGTCCCTGATCAGGGTGGGGGTGAGTGGGTGGGTGAGGCAGCCAGAGGAAGGGGCTGTGGGAAGTTGGGGGGGGGGCGATCTGGGCCCCAATCGGGCTGGTTGGCCTCTGCAGTGCGTGTCATAGAGACCGGTTGTTCCAGTCACTGGCTTTTATACATATAGATTATTGACCTTGATTTCCTACATAATGACTTTGTATAGTACTACCTCTATGATTTTTTTAAAAAAATTTTAAACCTTCAGGTTTGTATAATTCAGGCTTTTTCCTTCAGAGTTCAAAACATGCAGTTGGTTCCAGGATCCATGAGGGTAGCTCACTCCTGTTCTTGCGATGGTGACCATGGTCACATGAGCCTGCCTGCATGCACTCAGAATACACAGCCCTGAGAAACTTCACTGAGAAACTGAAAGGTGCCAGGCTGGAGGAGTGGGCTAGAGACCACAGATCATTCAGGAGAGGCTCAGCCCAAATGCTGCACAGGCAGGCAGGGAGGACATGGGGCCAGGGAGGGACAAGAAGTGAGGATGAAAGTCAGGTACTCAGCTGAGAGTTCTAGCTTGGGAGGAGCACATGCAATGAGGGTCCCACCTGGAGGAGGGCCTTTGCAATGGCCTGAAATGTCTGCAGTTCAGTCTGGCAAGAATGATGGCTGGTACCCTGCCCTTCAAAGTATGTGGCCTGGGAACATCAGCACCCTCCAGGACTTGGGTGAAAATTCCGAATTTCAGACTTCACCCTAGATCTTCTGAAATAGAATGTGCATTTGAACAGGACTCCAAGCTGGAGGGGTGAGTGAAAGAAGCTTAGCTTATTATGATGATCAATTCCATTGAAGTAGAGACACATATTAGAATTATTTTTTTAAGTCAGGTAGGAAATATTTTCCAAGGAATGCAGAAGCATTCCGCCAAGAAACTTAAACAGGGAAACTGTAAGGTTCTACGCCGCCGTGAGAGAAACTGCAGGCAGGAGTCCGAATAAGTGAACGAATTAATCAGGCTTTATTGGGGGTCTCCGGGCGGGTTCACAGGCTCGGGGGGAATGGAGCCGGAGAAGCCGCGCCATGAGACTGGGGCCAGGGGAAGGGGAAAAAGAGGAGACCCAGCCGGACCTCCTCCCAGACTGCCTGGGAGAGCAGTCTGGGAGAAAAGGGTCCCACATGGCGCACTGAGGCACATTTTAAAGGCAGGGGTTGGGCCCAGGGCGGAACGGGAAGGGGTGGGACACAAGGCACTCTGCTATGTGATTGATTGGTGGCTCAATGTCTCTGTCAATTACATCATAACTCCGCCCACCAGTTGGGGGGGCGGGTACCTATCAGAAACCTGGTTTCCCAAAAAACAAAATTTAAAAGTTATCTTCTAAGCATGTTTTTCCTATAAACTGCCATGAACTAGTGACTACTGTGGATTACAGCCAATGCCAACTTGTCTGTGATCGTATGTACTACGCCACCTATCAAAGGGGTGGAGATGCTGCACAGAGCAAACCCAAGTAGAATTCTGTTGCCTGATTCCAAGAATGAGCACCTGCTTTCTTGCTTTGAAGGAGCTTCCTGCAGGACATCAAGAGTTGGGTTCTCCTCATGGGAGGCCACCAGCCTTCTCGGTCTTGCCGTCTCTCTCATGTGCTTGCTCTTGAGTTCATGACACTCTCACTTGGTTTACGATTAAGGAAGCAAAGATTAAGTAGTTTGCCCAATAGGACTAGAATTTGAACGGGACCTCTGTTTCTGCAAAGCCTTGGCTCTTACCTCACTGTGGTATTGCTTCTTAAATTATCAGCGCATTTGGGGTTAGATGAGGCGATGCTCCTCAAAAAGCTGAAAGTTTTCATTCCAGTTGTCGCTGCAATTTTCAGAGTGTACATCTGCTTCAGCCCAGTCCAGCATGGTTCTGTAACCCACACGCAGAGATGTAAAACAACCAAACCACAGAGCCCTGAGAGAGTCTTACTCTGTGTAAACTCAGAAGCAGGGCATTCCTTTGGTAGAGATGCTCCATTAAGCCAAAAAAAAAAAAAAATCAAATAGGAAGTATTTTCTAAAGGGAAAGCACTCAGACAAAAAAATTAAAACTGCCAAATTCCAAAAGCCTTCCCAGCCAAAAAACCCAGGACAAGTTCCTTTTCTTCCTGGGGATGGGGTAGGGGTGCTACTTACAAGAAGCACATCCTCCAGAGGGCTCTGGCTTGCATCAGTTTGTGCAACATGGGTCAGAGGCACAGCATCTCAAGAAAAAGTAGGCCTAGAGGGTGGTTCTTGGGATAAATGAGTTAATTTGTCTTCAAATCCTGCTCCTCAAAGTATAGTCCATATCACCCATGAGCTTGTTAGAAATGTGAGGTCTTGGATCCCCTCCCTACCAGCTGAACCAGAATCTGCACTGAACACACCTGAGGATCTTGCTGAGAAATTCTGTGTAAGGTGCTATTAATTAGATGTCCCTATAGCTGGTTGGTTCAGGTGATAGAATCATTCTCTTTGCCTTGGAAAAGCCAGCTAGCTCCTTTCATAGGGCTACTTTTACTAAAAGGATGAGCCTTTAGTAGGGGAGTTATTAAAAAAATAAACTAGCAACTGTCTTTGGTTTATTATATACTAGAGACCTATTGCAGGAAGATTCCTGCAAGAATAAAGCTTCCTGCGGCCTGAGCAAAGCTCCCTCCCTTCTCCTCTGCCTCTCTCCCTTCTCTGCTGCCTCGTGCCCTCCCTTCTCCCCCGCCCTCGCCTGCTTCCCCCACTTTTCGCAGGCCACACTTGCTTGCTTCTCCGCACCTTTGGTCCCTTCTGCAGTGCTTGGCTTCCTTCTACAACATCTTCTGTGCCAGGATATGCAAATTAATCGCCATCTTGGTTGGGTTAATTTTCATACTCACTCTGATTGACTGATGGGCGCGGCTGGTGGCCGTGGCTTGTGGGTGTAGTAGAGGTGCAGTCAATTTACATATTACTCTTTTATTAGATAGGATGGTCTCAATTTTCAAAGGCCCAAAATATAATAAAATGCCCTTGCAAACCACAATTACATTAAAATTTGAATCTATGATGGGCAATGGGGACTGACTAAACCTTGCAGGAGACCAAAGTCACCTTATAAGCGTCAGCTTTCTTTGTGTAAAAGATGTGAGAAGTGCCAGCGAACATCTTGGCTGCTGTAGTTACCAGGCCCAGGCAGCTTAGCATACGACAGAGAGGGAGAGAGCCTGGTGGGTGTGGGCAGGTGCTGAAGGCAGGGGCCATTGTCACAGCCAGACAGATAGACCGTGCCAAAGAACGAGAGCGTTCTTTACCCTGAAAGGTCTGGTTTCACTGGATAGAGGAGTCTGGACTGATGGGCACCAGGAATTTAACATAATTAGGCCCAAGCCTCTACATGGAAATGCCTTTGCGATTTCCTTCTGCCTGCAGGCTGAGGTTGGAGACGAGATGGCAAGCACAGGGGAGCTGCCTCCTTCCGAATCCTCCTAGTCTTGTCTGAACTCTGCAGAGAATGCTTGCTGTGGTTCCCTATGTTATCTTCCTCCCATTCCTGTGACGTAAAGATTTGGAAATGCCTTGACTTTCCCAGCTCCCCAGCCCAGGATCCTGAGCCCAGGTCCCTCTGCACCCAGACCTGTGGTAGTACAGAATTAATGTAAGGCTGCAGAGCCTATGTTCAAGTTCCCTGGGGTCATTCCTGCCTCTTTTAATTGTTACCTGGGAAAGCGATTTTCCCAGATGTGAATGGCCATTATCACTGCATGCCCTTGAGGGGTGGTAGGCCTGGAGGGTTTTTCAGGGGATAAATGAGTTAACACGTGTTAACATGTTGTTGGGTGCAACATGCTCAGGACAGTGCCTGACACATGGTAAAGGTAGTTATTATTTTAGGCCATTGGATTTGGAAACTATACCCAGACACTTTTCCCTTCTCAGGGTGTGTAGAGTGCCTTCGGGGAACAAAGTTCCCCAGAGGGCAGGACTTGCAAGGCCCATCTGCTCTCTGCCCCCCCCCCCCCCCCAGGAGAATGGTTACCTTCAATTGTAGTTTAGCAAACAATACTGCCTTCCAGCACATAACATTGTAAATAGCCAAACGGCCTATGGGATAATGGGAAAAGATTTAGGTGGCATCTGGGATGGACATAGAGCCTAGGGAAATTAGTTAAGATAAGGGGTTTAATGGGAAAACACGTTTACAATAGAATGTAGCTTTGTTGTTTGGGGAACAAGGAATTGTGTAATATGTAAACCAGAACTGTTTAAAAGAGTGGAGTGAAATAAACTCTGGGCAGCAGTCCTAAAGAGGGCTTTGCGGACCTCCTGATCCCATATCTTTTGTTTCTTCTTTATTTCTATACATCTTTCTATCTCTGTCTTTCGTAAGCCTCACCCCCCTTTCAGGGACTGCTCGACTGATGCCGGCTGGCCCCGGCATCAGGGGAAAAGAAAGAGCTAAACTTCCACTAGCCACTGGTTCCCTGAGGTCACTGCCCCCTCTCCGGGTCTCGGTGCCAGGTGGCCCAAAAAATAATGAGTCACTTTTGGTGAGGGCAGGCCTTGAGTTTGGGGGTACCATGGGTGCTTGGGTATAACAACATAATTGCATTCCGGAAGTCTGGGGACTAAACCATTACCCTATTTATAAACAACCAGAAAGTTCTCTTGGCAACAGGCTGTGGGTTTGTTTAGGTGGCTCCTGTGTGGCTGGGAAGGCCTACGCTTGTTATAGCTGCTGGGCTTAGTTGTCTGTAGCCTGGCAAAGTGGAGTTCAGCCCGAGGTCAAGCTCTGTTGAAATTGGCCATGTGACATCTGCAGACTTTCGATAACCCCAGGGCTTCCCTTAGAATCTGCTGTTGTCCTGCTCTTCAAGCTGGCATTGCAACCTCAAACCTTATCCTGGGGCTGGACTAGATCAGCACCTTCAATTCCACAAAGATGAGACAAGCAGAGCATTCAGGAGGAGATAGCTTCTTTAGCTAGAGGATAAGCCAGCTACCTTAACAGCAAAAGGTCAGGGATATATGATTCCATTTTCCAAACCAACACAGATAGGGATGTCTTTGGTATTTTCTGCTTTTTGTTCACTCTGAGCTTTTTATTTTTGTCACCATTAAGAACCAGAGACACATTAACCCTTAGCAGAGTTTTTGTAATTTTTTTTTGGTTTATTTTTTTTTGTGTTAATATGGTTGGTATTTATGTTGTAAAATAAACACACACACACACACACACACACACACACACACACACATACAACAAAGCAAAAACAGAATTGTTCATCTCAGGCATGGAACTTTGCATAATGACACACAATTTTTACAAGGATCTGGAAGAAACGCCATCACTTAGGACCCAAACCAAAAAAGAAACAAAATCTCACATTTACTTTCAGAATTGATTCTGGCAACATAGTAATAATAAATAGGAACAAAAATCAGCAGATACTATTCTTTGTTCCTTAGGGAAGGAAATTAGGGAAGATCTGGCTTCCACTTGTGGCCCATACAAAGTTGTATATAAGGACCTCAAGTCTTTATGGAGACATCTGTCCTAAGTAGAAAAGTCCTCAGGTCGATACAATGATTTCAATGAAGATTTGAAACAGATGCGGAAACTGGAGTAGTCAAACACTCCTGAACAGGGAAGGAAAACAAAGGGAAGAATGAGGCAGGAAACATAATATAAAAATACACAGGAAAATTATATCATTCCTTACTAAGGTGTGTGCATGTGAGTCTATGCCTTTGTCATAAATTTATTTGAATTATAATTTTTTATTAATTTTATATTAAATATGTAAACTTGGTATAATATTTCTTTGGGTCAGTTCAGAGAGTTTGAAAATTACCCTGGGTAAAATTGACAAGAGATCAAATAAAAAGTGCACCAATGTGCACTTTCTAATCCTATATAATAAATAGCTAGTATGCTAATTAGACTGGACTGTGGAATGACCTTCCGGAACGACCCGTGGGCAGGGGGTGGGGCTGAGGGGCCACGAGGCAGCCGGGGCGGTGAGGGCCTACACTTGCACAAATTTCATGCATCTGGCCTCTAGTCTCATGTAGAAAAAAGTAGGACCCATTTTTAGGTGACTTTTAACCTAAACAGTAAGGTAGAATTCTAGGGGAATATTAAAGAAGGTGAATTTTGGAAAATAAAAATAAATCAGAATACACTATGGGTGGGTCAAGTCCAAACATTTTAATTGCCACTTTGGACAAACTTATTGGACAGGCAGTCAGGGAAATAGTGAGGTGCATTAGTGGCTGGTGGAGAACAGAGGATAAAAAGGATGCTGATTGATGTTACCTTGCAGAACCCTTTCTTTAGAGGGCTATTCTTAGTTCTCAGCCTGATCCTGTTCAGCCCTGTTACCAGGACTGTGTTGAGTATGTAGGAAACATTCTCATACAGGTGCACATATTCTAAAGCTTAGAAACATGGACAGTGTGCTGAACGCTAGATGCAGAGTGCAAGTATTTTTTGGCTGTTTGTTCCCTTTTTAAAAACCCAATAGTTTCTTTGTTATTTCTAGAATCGTAATCAGACTCCCTCAAGGAGCCAGAGGCTTTCATGAATAAATCTGCCTTAAATTTGAAACGGCCTGTGCCTCTCATTGCCTTTAGTTGGCCACTTATTCCGAGGGGATTCTACCACTGTGTATGGCCTACCAATATGAGCTAAATATGAAAGCTTTTGCAAAAACTGTGTTTCCATCCCACCCCAATAATCATGACTAACAGGGTGAAACTCCAGATAGATAAGAAGATTCTTTCCAGTAGTATAAAACATCTGAATCCTGATTTCTTATTTTTACCATAATTATTTAAAGCTCTTTCAGATTAGTCCTAGTTAGTTTGGCACAGTGGATAGAGTGTTGACCTGTGGACTGATTCTCAGGTTCGATTCTGGTCAAGGGCACATGTTGTGGGCTCGATCCCCTGTAAGGGGTGTGCAAGAGGCAGCCGATCAATGATTCTCTCTCATCACTGATGTTTCTGTCTCTCTTTCCCTCTCCTCTTCTCTCTGAAATCAATAAAAATATATTTTAATAATAAAAACTCTTTTAGATTGATTTCATGCATTACCACATGCTAAAGAAAGTGTCTTTCCATGTGCTAATGGAAGATTTTATGAGCATGACCTGGAATGATCTTTAAAGTGACTCAATTACTGCCTGCAATAATGGCATAATGTTAATAACAACACAATTAAAATGATCTTTTACATATATTCTACAAGAGCTGTCACTTCAGCACTTTAAATTGCCATAGGTGTATTTTCAGTCAGAGTGCTCAGGCAGGCTCAGCACAAGCCATGGTACTCAGAATCAGACATTCCAGGGAGATGAGACCTACCTCACCCCCAACCACAGCTGTGGCTGGCTACTGGCTGCCTGCCTCCACTCCCCATCCTTGATATCCTTTGTTTCCATTCCATAACATATATTTTTGTAAGCCATTTAATGTTTCAAAGTGGTCTAAAATAAAATAGAATACTGATAACATCTCATGGTGGTAAAATGATTCAATTCTAAATCTCTGTCAAAATCTGAAATAGGAATGCATAGGGATTCAAGTGCATATTTGTACACATTCTGAAAAATATAGAATGTTAAGCAAGTCACTCAACTGATTAGCAGAATGCCAGGTCACTGGGGCATTTGGTGCCCAAAGAAGAGTTGTCTCTCCTGAAACACCAATATGGGATCCTCTTTCAAGTATTAAAGCTGGAATTGGTCTTTTAGTCAGCACCCGTCTAAGTCTGAGCATGAGGTTCTGATCATGTTACCCTTTCTGCTTCAAACCACTGCTCTCAGAATGAAGATCAAAGTCCATCATACCCCTTCAAAACTTCACACCATTAGGCCTCTTGATACCTCTCCACATCTTTGTTGCCCCCTTTCTCCTGTCCTTTGCCCTCTGTAGCTTTCTCCAACATTTCAGACTCCTCTTACCTCTGAGCCTTTGCATGTGGCATTTCCTTTAGCTTGGTGCTGTTCCCTGCCTCTACACCACAGCCTTTAAAATTTAGCTCAAGCCCAACAGGCTTGGCTGAGTAGTTGCAATATGAACCAGGAGGTCATGGTTCAATTCCTGGTCAGGGCATCTGCCTGGGTTGTGGGTTTGATCCCCAGTGTGGGCAGGAAGCAGCCAATCAATGGTTCTCTTTCATCATTGATGCTTCTGTCCTTGATGTTTCTATCTCCCTCTCCCTTTCCCTTCTTTTCTGAAATCAATTATTTATATATATATATTTAAACTTAGTTCAAAGTGTATATCCTCAGGAAGAATCTCTAGAATTTCACAGGGAAGCTCTTTTCCCACTGAATACGCTGTGTTGCCTATACACTTTCTTTATGGCATTGGTCCCCATTTGCAGTTACATACTTGTCAGTTGTCAGTGTTGGTTTATTTGCTCACCATTGTTTCCACCAAGTATGTCTCACATAGAGACATCATTCAATAAATACATGGAAAGGGAAGATTGTTTAGACATGATATTTTTCCATTCCTAGAGCAACTCTAAATTCTCTTCTGGATTTTAAGTCAGAGTAACCCAAGACTGCTTTGAGGTATGATATTCTTGGCTTTTATTAGAGTTTACCACAGAAAGTTTTTAGGGACAATGTCTCCACCCTCAAACGTACAGGGAACTTTACTGGTGTGATGTTGTCTCTCTCCAGGAAAGGAGAAGGAGCCGGTTTTATTGCTGAGTCTGGTACAAGGAAATGGTGGGTGCAGCCCTGTCCTTTCTTTCAGAAGTGACCCTTTCTACAGAAAGCATGGCAGTGTCACGGGGGCAGGTCTCCACACGCGAGGCCCACAGTGGGCCAGCTAGATAAACCAATCAGGTTTTGGGGTTTATTACTAGAAAATCAGCTTGTCTGCAGATTAAAGCCACATTCTCCAATATTACATTTGTCAATAACAAAAGTAAAATTTTGGCCTTAAGAAATTCTCTTCTACATTTATTGTAAAATAAGACAGAACCTAAATATAATTCTCATTGTACCACCAGTCTCCATATATAGAATGCTAATTTACAAGCTCTTTTCAGAATTTAGTGTCAGGACAATGTGTCTTCTCCTAAGGAGCCTGTGGTATGCTTTCTCCTTTCCAACAAAGAGAGCTATAAAATTGGCTCCCAGAAGGCCAGAGAGTCTAAGGTCTAACCTGAAATGCAATTAAGCCGATCACATTGTCTTCAGCAAGTGTATTTGCACCCTCTTTTACCTTGATGTTGTCCCCCAATTCCTATTTAGTCATGTTGCCTTAATTTTCAGTATAGGCCACAACTACCCCAGGTCCTATTTGGAAAAGGATAGGTAAGCGCGTGTTTTAAAAACATGAGCAAATGTGACTTGGCAACCAAAGAAAATAATAAGGAATATTTATTGAGTGGTAACTAAGAGCTATGCTAAAAACTTTATATCCATTACCTTACTTAATCCCCATAATAACATAATACCATTCTTATTATTCCCAATGAAGAGATGAATAAATTGAGGTATGGGTGTGACAGTTTACCAAGATCACACTGCTTCTTGTGATGGATTTGAATGCCTTTGACTCCAGAGCCTGAGCTTTGAACTACTATTCTATACTATCATGAACTTGAAAGAATATCCAGCCTTAATAATACTTATTTTAACAATGTCTTAACAGTATGGAAAATCATTATTACTTAATTATTATTTTGTGATTACCTAAGCTTTATCACTTAAACTACATAAAGTTTGGGGCAGTCATTTGGAAAATCAAGGCACAAAGTATTATTGTTATTAACTAGACTTTGTAATATTTTAATTGTTAACATGGAGTCCCAGGCAAAGTCTTTCTCAAACAACCAGGATCTAAAATGCCATTGATATGAAAGGAACAAAGGATGAGAAAACAGATCCATCTCATGGACTTAAAACAGAACCTGTGAGATCTGGAAGTGTGAACACAGTCAGCCCATACTCTCCACTTTCTTAGACTTGGAACAGGGCAACATATTTTACATGTTAGGTACTGCTTAGGTGCAGAGAAGAAAACAAACAGAGACCTGCCCTTGCAGTCAAGTGGTGGCATGGGATTGGGGGAGGGAGAGACAATGTACAAATAAACAAGTAAATATATAGCATATCCACCTACAAGTTCTATGGGAGAAAAATAAACTCACATAAGAGTGACTGGGAATAGCTATTTGTGTAGACTATCTTGGATAACAAATTTTTGCTAAAAGCAGGAAGGAGCACACTTTTATGAGCTTCAGAAAAACTCCACTGCAATGAAGTCATATGCTCATCTTCTTGTATTTAAGTAGTTTTAGAATCTATTGCATTTTAGCATAGCAACACTATTCTAAGACACTAAAAATATTTTTAATGAAGTTACAAAATGATCTCTGCCCTCAGGAGAAGCTATGATCTGATAGACCTAGTGAAATTGATTTAACTAAGGGATAGCAGAATTCATATCTCAAAGCCGCTCCTTATACTTTCCCCCTGACCAATAGCTTACATCACTTTCCTGGTATCTGGAAGAGCAGCGGTCAGACAGTAAGAAAGAAACCCTGGGAAGGGAACAGACATAGGAAGGGAGTCAGGAGAAACACAGCCCCCTACGTGGGAACACATCAAACATTGTTACAAGACCTTTTCTGGTTCATAACTAAAGAGAGCTAGGTTTTTGATTAAGAGGAGACCCATTTCTTTTAATTCCATGATATCTTGGACACCGTTGGCCTCTGGATAGAATTCCCTGGTCTCTGAATCGGGTTTTTGATGTGGTGTGAAGCCTTCTGAATCAAGCTTTGGCTGTCTCCCTCCAGCTCCTGCAGTCTCTGTGCCCAGGACACATCCTAGGAAAGGAAGGCCAGTGGTCAGGGTCTACAACAGGCCATCATTTCTACATCATGTGATCCTTTTCTCTGGAGGATGAAGTTCCTCTTAAAACTATGTAACTGCCATGCCTGGTGTGCTCAGTGGTTCAAGCATTGGCCTGTGCACCAGAGGGTCATAGGTTCAAATTCCCATCAAAGGCAGGTACCTAGGTCGCAGTTTGAATCTCCAGCTCCAGTTGGGGCGGTGTCTGCTGGAAGCAACCAATCAACGTGTCTTTCTCACATGGACGTTTTTTCTTTCTCTCTCCCTCTCTCCCACCCCTCCCCCCTCTCTTCCACGCTCTAAGAATCGATGGGAAAAATATCTTCAAATAAGGATTAATAACAACAAAAATGATGCAACTGATCATACTCAAATTTACATGCTGAACTAAACCATTACTGTTCTAAGGAATGTGGTGGCAGCTGAGTATGCTTCCCCCCCTGCATCAGTCTACCTCAAGGTACCTACATTCTTTTCACAGAGGCTTGTGTAGATAGATAGGAAGCGGCCCGCGGGGGAAGGTGGGCCCAGACACTGCAGTCTTTGCAGACCTCACTCACGCAGCTCATCTCCTTTGAGCCTGCAGACAGAAAGCTGCATTTATCCTGCAGCTTGACATTATGGGATTCCTGTCCTCAGACCGAATTCCTTGCCTATCGCTGACAACTGTCCCTGAAAGCATATTGAAGTGGCTTCTTTTATTCTAGTACGGTGGAGACCAGACACTTTGATGTCTTTTTAATAGTGCCTGACTTCAAGAACAGAAGTCACAGTCAACGTCTGTTGAAATAAAAATGCTTCACGCCAAGGCTTCTAGGTTAGGTAACTACACAGGGAAATGGAAAGTGCCCCGGACTAGCAGGCCTGTGATCAGGGATTTTAGCATGTGTTTCCCTGGACTCTGCCTGACGTTGGGTAAATCTCTTACAGGTCTGGGTGGGACTACAAAAGCTCACAGGCCCTTTGGGAGTCAGTGTCTGTAATTCCATAAAAGGTGTGCACTTCAGGTGTGGGCAGACTGCCTGGGAGGCAGAGTCCAGCCACAGCATGAGAATTGGGGTTCCTTATCCAGTCTAATAGAACTTTTTTGCTTTGTTTTGGTTAGTTTAGTGCCTAAAAAAGTAACACAGGCCAAGTATGAAAAATTTGGAAAACCTAAAAATTCAGATAAACGCCTGAAAAGCCATTATGTCAAAGCAACTACTGATTCTGTAAGGGCACGTGCCCCTCCACTCTTCCTTCTCCACATGTGCTTTTTGCTGAGATGGCACTGTGTGTCCTGCTTCCCAAGCTTACTATTTCATCGCCCAAATAAACGTGTACGGAATGTCAGCTGAGTAGCTGTGCTAGGCTCCAGGAATCACAAAGAAGACAGGTATTACTTCAGGGACTTTAAGATCCAGCCTTCTCCACATCATCAAAAACTTTGCATAATCACAGTTTCTTATGGCTAGATATTTTTTGTTGCTGTTGTTAATCTTCACCCAAGGAAATTTTTTTTCCATTTATTTTTAGAGAGAGTGGAAGGGAGGAGTAGAGACAGAGAAAAGTATTGATGTGAGAAAGACACGTTGATTGGCTGCAGGTAGCACATGCCCCACCCAGGGCTAGGGATCCAGCCTGCAACTGAGATATGTGTCCTTGACTGGAGTCAAACCTGCAACCCTTCAGTCCGTGGGCAGATGATGCTCTAACCAGGGATTAGCAATTCTGCATTGCATAATCCAGTTTGTGAGAGGGAAAAGAGGAAAGGAGGAGATGGAAGGAGGGGTGAGGTAAACGAGTAGAAAGCAAGGAAAAGAGACAGAAGGGAGAGAGGGAATCTAGAAAGGAAAATGAGAAGAAGCAGGGAAGATAACTAGATTTCAGAACAGGTGCTCTGAGCCCAGAGCTCCCTGAGAGATTTTGCGTGAGCAAAGAATTCAGGCTCTAGTGCCCCTCAGGCGACTAGCTGTGGGCTCTTGGGCAAATTTCTTAATCCTTCTGTGCCCATTTCCTTGTGTGGAAAATTGAGATAATTCTCATCTTCTAGAGTGATAATTAGGGTTAAATGAGATAATATATGCAAAACATTTAGTTCCTAAGTACTCCATGCATGATATTATCAGTCTTTATTATCCTCATATTTCAATATTGCATAAGACATTGGACTGGGGGGCAGGCAGGGAGGACCAGATGAATCAACAAAAAAAATCTAATTTATTGATTTATTAAAGTACAACTATCCCTCTTAATGAACACAGCTACATGTATGTATCTGGAAAAAGTGGACACTAAAAACTGGTAACTGTAAATTGTTTTAAAAAAGTTATATAAAACTGTGAGCAGAGAAATCAAAGAGGCAAGGAGGCACCCTTGAGGCTGGCAACAGTGGGAAGTCATTGCCAGCTCTAAGCTTAAAGCAAGGGCAGAGGTGGTTGTAGAAGCCAACAAGAGCCATGAGGTACAGAGTAGGAGCTGTGGCTTTTGGCTAAGGAATGTGGTCCCTCTGATCTGTTCTGAGGAACTGTCATTGACTAAAACCAAGTGAAGTGCAAAGTAATCTTTGCCAAGTCCATGCTGCCTACAGACATCAGCTTCCCTGGGGTCACAGGGAAGGGCACAGAAACCCAGAGAGAGAACCTGGAGAGGGAGGGGGAAGGGCCATGCATCCAGGTTTCTAGCACAGGAAATGCTGGCTATGCCCTGACATTTGTGAATTTGCCATCACATACATTTGTGCTGGTGTTTACTGTGCTGAGCACGCTGAGGGAGACCATGCTGCCCTGGCACCCTCCACCCTCCACCTCCCCTCCTCCCCCACAACTCCACCCTCACCTCCACACACAGCTGCACACCCTAGGACTCTGTAGACAATGTTAAAAGCCGACAGTCCCAGGAAAACCATACCACCTCAAAAATAATAGAATGTAATGTTCAAGTAAAACAATAAGGCATGTGTTTATTAGCATTTTGTGTCTCTGTTTATAATGAAAGGAGTTGTACTTTTGTCGACACTTCTACCATGAGGATGTGTGCTATGTTAACACCACTGTGGAGAAAAGTGGGAGGGAATACCAAAGAAAGAAAGTGGCAGATTTAGCATTTACTAGTATTAAATGCATTGATACGAGCTAGTACTTGGTAATATACTATTTTTCCCAGCTCCTCTCTGAGAAAGCAACTGGTCTGGTGGAAGAGGGCATGGACAAGCAGAACAGGCAGTTAAATTAGACGTGCTCGGAGGCACGTCACACAGCCATTCCTCGCATTCCTGAACCAGGTCACGAGCATCCTACCACTTTTCTAATAGCAAAGAGAAGTCATGGCGATGGGTCACAAAAAGAACATGGTCAAGCAATGGTGCTCTTGTGGTGATGACAGTGAGTTAGCATTATAAAAGCATGCAGTTGTGTTTGAGAATTACTTTGTTTCTATACAGTAATGAGTAAATGAAACACAGAGCTTATTTTCACATTATTATTTATGAATTATTGTATTATTTCTTATACAAACAACTGTAAACCTACTTTTGCCCCACCCAGTATTTAAATATTTTTTACTGTAGGCCAAATATTTTTATTTGAAAAACATATCTATATATTAGTAACTATTTAGGATTTTTAGAAAAAACTCAAAACTCTGGAAAGTTACCTTTAAATTAAGAAGGCTGTTGTCAATTTAGACAGGGTTGAGGGGAGCTATGCATTTCAGGAGCTTGTTTTACCAAAGGACTTATATGCATGCATGTAAGCATGACCAATGGACACAGTCAGTAGGGGAATGAAGGCCTGTGCTAAGGGTGGGAGCAGGCTGGGAGAGGTCAATGGGGGAGGGAATACTTTCAACAATAAAGAATTTTTTAAAAATACAAAAGAGGAAAAAAGAGCTTGTTTTGTTTTTTGTTCCTGTTTTTAAATTTTATTTATATATTTACTAGAGGCCCAATGCACAAAATTTGTGCAAGGGGCTCAGCCCTTACAGCAGCCCCAGCTGCCTCACAGCCCCGCCCTCTGCCTACTGGTTGTCCCAGATGGTCATTCTGCCTTCCAGTCTAATTAGCATATTAGCTCTTTATTATATAGGACTAGAGACCCGTTGCAGGAAGATTACTACAAGAATAGGGCTTCCAAACCGAAACTGGTTTGGCTCAGTGGATAGAGCGTTAGCCTGCAGATTGAAGGGTCCCAGGTTCTGTTCTGGTCAAGGGCATGTACCTTGGTTGGGGGCACATCCCCAGTAGGGGGTGTGCAAGAGGCAGCTGATTGATGTTTCTCTCTAATTGATGTTTCTAACTTTCTATCCCTCTCCCTTCCTTTCTGTAAAAAATCAATAAAATATATATTTTTTAAAAGAATAGGGTTTTCAGCAGCCTGAGCAAAGCTCCCTCCCTTCTCTGCTGTCTTGCTCCCTCCCATCTTCTCTGCCATGATTCCTCCCTTCTCCCTTGCCCCACTTGCTTGCTTCTCTGTAGCTTTGGTCTCTTTTGCAGTGCTTGGCTTCCTTCCATGCCATCTTCTGCAGCAGGATATATAAATTAACCACCATCTTGGTTGGGTTAATTTGCATAGTAGCTCGGATTGGCTGATGGGTGTGGCTTTGGGTGTGGCAAAAGTGAGGTCAATTTGCATATTGCTCTTTTATTAGATAGAATTAGAAGCCCAGTACATGAAATTTGTGCATGGGGGATGTCCCTCAGCCCAATCTGCACCCTCTCCAATCTGGGACCCCTCTCACAATCCAACTGCTTGCCTGTCTGCCTTCCTGATTGCCCCTAACTGCTTCTGCCTGCCAGCTTGATCACCCCCTAACCACTCCCCTGGGAGCCTGATTGATGCCTAACTGCTCCCCTGCAACCTGTTTGCCAATAACTGCCCTCCCCTACAAGCCTGGTCACCCTCAACTGATCTACCCTGTAGGCGTGGCTTCCCCCCAACTGCCCTTCCTTGCAGGCCCAGTCACCCCCAACTTCCCTCCTCTGCTGGCATGGTCAACCCTAATTGCACTCCCCTGCAGGCTTGATTGCCCCCAACTGCCCTCCCTTGCAGGCTTGGTCCCTCCCAACTGTCCTCCTTTGTTGGCCATCTTGTGGTGGCCATCTTGGGTTTACATGGGGCAGGATCTTGGACCACATGGGGGCAGCCATCTTGTGTGTTGGAGTGATGGTCAATCTGCATATTATTCTTTTATTAGACAGACTATGGGCCTGGTGCATGGGTGGGGACCAGATGGTTTGCCCTGAAGGGTGTCCCAGATCAGGGTTGGGGTCCCTTGGGGCATGGGGTGGCCTGGGCAAGGGGCCTATGGTGGTTTGCAGACTGGCCACACACCCCAGCGACCCAAGTGGAGGCCATGGTATCTGGGATTTATTTATGTTCTATAATTGAAACATTGTAGCCTGGAGTGGAGACCTAGGCGGGCCAGGGATTCAGAATCTTGGCTTCCTCCATGGCTGGGGGCAACCCTAGCCTCTGCTCTCGCCAGCTCCTGGAATGCCACCATTTCTATTGGGATTCTATAATTGAAACTTTGTAGCATTTAGGGGAGGCCTCAGCAGCAAGAGCAGGCAGAAAGCTTGGCTTCCTCCATTGCCAGGGAAACCCAAGCCTCCCTCCTGCTCTCTATGACTGCAGCCATCTTGGTTGGGTTTATTTGCTTGTTTGCTCCTGGCAGGAGTGGCTGGTGGGCATGGCTTATGGGTGTAGCAGATGTATGGTCAATTTGCATATTACTCTTTTATTAGATAGGATTCTCAACATCAGCAGTCCTTCCACTTGAAAGGCCCTGCTCCTTAATTTCCAGTTTGGATAGAAGTAAAATTCGACAGTTTTGGTAAAAAGCAGGCACTGTAAAAGATAAAGCACTTAGGAGATTTGCCCTTCCTCCCATTGGCATCAGGGACCTGTGTGTGTGTGTGTGTGTGCGCGTGTGTGTGTGCGTGTGTGTGTGTATGTGTGTGTGTGTGTGTGTGTGTTGTGTTCCTAGATAAGGCCAAGCCATCATCAGCTCTGTGCTGATGCAGGAATGAGTGGAATTTAACCGTTTTATTTATCACTGAGATTTCAAATAACTTTGCTTCAGGTTTATTAAATTTCCAGAATGTTCTCTAAGTCATACTAAATATGAACTGTTTTTATCTGATTGGTCACTAATTCTACAAATTCCTGTGATCTTCCTTAGTTTTTGCCTGGGCTTTTTTTAAATATATATATACAGAATGATTCACTGACTATATGTATTTTTAAAGGAAGTATTGGGCTTCAGCATCAAATTCTAATTCAATTCATAAAGCTTTTCAAAAAGTTATTAAGCTTGTCACAAATGACAAGGGGCTTAAGAACCCCACCAATATATACCACTGGTCTAAGAATGTGATTCCGAGGTGGGCAAACTGGTTTAATTTAAATGCTTTTGCAAATTCTTCTCCTCTTTCCCAGGACTTTACCCATAATTGAACCCCAAATGTTTATTTTTAAAGCTTTAGAGTGATTTGGTTGGCTTTCTTTAACTGTATTTTTCCAGCTCTCTGGAATTTGTAATATCAGACATTAGAGTGCTAATATCATTACCAGAAAGTCAGACTGGACAATATTTTATATCTCGCCAGAAGGCAGCTAGAACCAGCATCTCTTGGTAAAAGCTGCTTAAATAAGCTCTTTGCTCAGAAATCAGAACCACGTATATCAGGACAAAGATCCATACCAGGTACTAGCCTGGGCAAAAAGCTCTGCTCTACTGTCACTTGGAAATCTCTTTAAAAAAAGAGTTAGCTGATGTTTTTCTGCTCTTCATAGTGAACGAGCTCAGCATTGAATCAAATCAGAAGGTAGACTTTCATTAGGAATTCAAATTTCAAATGACCTTTCTACTTTTCCCTATTTGGTGTTTTTATGCACAAGGACATAGAGAGTATACAGAGATAATTTTCCCAAGTGCCTGATAGTTTGTGATTGACCTCTGGACTTTTATCTGAAACTAGTAGCCCTGCGCACGAATCCACGCGCCAATAGGTTAATGCCACCCTCCTGTAGCTCCCCCTGTTCCCTCCCTTTCCGCTTCCCCCTCATAGCTTGCCGGCCTGCCCGCTTCTGTAGCTCTCTGCCACCCAGGTGTAGTTCGCTGCCCCACCCTCCTGCAGATCCATGATCTGGTCGTTATGCCTCAGGGAGTAACAAATAATTAGCATATTCCTATCCTATTATATAGGATAACCTATAGATTTCATTGCAATTAGAATTTTGCTTTGTCTTTTTGTTTTAAAAAATAAATTATACTCTCCCAAAAAATATTTTAGGCAGGTTTCAAAAAAGGTGCACTCACAATAAGGTTGTTAACAAAGAAAGTCGGCAAGCATATAAAAGGGATGATTTAAAATAGTTACTGTAACAGTCAATGTAATTCTGAGCTTCCCGGCAATTTTAGGAACCAGGAAACACAATGGGTTACATTGTTTCCAGATCTGATGAAAGGAACCATTTTACTGCCTCAGAAGATACTTGCTTTTCCTGTTACTAAATTTTAAGAGGGTGTTTATCCACTGGCCCTTATATATTTTACAATGGATGTTTTTTTAAAAAAAAAGGTTTTTTGTGTTTTATTTTTAAAAAAAAATCCTCAATGAAATTTGGGAGCACAATACTAAACGTACACCCAAAGAAAGTAAAGCACTTCCACCAGTGGGGATGGAAATAATGAGATCAGCATGTTCTTAAAATTATCTCAATGCACCAGACAGCATATTTTCTAGATTTAAATTTCCCACAAGATAAAATATCTTTAACATTATTTTTTACATATACTGTATATGGATTGATTTTCATTTGCTTTGAATTAAAAAAATGACAAAAAATAATGCCATTCAACTTTCTGAATTGGTATATTTTACAAATGCTGAAAAGACTAAGAATTCTAAAGTAAAGGTACACAAAAGTAGTTGCAACAGTATATCATAAAACATGAGACCCCCGAATGTGTTAAATTTGATATGGAAATATTTTTTTCTTGTGTTGGTATAGCTTTTCACTAGAATTATTCTTTGTTGGACTGCCTTTGCTCTTAAGAATGTAGTGAAATAATGAAAAACATAATCCAGGATTTGTTGACATAGCAAAAAGAAGTGCTAAATGTATAAGTGATTGGAAGAATTTGGTGAACTTAGCAGTGCTGTGTCATAAAGAGCCCTCTCTGCTACCAGCAGTGATGCACAGATATCTGGGAATCCAGATGCTTTCCAGTGGGCTGAGGCTGAGCCCTGGAGGGAAAACGACTGAGTCCTCCAAATTAAACTGAATTGGCATTGTGGGAAAACTTATTTTCCACATTATCAGCCCACACTGAGCATCCAGTGTAAAGTGAGGACTGTAATTGAGATAGCTAAAGATGGGGAGTGGTTTTACACAATTTCCATGACCCTGTGGTCTTTTGTAACAAGTCACTCAGCAAAAGTTGACACAGCAGTGTTACACCAGAACTGAGCTCTAAGGAACAAATTCATAAAAAGGGGGATATGTTGGCTTTTCACTGCACATATATTTAAATTTCCCCATTGTTTTTTCTCCTTGGGAGGTTCTATCTTCATTCAGAGTTGATCTATTTTAACGTTTCTTTGTAAAAATTCCAAGAACAAGCATTCTTCTAGTTCTTTAGGTAATCTCCTACTGCATTGATTTCCCAAACTCCACATTTTGCAAATTATTGAAAGCTTTATTAAACTACTTATTCCTTCAAGTATTTATTAAACTTCTAAAATATCCAACCGATATTAATTTCTGAAGACTTTCATCTTTTCTTCCACCTCAGTCTATGGCCATGATCCTTCTTGCTCTCCCTTTGCTGCACTTGGTGTGTTCCAATGCAGTTCCATAATGACTTGCACTCATTATTTCGCTAGTTAGTTGCCAAACTATGAAACCAAGTGCTGAAGCTTTCTCTATCATTCAGCATTATAGCTCCTTAGTCATTAGCACTTATCTATTCACTCTTTAAGCCATATATTTATTAAATATCTGTTATATGCGGAGCATATTTATTTGCTAAATGAATTTTAAATTTTAAAAGTATTCACTGAAACTAAACTGAAAGGCATATTGGTCATATGAGCTCTGCCCTGCCCTGCCCTGGTGCCTTCGTTGTGTTACCTAGGCCTTTGCTCCAATTTTCAAAAGCAGCAGAAGAAAAGAGAGAGAGAAAAGCTGAAAGGCTACAAAGACTCAGACTGACTTGTGTTTAATTCTGGTGTAATAAGGACAGGGGGAGGGGGGAACCACCCTTGTTTTATAAAAGGTAACAGTAGAATTTTAGGAAAGAAGTGTCATCCTGCAAGAAAATATTTTGATGACTTCTCTGAATAGGACAGGACACCCCATCAGGTCAGGATTCGACTTCTGTTTCCTGCCTGATTTTCTGACCAAGAAAATCATGAATATACTATTAGTAAATTATTATCTTAAATCCACTACATTTTGGGGTAATTTTCATGTAGCCATAGATAACCAGAATATCAATGTGTAAAGTTTAATTCCTAATATTGCTTTAGTTAGATTCAGGTTTAGGTCGGTCCTAAATTTACCTTTAATATATATTTCAATTTTTTAAAAAATTCACATAAAATAATTTAATTTCAAGAGTATCAGGCAGCAAATCCTGTAGAAGGAATGTGTGTGAATCATGGAAGCACATTTACCTGGTATTAAATTCCAGTTCACATACTTATTGTAAATACTAGAGGCCCGGTGCATGAAATTTGTGCACGGGGGAGGGAGGTATTCTTCCTCAGCCCAGCCTGCACCTGGTTTGCCCTGAAGGGTGTCCGGATTAAGGTGGGGGTTCCCTTGGGGCATGGAGGCAGTCTGAGCGAGGGGCCTGTGGTGGTTTTCAGGCTGGCCACAGCCCCTGGCAATCCAAGCGGAGGCCCTGGTATCTGGGATTTATGTATCTTCTACAATTGAAACTTTGTATCTTGGAGCGGAGCTAAGCTTTCTGCTCTCTCCGTAGTGGCAGCCATTTCCGTTCGGATTTATTTACCTTCAATAATTGAAACTTTGTAGCCTTAAGTGGAGGCCTAGGCCTGCCAGGGCTACAGAAGCTTGGCTTCTTCCTTTGCCAGGGGTAACTCTAGTCTCTGCTCTCTCCAGTTCCATGGCTGCCACCATTTCCGTTGGGATTATGTATCTTCTACAATTGAAACTTTGTAGCATTGAAGGGAGGCCTAGGCTAGCAAAGGCAGGCAGAAAGCTTGGCTTCCTCCATTGCCGGGGAAACCCATCCTCCCTCCTGCTCTCAGTGGCTGCAGCCATCTTGGTTGGGGTTTATTTGCATATTTGCTCCTGATTGGCTGATGGGAATGGCTTGTGGGTTTAGCAGAGGTGTGGACAATTTTCATATTACTCTTTTATTAGATAGGATTAGAGGCCTAGTGCACAAAATTTCTTGCACAGGGGGCAGGGATGTCCCTTAACCCAACTGCACCCTCTCCAATCTGGGAACCCTTGAGGGATGTCTGACTGCCCATTTAGGCCTGATGCCAGTAGGATCGAGCTTAAATGGGCAGATGGACATCCTTCTCACAATCCAGGGCTGCTGGCCCCAAACTGCTCACCTGCCTGCCTCCCTGATTGCCCCTAACCGCTTCTGCCTGCCAGGCTGATCACCCACTAACCACTACCCTGCCAGCCTAATTGATGTCTGACTGCTCCCCTGTCAGCCGGTTTGCCCCCAATTTTTCTCCTCTGCCATCTGGTCACCCCTAACTTCCCTCCGCTGCAGGCTTGATCACCCCCAAGTGCCCTCCCTTGCAGGCATGGTCCCTCCCAACTGCCCTCCCATGCTGGCCTGATCACCCACAATTGCCCTCCCTCGCAGGGCCTGAAACCTCCCAATGGCCCTCCCCTGCTGGCCATCTTGTGGTGACCATCTTGTGTCCACATGGGGGCAGGATCTTTGACCACATTGGGGCAGCCCTCTTGTGTGTTGGAGTGATGGTCAATCTGCAAATTACTCTTTTATTAGATAGGATAGAGGCCTAATGAATGGGTGGGGGCCAGCTGGTTTGTCCTGAAGAGTGTCCCAGATCAGGGTGGGGGTCCCCTTGGGGTGAGGGGCGGCCTGGGCGAGAGACCTGTGGTGGTTTGCAGGCGGGCCACGCCCCCCAGTGACCCAAGCGGAGGCCCTGGGATCTGGAATTAATTCTGATTGGCTGGTGGGCATGGCTGTGGGCGTGGCTTGTGGGTATAGCAAAGGTACAGTCAAATTTGCATATTACTCTTTTATTAGATAGGATTATATATACTTGGATATTCAAAAACATATGTAAAGTTCCTAATATAGAGCAGGTACTAGACAGATGCCAATCCCCATTCCTTTCATCCCCAGTTACCCTTCCCTCACCCAAGGATATTAATCCTCACCCAAGAATATTTCCCCCCACTGCATTTAGAGATAGTGGAAGGGAGAGAGGAAGAGAAACAGAGAGAGAGAGAGAGAGAAAGAGAGAGAGAAAGAGAGAGATCAATTAGTTGCCTCTTGCACACCCCTGACCAGGACTCGGGATCAAACCTGCAACCCAGGTACATGCCTTTAACCAGGAAATGGAACCCTAGACCCTTTTGTGGGCAGGGCAATACTCTAACCACTTAGACACACAGGCCAGGGCATCCTTCCCTTTATGTATAACTAGAGACTGGTGCATGGATTCATGCACATTGAAAGGAAATTAATTAGAAGGTGTCCGATGGGTGGCACTGGGCGACACATGCCAGACAGGCCTGGAGCCAACCTCCTGCAGTCTCACTCTGGCCAGCTGCACCCGGGGTACTGCCATAGCTCAGAGGGCATCTGCAGAATGAGCAAGGTCCCTCGAGCAGGCAGGGGTCCCTTGGCCTGGCCTATGGGGATCGGGCCAAAACTGACTCTCCAGCATCTCCCAAGGGGTCCCCAAGTGCAAGAGGACACTCTGAAATGTTGCTACCATACAGGGTATGAAACACAAAGGCAAGTGTGCAAGAAACCAGATTCAGGGCTGACAGTGCCCCAGCAACAACATAACTCATGGCCAAAGTTGTAATCTCTTGCCCCTCTCTGGTTTCAGGGTGCATGATCCGAGAACTGCCGCTGTCAAATCACTGCAGCTCAGCAGCTCCTGAGTTGAGCATCTGCCCCCTGATGGTCAGTGTGCATCACAGTAACTGGTCGGATGGTAGGAGAAACACTTAGCATATCAGCTTTATATCCTCCTATCTAATAAAAGAGCAATATGTAAATTAACCATCACTCCAAGACACAAGATAGCCACCCCCATGTAGTCAAATATGGCTGCCCCCATGTGGACACAGATGTCCACCACAAGATGGCCTGTAACAGAGGGCAGTTGAGGGCAGTTAGGGGTAACCAGGCCAGCAAGGGAGGACAGTTGGGGGGGGGAACCCGGGCTGCAGGGGAGGGCAGTTGAGTGGGACCAGGCTTGCAGGAAAAGGCAGTTGGGTGGTACCAGGCCTCCAAGAGAGGGCAGTTGTGGGTGATCAGGTAAGCAGGGAGGGCAGTTAAGGGTGACAGGGATGGCAGAGGAGGACAGTTGGGAGGGGCAGGCCTTCAAGGCAGAGTAGTTGGGGAGACCAGGCCTGTAATAGAGGATAGTTGGGGGGACCCAGGCCTGCAGGGGAGGGCAGTTGGGGGGGAGATCTGCAGGGGAGAGTAGTTGTGGGGACCAGACCAGCAGGGAAGATAGTTAAGAGTGATGAGGCCAGCAGGGAAAGGCAGTTAGGGCCAATTAGGCTGGCAAGGGAGGGCATTTAGGGGTTACCAGGCCCTCAGGGGAGGGAAGTTAGGAGTGACCGAGTCAGCAGGGGAGGGCAGTTGGGGATGACTAGGCCTACCAGGGAGGACAGTTAGGGGCAACCAGACTGGCAGGGGAGGGCAGTTAGGGATGACCAGACCAGCAGAGGAGGGCATTTAGGGTCAATCAGGCTGGCTAGGAGGTAGTGAGGTATCTGTCAGGCTGGCAGGGGAGTGGTTAGGGGGTGATCAGGCTGGGAGGCAGAAGCAGTTAGGGGCAATCAGGCAAAGGCAGGCGAACAGTGGGAGCCAGCAGTCCTGGATTGTGAGAGAGATGTCCAACCACCCCAGTGGAATCAGGCTTAAACGGGCCGTCGGACATCCCTCAAGGGGTCCCAGATTGGAGAGGGTGCAGGCTGGGCTGATGAAGACCGCTCCCCCCTCCCAGCATGAATTTCATGCACTGGGCCTCTAGTATATATATATATGTAGACTGCCATTTTAGAGGGAGGAGATGTGGATTAGAGTAAATTTTGGAGTCAATGAGATATTCAAATAGACACATTTAAAATCTGAGTCTCAATTTCTCGATAGGATTACTTAGAAATTTAAATGAAATAATTTATACCAAGGGGCCAGCATAGCTTCTGGAACAGAATAAGTGCTCAATGAATGAAAGTTACTATTGACATTATTATGATTCATATCAAGCAAGAATGTTAATAAGATTGTACTAGGAGGTCAATACCATGTTTAATCATGCTTTTGGGGGAGCAGCAAAGGAAATTCCAATCATTTTATCTTTTCAATCATGTGTCTGTCTTCCTTCTAAAATAAAGAGATTAATGTATGCTTCCAGCTAGCTGGAAACTACCATCTTTTAGGAAGCTAAGTTTTATGATGTCTATAATATAAATATGGCTGTGGGGCTTATCTACTGTATGAATCAACTACTTCAAAAAAGCATTCCACTTTCATAAGCACTTTTATTTCTATTTTTATCCCATGTAACCACTCTGACCATTCTTATCTCAACATCTCAGCTGAATCTTGCAAATGTGTTTCTTTTTCAAATCAGGGTAGTCAGGGGACTTTTGGGACACATATCTCTACAGAGAGCTACATTTCCTCTCCATCAGAAGAAAAGGAAGAGCTTAGAACTGAATCAGGGTGGGTGAATACAGACCATGTAAGATTCTAGAATCTTTCAGGAGACAGAGAATCTCTTACTTTCAACCCTTTTGAATAGAGCCAACTGTTATATACTTTAAGAGCTTTAGAAACCTGTCATTAGAACAAATAAATCATTCAACAGTAAAATCTTTCTCCTCCTGCATTTTCAAGACTTAAATTGGTGCTAAGCCAGAGCATTGCTAAATCCCTTTGGGAAGAGTGTGGTGTCAATATGTTATCTTTGGCTTCATTGATTTCAAAGACTGACTGGGTGCTTGCCTTTTGCTCAACATTCTTTATGCATCCTTCTTAAAGTGGTGTGCGGGATGGAAGAGGACAACCTTCTTCAGGGAAATTGGAGGCTGTTTCTTTAGTCAGAGATATACAAGTCTCTGGGATTCTTTACTGAAATGTTCAAACAAATCCCACAAAAGCGCTGTGCACACAAGCAAAATGACAGCTTTGAAAAATAAATCATGTAGAGAGGCACACAGCAGGTCAGTTCTTAGTAAATACAGGTTCTCTTCGCTATATACTATGATTCCTTCCCTAGCCATCTTTCATTTAGTTTAGTACTGACAGTAATAGAATGAGAACCCTGGAGTAATAAAGCTCTATAAACACTCTTAAGTTGCAATTCTCCCATTTCTAGAACAAATAAGTTATCTGGGTAGAATAAAATAATGTGTGTAAAGTTTTTTAGCACATATATTGAATATTGTTAGCACTCCATAAACATTACCTTAAAGCTACACGTTACATATTATTACTGCCACTTGAAAAGTGAAGAAATTGAGATTTGGAGAGTTTCAATAACTTATCTAGGTCATACATCTAGTTGGGAATCATAGAGTGGACAGAATTTTCAAATCCAAGTCTTTACGACTCCAGAACTCAATGTGTACTGAATCTGGTTTGTGTCTTGGGACCAGTTAGTCACTGACATAACAGCAAGACCAAGCTGTCTCTGTCTGTCTACCAGCTGGAATGGGAGTGCTTCCTATGGCACATCAAGAACCTGAGAATTGATATTTATTTTTGCCTTATTCCTTTTTACTCCTTTCCTAAGCAGAAATGATGGAAACTCCATATAACCTCACTACTTACTGATGGGATCCCAATTTCCCAGATCAAAGCGAGGATACTCTACTCTGAAGACAGCATGGCAAATTTCTTGTCTTAGGAAATTTATCAAGGCCAGTAAGAATAAAGCAAACAAACATAAGACAGAAGTAGTCAGACTTTGCATCAACCTATGTTGACTATTGTGAGTCCAATGTACTGGAGTCCTTGATAAGATAAAGATAAAAAGCTCACTCTGAATTTCCATCAAACGCCTTTTGAAAACAGCAATAGGGATGGGCTTACATATACATGAGTCAAAAACATCCAGATTACATTTCCAGGAAATTGTCCAGGGTTTGTTAGTAAACATTTTAGAGGGAGAGAGGCTTGACAACCAGCACTCCAGGTTTCAGCAAAAACGTTCAATCAGTTAGACCAGTGGTGGGCAAACTGCCACTCTGTTGACTAAGGAGTTTGCTGAACACTGAGTTAGACCATGGGCCTTACCTTGTTCTGGCACTACTTAATGGACTCCATAGTTCATTAAACCATTAGGACTAGTCCATTAAATAGTGCCACCCAACCCCAAGAGCTAGGGGCCTAATGGTTTAAATTACACTTTGCTGTTCAAGGCTTGATCCCTTCTGTTGGTTAGCACAGGTGATGGAAACAGATCCTTCTCCTTTTCCTGAGAGGCAGTTTGGACTGCCATAGACTTGAGCGCAGGACCATCAGTTCCCTGAAGACATCCTTTGTTGATCTTGCTGTTTAAAGACAAAATTATCTTGGAACAAAACTTTTTCTATATTTAGGTATATTGTTGATTGTGAAATTGGAGTCTCCATTGCTCATTTCATAAACATACCAGAGAGTGTCTCAAGAGACAAATGAATTGATGTTCTTGCCAGGGGCAGTTTACGGTGATCTCAAAGGTTGAGCTCCATGGAGTAGGGGGAGAGAGAGAGAGAGAGAGAGAGAGAGAGAGAGAGAGAGAGAGAGAGAGAGAGAGTTGAGGGAGGGGGGATAGGGAGAGAATGAATGAAGAACTAACCTGGAAACCTATTGGCTCTGTGGGTGTCCTTGTTTTTTACTTTCAGCTCTCTAGGAATATTATGAGCTGCAGTAAGTACAAGCCGTGGACCCCTTCTCAATATTAATGAAAAAGCCTATAGAAAGCACTCCTTGGCACCTGGGTCTGCCCACTGGCTCCAGATCCTCACTGCACTTCTGCCTCTGAGGTCCTTCTGGAGGTCTGAGCTGCTCCACCAGCTGCCTGGCCCCACTACTAAAAGGAGAATGAGACAATACTTTGAAAATAAAAAGAATGGGAAAGACAAAAGTCACCTCTCCAATTCTCTAATTCATATCTCTCTTAAAATTTTCTTTAGTCTCAACTTGATTTATTCCATCTAGGCCCAGCCTGCTTGTTTCTATGATTAGGAGAAGCAGCAAAGAGCCTGTCGGTCATCCAAGCATAGGCCGAGAGACGGTGGCCCTTGGGGGAGGCCTCCGCTCAGCTCCTGCTCTGCAGGGACGCTGGCTCCAGGCCCAAGCCAACTCTGGCCACTTTGCTTCCTTGCCAGGCCCTGTGAGTTCAGCCTCTGTTGTAATTTACAGGCAAACCTTCTACCTCCTGTCCACATCCTAAAGCTCAAACTTGATTTCCCCAATTCCACAGCACAGTAAGGGAGCTGAAACCATAGACTCCAACCTGGGAAATTCGGTCCACACCCTAACACCCAACACAATGTGCATTATAAGAAAGGGAGTCGCTCACCCACCCTGAAATCCTTTCTTTGGCACCCCCTCTATGTGGCAGGAGCAGGCTGTATGGGTGACCAGGATTGCATTTTGAGAATACAGCACTTAATGGAGGAAAATTCCAACCTGCTGCTGGCTTCCCTGTTACACTCCCACGGCCTTTTGAGGTGAAGTATCTAAGCTTTAAGGTAAATCTGCGAGTTCAAGCACGACTGAAACTTTGAATAAAACCTGGAGATGACAACTTTAATTATTAGGAGGATGCGTCACTTTTCCATTATATTCAACAGTACTTAAATCCAATTACAACAAAACAGCTAGCACCGCTTTCCTTCAAAGCTCTTTCCCACAGGTTAACTGATGAACCATCCTTTAACCTCATCAAAAGAAAGAAGAGGCCTTCCTGCTGTGCTCGGGACCTACTCCATCCCAAGCATCTCGGTCTCCAGGACGTGTAGTTAACTGGTTGTGTCCAACAGTTTTTCTGGTTCATGAATAAAACCAAGCAATCATGTTTTATGCAATCTGTGAATTACTTTAAAAAAAGGCAGGGGTGCTTGGTTTGCCCAGACTGGAATGGAACTGCTTAATAAATAAACACAGCAGGGAAAAGAAAAGGAAAGAGCACTTCTTTTTCCCGAGCAACTGGGGTAATCTTTCTCATCTTACACATAGAAGTAAGAGTGATATTGGTCAGAGAGCATAGTGGGGGGTGGACAGTAGTAATATATACGAGCTACATTTCTTTGTTAGGGTAAGGCATAGGAAAATAGAAGCTGACTAAACCAGATAATAGTAAAAGGGACTTCATCTTTATTAGTTTTATTCTACCCCATGTTTCTTGACAAATAAACCAGAGTGATCTTTTTTGTTCATGCATCACTATTGTACCATAATTGGTTCCAATGTCAATATTAAGGGAGTTCACTTTTTTCCTCTTAAAGAGGTTTTTAATAATAACAAAATTATAAAAACACTAAATTATTGAATATAATGAGTTTGATTCTACCCCTAGGAATATGGAATGAGAGCAAGTCATGTTTTTGCCCAATTTGAACTGGGACAAACAGTTCCCTGCCGTGTTTATTTATTAGGAGGTTGTGTCACTTTTACATTATATTCAACAGTGCTTAAATACAGTGCCCTCTTATTCATGAGGGATAACTTCCAAGTCCCCAGGTGGATGCCTGAACCTTCAGATTGTACTGAACCCTTACATATATGATTTTGTCTATACCTACAAATCTATGATAAAATTTAATTTATAAATTAGGCAGAGTAAGAGATTAACAGTTTATATAATAAAAGGCTAATATGCAAATAGACTGACCAGTCACACTGACCACCAGGGGGCAGATATTCAATGCAGGAGCTGCCCCCTCATGGTCAGTGTGCTTCCTCAGAAGCAAGCTCATGGCTGGTGAGTGCAGTGGTGGTGGTGGGAGCCTCTCCCACCTCTGCAGTAGGTGGATATCTCCCAAGGAGTCCTGTACTGTGAGAGTGTACAGTCTGGGATGAGGAATACCCCTTCCCCCTACAGTGCATAAATGTGGTGCACTGGGCCTCTAGTCTTATCTAATAAAAGAGTGGTGTGCAAATTAACAATCACTCTGCTACATCCACAAGCCATGCCCATAAACCACACCCAATAGCCAATCAGGAGCAAGTATGCAAATTAACCCAACCAAGATGGCTACAGCTATGGAGAGAGCAGGAGGGAGGCTTGGGTTTCCCCGGTGATGGAGGAAGCCAAGCTTTCCGCACACCCTGGCTGGCCCAGGCCTACACTTAAGGCTACAAAGTTTTAGTTATAGAAGATAAATAAGTCCCAACAGAAACAACTGCTGCCGCAGAGGGAGCAGAAGGCTTGGGTCTGCTCCAGGCTACAAAGTTTCAATTACAGAAGATAAATAAATCCAAGATACCAGGGCCTCCCCTTGGGTTCCCAGGGGGCATGATTGGCCTGCAAACCACCACAGGCTCCTTGCCCAGCCTATCCCACACCCAAAGAGAACCCCCACCCTGATTCGGGACACCCTTCAGTGCAAACCAAGTGGCCCTCACCCATGCACCAGGCCTTTATCCTATCTAATAAAAGAGTAACATGCAGATTGACCATCACTCCAACACACAAGATGGCTGCACCCATGTGGTCAAAGATCCTGCCCCCATGTGGACACATGATGGCTACCACAAGATGGCCAGCAAGGGAGGGCAGTTGGGAGGGACCAGGCCTGCAAGGGAGGGCAGCTGTGGGCAATCAAGCTTGCAGGGGAGGGCAGTTAGGGGTGACCAGGACAACAGAAGAGGGAAGTTGGGAGCAAACAGACTGGCAGGGGAGTAGCTAGGGGGTGATTAGGCTGGCAGGCAGAAGCGGTTAGGGGCAATCAGGAAGGCAGGCAGGTGAGCAGTTAGGAACTAACACTCCTGGACTGTGACAGGGATGTCCGACTGCCCATTTAGGCCCGATCCCACCATGATCACAAACTAGGAGGTCATGATTCAATCCGACCAGGATTGGGCCTAAAAGAGCAGTCGGACATTCCTCGAGGGGTCCCAGATTGGAGAGGGTGCTGGGCTGAGGGACATCCTCCCACACCTCCCATGCATGAATTTTGTGTGCATGGGACTCTAGTCTATATATATATATATATATATATATATATATATATATATATATATAAAAGCCTAAGTGATCGAATGACCGTTCAACTGTTAGCTGACACATGCTGACTACCTGGGAGCAGATGCTCAACACACAAGCATGGACACATGGAACAGACTGATGAATTTCAAAGGGAAGGGGGCAGTGAGGAAGGTGGGGAGAGATTAATCAAAGATATTCATATTACAGGCCTGGTGCATTAATTTGTGCACCCGTGGGTCCCTTACCCTGGTCTGCAGGGACAGGGCTGAAACTATCAGTCCAACATCCCCTAAGGGTCTTGGATGACAAGAGGGTGCAGACCAGGCCAAGGGATCCCTCCAGTGCACGAATCCATGCACCGGGCCTCTAGTAAATAATAATAAAGTGGAATACTTATTTATAATATACTGTAGCAAAAGTTATGTCATCTCTTTCAAAATCTTATTGTCCTATATTCACCCTTCTTTTTCTTGTGATGATGTGAGAGGTTAAAATGCCTAATTGAGGAGAGAAAATGAGGAGATTTCCATAGGGACTGTGGCACAGCTTTAGGCTACTGTTGACCTGCTGACATATCACAAGCAGGATCATCTGCTTCAGCTGATCCTTATCATCACACCATGACAATGTTGATGGTTGGATGTCCGTGGCAGACAATGTCATGGGTGGGTAAATTTAATATTGTTGGACCATGATTGACTGCTGGTAATTGAAAGCTAAGAAAGTGAAATTAGTAATTTAGTTAAATGGCCCCCAGTGGTCTGAAGAAGTTACTGCAGTTTTAGAAAAATCCATATATATGTTATTGATCTCTGAAAATTCAACAGATTCTCAGTCTGTGTTTAGGAGGACTAATAAACCTATTACACATAAATAAAACACATGAACCTGTAAGTAGGACACTGCATTGATTTAGCAATATCACTAGGAGGAGCCCTTGCTTATTTAATAATAGTTACAAAGCCATTGGTAACTGAATTTAAGAATAACTTTAGGTTTAAAAATGTAAAAATTAATTTTGAGCAGACAACTATCAAATAAGTTGTTTTCTTCCTTGTTTAGGAAAGATTCTAAGCCCATTACAGGAATATATAAATTACAGAAAGATATATGCAGATGATGTAGAAAACAAAAGGATATAAATCAGAGCTCCGATTGAGGTTAATCTCTCTCTCTCTCTCTCTCTCTCTCTCTCTCTCTCTCTCTCTCTCTCCCCCTCCCTCCCTCCCTCCCTCTAAAGAATAGGACATAGTATGCCCTCTGTTTTAAAACTTCCCCCCTAGAGTTAGAATTTTTCTTATAATCTTGGGTTATAGCTTTCACTCAGGGTTTTTTGGGTTTTTTTTTTTTTTTAGTATCAGTATATTTGCTTCAGAAATGAAAATTCAATTATGAATTTATTCTCTACTACCATTTAGAAAACTTATTTTATTAAATATGTATTAATGATCTTAAGTGTCACAGTGTGCACAAAATCCTATGGCACAGTTTAAGTTAAAAGCAAACAAATAGCCTGGCCAGTGTGACTCACTGGTTGAATGTCAACCTACAAACTAGGAGGTCATGGTTCAACTCCTGGTCAGGGCACATGTCCAGGTTGTGGGCTCAGTTCCCAGTAGGGGGTGTGCAGGAGGCAGCTGATCAATGATTCTTATCACTGATGTCTCTCTCTCTCTCTCTCTCTCTCTCTCTCTCTCTCTCTCTCTCTCTCTCTCTCTCTCTCTCTCTCTCTCTCCCTCTCTCCATCTCCCTCTCTCCCTCTCCATTCCTCTTTGAAATCATTAAAAAATTAAAAAAACAAATAAAAATATAGTAACAAAAGCCAGTATAGCCTTAGATTCTACTTTTTGTTACAAACATTTTAAGAATTCCTAGGCATTTACTTGAAAGGTTTAAGATAAAATAAACTCACTTTTCACCTCTTATTTCATGTAATGGGTAAAATATCATAAGTATAAGCCCATTATTTTTCATTTTCAAAAATCACATAAAAACACTCAACTTCATAATAATTGGAGAGGAGGGTCAAAGTGAATTCACAAGGCCTAACAACAGTTTGTGAAACAAAATTCACAGGTTTTCCACATTATTTTTGCAGGTAAGTGCATTCCTACCAGGTTTTTCCATTCATGCTTATGGGCAGCCTTTCTGACCCCTGTGCTTTTTTCTCTCTCAGAAACTTTTATTTCCCTGGCCCATGTGTCTCAGTGCTTGAGCATCATTGGTTGTGCAGGTTGCATGCGCCCAGGTTGTATGTTCGATCCCCAGTAGGGGGCGTGCAGGAGGCAGCAGCCTAATGTTTCTCTGTCTCTCCCTCTCCCTCTCTCAAGTCAATAAAACCATATTAAAGAGAGAGAGAGAGAGAGAGAGAGAAAGAGAGAGAGAGAGCGAGCTTTGTTCATTCACAATAACTAGGAGGTTGATTGGCTTTTCTGTGTCTACAATTGTCATCTCTTTTTTGACACTAGCATTTCAGTGGTGAGGTAACATTGTGGAGCCCTATCAGCTCTCTCATTTCAGCGTGAAATGGTAAGGAAAAGTGGTGTTTTGTCATTTCCGTTTGCTCTGTCTCTCTCTTCTCTTCCATATTTTCGTATTTTGACACTCAGTGTATCATGTGAGTGTACCGGGCTCAGGTACCGGACGCTGTAAGGAGAGCCGGGCAGGGTTCTCTTTGGCCAGGGCTCAGGGCTGTGCTCTTCGGTGAGAGGCGGCCACCAATATCTGGAAGCCTTTGGGAAGAGCTGGCATTATTATTATTATTATTATTATTATTATTATCATCATTATTATCATCATCATCATCATCATTATTAATGTGTGGTGAAGAAATAATGGTTTTTGAAACAATTAGGTTTTTAGAAGATGGTTAACCTAATAAACTTCACTGTTCCTCTTTACTAAATAGAATGATAAGCTGGTAGGGGGGCGGGGGGAAACTAATATACAAAACTAGATCACGTGGCTACATAGAAACGTTTGCTCCAGTTTGGTCTGTATCTAAAAATGTTACCTATCTATTAGAGTTCAGACCTTTGTGTCTCTCTAAGTCCATCTGAGAGGCAGACAAAATCAATTAGCAACCCTTTCACCCTCTGGCAAAAAAAGGAATTTCTGCAAGAATGCCTTCCAGAAGCTATCCGCTGTTTGGCTATTGGCTACTTGGCTGATGTGAAGGCAGAGACACAATTTTGGGGCTTCCCCAGGGGATAGGAACTGGCTCCATCCTGTCTCTCCTCTACCTTTGTCGGCTCAGCTCTCCAACCCCTCGGGGAGGACCATGTCCCCAGTTGGGGTCAGCTGTCAGGAGACCGATCTGTTTAATATTTAGCTTTGAAGGAAATTGGCTGAATCAAAGATGAAAGGGAACAGCTCCAAGTGATGGGGAAAAACAAAAACAAGTCTCAATTGTTTCAATATTTCCATAGAAAAATAAAAAGATAAACTCTGTGCAGGTTGGTGGGAGAGAAAGAGAGGGAGAAGAAAGGAAGGGAGCAAGGAAAGGAGGAAGCCAGGGAGGCAGGAAAGCTGGGGAAAATGAGATCTTCAAAAGCCCCCCAAACTCACCATGTCCGTCGGCTAGCCTTCTCCAAAGCATACATACCATCAAGAATTACAAGTAATACTCCATGCACAATGACAGTCCTAGAACAGAGCTTTTCCACTTCAATGTGCATACTAGCTACCTGGGAATCCTGTTAAAAATGCAGATTCTGACTCAGTAAGTCTGGGGTGGAACCTATAGTTCTGCATTTCTACTGCTCTGGCCCGGAAAAGAGAGCCTGGAACTCATTGGTTTGCCCCCTCGGCAGAGAAGGAATTCAGAGACCACACTGGCACAGGGCTCCCTATTTTAAATCCATTCCGAAAGAAAGCAGAGAAAGATTATAAAGCTGCACACATGGAAATCGTCAAATGAGAAAGAGGAGGTTTAAAAAAAGATTTACAATTTTTTACAAATAGATTAGCGGAAGAAAACAACAACAAATTAAGCATGGTTTTTACTCATCCAACATACCTACTTTTCATATTGGGTGGTTGTTTATTTTATTTTTTGGATTTTGTTAGGATGTTGCTGAAGTGCCCACTATTACACACACTGAAAGAAGCAAAACACCAGCATTTTAAATATAATGGATTGACTTTTCAGGATACCAGTAATACAAATACTAATTTTCAAAATAAACGAAAAGTAACGTTCCCCAGAAAAAAAATAGACATGACCTTATAGATTAGAAAAATGTACAGTTATGTGTAATTTTCCAAGACAAGGACAAATGTCAGTCCAAGTCTTTATCTCGAAATGGAAGAAAGGAATTTCCAAATCACTTAGTCATTCTTTACTAAAGTGAAACAAAATTGTGAATTCCGGCCTCTGAGACTTCATAATTAACTCCACCTTCTCAGTCCTCACCCTTTTCCTTCAAGCCCAGACCTCCCACCCCAGCATTCCGGGAAGGCCAAAAGCCACCTTGGTCACTCCGGAAGCCCCCTGATCACGACACCATGCTGGGCTTCCTCCCGTTCTCTTACTGTCCTTACAAAACCGGAAGCTGAATAGGATCCTGAGACTCCCCATCGTCTAACCTCTTCATTTAATTTACAAATTAAAAAATAAATGACACAATTAATTCTTGACTACATTCTTATGAAAACACACCTTCTGGATTTTATATTGCTATATTTTGCCCTGTGCTTTAATTATGCATCATCTGAGTTATTCGCCCAGCTCTCTTGTGACAGGCACTGTAGCTGTTGGCCTCTGAAGTACACAGGTGCCCAGTTCATGAGTGACACGTGGTGGACCCTTGAAAGAGAGTCGTTGACATGACTTGAATGGAGTGCAACGAAATTTCTGTTTTTTTTCCTGCCTCCCCTAATTCATCTTCAATATTTTGATACAGATGAAATATGATTATGATAAACATTGAGGGAAAACTTAAAAGGTACACAGAGGAAAGAACTTCTCACACAGGATGGGTGTGATAAGTAATCCTAAAAATGGATCCCTGCCTCCTGGTATTCATGCCTTGTGTAATCCCACACCAGAGGGCTATTCAGTGGCACAAGTAGATTACTGCAGCGGTAGTGGCCCATCATACATCCAAGAGTAGGCTAAACAAAAATACTTCACCTTCTAAGTTTCCTTTCTCTCTCCCTCTTCCCACTCCCCTTCTCCCCCACCCCTTCCCTCTCTCATTATTTGCTCAGTAGGAAGCAAGTGGCTATACCGTCAGAAGCCCGTTTGCTGAGGAAGTGAAGTTTCTGGCTAATAGCCAGTAAGGAATTGAGGCCTCCTGCCACCAACCACATGTGTGAGGTTGGAAGAGAGTTCTGCCATGCTTTCACACTAGACGATAGCCCAGGCAGCAGGTTGACTGGAACCTCCTGCAAGAGCTTGAACCACTCAGCTAAGCCTACTCTTAATTAGTGACCTACAGAAATTACAGGATAACGTTGTTTTAAGCAACTAAGTTGGGGCTGTTTATTGAGATCAAGTATATTCAAATTCAAGCAATCTAGCTTCAGAGTCCATGGTCCTAAACACATAATAATACCATCTTTCTTCCTTCTTTCTTGCTTCTTCTGTGGAAAGGATAACAGACATTTATTATTTTTCTTTTTCTGTGGAAAGGATAACAGACATTTATTATTTCTCTTTTTCTATATAGACATATTTTCTATATAGAATTACAGAAATTGTTTTATTTTGACTGAGGTAGCAGCGATAGTTTCTTATTCAATTATAAAAAGAAGTCAAATACAATTACTTAAAGTGCATTTGATAATATAAACTGTGTAAGCATTCTCACTCTGTATTATTCATCACAATCACCTGAGGAGCCTGTGGAAAATATAGGTTGCTAATGTGCCTGAGATTCTAATTCATAAGATTTGGGGGCAGGACCCACAGTCTTCATTTTTTCATCAGCACCCTGAGATATTATGATGCAGATGCAAAGTACACTTGGAGAAGTGACTTTTCCCCCTTCTTTTTGGTAGCCAATATGTCTAAACACTCTTCCTGTGTTTGGGAATTCCCTATCTTATGAGTCAGGGCCTCCCAGACTTGCTCCCCAGGCTTCCGTGCAGGCAGAAGCATGTTTTCTCAGCCTCACTGGCAGCTAAGGCAAAGCGGCCTTGATGTAGCCGGCCAACCAAACCAGCCACAGAGGCCTCCAGCAGAAGGAAATGCTCTTCAGAACCCAAAGTGCAAGCAGACTTGATCCGGCTCCTGGAGATGACAGAGGCAGCATTTCTAGTGCTAGAGGCCAGAATTCAGGATCAAAAAGACGATTTTCAGTGCCCATGCCTTAGACTCCCTTTATTTTTATTTATTAAAGTTTTTTATTTTACTGTGATAAGAACATGAGATTTACAAGTTTTTACATATACAATACATTATTGTTGATTATATATGCAATGTTGTATAGCAGATCTCAGGGTTTATCCATTTTGCTTAAGTGAAACATTGTGCTATGTAATTAGTGGGGCTACTGCATTTTTCACTGGAGTCGTTCAAGTTGGTAGATAACTTGGGTGCTATTCCTGGATGCATTGCTTACAAAGTCTGTTTCTCTAACCTTTCTAGAGAATCTATGAAACTGTTAAGTATTTTTCAATAAATTCTGTGTCTACTTTAAACCGACTAAGGAGGGTTTTTTGTTTGTTTGCATCTTAGGAACCCTGATGACAACTAATATATAAAGTACTTTAAGCCTTGAAATCCTTCTTACTATCATTATTCCTAATACTAGAGGCCTGGTGCATAAAATTTGTATACTGGCGAGTGGTCCCTCGCCCCGGCCTGTGCCCTCTCACAGTCTGGGACCCCTCAGGGATGTCCTTCTACCATAGGATCGGGCCTAAGCATGCAAGCAGATATCCCTCTCGCAGTCCAGCACCCTTCACTTCTTATTGCCCACCTGCTTGCTCCTTACTGCTCAGCTTGCTGCTCCTTAGTGCTGCTGCAGAGGCGGGAGAGGCTCCCACCACCACCGCTGCCCTCACCAGCTGTGAGCCCTCCTGCATTGATGTAGACGACCAACCATCTGCCCCCTGTGGTCAGTGCGCATCATAGCTGCTGGTCGTTCTGCCATAATGGTCATTTAGGCTTTTATTATATAGACCTGGGGCCTAGTGCACAAAATTCATGCACTGGGTGTGGGTGGTCCCTCAGCCCAACCTGCCCTCTCTCACATACTGAGAGCCCTCAGGGGATGTCCTACTGACAGCTCACCCCCAGCCTCTGGCCAAGGCTTTCTGGCCTTGGGCAGCAACCATCTTGGTTGGGGGTTAATTTGCATATCGCTCCTGATTTGTTGGTGGATGTGGCTGTGGGTGTAGTGGAGGTATGGTCAATTTGCATATTACTCTTTTATTAGATAGGAATGGAAGCCCAGTGCATGAAATTCATGCACTGAGGGGGCGAGGATGTCCCTCACCCCAGCCTGTACCCTCTCCAATCTGAGACCCCCTCAGAGAACATCCCTCTCATAATCTGGGACTGCTGGCTCCTATCTGCTTCTGCCTTCCAGCCTTATCACACTTACCCACTCCCCTGCTGGCCTGATCGCCCCCAACTACCTTCCCCTGTAGGGCCAATCACCTCCAACTGTCCTCCCCTGCTGGCCTAGTAACACCTAACTGCCCTCCTCTGCTGGCCATCTTGTGGCAGCGATCTTGTGACAACATGGGGGTAGTCATCTTGTGATGATGCGAGGGTGAGACACCTCCAGGCTTGTATTGGTATAAATAGTAAAGTTCATGATTAATTGATAAAATTCTGCTCTGGTCATTTACACTGGTTGCTCTACATTGTAAATTTATATTTAGCTGCATTTTAGGCCCCATGCTCATTATTTTAGGTATAAATTTCTAGAACATGGTGTTCTCCTCTAGTTGGCTGGTTTTGAAAAATCCTGAGCACTCTAACAAATAACTCATTTATTATAAGATAAATATCACTGTTTCAATTGGGTCTCAAGTTAACGTCAAGATTTTGAAACCCAATTAAATGCTTGAGACATTAGTAGATATAACAATTTTCACAATAATAAAAATAATTTAAACACTGCTATAAAAGTTCACTGCAATAAAATTTGACTTTTAACACAATTTGAGCCAGTCCTTACCAAGAACACAAGAGACAGAGAAATGTAGCAAACTAGAGCTGACGGAAGCTTATTTGTTTACAAGTCACCAGATTAATCACAGGTCACTCTGGGGAAGGCTCCCTTGGAGTCTGTCTGTATTTAGACAGAGACTCATGTCAGAGTATATGAGTCAGAGGAAGCCTTCAGAGCCTCAGTACACTGCAGTGATGTTGCTGTTTCAAATGTTGTTAGTTTGGGGACATCAGGCAAGAACTGTCTAACAGTTTATTACAATACTAGAGATCTGGTGCCTGGGATTCATGCACTGGTAGGGGGCCGGCATGGCCTGAAGGGATTGGCCCACTGTGAGGGCACCATTCATCCTGGTCAGCCGAATGCCTGTGGACTCACCCTCTAAGTGGCTGCTCTCTGGTTTGGCATCTTCTGTGGAGCCAGAGCAATTGCCTCTCCAGGGGACCTGGTTAGAGCTGGGCCCAGGAACAATAACACTGAAAGGTGGTAGAGTAGGCCTCAGTCCCACAGCGGCCATGAATCTGCCTCCCAGCCTCCAGGGTTAGCTCTATGAGCCTGGCTGCAATGCTTCACAGCCTGCAGGTTTGTGAAGGAGATGGCAGGGAGCAAGGAAGAGGAGCCCGGGTTACCCAGGGTTCACAGTGGAAGCAGCTGCTCATTCTGGTCAGCTGAGCAGTGCTCCCACTGTGGTAGTGCACTGACTACCAGAAGGCAGCTCTTGTGTCAAGTGCCTGCCCCCTGGTGGTCAGTGCACATCGTAGCAACTGGTTGACTGGTCATTCTGGTCATTCTGCCATTTGGTTGCTGGATTTTTATTACATAGGATAGTGGAATGAGTGCTGTTCTGTAAATTAAGGTAAAGTAGTTCCTCAAATAGTAAAAAATATAGGCTGAAACAGAAAATTTAAAAAGCTTTTATTTCTTAAAGTAGTTAACTTTTTAATTATTACTTTGTAGGTTCACTTTCTTCTGCTACAAATCAGTGCACCCATATTCCTTACATAGACTTAATATCTTTCTATATAAAGCCCTAATGTGCAAATAGACCGGACAGCAGAACAACTGAACAAGCGGTCACTGTGTCACGCACTGACCACCAGGGGATGTGCACGGAACATGGTGAGCATCGGCAGCAAGTGACAGAGCATGGAATACGGTGTGCCTGGCCACAGTGGGATGGTGGAGCAGGTGAGTGGGGGCACCAGACCGAGGCAGGGCATCAGTCGCTGTCATCAGGGTGAGCCTTTGATGGTTACTGAAAATTATTTGCTCCACGTGCTGTGGTCCTGTCTGATGCTTGGACCTGCTGCCAGCACCAGCCCTGCTCAAACCTGCTGCTGGTGCTGGAGCCGCCTCTTGCACCCACTGCTGGTGCCCAGCACTGGCTCTGATCGCTCTGCTCTGTCAGAGGGTGCAAATGACAGCTGCTGGCTCTGATCACCCCTCAGGAATTCTCCACCTTCCCCTGATCTGGAGGGGAAATCAGGGCCAGCAGCCACCGCTTGCATCCACTGCTGGTGCCGGCCCCACTTGCACCTACAGCTGGTGCTGCAGCCGCCACTTACACGTGCTGCGGCACCCACTGTCCATCCCAATAGCTCGGTGCCATCCCCACTTGCATTCACTGCTGGTGCCGGCCCCAATCACTCTGCGCAGTCAATGGGTATGAGCAGGGCCTGTGCTGTCAGCACATGGGAGTAGTGGCAGAGGGAATGGGGCTACCAGCAGACAGGGAACCAGGGGCTGCAGGGGGCGAGGCTGGGCAGGGGCATGGAGGATGGCCCAAGACCTGTCCCTGTGCCCACCTCAGCCTTGCAGTCCACAGTTCTTTTCGAGGTGCACACATTTATGCACTGAGCCCCTAGTATCTAGGTTAAAAAAAAACCCAGCATAACAAAATATCAGAGTTGGTATAGATTGTGAATAGGGGGTGCTGGTTAGTAAAAAAATTTCCGTTATTAAAATATTTGTGATGCTGGGACTGTGTTTCTCCTTTGCTAGAGGCCCCATTTGAATTTCTGCCAGTGGGGTGGGGATGTAGAGAGAGGCTGTAAAACTGGGTAATGGAGAAAAGACACGTCTTTCTGTTGGTGTCTTTCGTTAGACAGAAGCAGTTTGTTCTAGTGGCTGTATTTTCAATACTCTTAGAACCAGTTAACATTCTCCATCAGCACACCCAACCAGCTGACAGGGTCTTTCTCCAGAGACTCAGTTCCAGCTCCTGAGGACTTTCCTCAAAGTTTCTAAGGCACTGGAACCAGCAAGGCCGCCATCCCCCAGATCCAAGTTTTCACTCCACAGACCCTTCCTTAAGCTTCCATACTTTCAGTAAGTTCCTCTTTTCTTTTATCCTCCAGCTCTAGGGGTGGTAGCTGTAACACAGCAGTTGGTGCCTTTGAGTGCCCTTTTTGCCTTTAAAATCCCACAATACATGGCCAGCAATTTCTTCTATTAAATTCTCTTATAAAAAGCTCATATAGTTTCTACTTCCTGAGTGAACCTTGTGAGAGAGATGGGCTTCAGGCTTCCTCCAGCCTCAGATATATGAACATTGAAATCAGCCACTGGTTTCAATCTCAGAAAACATTTTCCTAACAAACATATTGGAATTAGATTGATACAGGTACGTTTCATACTGATATGTATTAGTGAGTTTAAACTTCCACAAGTTTAAGGAAATCGATTCTTAATGTATTATACTTTCCCTTTGGAAAACACTGAACCAAGAAATCATAAAATTTTGGACCCTTAAGACACACTAAAGATAATCCTATCTAATAAAAGAGTAATATGCAAATTTACCATACCTCTGCTATACCCACAAGCCATGCCCACCAGCCAATCAGGAGTGAGTATGCAAATTAACCCAACTAAGATGGCTGTGCAGCAAGCAGGAGGCTTGGGTTTCCCCTGCAATGGAGGAAGCCAAGTTTCCCTGCAGCCCTGGTTGGCCCAGGCCTATACTCAAGGCTACAATGTTTCAATTATAGAAGATAAATAAATCCCAACAAAAATGGTGGCAGCCACAAAACTGGAGAGAGCAGGAGGCTTGAGTTACCCCCAGCAATGGAGGAAGACAAGCCTCCCATAGCCCTGGCCTTCCTTTGCCTCTGCTACAAAGATTCAATTATAGAAGATAAATAAATCCCAACAAAAATGGCTGCTGCCACAGAATGAGCAGCAGGCTTGGCTCCACTCAAGGCTACAAAGTTTCAATTATAGAAGAAAAATAAATCCCAGATACCAGGGCCTAGTTTGGGTCACTAGGGGTCATGGCCAGCCTGCAAACCATCATAGGCCTCTTGCCCAGTCTGCCTCATGCCCCAAGAGAACCCCCACCCTGATATAGGACACCCTTCAGGGCAAATCAGCTGGTCCCACCCATGCACCAGGCCTTTATCCTATCTAATAAGAACAATATGCAAATTGAGCATTACTCCAACACACAAGATGGCTGCCCCCATGTGGATACAAAATGGCCACCACAAGTTGGTCAGCCAGAAAGGGCAGTTGGGAGGGACAAGGCCTGCAAGGGAGGGCAGTTGTGGGTGATCAGGCCTTCAAGGGAGGGCAGTTGAGGGCAATCAAGCCTGCAGGGGAGGGGAGTTAGGGGTGATCAGGCTGGCAGGCAGAAGTTGTTAGGGGCAATCAGGAAGGCAGGCAGGCGAGCAGTTGGGAGCCAGCAATCCTGGATTGTGAGAGGGATGTCCAACTGCCTGTTTAGGCCTGATTCTATTGGAATTGGGCCTAAATGGGCAGTCAGACATCACTCAAGGGGTCCCAGATCTGAGAGGGTGCAGGCTGGGCTGAGGGACACACACCCCTGTGCATGAATTTCATGCATTGGTCCTCTAGTCTAACTATAATTTCTGATACAGAAGTGAAACGGAATCCAGAAATCTGAAGTTATTCACCAAATTCATACTGCTTATTAGCAGTAAAAACAGGACTTGTATACAAATCTCTCAAACTCACAAAAATGTCTCAGTGGAAGGAGTGACAAAAATAGTATCCTTGGGAGATTTGAACAAATTCTGTTGCTGATGACAATCAGAAAATCTGAAAAACTATTTTTAAAATCTTGAAGGTATAAAATATCCAACTGGAATAAACCCTAATCAAGCCAAATAAAAATAAAACAGAAACCTCATGGGGCTAGGAGGACAAAAATATGTGTCCAAGACTCACCCAATGTGGAAGGTGCTGGTAAATGTTTCAATCTTTGAGACCAAGAAAGGGTGAATACCAGGAGAAAGGTAAATTGGTCTTCAATGGATTTTAACTCAGTTTTAAAAAAGTCTGTGTGACACTAAAAATATTAGTTCCTCAAATTGGACTAAGATAATGTAAGTGTGCTTATATACCCAGGTGCCTGAAAGAAGCAAAAAACTTCTCTGGAAGAAAAGATCATATAATTTCTACTGTTTTTCAAATACAACAGCTAGTACAAAAAAACAAGAGATATCCAAGCACAAAAAAGAGACAACATAATGAAAACTATAAAAACATGTGAAAAAAGTAAACACAGAAAAACTCCAGATGGTACAATCACCAGACACACTTTTTAAAATAACTGTGCTTGCTATGTTCAATGGAGAAAAAAAATGTTGAAAACTTTGGAAGAGAATTGCAAAGTATGAAAAATTACCAAAAAATATGAAAAATAAACAAAACAGAAATAACATGATTGAAAAATATAAAACAAAAATTATGAGCTCAATAAATGGATATAAGAACAGTCTGGACATCGATGAGGAAATTATTAGTGAAGTGAAAGATAAAACAGAAGAAAATATACATGGACAACACGGAATAAAACAGATAGAAAATACAGAAGTGATGATTAGAAGGAAAATATTTCAAAACAGAGCACTGGAGATGAAGGAAGAAGTAAAAAAAATGAGCATGTTAAATCTAAAGTAAAATTATATGTTCAAAGCAACACTGTTAATGTTTGTTACTCTTTAAAAAATGTTTAGAATTACAATTCCCACTCTCTCCAGCCCCCTGAGAAAGAGGAATTAAAATTGAAAGGCGGGAGCGCTCCCACTGGGCCTTGGTCCTCCGCCAGCGCCCGCTGGAGCCTGTTCCCTTCGACTGACCGACCAGAGTCCACGAATTCTCCGCTCCGATTCGGCCCGGACCGCCCGACCCCAGCTTTCTATCCTTTGAAACCACTAAGAATAATATCCCTGCATCAATTTTTACTAGAGCCAATCACCCGTCATGCCTGGAGCAGGGATCGTGCCCAGATTGCCCTGAGCCCCAGTCATCATGAAGTCCACATCTATAGAAAGAACGGGACGCAGTGGGGGAAAGCTCATGAACTCAAGGCGCACGATGGACACAGCACGGGAATCGCCTGGGCTCCCAAGAGCGACCGCATCATCGCTCGCGGGGCAGACCGCAATGCCTATGTGGGGAGTCAGAAAGATGGTGTCTGGAAGCCAGCCCCGGGGATCCCGAGAATGAACCCTGCAGCCGCTTCTGTCACGTGGTCCCCACGAGAGAACAAACTTGCTGTGGGGAGTGGAGCAAGACGCATTTCTGTTGGTGACTGTGAGTCTGGCGGTGACGTGTGGGCGAGCGAGTACGCTGGAAAGCCAATCCGCGCGGCGGTCCTCGGCTTGGGTCGCGTCCCAACAGTGTTTTGCTGGCAGCAGCATCGTGTGGGTTCAAACGCAGAGAGTTTTCTGCATACACTAAAGAAGCGGGTGAAACGCCAGCCGGTGCACCCTGGGGCAGCAAGGTGCCTTTTGGTCAGCTGATGTCCAGCTGATGTCACGTTTGGTGGCAGTGGTATTGGTGGCTGGGTGCCTGGCGCCAGCTTCTCCGCCAGTGGGAGTCGCCTGGCCTGGGTCAGCCACTGACAGCACCGTGTCCGTTGCCGATGCCTCAAAAAGCGTGCAGGTCTCAACTCTGCAAACAGAGTTCCTGCCCCTCCGGAGTGTGTCATTTGTCTCCGAAGAACAGCGTTGTAGCCGCTGGCCACGACTGCTGCCCAACGCTCTTTAACTGTGATGCCCGCGGCTGCTTGACTTCCGCCTCCAAGCTAGACGTTCCAAACAGAGCATCCAACGCCCCGTGTCTGCCCCGGGCCGCTTCCGCAGCAGGGACCAGAGGCCCACGGCTGAGGACCGCCGGACAGCCTCGGAGACTCCGCCCCAGAAGAGCATCACTCAAGTATCTCTTTATGAGGAGGACGAGCAAGATTGTTGCACATTTTGCACTTCTGGCATCGATGGAGCCATGACAGTTTGGGATTTCAAGACCTTAGAGTCTTCCATCCTGGGCCTCCGGATAATGTGGAGCTGAGTGAGCCTCCCGTATCCAGCATGACAAACTGACAAACTGCCCCGCGGCTGCACTGTCTGCATGATGGTGAGGAGAGCCCGCCGCAAGCAAACACTGAACACGTACCGCGCAAATGCTGTCTGTGTGGTTTTGTTTGAATATAATTGGTGAAAGTGTTGGATTTTTAAAAGCAGCAGTGATCGGGTATTGTTTGTATTTTGGTTTTTGTTTGTTTGGTTTCTTTTTTGGGGGGAGGGGTTATTTTTGCTATTTCATTCCATTTTTGACCAAAGCTTCTCTTTTAGTAGTTTATTATGGAAATTGTCACACTGACTTAAAAGAAAGGGTGGAGAGGTATGTCAATTGCTAAAAATGTAAATAAATATACTGAATATGTAAAAAAAAAATTGAAAGGAGGAAGAGGGAAAAAGGAAGAGTAAAAGGAGAAAGCAATGGAGGAGATGTTCTAAAACATGGCTCCATCAAGCATTCCCTCAAGTTCGGTCTTCCATGAAGTGCTCTTGCAACTTTCCTTTTTGTTTTATTTCTTTCTTTCTTAATTAAACCGTTATTGTTGAAAATGTCCCTCCTTTCCCCCCATTGACCTCTTCTAGCCACCCCCACACCCCTACACCCCCAGAACCACAGGACTTCAACATTCAATTGTCTTTGTCCATGGGTTATACATATCTATCTATATATGCAAATAGACCAAATGGCGGAACAACAGAACACTGAATAACCAACCAACCAGTCACTATGATGCGATCTGACTACCAGAGGGCGCATGTGGACCATGGCGGGCATTGGCAGGAGGCAGCAGAGCACAAAACATAGTGGGACTGGCCATGGTGGGTTTGTGAAGCGGGTGGCAAGGGCACCAAACCAAGGGAGGGCATGGTTGCTGTCATCAGGGTGAGCCTCTAGTGGTTACTGAAATATTTTTGCTCTTGTGCTCCACAGAGCCACCTGGTGCTGGCACCTGCTGCTGGCACTGGCCCTGTTTGAACCCACTGCTGGTGCCTGGTGCCAGCCCCAATCGCACCTCAGTGCTTCTTCAACCCCCCCCCCCCCCCCCGCCTCTGGAGGGCAAACAGCCAGCCGCCACTGGCATCCACTCCAGGCATCCAGCACTGGTCCTGATCCCTGGACGCTGTCAATGAGTGCTACTGGCAGCTGCAGGCTCTGATCACCCCTGAGGGCTTCTCCACCTCCCCCTGCTCCTAAGGGGTGATTGGGTCAACAGCTGCTACTGGTGCCAGCCCCAATTCTTCAGCTCTGTCAGTGTGTGGAAGTGGTGGTGAGAGAAGGGCTGCTGGCAGACAGGGGACCATGGGCCGAGGTGGGAGGAGCTGGTCAGGGACACGGAGGATGGGCCCAGACCTGCACCTGTTCCCACTGCAGCCTGTGACCCACAGTTCCTTTCAAGGTGCACAAGTCTGTGCACTGGTACCCTAGTATACATATAAGTTGTTGATCTCTTCCCACCCACCAATCCTCCCCCAACTTCTCTCTGCAGTTCAGCAGTCTGTTCCATGCTTCTATGTCTCTGGATCTATTTTGTTCAACAGATATTTTGTTCATAGATTCCACATATGAGTGAGATCATGTGATACTGATCTTTCTCTGACCAGCTTATTTTGCTTAGCATAATACTCTCCAGGTCCATCCATGCTGTTGCAAATGGTAAGAGTTCCTTATTTAGTATAGCTGTGTAGTATTCTATTTGTAAATGTTCCCCAGCTTTCTTATTCACTCATCTGTTGATGGGCACTTGGGCTGTTTCCAAATTTAGCTATTCTAAATGGTGCTACTATGAATATAGGGGTGCATATAATCTTTCTAATTGGTATTCCGGGTTTCTTATGATATATTCCTAGAAGTAGGATCACTGGGTCACATAGCAGTTCCATTTTTAATTTTTTGAGGAAACTCCGTACTGTTTTCCACAGTGGCTGTACCAGTCTTCATTCCCACCAGCAGTGCACAAGGTTTCCCTTTTCTCAACATCCTAGCCAGCGCTTGTCAATTGTTGATTTGTTGATGGTAGCCATTCGAAGAGGTAGTAAGTGATACTTTATTGTCATTTTTATTTGCGTCTCTCAGATGATGCAAATGATTAGTGACTTTAATGATTAGTGACTTTGAACATTTTTTCATATGTCTTCTAGCCTTCTATATGTCCACTTTGGACAAGTGTCTATTTAGGTCCGTTGGCCATTTTTAATAGGATTATATGTCTTCTTTTGATAAATTGTCTAAGTTCCTTATATATTTTGGAAATTAACCTCTTATCAGATGTATCATTAACAAATACGTTCTTCCATGCAGTGAGCACTTTTTTCATTTTGTTGATGGTTACTTTTGCTGTGCAGAAGCTTTTTATTTTCACAAAGTCCCATTGGTTTATTTTCTTCTAGTTTCCTTTGCCCTAGGAGATGTATTGGTAAACATATTGCTACAAGAGATTTCTGAGATTTAGCTGCCTATGGTTTCTTCTAAATTTTTTTATCCTTTCACAAATTACATTTAAGTCCTTTATCCATTTTGAGTTTATTTTTGTGTACTCTGTAAGTTGATGGTCTAATTTCATTTTTTTGCATGTACCTGTCCAATTTTCCCAACACCATTGATAGAAGAGATTGTCTTTAAACCATTGTATTCTCTTTTCACCTTTGTTAAATATTAATTGGGTCAACTTTTGAGTTTCTTGTTCTGTTCCATTGATTCATATGCCTGTTCTTGTGCCAGTAACAAAAGTGGTAAGTGGGCTTCCCTGTCTTGTTCCTGTTCTTAGGGCAAATGGTTTTAGTAGTATAACTTGAAATCCCATATTGGAATCCCTTAAACGTTGTTATTCTTTCTCAAGATTTCTGTGGCTATACGAGATCTCTTTTGGTTCAATATAAATTTTTGGAGAGTTTTTTCTAGATCTGTGAAATATGCCGTCGGTATTTTAATAGGTATTGCACTGAACATATAGAGTACTTCGGGTAGTGTGGACATTTTAATGATGGAGTCGACCAATCCATAAATATGGTATAGTCTTCCACTTGTTTATATCTCCCTTTATCTCTTTTTTTCAATGTCCTTTAGTTTTCTGAGTACAGGTCTTTTAACTCCTTGATTGAGTTTATCCCTCAGTATCTTAATTTTTTTGTTGCAATGGTAAATGAAATTGGTTTTTGTTACTTTTCTTTCTGGGAACTCATTTGTGTTTAAAAATGACATAGATTTCTGGATCTTAATTTTGTATACTGCCTTGTGGAATTCATTTATTAAATCTAGTAGTTTTTTAATGGAGTTGTTAGGGTTTTCTATGTACAATATCATGCCATCTGTGAATATGACAATTTTATTTCCTCTTTTCCAATTTAGATGCCTTTTATTTTTTCTTCTTATCTGATTGCTATGGCTAGAACTTCCAATACTATGTTGAACAAAAGTGGTAAGTGGGCTTCCCTGTCTTGTTCCTGTTCTTAGGGCAAATGGTTTTAGTTTTTGCCCACTGAGTATGTGTTCACTGTAGGTTTGTCTATGTTGCTTTTATTATGTTGAGGTATGATCCCTCTATTCCCACTTAGCTGAGAGTTATTATAAAAAAAGAATGTTGGATTTTGCTTTTCTGCATCAATTGATATGACTATGTGGTTGTTATCTCTCAATTTATTTATGTAATGTATCACATTGATTTGTGAATAGTGTACCAGCCTTGCATCCCTGGAATAAATCCCACTTGGTCATGGTGTATGATCTTTTTAATGTATTGCTGGGTCTGATTTGCTATAATTTTGTTGAGGACTTTAGCATCTGTGTTCATCAGGGATACTGGCATGTAATTATCTTTCTTTGTAGTATCTTTATCAATTTTAGAATTAAGGTAATGTTAGCTTCATAGATAGAGCATGGAAGTGTTCCTTCCTCTTTCATTTCTTTTTTAAAATCTTTATTGTTGTCAATGTTACAGATGTCCCTATGTTTTACCCCTCAACCCATGTCTCACCCTGCCCCACTCCAGGTCTTCATTACCCTACTGTCTGCGTCCATAGTTAATATGCATATAAGACCTTGGTTTAATCTCTTCCCACCCCTGAACACCCTTCCCTCTGAGAATCAGCAGTCTATTCCACTTCCATGATGCTGATTCTATTTTATTCACCTGTTTATTCTGTTCACTAGATTTCTTATTTGTTCATTTTGATTTTTAGATCCAGTTGTTAAAAGTTATGTATTTATTGCCTTTTTATTCTTCATATTTCTCCTCCTCCTCCTCCTCTTCTTCTTTCCTTTTCTTCTTCTTTCCTCTCCTCCCCCTCCTCCTCCTCCTCCTCCTCCTCCTCCTCCTCCTCCTCCTCCTCCTCCTCCTCCTCCTTCTTCTTCTTCTTCTTCTTCTTCTTCTTCTTCTTCTTTCTGTTCTTAAAGAATACCCTTCAACATTTCATATAATACTGATTTGGTGGTGATAAACTCCTTTTGCTTTTTCTTGTTTGTGAAGCTCTTTATTGAACCTTCAATTCTTAAATTATAGCTTTGCTGGATAGAGTAATCTTGCTTATAGGTCCTTATTATACATAATTTTGAATATTTCTTGCCACTCCCTTCAAGTTTGCATAGTTTCTATTGAGAAATCAACTCACAGTCATATGGACACTCCCTTGTAGATAACTAACTGCTTTTCTCTTTCTTCTTTTAAGATTCTTTGTCTTTAGTCCTTGACATTTTAATTATGATGTGTCTTGGTGTGGTCCTCTTTGGGTTCCTCTTGTTTGAGACTCTCTTTGCTTCCTGGACTTGTAAGTCTATTTCTTTCACCAGACAGAGAATGTTTCTGTCATTATTTCTTCAAATATATTTTCAATATCTTACTCTCCTGTTTCTTCTGGCACCTCATAATGTGAATATTGGTATGTTTTAAGTTGTTCCAGAGGCTCCTTACACTATCTTCATATTTTTGGATTTTTTTTTCTTTTTGCTCTTGCTTCCATTACTTGCATTTGTGACATATTTCTTTGTCTCCACATTTTGGCTGCTTCCCTGTTTGTTTGTTTGTTTGTTTGTTTTCTTCTATATATTTGGTTATATCTCCTGGAGTTGGTAGAGTGCTCTTATGCAGTGGATGTCCTACGGGGATCAGTGACTTAACCTCCCCAATCACCTGAGCTGGTCACTGTAGGTGTTCACTTTTGTGGACTGTGCACAACCTTGTAGTTGAGAGTTGATTGATTTTAGGGTCACTGGGAAAAATTGACCATTAGGCCAATTAGCTGTGAGGACCAGCTGTAATTACAGTGAGAGCTGATGTGTAGGAGATACTATTATGGAACAGACTCAGTGAGCACCAAAGTCCTGCAGTGAGGCTTTGGTGTTCACTGAGTCTGCATCTTGGATGTGTCTTTTATGGATGTATAGAATTGTAATCATATATGGTTGGATGCTGTCCATTTGGATGCACTGGCTCTTAGCTCTCCAGGGAGGTGCAAAATCAGCCATTGCCTGGCACCTCTCGGCAGGAGCTACAAAGAGATTTGCAGATTTCTTCCATTTGTATTAGTATTGCTACCCCAGCTTTTTAATTTTTTTATTTGTCTGGAAACTTTAAGTCTGTGTGTGTCCTTTGTTCTGAAGTAGGTCTCTTGTAGACAGCATATACAGTATATGGGTCATGTTTTCCTATTCATTCAGCCACCCTATGTCTTTTGATTGGAGCATTTAAGCCATTTACATTTAAGATTATTATTGATAGGTATTTATTTATTGCCATTCTTATTCTCTATGCCTGTGTTCTTCTCTTTCTCTTTATTTCTTCTTCTTACAACAGTCCTGTTAGCATTTCTTACAGTGCTGATTTCATGGTAATAAACTCTTTTAGGCACCCCACACACACACTTTTTTTGTGTCTGTGAGGCTCAGTTTGGATTTTTGAATAATAGCTTTGCTGGATAGAGTAGTCTTGGATTTAGTCCCTTGGTTTTCATTACCTCATATACTTCATGCCATTCCCTTCTAGCCTGAAAGTGTTCCTATTGAGAAGTCAGCTAACAGTCTAATGTGAGCTTCCTTGTAGTTAATTTTCTGTCTCTCTTTTGCAGCCTTTAAGATTCTTTCTTTCTTTTTAAAATTTGCCATTTTAATTAATATGTGCTTAGGTATGGGTCTTTTGGGGGTTCATCTTATTTGGGACTCTCTGTGGCTCCTGTACTTGAGTGATTTTTCCTTTACCAGACCAGGGAATTTTTCTGTCATTATTTCTTTAGACAGGTTTTCTATTCCTTGCTTAGATTCTTCTCCATCTGGTTCTGCTTTGATGCAAATACTTTTGCATTCCATGTTATCCAAAGCTATCTTAAATTCTCCTGCTTTCATTTTTTTCTTCTTTACTGCTCTGAATTGGTGCTTTTTCTACCTTGTCTTCTTATTCACTGCTTTGGACTTCAGTTTCTTCTAATTTACTCTTGAATCCTTCCAGGGTGTTTTTTATTTCAGCAATGTTATTTCTCATTTCCAATATATTCTTATTTATTCTTTCAACCTCTTTTTTCATGTTGTTTAGCTCTCATTAGGTCCCTTAATATTCTTATTAGTATCCTTATAATTCTTATTAAATTGCTTGTAGTTCTCACTGAATTGTTTGAGCACACTTAAAGAATTCTCTGAATTCTTTATCTGACTATTGCTTGCCTCCCCTTCATTTAGGTCCTTTTTTGGTGAGTCCTCCTTTGCTTTCATTTGGGGGTTATTTCTCTATCTCCCCATTTTTGCTGTCACTTTCTTCTTGTTTCTATGTATTAGATCAAACTGCTATGCCTCTGGGATTTTGTGGGGTGCTCTTATATAGTAAGTTTTTTTTTTGTGGGACCCAGTGGTACAGTCTCTTAGGTTTCCTGAGCTGAGTCCTCTAAGGAAGCCCCTTACTTGAGTTATCTGGGGTTTCCTATTGTAGTTAGGCCTTGAATGTTATTGTCCCATTCATGGATGGAGTCTCCTCTCAGGCTGGCTGACTATGTGGCTCAACTCTGATCATATCGTATGAGCTTTTGTGGAGGTGCTGATTGAACAGAACAAAATACACAAAACATGAAATAGAAGAAACAAAACAAAAATGTACACAAGACCCCTATAGCACCAACAAAAGCAACCACCAGAGAAGAGAGAATTAGGAAAGAGAGCAAGAATGATAGAAAAAAGAAGGAAATATATGAGGGAGAAAACAAACAATAAACAACAACAAATAAACAAACAGGAAAAGCACAAACAAATTCAACAAGAAAAATGGGGGAACAATATGTAGATGCAGAACTAATACAACAAAAATAAGAACACAGAGTTAGAGGAATAAGGAAAAGAAGACAGTTTAAAATAAAGGAGGAAGAAAAGAAATGAAAAGGCAAGAAAAAAATTGAAAAGTAAAATAGAAGAGAAAGTAGAGTGACCTAAACCAAAAAAGAAAGAAAAGAGAAAAAAAAAAAAGATGAGAAAGCAGAATAAAAAAAGAAAAAGGAAAGAGAGAAAAAATGGGTGGTAAAAAAAGGAAAAAGAAAAAATTGAGTAGGAAAAGGGAAGGGGAAAATTAGATGTATGAATGAAACCAATAAAGCAGATAGATAATGAAACTAAATTTTAAAAAAGGAAAAAAAGAAAGGAAAGTGAAAAACTAAAACTAAAAAAGAAAAGAGAAGAAAAAAGGGAAGAAAAGAGGGGAAAAAAGAAAGTAAAAAAAAATAGTGAAGTGGGAAGGCATGAGAGGTTGGGGGTGGGGTCTGAAAGAGATCAACTGAAGGACTTGTATGCATGCATATAAGCATAATGGATAAAAGACCCCAGCGGGGGCAGGTAAAGGCATGTGCTGGGGGGTAGGGGAGGCCAGGGGGAGATCAATGGGTGGGGGGAAGGAAACATGTGTACTACTATTTCTAATACTTTAAACAATAAAAAAAAAGTGAAGTGCCATTTGTTTCAGCCAAGTTTAATGCTCCAGCAAACGTCCCCTGATCCCCTGGGCTCTGCCTTTGCCTGTCTCTGTCTGCTCGTCAGCTGTCAATCTTAATCACTAAATAATCTGTTTCTGGAAGGCTTTAGGCAGGTGAGGCATTGTTTAGTTTTCAGGGAATATATGGTGGGTGTGTTTCCCTATCCCAGACCTATTCCTCCACTGGTGGTCCAACAAGTTACTGTGCCGTTTGCCGGACAGATTTCCTTGTATGCATACCAATAGTGTTGGCTGGAAACTTGGAGTTTTTATCACTTCTCCCATGTGGGGTAAGTGCCAGTCTGGTTCCCAGGATAGTGGGGGGATGGCCACTCCTGCAACCCAGTCACTAAGGGTTCCTTGAGAATTTTTAAACCTGTTGCTTGGCCTCTGCTTTTGTTTCAGCAGCTTTCCCTTTTCATCCTCCAGACTCTCTTTTGTAGAATTTGAAATTAGGTTCCAGAAATTTTAGAAAATATATAGTAAGTCAAAATACTATAGGTACAAATGTTTCTTGTTCCATGATAATAATAAAAAGAGTTATTATTATTAAGTGCTTACTGCATTCCAAGAATTGTTGTACATGCTTCACAAATATTAACTTATTTAATTCTCATAACAATGTGATGAGGTAGGCCCTATTTTCACAGTCTGTTTTATAGATGAAGAAAGTGAGGCCAAAAAAAGAGTTAATAAATTATCAAAGTGACTCTTCTGGCGTGGGGCTGAGGACTAGAATTTGAAGCACTTTGAACTGTTTCTGCTCACAAATCTTTTGCCTTCACCATTCACATTCCTCACATAAAATAATCTCTGCAACCTCAGGTTATATAGCTCCACTCTTTATGCCAGGAAAAGTCTCTTGTGTGAGTTTTTTGCTGACATTACTTCTGGTTGCATTAGTTTTTACATCAGGGTACCTTTCTGATTCCTGAATTAACATGCAGTTCAGAGAGGGTGCCAGCATCTATTTGGTTGATGGTGATTGCAGAGAAACTAACCTTAAGGCATCTGAGAAAAGGCATGGTATTCAGTGTTATTTCTCTAATGTAGGTGCTATGGGACCTTGGTAGCAGAAAGCAACCATTGTGCTCTCTTGTCATATGATGATAAAAACCAGAGAGAGACCAAGTTCCATATGTTTTTGTAGCAGAGGATGAGGTCTGCCAATTTTGACTAATTACAGAGGTCATTTCATGGAGTTAATTCTGTTGGTCTCTCCTGAGACAAGACAGAAGTTACTTCTGGGTTCTTTATTGGTTTCCATTTATGTGTCTTAGAGGACAGCATGCATCCCTGGGTGTGGAATAGGAACAGTTGTGAAGATATTTAATAATACCTCATATCTGAATTGGATTGAACATTATTGAAATTGGATGAAAGGAGGAAAGAATAGCATCTAAGAGTTGACCATTGGTGGGAGCTCCTTTTCCATTTCCATCATTTAATTTAGTTGTATGAGGTATGTATGATTTTATTGAGGATATAGCAATTGCTTTATTGAACCCCTCCTCACTCAGCAACTTCCTGATTCCTTCCTGAGAAATCATCTGTTTTGCTTAGAAAAGGACTCACCCTGGCCCCTCTATCTCAGTGTTCCCATAAAAATACTGTGGCCTCACAGAATTGGATGAGGTCTTTATACTGAAGGCCACTGATTTTAAAAAAATTGTAATGTTATTGGACATTTTATTATGAATGAACATCTGGAAACCTCTTTCCTCAGATAAGCTGCATGGCTGGATCCTCCACTCCATTAGGTCTTCGTTAAATCCGCCTTCTCTGTGAGGCTCCATCCTATTTAAAGCTGTAAGCCTGCCCCTGGCCATAGGCCTCTCTACACCTCACTCTGTTTTAGTTTCTCTATGGCACTTGTCATTTACTGTGCACTATACTAAATTCCATCATTTACTGTTTGTCTATTACCATCTCTTGTCCTCACAAGTAAAGAGTTTTTGTTTTGTTTGCTATTATATTCTCATAGCACAGAATAGAGCCTGGAACTTAGTACACATTTTATAACTGCCTATTGAGCGAATGATTGTATAGAGTTCAGAAGTTAATCCAGTTAGTCTCTTTAATTCACAAATAAATGCACATTTTGAAGCATAAGAATTTGTATGCCCTAGCCCAATCTGTACTTTTTGCATATAAATATTTTGTAGCCCCTGAGAATACTGAAATGTTAAGAGTTATACTTATAGCTAACTGAGCCTCATGTAGGACATCTTACTTTCATAGAATAAGTTGGTCCCTCTCACCATGGCCATGACCTCTGGGGACAAAGTATATTTGCTAGTACCTTCTCTCTGTCTCCCATCCAACATGTTTCTTGTTTCCATGGCATAGTAAGTCCTTGACCTCTTATCTCCCTGACAAAGGTAGTGATCTGGATTTCACAGGGAGACCCAGAGGAGCCAAGTGTGCTAGGGGAGGCACATGGCCAGCCCTCAGTCTGGGAGGTGTGCCTGGAGCTGAGCCTGAAGACAACTCAGGGAAGCAGGAAAGACTGGGATCCAGCCAGAAACTCCTCGGGTGACTGGTCTTTGGTCCAAATGTTCTCCACTTTAATGTGACCACAATCAGAGCCGAGGCTTTGAAGGTCTTATTCTGTATGCATAGCTGTGCCTTGTTTATAAGGTAGTTCCGAGCTTGACAAAAGTCCTCATTCCCCCAGAGAAAAGCTTTCCAAGTAAATAACCAAGTTCGGCAGCATGAGCCTCCCAGAACGATCAATGTTGGAAACACAAACAGATGACAGCACCACAACGGGCAGCTCCCTTTTGAAAAAGAACCAGAACGGGTTCATTATCTGCTGGGCTCAATTTGAGCCAAGGAACACATCAGTCTTCAGTCATCGCTCTACCTTTTCCTTCAAAACCCCACATAGTGGGGACAAAAGTGAGCCCTCCCTCAGGGAGACCCCTCCGGTTACACACGGAGCTTGTGAAGGACACCACTCTTCTCCCACTTAAGTATTTTTTCACTAATCCTAGAACCCACACATCAAGTCCAAATGTGACAAATGTGTTCACTCACACTGCTGTCACTTTAGGGGCCCATTCCCAAATACCCCTTCAAGCCGCCAAAATGTGCTGCCTGGAGACGCAGGACACATACTCTGTCTGGGGTTCAAGAAAGTAGCACAAATCTGATGGATGCAATCAGTACAGATATTTGTGGCTCCCTTCAGGTTTCATCCTCCTTCAGACTTTAGCAAATGCTCCAGATGCACATTATTTTCCTCTTTGCCCCCTGCATTGTCCCAACAACCTCACACTAGAAACTGCTTACAGTTCAGATCCAATCCCTGCTAAGCCCTAGGATAGTGTATACACTGGACAGAGAAGCCTGTTCATTAAGCTCGGTGATAGAAGAAAAGGGCAGAGGGTGAAATGCCAAGCCATTTTGCTTATTATCTTCTTTTGCTCCTGTTGCTCCAGGCATCCTTTGGGCAATCTCAACTGAAATCTTGCTTTAAAACCACTTAAGCCAGGCTCCATTTTCTGCTGGTCACACAATGCTGTGGAATCTCTCACCTAAGCCAGATGACTTCTGTGGGCCAGCATTTACTACTACTCTGGTTCAGATCGTCATATTTGTGTCCTCTCTCTCCTGATTTCCTCCCTGCCTTTCCTTTTCCAGACACAGAGAGGAAGAGAGAAAAAATAAATATTTTAAAAATATTGTGAAATACGATTTAGCTTCATACTAATATTTTTCTCTGCCCCACTTTCTTTTTCACTATTTCCATCTATGCTTCTAGGGTTTTGCTCCTATGTGGATCTGCATCCCTCAAGCCCCAACACCCAGCACAGTGAATGTTCCCTGCTCCTGGCAGTGTGCATTCTTGATAATGTAACCATGACCCCCAGCTCCCTAATTCCACTAGGTCTCCTTACCTGTGGAGCTCTTTGAACTTCTCTTTGGCATATGTCACATCATTCCTCATAATTTTTGTGATTCTGGACGCTTGCCCATCACCTCTTACAAATTGTAAGCTCCCGAAGGTAGGAACAGGATTTTGTTCATCTTTGAATCTCCTAAGTACTTAATAAAATGCCTTGTTCAATAAATGGGTTTCTTGATCAACTGAATGGGAATCTACAACGAGACAGACCTTCTTCTCTTCCCCCATTTACTCTTTCAGTTACTTTCTAGCATCCTCCACAGAAAGGAACAGATAAATGCAGAGGGTAACACCTGTGATAGTTTACTATAAATCCATCAGTTAAATATCACTGGACCTAGGTATTGCACCTGGTGGTGGGTTCAACATGATGGTCATTGCTGACCTCAATGAGAGTAGCATTTGGAAGCCTTAAAGGATGATTTTGGGGCCAACAGAATTGACTCAAATTCCAGCTCCCTGACTTCCCACTTACCTGGATAAGATGCCCCCTGACCTCAGTTTTATCATTTGTAAAATGGATACAATAATGCTCACCTTATAAGTGTGAAGATGAGACTGATAAATGTAAAGCACAAAGCATAGTTTTTTGGCACAAAGTAAGCCTTGAGTAATTTGAGTACATTTTTAGTTCACCATTGTAGTTATAGTGCTACCAATATGCCAGAATAAGGTTACAGAACAAAGGTCGAGTGGTATAAAACTTCTTGCCTGCCTCCATTTTACCACAGACATTCAGGTTCTATTAATAAAAAGGAGAATGTTGACTTTTCCAACAACTGGGCTTGAAGTTGCATTTATAATTGCCAGATAGAGTCACATATTGAAGGGTTTTAGCTGTCAAAAATAATTCAGAAATAGCAAGTATTTTAAGAAACTTCAAGTTGCAAAAGAATACAAATAGCCCCTTCATGAACGATGATGAGTCAGCCCATGCACTTAAGTCTCAATGGCTCCATCTCCTTCTAGGTGGTTCCATGGTTGTAGATCAGCTCCTGGGCCAGAGCTCTCTTTCCGTTGTGTAGACTTCCTGTAGATATTCAGGCCACTAGGTTGATGTCATACAAAGTAGGATAAGGACCAATAACCCTTCCTATCTCCCACCGGAGAGCAACATCTAACTGATCCATGGCACATGGGAAAAGAAAAGAGCAAAGAATGGGAAACAGGTATCGAGAAGAAATGAATGCAATTTTTTTTGTTCAAACATTTCTTAGATACCCGCCTAAGCATCTCTCTAGAGGACACCCAGAGAGATTTGTTTTAAAATGAAGAAGGCTTGCCATCCAAGAAAGCCAAGGAAGAAAGCACTGTTAATTATGTTGAATGCCAATGAGAAAACAAATCAGGTACAAACTAAAGTAACCATTGGATTTGATAGTAAGACAATCACTACTATCCTTGGGGAGAAGAGGTTCAATGGAATACTAATAGCATAAACAAAACTGTGAGAGAACAAGGAGCAAATGGGAGATTAAGAAATGAAGACATTAAGCTCAGACAAGTCTTTAAGCATCATTTCTGAAAAGAAATTCAGAGTAAAAAAAGCATTAGTTAAAGGAAAACATGGACTCAAAGGATGAATTTTTTTTTTTTTTTTGCTTTTCAGGTGGGAGATAGCTGAACATGTATAATTGCAAGTGAGAAAGACTTTTGAATCGGGGATGCTGGAAATACAGGAGGAGGAGAAAAACATGAGTTAGTTGAGGCTCCTAAGAAGTGGGAAGGGGGTGATGTCTTGAGCAGGAAGAATAGGATTGGCTGTAATCAACAGGAAGGACACCTATACTGTTGGGACTGGAGAGAGGAAACAGGATGGGCAGAGGGTGGAGACACTCTTAGCTGGGAGAAATGGAGTGAGTTAGAATTTGGGAGAGTTCCTGCCCAATGGCTTTTGTCTTCACCCTGATAGGAAAGCAATTAGAGAGAGTGTTGGGAGAGTGGTGACTGGGCCCTCAAGGGCAGGGGTAAGTTTTTATAAGTAGAGAATCGAAGAGAGTTGACTAGAGAAACACAGAAAGGTTGCAAAACCTAACTGATGTTGGAGACTAGAAAAATATGTGACTTTCAACAGCATCCAACAGCTGAGGGTGCAGGATTTATCCCACAATGGAAGTATGGGATTTGAGAAGCTGACTGGATTGGGTCGAGATTGGCATTTCATTGAGGGAATATGAACCCAGGTACAAGAGCAGTAATATTGATGTTTTGGAAAAGAAGAGCAGGCACAGGCAGAGAGGACAAGAAGAGAAAAGCCAAGGGAAGATAAAGACTTCTCATGATGGCCTGCAGCTTCTTTCCATGATAACCTGACCCCAAAGGTAGAAAAATTTCTGGAAAATGTAAGCAGTAACCTGGACAGATGCTTAGAATTCCTATCTTTTCCAACCTTCCCAGATTAACTTCTCACCAAAACACAGCATCAGGGGTAAAAGGCTGTGTTAATTCACAGTTTAGACTCACAAACGCTACAAGGCAAATCATAGGTACTCTTTGAGTTTATCCAGTGCCAGGTTCGGACCATAAGGAAAACAATTTCAATTTATGGTTAAATCTACCATGGTACCAATAAAGTGCAGAGCGACCTGTTACTAAAATATTTTTCCACCAAAGGAATATTTCCCACTTAAACTACTCAACCTCATTGGGGTTCTCTCTTTTTCAAAAGTGTTTAAAACACATTCTTAACATAGAAGAGCATTGCCATTAGAACCTTTCAGATGTTCTCGATTTAGAAAAAAACAGAGGGAATTAGGTCAAGAGAAGGAAAAGTAAGAACAAGGGAGAGGAAGGCAGCAGGAGGCCAGAAGGGCTATTTGTGGCCAAACAGGTAAGACATAAAGGTTGTCAGGGACTTTGATAATTTAGCGCTTCTGTGATGTGTGAATGAGGCCCTCCAGGCCGGGGACTGCACTCCAGCTTCAGTTTTTTTGATCTCTGTCACTAATGAGATGCCAGCAGCCCTTACTTCAAAGCCTTAACTGATACAGATAATCTCCTGAAAGGCCCTCAGAATCTGAAGCATCTCTCAGATTGAAGTCCGGAGGATTACATAGACAACAGAATAGATGATGGAAGAGGTATTGTTTGTTTGATATTTGCTCTTTGATTTATTTTAAATGTCCTCATTTTCAATTTTCAAAGGGCCAGTCTATAGCTTCTACAGCATTAACACCAAAGATTAACATTGTCAGATAATGGGGAGGACCCCGGACATTCATAAATTTTATCTTTCCTTTTTTTATCCCAACTGTCTGTTAAAACACTGCCAATTGGGATTCAGTGACGAATGTGGTGCAGGGTAACAGTATCCAGCCTGCTGTGGGGACAGGGTTTTCCTGACAAATCCACAGCCGCTCAGAGATTACACTTGGATTCTTTTGAAGTTTAATCTCTTTTCTGAAACAGTTGTGCACTCAAGGAGGGGGAAGGGATGGGATGCAAGGCCACAGGCTATGAGAAACATGTTATAAAACAGCATGAACGTCAGTTTCTTGTATCCAATTATGCTTTGAGTTGAAAGCGTATAATTTTCAAGGCATGCTGTACCAGTAAACGTATCTGGAGTATTTTATATTGGACGACCTCACACTCTGTAAGCAAAACAGCAGGGTGAAGTCAGTCCTCATGGCCCAGTCTTTTGTTATCTCCAGGCATGAAAGAAGAGTAACATTTCAGTCCTCCAAGAAAACATGAGTTCTAAAGGTGGAGGGCAGTCATGAACTAATCTGTTTAAATATACCCTCTTAATATATATAAAATTTATTCTAAAGGATTTCTTAAAATTAGACTACAACCCCTACCCCCCCCCCCCAAAAAAAATGCAATATATGACAGCCTCTTTTGAGGATGCAATGTGTCAGAATCTGTAGAACAGGGACCACCGCTGTTTTCCCAGGCCAGCACAGGGTCGGGCAGCATGCTTGCTGACCTGTTGATTGGTGTGACTGGACAGCTGGTGACTGAAATGCTTCCAGGTAACAAAGAAGCATGCAGGCGCCCAGCAGAGGGAAGCTGCAGGCTCAGCCAGTGTCCGGGATTCCCAGTGCTTTGGTTGCTTGCTGATGCGACTCGAAGTGATACAGAGACTGCCCACATTCACCAGCAGCCTTGGCGCAGCTGCACTGCCCAGTCTTCTTGCTTCTAGGCAGGCCACGTGGCTTGTTCTCGCCAATGGAAAGTGAGTAGAAGTAATGTGCGTGACTTCTGACCCGAAGCAGTTTAACAGCAAGCTTATTTTCTCCATCTGCTTTTCCCCCTGCAACTGACTGCCGAGGCGGATGAGGCCCCAGACTAGGAGGAGCCATGTAAGAAGCATGAATGTCTGTTTGGAGCTGAACTCCACTGATCCGCACTGTGCTATGGGTGAGACATAAGCATTTACCACATTAAGTCTTTTGATGTGAGAGGGCTCCTTATTACTACAGTTAGCTTACCCTGACGGATACAGGCAGTAAGAGGCAGAGCTGTCATTTGAACTCAGCTCTGTTTATCCCTGAATCTGTGTGTTTCTGAATTATCTGTAACAAGTGGTGCATTAAAAATACAAATGCAGAAACTCGGTCCACTGTAACCTCCATGGCGTCTTCCCCAGGTGCCTTTGCTGCACCCTCTGTCTGAGTCAGAGACCTCTTTTTCTTGCTTCTCTTTCTCCCTATGCCTATGTTTTCTCTAGCATTTATTATATAGTAACTATTGAATGGATTTTCTGTTCATCTCTAAATCCATAGAGACAACATTAGTCTAGCAAACAGTAGTCACTCATTTAATATTTATCATCCAAACTAAACAAAAGGGAATCTTCTAGTTTCTTGAATTTTCTGCCTGACAAGGTGACACAAACAAAATAAACAAAGGGAACCAAAATAATACAAATCAAGAAATAAGACAAAATGAAAATTAAAAAAGAAAGAAAATATTTGGGTTCAATTTCACGGTATTGACAGTGTCACTAAAATGTACTGGTTTGTACATACAGTGCAGTGAAATGAAGTTCAATGTTTCTTGGAGCTTAGGATATGAACAGAGCCCAGCTCCATTCCAGCTGTAGACTCTGGGGTCACCTGACAGTTATGTGGAACACTCAGGAAGGTGCCTGGGACACCTGAAGTAATATGGAGCCTCTGGAGAATGAATGATTTTACTTTTCATCCAGGTGACTCAGGGGCCAGCCCAGGCTATTACCATAAATGTGAAAATGTTCCACTTGCCTTGACTCAATGGCAGAACTTGAGGACTTGGTCATAAACCAAAAGGAGAATGTGCAGTATGCCCTCTCGCCAACAGCTGCCCTTGGGGAAAAAAAACCCAACACATAACCTTAGGCGTCTGGGAAGTCCCATCTCCTCCTCTGGTGTAAAAAGCAAAATACTGTCCCACCATGTGCTTGCATCCCGTCCTGTGAGCTGTCTAGTTCACTTGTGGCCTCATCTACAGCCCTCCGGAGTGATGGATAAAATGGCTCTGAGGGTAGGTCCACTCCTGACACAGTGTGACTTGTGTGATAGTCACGCTATGGTTTGAAAGGCATTTCATAACCATAGTAGAACATCCCTGGGCAGGATGTGGGAAGAAAGTTGTTTGTGTTGGACATAATATAAGGCAGCAAAGGTCTCTGTTGTCATTCTGGTGCAGAGAATTTAGGGCTTTGATTTTAATTGAGAAAATAATAAGATCTTTAAAAAGCCTGGGACTGGTTGCTCAATTGCCTTGTGTGGTTACAACAGTGATTTCAGAAAGGAAAAATGGGTTTTTCTATGGTCTTTGTCTCTTGTCCTTTCCCTACCCTACACATCTACAATTAACAGAGCCACTTGATATTCGCTGTGTTCTGAAGACTAACAACAAATCTGCTACTGTGTGGGGGGCAGGACATTACCTGGTTTCAGGTTCAACTAACAAGATGAGGAACAGCCAAGTGATAGTGGCTCCCCTAGCCATTCTCTCCTATTTGTCAGGTGGACATTTTGCACCTGGGCTCTCTGAGGGCCTTTTCATTCCTCAGGTTCTGTGATTTTGTGAGAGGTGAGATATGTTTCAAGCAGATTCTGTTTACCTGACAGACACTCTGTCTTCCCTAGATCCTAGATCTGGAAATAAGGAAGACACACACACACACACAAGGCAGCATCCTAAAGGAGGAACATTTTTTACTTAGACACCAGAGTTCAATATTTAGCGGTGAGAGGGGCATTGGTTAATTAAAATTTCTAGATAACTCACTCATAATCTGAATTTCTATTTCACCTCGACTTTCTACTAGTCACAGGAATGTTCTAGGGATGAAATTAATATATGTAAAGAAGTGTGAACAGTGCCTAGGACATGGTAAGTCCTATGTAAATATTTGCTCTGAATGCTATTACTGGTTCCATTATGAATGCAGTAACAATTCTGGGTGCCTATTCCATAATGATAGTCTGTTACATTTAATTTTGAAACACTTATGGTTAGGCTTGTGAAGAGGCACTTCCTAGGTTGACTTGAGAAAGAAGTCAAGCTCCTCTGGTATCTTCTAGTAATCTCCCTTCTGCCCCCACCATCTTCTCTGGCTGTTCTCTTCCTCCCTCCCCATTACAGCATGCCTTTCTCTACCTTCAAGGCTCCTAGATAGTTCTCCATTACAGTGATATCCACCTTGGTTCCAAGATACAAAATACCATCCAACTCCAAGTGAATAGCAATAACATCCGATCACACTACTAACCTCATCCAGTTCTTATAAATCAATGGTAATAAACTTGCACTCAAGATTTTCATGACTTAGCAAAAAGAATGTAGACCTTTTCAGGATGGAGCTGGGATTACAGTGTTTTGAAGCTTATGTATTAGAATAAGTACTCAGTTTGATATCAAATTTCAATACTTTTTTATTTAAGAAAAACTTATTGCCTAGTATGTGTCTGCACTTTTAGGCCATCAGATACAGTGATAAGACAGACAAAACTTTCCTGGAACTTACATTCTGTAGGTGAGACAAATAGTAATCAAATAAATAAATATGACTTTAGCTGGTCATTTCGGGTTTTACATGCTGCCCTTGACCTTTCTGAAAGGCTGTCAGGCAAGAGTTGGTCCTGAGTTGCTGTGGATAATTCATTTCTGAATGGGTGTATATTCAAAGCAATGCAAAGCGGGAGAGAAAAAGAGATGCTTTCTGATATATAAACAACAGGTGATCCTATTCGGACTTATTTTGACCTTGGCCTTGTCTGCCATTGGTCCTGTGCAGAGCTCCAATCATCCCAGACTCCACAATTGCCAGTGGTACTGTAGCCTATAAAATATTTATACTGACATTTCAAATATATACATTATTTACTTTAGATTCTATAAAATATTTAAATATCTTGCTAAATATACACAATATTTATATTGCACTGTTGTTGTTGGGGTTTTTTTTTGTTGTTAGGGAGACTGTTTGGAGGTTTCCCAAAATTATGATGAAAGATCAGTGTCAAAGGGTGAGGACATCAGGGGATAAAAGCAATGTCTCCCTACAATCCAGGAAAGGTGCGCCTTATGGAGAAGTAGGACAATGAGGGCATGTCTAAAAGAAAATAATTGCAGAGCTCATCCCCCAGAGTTTTCCCTACTGCTAAGGACTGAATTGACCTCTCCTAAAATTTATGTGTTGAAGCCCTAACTCTTCAAACCTCAGCATGTGACTTAATTTGGAAATAAGGCCTTTAAAGGGTGATTAAGTGAAAATGAGGACACTATGGTGGGCCTTAATCCAACCTGACTAGTGTCCTTATAAGAAGAGGAGGTTAGGATACCTGGGTGAGGAAATCTGTAGGCTAAGGCAAATGGCCTTAGAAGAAAAAGAACTTGCTTATACCTTGATCTTAGACTTCTAGACTCCAGAACAGTGAGAAAATATATTGTGTAGCTGAAGCCACACCGTCTTTTGTATTTTGTTATGGCAGTCCCAGCAAACTCATATATGTCCTTTTAGTTCTTGGTTCAAAATAAGTGCCTAGACTGAGGTCTCGCTGAATTCAAACAAACTAAAACCCTAGCTCAGTGGTCAGCAAACTGTAGCTCTCAAGCAACATGTGGCTCTTTGGCCCCTTGAGTGTGGCTCTCCCACAAAATACCATGAGTGAGCATGCATGTACAATGCTATTGAAACTTCGTGGCCCATGTGCAGAAGTCGGTTTTCAGCTCTCAAAAGAAATTTCAAATGTTGTACTGTTGATATTTGGCTCTGTTGACTAATGAGTTTGACAACCACTGCCCTAGCTCATCTCTGAAGTTGGAGATACCAGTCTACTGCTCTCATGATCCACAAAATGCCATAGAAAATCTTGGCAGTGCTACCCATGTGCCCAGCTATATCACTCTCAGGAGGCACCACTGACATCCATTCACCTTCTCACACAACGGGTGAAGTCTAACCAGGGGGTCTGTGAAGCCAATTCCTCTGAAATTTACTTTCTTTTTCAATTACATTATAACATTGGGATGTGAACCTTGCAAAAAAAAAATACCCCTTGACACCTATCTCTTTTCCTGCTTCCTACTAACCCTAAGGCCTGATCGGCCATACTCTTTCCAAGTCTTTGTTCATTCCATTTACTGTCATACAGAAAGACTGCAGTAGAAATTATAGAATGTAATTGAGTAACAATTACCATAATTTGTATTTTCTCCACATTTAAAAAATAGGTATTTGGGAAGTTAGCAACTCCTTTCCACAGATTTCAGGCCACCCTCACACAGACAACCAATTTGTGGTGTCACTGCTAAATTATGCTTGCAACCCCAGGTCAGCCAAAGCATGAGTGGGGAGAGGCCTGTGGGCCCTCCCATCTCTCCTCGCTATAACCCCTCACCTCACTCTGCCTGCCCTCCCGGTGACCCAGTTCCTTCAGTCCCTGTGATTCAGCCAGGTACTGAGTCATCCTGTGAGATGTTACTACATGTCTCTGGGGATTGAATTTTGGATAGAAAACACTGAACACTAAAACATGGCTCAAGGGACAAACGGTTGAATGCCAGAGGTGGTGACAAACAATGGGAGGACATATCTGGGGGCAGCCAGCCCTGCCAGGCACCCTGCACCCTGCTGGGAGGGGTTGCCCAAGTTCTGTAAAGAACTTGGTCAGTGTGTAGATTGCAAAGCAGAACTTGATCCCTGGCCTCCGGGCCCCTGCCAAGGCCTTTAGATTTGTTGAAGAATGGCACCATTAACAAGTTACAGAAACTGTCTGCCTTCACCACAGTGGTGGGAGGGGATGGTGTCTGAGGCTTTTAGATTGGGGCTGGGATTGGAGAGAGAAAGGAATAAAAGAAGCAGATGTTGTCAAAATGGTTTATTGGCTTGATTCATTAGGTTCCACAGCTGCCACAAAGAAAACAGATTCCTAGAGAACTGCTAGCCAGACAGCAAGCTCTTTCAAGGGAGCCTGATGGGGAGCAAAGATAAGGCTTGGCTTTTAAGGTATCATGCTTACCTTAACTGGGGTTTCATTTAAAAGTAGATGTGTGTGTGTGTGTGTGTGTGTGTGTGTGTGTGTGTGTGTGCGTACGCGCGCACGCACACACACACACACACACACACACGTGCATGCGGACATTGAAGGGGGAAGGATATGGATTCGACAATATCAGGAGCACTGCTGTATAATACCAGGTTGGTGTGCATTCCTCTTTTCCCAGAGAAACATCAGAAACTCCACTAGGGATTGTGATTAAACAGAGCTTTTCTGTCAGCCTCGTTTGTACTGAGCCACTTAATTCAGAGATAAGCATCCTGAGCACACAGTACAAAGCTTCTGGAAACTACCAAGACCTTGTCCCTCTCCAGCAGGCTCCCCTCATCCCAGGGATATGGGCTGCAGCATTCTGATTGCAGAATAAAAGAGGGTTAAATGTTTCTTAGGAGACACCAACTAAATTAACTTTTCTTAGAACATTAATCAATATTTTAAAATTCTTGTGTAGTACATACATCTTGGTGGGATAATACTTGAAATGATTTTTATTGGTATAGAAATTAACATTTTAAATTTGAATTATATATCCATATTTACATATACTAGGAGAAATAGCACCTCAAAATTGCCATTTTACGGATAATAAGCCAAAGAAGATTTTTTAATGCAGGATAACTTAAAGAAAGACATGGAGCTATGAAGTACATGGGGTGTATAAATATGACAAAAATCTTGAGTTTGTGACTCAGGCTGCTGTTTGAAAGTCGAAGTCCTTTTTAAGCAGAACCTTGTCAGAGCTGAATGGGACTTCAGAGTCATCTAAATCAGTCTTCCCAAACTTTTCTTACAAGATAGTGGGTTATCTACACACATCCCAGGCTCCAACCATGGCCCACGGGACCCAAACTGGCAGGAGAGGGGCCAGGGATCTGGATGATTTGTAAAAATCTCAGGCAGCTGGAGGCTGGAGTTTAGGTCCTGCCTAGTTTCCATAGCCTCAGAGCAGGTCCAGATGCTGTTCATAGGAAAGGAGCGGAGTGGTAGGCAGGAACAGGTCTCTGAGCCTGTTATCTGAGCCAGAGCCAGGTCTTGGGTCTCCTGATCCCTAAAACAGGACCCTTCCTTTGTGTGAGGTGAGGGGAGGGAGGTCATTGCCCTCTCGCAAGCTGGGGCAGGAAAAGGAAGAGAGGAGTTTGAATGAATGCAGAACCACAATACAATGTCTGCAAAGAGTGGGGGAGGGTATTTGTACCTGAGACTGAGAGAAGCAGGGACCACAAGATGGTTGAACCAGGGGCAGTGTGACAGCCAGAGAGCATGGATCTGGGGAAGAGAATGGGCAAGCCTCAGTGCTCTGTCTTTGACCATGACAGTTGGGGAGATTTTTGGATGTTTCTGGGCATAGGCTTCAGGCTTCCTCTCTCACTATCTAGCTGGGGTGACTTCTAAAGCTGGATGGTAAAGCCTCAGAGAGACAGGCTTCAGCTTTTACAACAGGACCAGGTATGGATGCAATTAATCTATCAACAAATTTTAATTAAATTCCTACTATGTTTGGTTCAGAGTGCTAGGAATGGAAAGGTGAAAAGCAGAGGGCATGGTTCTTTTTCAAAGGGCTCACTGTCTGGGCACAAAATAGTAGAAATGACAATAGTTAGCTTCTGATCTGAGTACCGCCTTACCATCCTGTGATTTTAAAGCCAGATAATGAGGTCAGGGTGTCTGGGAAGGATTTCAAGGGGGGCTGAGTAAGATTTCAATAAGGGGAGGTTATGCCATCTTTATGGGTAATTGAGAGTGGTCTCATTTACAGCCGGCTATCTTCTGTCCTTGTCCTCCTTCCCACCTCCTAATACACATATACACACACACATTCAGAAATGCTCAACTGAGTTAAAGTAAATATCGAGAAATCTCCTGGCAGGTGGAAGAAGTAATAAAAGATGGCCTAATACAGTGGGGATTTAAGGACTGCATGAAGCCAAGACTAGTTTGGCTCAATGGATAGAGCATCGGGCTGCGGACTGAAGGGTCCCGGGTTCGATCTGGTCAAGGGCATGTACCTTGGCTGCGGGCACATCCCCAGTAGGGGGTGTGCAAGAGGCGGCTGATCCATGTTTCTCTCTCATCGATGTTTCTGACTTTCTATCCCTCTCCCTTCTGCTCTGTGAAAAAAATATATATATCATTAAGGACTGCATGAAGATGTGTGTGTGTGTGTGTGTGTGTGTGTGTGTGTGTGTGAATCCATCTTCTTTAAAGCTGTCCACCAATTCTAGGTTTCTCCATTGAGAAAGCTACCCCAGCTCTATAGCAGGTTGTCTCTGTTGTGGATGTAAGAAGAGCAGGTTACCATTCCCTTGGGACATGGTGCTCCTGGGAACTGTTTTATGGCTAAGGAAAGGCTGCTCTTCCTAGGAAGCTGGGAAGAGGATGATGATTTCAGTAAAAGATGTTTCAATAACATAATTAAGACAAAAACAGAGTCAAAAATTTTGGTTAAGTAATTTTTAACAAAGATAAATGAGACATAGAATTGAGGAAGTTTTCTTGTTTTTAATTTGGGTAAATTTGGGGCATGCAATATGCTCAGAGTCATGTGGAGAGCACCTACATAAAAGAAGAGATATTTGTTGGAGCAAAGACTTAAAAGGTGTGGGGGGAGATAGTATACAGAACATAAACTGCAATAAGATATAAGGAGAAAGGGGTAGAGGATATTGGAAAGAAACTGATGTATTCTGATTATCATGACCATTAATAACACACTTTTTAATTGTTGGTCATTCTAAGTTATTTGCATTCATTATCATTTAATCATCAACAATTCTATGAAATACATAATATTGTTGTCTTCACCTTCAGATGAAGAAATAGCAATTCAGAGAAGTCAAATATCTTGTTATCTAGATTCAAACTGATGGTGTCTGATTGCAGAGCCCTCACTAAGTGATACAATAGATAGAATAGATAAAATAAAATAAAATAAAATAATAAAATGAATTTCTGTGGCAACAAAGGTGCAAAAGATTGGATGCCCTGATGAGAGAGAAGAAGAGAGAGTTAGAAGGTCAAGAAGTGCAAGGCTGATGGAAAAAAGGGTGGAGGAATACTGCAGTTTAAGGTTTTAGTGACGGGACAGTTATAGGTGATAAGAACAGCCAGGGTGGCCATGGCTGGAGAGAAGATGGCCATTGTTGAAGCAGTAGAGGTCAAGGATGAGTGAGCCTGAGGTGCTGGATATTGCATGTAGCTGCTGCAGATCTGCTCCCATTTTTTCTCTGAAGTATTGGACCCTCCCGGCTAAATGAATACAGATATCCTGAAATTACAGAGTGAGGCATTTGGGGTACAGGAGAAGACAATGTCTGTGAAATACTAAACAGTTTGATGGCTGAAAGCAAATTACTAAAAATTCAGAGTACAGCTAGGAGGGGTTAAGAATGGTGGTGTAGGAGGGTGACAACAGTTCTAAGGAATGGTGATTTTTCTATGGGCATCTATGAATGATTATTTGAAGACAGATCTGCAGAGGGGTGGAAAAACAATTTACTGGCCTCTGAGCTTTCATGAAAATGAGTATCTTTTCTCCTTAGTGGTTTGCTGAGCAATTGGCTCCTTAGAGAGAGAGAGAGAGAAAAGCTTTCTGAACTACCAGAAGAGGAATGGAACTAAAATATTTGTTTAATATAAGAAAAGAGACAATGGTCCATCCACCTGTGATCTCTGAGGCCACTGTGCCAGATGATGATGCAATGCTCAATGTTCTGGTCAAAGTGCACCTTATTATTCTTGGATCTGCCTGTCTGCACTGCTGGCTTGACTCTTGTGGCTGATGTGGGATTCACACCTATCCTCTGTCTTCACAACCCAAAACAATTAACCAATTTATTGAGAGAAGTCCATCTGCTTAGTACAACTTAATATAGCACAATCATTGTGTTTATGTGGTTAGCAGCCTCTAAGATGACCCCAAATCATCTCTAGTGTTCATACCCTTAATAATCCCCTCTCCTTGAGTAATTTGTTAACAAACAATAGTATACAGCACCTTGGAGAGACTATTGCTTTTGTGATGAGGTTGCAAAAGACTGTGACTCCCCTCTTATTAGCAGACATTTTGCTGGGTTTGACGAGGCAAGTTGACATGTTGGAGAAGCCCGTGTGGCAAAGAACTGAGCATGTCCTCCAGCCAAAAGCATCAAGGACTGAGAGCCTTAGTTCTTTTAATCCTTCAGAAATGGAATCACAACAACCATGAAAGTGAACTTGGAAGTTGAACCTTCCTCAGTCCTGGCTGATACTTGTATGATAGCTTTGTAGGAGACCCAGAAGCTGAGAACCCTACTAAGCTATGCCTGGATTGCTGACTCACAGAAATTGTGTGGTCATAAATGTCTGTTGTTTTAGGCACAACGTTTTGGGAGTATTTTTGTTATGTAGCAATAGATTATTAATACAGGTAAGTATTTAAAATCCACTCATCATCTGGGGGGCATTACATAGGAATTAATATATGTAAACTGATAGTACTGGTTTAACAATATAAGTGATTTGTTTCCCCAATGTCATGCTCCTGCAGTGTGCTGTAACATAAAGCATCATATTTGGCTGCCAGCATCTGCTCACTTTCCTAACAACATTCCTCCATGGGGTAAAATATTGATGGTAAAGTATTTCTTCCATTATGAAAATCAGAGAGACACAGATTCTTCCTCACCCTCCCCTGCCATACAATCATGGTTCAGTCTCTCCCAAAGGAGTCTACTATGACTTTAGATTTTGAGAATGACAGAAGGAAGAACAGAATGTGGAAGACTGTTAATTGTAGTGGTGACCTCCTGACCAGACTGTTTGGATCATGAGATTATTCTGCTTCCAGTGCAATACAGGTATGCTATCTTTAGAATCTGGTGACAAGGTTAGAGAAAACCTGGAGAATTTATCAAACAATTTATTATTGGGTTCTAACCAGGCTCAACCAGAGGACTATCTTCCCTCATCAGAAAATTGCTATTAGAATCTCTCAGAAAAATCACTGCTGACAATCAACTGGAAATTGAAAAATGCAGTCAACCAAAGATTTCTTTGGGAAGTAAAATAAAATAAAAGCTCACACAACCATTTTGAAGAATCCTTTAACTGAATTTATTATCACACCACATGTGCTCATACTCCATAAAATGTCCTCTAGCATCAGGAACAAGCAGGGCTCAAATGGGATGGTAGCTTATGGTTTAGCCTGGGACAGGCTAAGTGTCCAGCTTCCTTGAGGAATCGCATCACATTAATAAAGGCACTCTTTCAATTTTCCAAGAAATCTATGTCCTTCTTCTGATATGTTTAGTGAAAATATGTTTACTTCTCCTGCTTGATATCAAACTTTTCTGCTGTTCCAGCTCCTCTTTTTACTAATATAAAAAACATTTACTGTTTTCAAGTTATGATTGGCAGTCTGGATCACTAGATGGGGAGTGAGAAAACTGATATACATAAAGTCAGACCTGTATTATTGATTACCTTTCAAGAGTATTTTAAAAATATGTCCAGTTAGATTGGCATAATAAAGTTTCTGCCAATAAAAATGGCACTGGAAAATGGGCTTGCTGTAGAGGACCCAGCCAGAATCCCATATTTATACCCCAAAACAAACTCAGAAGAAGAGAAACCTACTCCTACATGAATGCGCTACATAAACAGACATAGCCAAATATTCATGGACAGAGTTTATTAGCAATGAATATGGTTTTTGAAGTCATAGAAAAATGATTCTAGAATTGCATGGAAAAAATTGGAAACCAATATTTTGTCTAGAGTATAATTTCAATTGGGAGCCACAAGAATCATACTTCAGTCCTAAAAAGAATCTGAATAGAGGAGTCTCATACTTGCTCACCTGAAATTTGGAAGAATTTTAAAGATCCCAAAAATCAGAAGATACAGTAAAAACAAGTCTGCATCTCCATAGATGAATGTATTTGAAAGGAGTTCACTTATTTCCTAATTTGTAAAGAAAAAGTAAAATAAAAGTCCATTGGCTGACCTGATCTTTCTTCAGTTTCCCCAATATATTAGCAGCTGTCATAATAAACCTTCTCTCTTGAGATTTTACAAACACCTCCTCCATTTGATCTTTACAAAACCAATGCAAAATATAGTTAAACTAGTGGCCCAGTGCATGAAATTAATGCACAGAGGGTGGGGTTCCCTCAGCTCAGCCTACACCCTCTCCAATCAGGGATCCCTGTGGGATTAGGCCTAAACTGGCAGTCATACATCCCTCTCATAATCTGGGACCACTGGCTCCTAATTGCTCACTCGCCTGCCTGCCTGGTTGCTCCTAATTGCCTCTGCTTGCCTGATTGCCTCTAACTGCCCTCCCCTGCCAGCCTGATCACATCCTCAACTGCTCTCCCCTGCTGGCCTGATCTCGCCCCCAACTGCCTCTGCCTGCCTGATCTTGCCCCAACGGCCCTTCCCTGCTGGCCTGATTGTCCCAACTGCCTCTGCCTACCTGATCACCCTCAACTGCCCTCCCTGGCTGGCCAATTTAGTTCTGATTGGTTGGTTTCTATGCCAGTCAGTGTCAAAAGCTCTGCCTCCTATGCAACCATTGGTTCCTCACAGTTCACCCAGATTTGGTTCAGATTGGTCGTTTTCTATTCCAGTCAGCATCTTCAGTCCTGTCTCAGGGTCAGATAATAGAAGTGGGGCTAATCAGAAGCCCTTGTGGAGGACAAGAGAGAAACAGAGGTGCTGCTGCTGGCAAAGCCTGGAGAGAAAGAGAGAGGCAACAGCTGATCAACAGCTGCCATGGAGGCTTCAGATCAGACCTTGCCTCTTCTTTGGTCCCCTCTCTAGGCCTGATCCACAGCCCCTTCAGCAGTCAGCACTGGGTCACCACACCCGCACTGGTGACAGCAGGACTGACTTCCATTGTTCGGTAGAGCCTCTGGTTGGTTGTTACAGACCCTGGGTTTTTATATATTAGGATATTCCACATTCTTGGAAGCAGACACTAAACAAGATAAGTATGGCATGATAAATGTGTAAAATAGTATGTTAGATGAAGCCAAGCATTAAGTAAAAAAAAAAAAAAAATAGAGCATGGAAGACTAGGAAGTGTTGGGAGAACAGGGGTTGAAATTTTGGATGGGTAATCACAGAAAGCCTCATTAAGCCGAAACCGGTTTGGCTCAGTGGTAGAGCATCGGCCTTTGGACTGAAAGGTCCCGGGTTCGATTCCGGTCAAGGGCATGTACCTTGGCTGTGGGCACATCCCCAGGAGGGGGTGTGCAAGAGGCAGCTGATCGGTGTTTCTCTCTCATCGATGTTTCTGACTTTCTATCCCTCTCCCTTCCTCTCTGTGAAAAATCAATAAAATATTTAAAACAAAAAAAGAAAGAAAGCCTCATTAAAAGGTGACATTCAAATAACAGAAGGTGAAAGAGAAAGCCATGTGTTTCCTAGGGACCATGACTGGGAGCAGAGGACTAAGTATAAGAGCTCTGAAGTAGGAAGATTCCTGGAATGTTTATAGGAGAAGCCAAAGAAGCAAGAGGAAAACCAAGAATCTCATGTTCTAGAAGTCAAGTGAAAAACAAAACAACTTAGTGTTTTATGGAAGAGGGATACATGGTGGGTAGGAAGAACTGAAGACAGAATATGGCCATTGGGCTCACAATGTGAGCCACAGAACACTGCAGACAGAGTTGTTTAGCTGAAGTGAAAGAAGGGACAATAGTGTGGTCCCAGTGGATTGAAGGAGAACCAGAGAACAGAAATCTGACAGAGAAATGGATGATCCCAAGGCTGTTTTGCTGTAAAGAAAAGGAAAGAAATGAGACAGTAGCTAGAAGGGAAAATGGGGTAAAGTAGTTATGATTGATATATCCTAACTATATAAATATATTTGTATGTTCACAGGGACAACTCAATAGGGAGGGAAAACATAATGATAAGAGAAAACTCACAAGTAGTGCAGGAGTGTCCTGGGGTTAGTGAGAGCAGAAGTGAGGCCAGGCCTAAATGGAGGGATTGACCTTTCCCTGAGGAAATCAGTGTGTCTGCAGGAACCTAAGAGAAAGCAAATGGGCACAGAGGCAGGTAGATTGGGAGATGTGGTGGTGAGAATTCATGGACTATCTTTCCTGTTTGCTTCTATTTTCTCAATGGAATAGGATTTCAGTGGAAAGTAGGAATAGTGCAGGAGGCATTGGAAGCCTGAAGAGAGAGAAGAAATGCTTTAGTTATCTAGAGCACATGGGGTAGCAGATTACCAGCCTCCACCATTCATTTCTGTATAGTTTGTGGCTGCTTCCACAATGTAGCTGTAAAGTTGAATAGTTGTCAAATAGACATGATGTCTTACAAAGTTGAAAATATTTATATCTGTCCCTCTACTGAAAAGAAGCTCACTGACCCCTGATTTAGGAGAGTGGAAATAAGAATGCTCATAGATGGGAAATGTAATTTGATTTCCTGGCAACACTAAGTGTCCACATGAGGTTAATGATCAAGAATTTCAAGTGACGGAAGTCATTATGCTGGTATTTTTCACCAGCAATATTTAGCTGCATAGGCAAAGGCACAAAGTAGGAGAGGAGCTGCATTATGTTTATGTTATAGCCAAGGGAGTGGGACAAAGTGATACATGAGTAAAGGATTTGATGGCTTCTAAAAGGGATTAAGAATAATGATTGAACATAGAATTTAAACTGGGTAAAGAGGTATGTGAAGACAAGAGACATGCAGAGGTGATGGGATCGATGGATTATAGTTCCTGTTGGAGCTTGGAAAACCAGAGTTAGGAAACCAGAGGGGAAAAGCTGGAAAAATAAAAGGTGGTGACTAAAAAATGCGAAAGTTACAATTAAGATGATTAATTGGAAGGTTCCTAGTGATGGGTTATGATGGTCTGGGAAATAAGAACAGTTGGGAGAAGAAATAGAATGTGGATAAAATGGGGAACAAGGTCATCAGAGGAAATGAAGACATAGAACTGAGAGGCCTCAGTGTTGGAAGAAATCATTCATGATGAATGTCCAGGCATACTATCAAAATCTTGGAAATAAGATGAATAGAAGTGACATGAGTCTCTTCAATGTCATACTGGAGAGTGTTTTATCAGCCTTCCTGAAGATATTTATTATCTAGAAGAATGTACTTGTGTTTGACTTTGCTACTTATTATTTTACTAGAGGCCTGGTGCACAAAATTTGTGTACTGGAGGGTATCTCTCAGCCCTGCCTGGGACTCCTTGAACCTTACCACCCACCTGCTCACTGCTCCTTACTGTTAGGCTCACTGTTCCTTAGTGCTGCCCAAGAGGCAGGAGAGACTCCTACCACCACGGCTGGACTCACCAGCTGTGAGCCCAGCTTCTGGCTGAGCAGTGTTCCCCATGTGGGAGCACACTGATCACCAGGTAGCAGCTCCTGCATTGAATGTCTGGCCCCTGGTGGTCAGTGCACATCATAATGATTGCTTGTTCTGCCTTAATGATTGCTTAGGCTTTCATTATATAGACTAGAGGCCCAGTGCATGAAACTTGTGCACCAGGGAGGGGTCCCTCAGTCTGGCCTGCACACTCTCACAATCCAGGACTCCTCAAGGGATGTCTGACTGCCAGTTTAGGCCTGATCCCACAGGCCTAAACTTAGAATTCTAGTAGAATTTTCTTTTAAGTCAGATTCTTTTCAAAATGACCCTTCAAACTTATTAGTTATCACCCCTAACCACTTGCCTTCCTGATTGCCCATAAGTGCTTGCCTGCCTGCCTGATCACTGCCTGCCTGCCTGCCTGATTTCCCCTAACCACCTCTGTCTTGGCCTCCACCACTGTGGCTTCGTCCAGAAGTAGGTCCAGAATGACATCCAGAAGGTCGTTCAGCTGTCTGGTCTAATTAGCATATTACACTTTTATTATTATAGATTATTATAGATTAGAATCCAGACACTGTAAAATTGCATGGTAACTTGTAGATTCTTATACAGGAACGAAATAACTCCAAAGAGTATAGTTTTATGGCCTATAGAATATTAACCAGTTTTGTGTCTAACATAACAATCTTAACTTTTTTCAAAATATGTATAATGGCCTGACCCTCAAAATGCTCCTAGAATCAGCTTTATCATCTTATTGATTTCTTCATTAATAATTTAATAAAATACTTATATGTATTCATTCTGTATTTTTGTGAGAGTCATGTTTTTAACTAAAAAAAAAATTCCATTTGGAAGTAGTTATGGAGAGGGTAATTGTATTTGGAGTTAGAATTTTCAAAGTAATCAGTGAGGTCATGAGGTGCTCCATAATTTAAAGTGACTACTGTCCTTATAAAAACAAGAATTTAGATATGCTCAGAAGGAAAACTGTGTGAAGGCACAGGGAAAGTGGCCTTAGAAGAAACCAACCCTGCCAACTCCTTGATCTCAGACTTCCAGCCTCTAGAACTGGGAGACAACAAATTTCTATTGTTTAAGTTTCCTATCCTGTGGTACTTTGTTATGGCAACCCTAGCAAACTAACGCAGATACCTTCTTTTTCTTTTATACATCAGGATGATCATTTGGTGAGGGGATTTCTTCTCAAGATGAATTTACTAGGTGCAAAAAAGTATCCCAAATGTTTCCACTAAAGCATTTCTGAGGGTTAGTTCTTTAAATGTCCCTAGATGAAATCCTAAGCAGATATCATAACTTTCCCAAGCATTTTTAGTTCCATGAACAATCTCATTTGAGCAATTAAAATGTTTAGACTTGTGTGTAATCAAAACTCCAAATTTTATTGAGAGTTTAAGTGTTTCCCCTTGTAAAGCCTGAAGTGAGGAAGGTGGGGATGGCTGATGTTGTTGACTCTCTGATGTTGCTCTTTCATTCCTCCTCTTCTCTCAGCAGTCCTTGTTTCAGGCCCTCTCCCTAGCTGGGTCAACAGTGAGAGGATTAGGTGTAGGGCAGTCTTGCATGTAGGTCTCCTCTGGCTCAGGGATCCCCAGTGAGCAGATATGCAAAGTATGCCCTTTCCCTGGCTGGAAGCCCCACCTTTGATTCCTTGATGCTGCTGGGCCATTGGATTCCTGGATCTTCACTGATCTCCTGAGTTGCTTCACCTCTCTAGCAGAATTCTCTTCTAAGTCAGATTCTTTTCAAAATGACCCCTCAGACTCATTAGGAAAAACACAAGTATTTTCATCATGCTGTTGATGGAAATAAACTCACGTCCCAGTGAAACCATCTTCCTTGGAGCTGTTGGGCATGAAGACTATGGTCCCTCACACGTGACTGATGGAGGGTATCAAATACCCATCCTCCAACCTCCAGAGGACATGTGTCCATCTTCCTTGGTCTTCTTGAAGCCCAACTACATCATGTGCCTTGATTTGAGAGCAGGTCTTTCTTCCCTTCCCCAGATTAGGGGTTTTCATTGGCACACCAGCACTTTTCTCTGTAAAGTTCCTTCTCTCCTAGCTCTTTAGTTCCTCATCTTTCCAAGTTCCTTTCCCTTAAGGCAATTTTGCAATCTCCTGGGATGTGGGGATGCTTGGCATTAATTCTACTGTCAAAGCCTTTGTGGCCTCTGCAGTGGAGTCCTATTTTAATGTGTGTGTGTGTGTGGGGGGGTGTTTTTATTCTACATTGTACTAGGAACCTGAGTGTATATGTCTAATGCATTGGTCCTGGTTGGATCATGGCTTCTCACAGCTGCTCTCTGTGACTAGCTCCCAATATTCTTGTGCCTGGCACTCCACAGGGTCTCCGAGGCTTGGGGACTCAAGTGGAGACATATCAACAATGAAACATCATCTCATTGACTTGTGTCTCCATCTACTCAGGTAGGACCTCCGTTGAAGAGTCCTCTCCAAAATTTGAGAGTCATGTCTGGTTCTGTGGACACTAAAGCTGCTCTGATACCCCACAGTGGGCATTTATCTGATGCACATGCCATGCCTGAAGCATCTCAAACTGACAATGAACACAGGGTTACAAGCAGGGAACAAATGCTTCTTCCCTTTGGGACACCATGCTCTAATATGTGTATTTAAGCAGTGTAGTGTGTGTTCCATGTTTTAGGGAAATTTTTACATTTAGGGAATTTTTTACACCCTTGTCATAGAACCAGAAACCAGTTCAAAAGTCCCCTCAACTAGAGGACAGTAAAATTTGGTAGAACCCTCATTTATCCTTGCCACTCTTGGCTCAGGCTCCTAGCAACCCTTGATCAATCCAACAGAAGTCCCTGCTGGGAATATCCCTGAGGAGCAGAGAGCATCTGAGGGGCACACAAGACCACTGCAGCTATGGAGGGAGCAGGGGACCTCCATGGGCACCCACATGCTCTGCCCCACTGGCACCTCTTCACTCTGCTCCAGGACAGTCACTTGAATGTGCTGCAGGAATCATCCTGCAATGATGAGTTCAGAGAGTTGGGAGCTGCCAGCTGGGGTGCAGCTGGGGTGAGGCAGGCTGTCAGGCGAGATCGGGGCTCTGCAGTGGATTCTGAATACAGCTCTCCGCCAGGCGGTCAACTTCACTCTCTTCAAACATGCAGTCAGAGGCATCCTGAACCTGTCACAGCATGCAGGCGCAAAGGAAACCACATGAAAGGAGACACCCATTACCCAGGCTGGGCTGGGTTGACTTGTTTGTTTGTTTTGTGTGTTGTTTTCTTTTAATGCTTTTTGTGATCAAAGCCCTCTGCTGGCTTTTTTTTTTTTTTTTTTTTTTGGTTCAGTTGTGAGAAATTTAGTCTTCAGGCAAAGGTCATTGGACCAGACTTTTGGATTTAGTGACGGGAGAGGTTACAATTTTTCTTGCTGGCAGCATTGGACCATGGAGAAAATTATAAAAGAGACATTGTGCCTCCCTGGTGCCTCAGCTGACTCCAAGGAGACAGAATGAATGGAAAGTGACACCTACCCTACTTAGAATTAGAGTTATTTGCCCAAATGAGGGCAAAACAACTTTCAGGGCCAATGAGAAGTATTTATTAGGGCAATGAATCAATGCTGCCAGAATTTTTAACCATATTCATAAAATAATTTCTTGTATCTTAATATTAAAAACCACGATATGTTCATGTTTTATGGAGAAATGTCTTTCAACAAGTTGAGCAGGGTCACTTCGTAATCTCATGTGCCTTTAAGTGGTGACCTGGACCCTGGCTTGGTCATCATCTACATTCCCAGGCTGTGGTGCTAGGCTGGACATGGCTGGATGGGGCTGGGCTGGGCCAAGCAGGCCACACCTCTGAGGAACTGAGCACAAGGAGCTCCAGTAGCTCCTCCCTGAGGAGGAGTTGAGGCCCAAGAAAACTGGATTGAAGACATTTCCTGGGCACCATCAACCGGTGGGATGCAGATATGGGCAGCAGGACAGAATCCAGCTTGGGATACTCCTCCTGGTGTGGCACTGGTGGGCCCAGGTATAGATAGGCAGAGACCCAGCCATAGGCAGAGGCTCTGCAAAACAAGATTTTCATCCTGCATCTTCGGGGGGAAAGGGTGCAAGCTGACAGCATGCACTTCATTCTCTTGAGATTCAATAGCAGCAGTGAAAGAGCAATGCATACAGGTTTGTTCCTACCTGGTTTATAAACTGGAAACAGGTCCAGTGCTGTCAAGACTGTTGAAACTGCTTTCACAATTACTCCACAGCCCCCCAGCATCAAATGACTTCTACATAGGCCCGGCAAATCCTCATGCCAGCATCTGAGAAGGATTTTCAAAGGCTGTCAGCTATCGCTGGAGGCCTCTTCTAGGTTCCAATGAACAGAAAATTTCTGTCTTTTCTGATGGAACCCTGCTTTTCCTCCCATTGCCAATTCAGTGTCAGTCCTCCATTCAGAAGATGAAATTGAAGCCATAGGGACTTCACACCCTTGCTACAGTGGCTGCAATAGTGCTATACATTAAGCTGGAAAGACCAGAAGCCTGTAAGCTAGAGACTCAGGCCTTGGCCACAAAGCCAGCACTCCACTCCATAAGACCATTGGTAAGTCCCTTTATCTTGCTGAGCCCTGTCCTGAGGAGCTGGGGGGATGTGCTATATGCTCTAAGTCACTTGCATTTTCCTATCCATTCATGGTTATGAAGGAAGAGACTCAAGCTGACAGCCATGAGGTGTCCAGGCTCACACTCCTTACCCTCAGGAATGTTGGGTCCACCTGGGACAGAAAATAGTGAAGGTGGGTTTTTGCTTTGGCCAGAGATTTGGGGCTCAGGTGAGAGATCTATATGAAAGTACGCCAACTCTGAAGAGGAGTTTTCCTGAAAGAGTTGTTATTGCAATAGTAACATTAACAGCAGTCCACGCTCAGGAAGACAAGACCTCCTAGATGTGCCTTAGTGTTCTCCATTTTCACAGCCTGCTGGTCTCTGAGGCAGTGCAAGGGCTCATTCAACAGGGAGGGTGATCCAAACAGTGACGTATCTTGAGTCTGGAAGGACAGTGTTCTCTCAGTGACACCAGGCATCTGGATAGAGGCCATTGGTAGGATTCTATGTCCTTATTTGACAGAAGAAAACAAACATCCAGAGATTTGTTCAAGATCATGGGCCAAGCTTTTGGGAACCCCAGGCCTGAGGCCAACTGCCTATTTCCTGGTACCCAGCTCTTTCTTTCTCCTTTCCTACTTCTCTCCCTCCACCACCTATTACTAGAGGCTTTGCCTACAGAACTTAAAATAGATAGACTTTCCCAAACACCCAAGAGATGGAAGAGACTTTTCACATGTTTTTCTCACATCTGATATGCTAGGAATCCCCAGCCAAAGACTGTGCCATAAAGCTCTGTTTCCTTCTTCTCAAGGTGAAATAGGAGAGAGAGAATTTACTTTTTATTTAGGTCCAGAATTTAAGAATCTCCTGAACTATATGAATGATAGGTCTTATATTGTGATATTTTGAACTTATTAGAGACTTTAAGTCAAGCATTGAAAATAAGAGTCACTGGGTGGTTGAGAATGAATATAGTTCAGGGGGAAAATAGGAGAGGATGTGTGTCTGGGAAGCTGTAGTTGTACAAGGTGACCACCATCACAGGAGGGTAGTTAATCAGTGACTGTCCACCAGTTTCACATGGTGGTGGCTCTAGGCCTGGGCAAGTGCCATAGCTCTTCCTGGGACATCTCCTAGACTTCACAAGCAGGAGTGTTCCTGTATGTATCTGTGTGCCATTTTGGGGGGAAGGGATGAGTAAGGGAGGCATCCAATGGATCTTTTGCATATAGGTGATCATTTCTCTAGTTCTTCCTTTTTAAAGCATTAAGGAAAGAGAGAAAAAAAAAAGAAATGAATTTCATGCAGAAATTGTTTTTTCTATATTCAGAGTCTTGACTAATAGATGCAATTGGATGTGTCTCATTTTCCTGTGAATCCACAGGTGACATTCCTCAATGTCTCCTGAGCAGCACTGACAAAAGAGATGCTAAGGTGTATCTTACCATATATGAAAACATGAGCTCCAGACTTTTTAGGGCCTCTATTCACCTTGTCACAACTCAATCCCATTTTCCTGAATGGCTTGTTTAACTTTCGGAGTGTATCAGATGTACTGTGGTATAAATAATATTTGAACAAGAGGGAGATTATTAAGTTGCCAACTAAAAAGGCACCCCATTCCCCTGTTTAAATACCCCTAGCATTAGTGTGCTTGGAAACCTCTTTGTATTAAATGATCATTTTAAAACAACCCACATTGTTCAGCAGGAGGCACCCAATTCCAGTTTGACAGTTAGCACTTAAAGGAGTTGAGAGGCTCCAGGCAGCCTTATCAACTCACAGGCAGGGGCACTAAATGTCAGGGGGCTGCTTCTGCCTGAAACCACAGGTTAGAGCTTGGAATGAATGGAGACTCCAGTTAAGTGCTTAAAGTATTAAGAGAATCTGAAAACAAAGTGTACACCATAAGCCAAATTGGTGGAGGCTTGTGATGAGTTATAGTGTGTATATGCGGCTTGGTCTTTGTCAAAGTTTTTGTAAAAGGAGGGGCAAGGAGGAGAAATGACATGCTTACAACTCTCCTGCAGCATGCAATGGAAGCAGAAGGGCCTGTTAATGAGTCCAGACCCGTGTGCTTTCTAAATATCTGATTTCCCCCTTAAACACAATTAGCTGTAAGAGGCCACCAGAAGGAGAAAAAAAATACAAAAGCTCTAATGCAAAGAAAATGCTGGCATGTATTCATTAAACAATCAACAAGTGCAAATAAAAGGGTACTAGATGAGAAAATGAGTTTTTCCAAATTTAAAACTACCAACCTTTGATCTCCTTCAGGAATAATAGATGGAAACTTAATTATTTGTCTCTTTAATTAACTTAGAAAATTATAAATGGAAGAAAAAATAATATTCCATTAGATAAAACACAATGCTTTCAAAGCACTTTTGCTCCTGCTGTCTTAATTTAAACCCCATTATAGTGCCATGAACTGGCTACAATTGTGTCCATTTTATAGATTAGAAGAAAATCAGGAGTTTCTAATTCAGTGGCCTAAACTTCTTCTGCACGCTCTCTGAGTGCTTGATTTCAAACTTGTTTCTTGGGATTGAGTTAGTTAAAAAGAAAACTAAAATCGAACCACAGGCTACTAACACCTAGTATAACTGCATAAATTCAAAACTGAACCAAAACAAACACACTAGGCATTCTATGAAGGTGCTCTTGTCCTTGGCAACCAAACAGTATGGAGCTCCTACTCACTCTGCTTAACACCCAGGAGAGAGGGGGCACTCATGCCTTCGTCCCGATCTCTTGTCAAAGTTCTGGAACCAGAGAACCTTCACTTTAACGCCCAAGACCTTGGGCTAATGGCACTGACCCTCAGTTTCTCCCTCCAAAAAAGAAGATAGAATGTACGCAACATATTATCATGAAGATGAATTATAATAAGGGTGGAAGATGCCTGATACAATCTATGGGCTTTATGAAGAATTGTTTTTTCCTCAATTTCATGTTGGGAATTGCCTCAGGACAAGCCATTGGCTCACCTATATTCTAGGAGATAGAAAGCCTAAAAGATAATGCAGTTTCCTTCTGCTCTAAACCCTACTGTTAACAGAAACTCTATCACTTACTGGAATGGAGCAATTATCAAAGTGATCATGCCACATGGCCTACATTCTGACTGGATAGCCCACACATGCTAGGCCCTATGTGGAGTGGATTCAGCGCTAAAGGAAGTAGACATATTGACATGATTTTTCTGTAACTCTATAAATCCACCCCAAAGAGATAATATGAGGAACGCACACACACCCATAAATCCCTATATGCTAGATTTAAATAAATGTGTTATACTTAAGTTTTACCTCTTACGGATGAGACAATTTAATCTTTGCTTTAGAAGTTAATTTGTCTGGCATATTGCCCTTTTTAGTTTTCCTTTCAAGACACTATTATAGAGGTACACATTCATGTCCTAACGCAGAGACAGCCTCATTTGGACCTTTAATTCAACCACTATTTATTTATGTTGCCTACTATGTATGTAGCAGGTATTCTGCTATGTATTGGGAATAAAACTACGAACTAGACTATCTGCAGTTCCTATTTTCACAGATCTTGCTTCCATTTTAGAACAAGAGATAATTAAAAAGACAAATAAAATAGCCTCTGATGTGCTATGAAGAAAAAAATATTGAATCAAGAGAGGACTAGTTATAATTAAATGAGCAGTAAATGCATCTCTGAGGGAGTACATTCAAGCTGAACCTAAAGGAAAGCCTGCAAAACTCACCATTTAAAGGAAGCCTGAGCTAATGGATATCCCAAACATGTGGCTTCTAATATAGTACCATTAATGCAGCAAGGATTTTGCTATTATTTCAACTTTTACACATAAAAAAAACCTTTATTTTTTTATTTACTTATTTTAAAACTAGTACCCCAGTGCACCCATTGGTACACATTGAAAGGAAATTAATTAGAAGGTGGCAGTGGAGTGGCACTGGGCAAGACCAGCCAGACACACCCTGCAGCCAACCTCCCACAATCCCTCCCCAGCCGGCTCTGTGGCAAGGGGTGTCTGCAGAGTGAGTGGGTCCCTCTGGCAGGTGGGGTCCCTTGGCCTAGCCTGCAGGGATCAAGCTGAAACCAGCGTCCCAACATCCCCTGATGGTTCCCAGATTGAGAGAAGGCGGTTCTCAGGTGATGCACCCTAGAATTGGGCTCCCTCCTTTCTGGTTCTGTGTGCATCACTCGAGAACCACAGATGCCAAGTCACCTCAGCTCAGCAGCTCCTGTGTTTAGGGTCTGGCCCCAGGCGGTCAGTGCATGTCATTGCTACCAGTTGAATGGTTGTGTGTATATATATATATATTGATTTTAAAGAGAGGAAGGGAGAGGGAGAGAGAGATAGAAACATTGATGAGAGAGAAACATCCATCTGCTGCCTCCTGCATGCCCCCTGCTGGGGATAAAGCCTGCAACCTCCTGGTGCAGGGGATGACGCTCAATTGACTGAGCCATACCAGCAGGGCTCACACGAAACTTTTAAGCACACACTATTTCTCTGTGAAGTCATAAGCTGATGAGTCTCTGACACCGTATTTTAGAATGCAAGGGAAATGTCAGTTAGGATGGAGGACTGCTGAGCATCAAATCTTTCCAAAAAGCCATTTCTGGAAAACATAACTCATTCTCTTTGCTTTAATGAGGGATGTTAACATGGCAAGAGTTTCTTCTTTACCTCATGCCCAGTAATTCTCAGCAGTTCTTCACTGCTTTTACATGTTTTGGAACTCTAGGCAGGTTTTAGAGGCTCTGGAAAGCTCCCTATGTCACTGGGATTTTCCTTTGGGGCTTAGCAATAGTTTGTCAAGGGTTTCCCTCCACCTGGACGGCCATGGCAGTGGAATCTCCCAGCTCCCTGTGGCACTGGGAAGGCAGCCAGGAAGAAATCCCGCAGAAGCTGCTTCCTAAACAGGCTCAATCTGACCAGACTGGCTATGGTGTGGAGGGTGTCCTAGGGTAACTAATAAGACCGACCACAGACTCGAACCTACTATGAGATTAGGCAGATATTTTTCTGTCAAGGCAATGAGTGAAGAAAAGAGCCAATAAAAACTATATTACTAGGGCGTCTTCTTGTCTCCTTTCATTGCTATTAGTCTGTTTATTCCATGGAAATTGTTACCTTTAGGGTGATTATGCACACACCCTGACATAATGATGGCCACACCTATATATGAAATAATATCACTTTGTATGCGTATGCTTTGAAAAGATCAGCCAAATTTGTGGATCTCCCTGGTGTATAAAGAAACTGATATCTTTGGGAATTGTTAAATCATTTGACTTTTCCACAGGAAAAAGAGAAGCCTGTCTTCTGTGCTCTGACCTTGAATAGAAGGAAAAGATACAGCTAATTTTGTTGCAATATTAGATTACCCGAGGATTGTTTATTTTCCATGGTTCCTCTGACAAGTCAGAAGGGATCTGCAATCCTGGTTTGCACTGAGTGTGCTCGTTTTCAATTCCTAGGCTCTCTATAGTCTGTGAAAAGTGTCTTTGCAGAAGTTTGCAGGGCAAGTAGACAAAGTTTGCCCTAAATGGACTTAGGACATTGCAAACCGGATAGAGATCTTTCCCAGGACCATTTCCCGTATTCAGTGCATGTGTTGTAATCAACGACCTGGGGATCTGATTTGACTTCAGCTCTCTCAGGCTCCCAAATACCAAGTCCACTCTTGCAACACACATAGAGTCACGTTTTAATAGTCTGGTGCTGGTGCCATATCTGGGCTGGAATCATGTTTGACATTCAAAACAATGTTTTAGTCACCATAACTCCTACAGAATGAGGAAGGCCATTAAAGGTTGAAGCAGGACTTGTGTCGCCACCAAGGGCAGACAGGTTTTTTTAGGTCTCTGTTTATCAGACAACCCTCTGCGAGGGCGGTAACTGGAACATGCTTTACTTGGTTAGAGGTGAACACATTAAGTCATCACTTAGAGCATGAAAACCCTGATGTTTGGGGAGGCTGGTACAGGGAACCTGAAACTTGGGGCCTTTCAACTCTGGGTTTACATCTGCTTAAACCGGGCAGGTGGAACCTCCCGGGTGTGTGTGGGAAGCTCCACATCTCCGATGAGTTCAAACTGCTGCAGTTTATATGGTAGAGGGGACAATCAGAGCCATGGTTGTCTGTTGAGAGTTAGCTGAGGTTTGGAGGCTTATGAATTTGTTCCTCTATTTCTCTGGTTCTCAGGAGCCTCATTTGTAAATTTTAGAATATATAATGCCTGCCACCCAGAGACATTCTCATTATTATATCAGATATTATAACTTCCTTTTCTTTCCTTCCTTACTTCATTTGGAAAGAAAAAACTTGAAAGAAGTTTAAAAAAACTTTTTCCTAAGGCTAAAAAAAAACCCAGATGAATTCCCTGGAAAGTATTATTAAATAACACCTCTTTATTAAATATATACATATATAAATATAAATAATTTTGCTCAGTTTCTCATTTCCTCTTCTCAGGGCTCCTGCAGTATGGAAATTATAGTCATCACATTTTACAGATGAGAAAATTAAGGCTTAAGCAAGCTCATCAACTTGTCAGAAGTCTTACCTTTGATCACTGTTGGATCTAGCATTTGAAGCCAGCTTAGTCTCATTGCCAAGTTTATATTTCTTCTGTAGGCCCAAATTCCAGCTGGTGAAAGCAGACTGCATACTCCAATCAAAACCTAAAGGAGACGCCGAGTCAGATGGTATAGATGATGGTTATAAAACACAACCACATCTAAGAGAAATGTGAGGTGCTTAGTAATAGGAAGAGCCCCAGGACTCAGCCCTGGAGATTCTAACAATCCTCTCCCCACCACCACCACTGCCAAGGATATTGGGTTCAGGTGCTCTGAAGTTCATAGAAACAGGAAGTGGAAACACTATTTGTTAATGTCCTACCCCTGTGCCATAAAAACAGGACACATAGAAACAGCAGCTTGTTCTCTAGGAAAGGCAGCGGTGCTGAGATAAGACAGAAGCCTCAGGGCCAAGTTCTTGATGTGTCTGAGAACTTACAATGTCTGATCACAGTCTGAACTTGGTTTTCACACTTCCTTCAAGTGAAAAGACAGCATTAGCAGAAAATGCTTATTATGTTTGGGGCCCAATAAGTCAAATGCCACCCAGTCCTGGGTTAGGAAGTAGTTATACTTTTAATATGTCAGTAGCCTTTTTTAAAATCTGGAATTTTTAAATCTTCAAATTCTAATATGCCTACCCCGGGTTGTTTAAAGAACTGAGCCAAGTGACAAAAAAAGTTCCCATCCCCTTTGGTGGGAGTCAGGGCCATCTCTGCCAGAGGCTGCTTTCCCTCAGCACAAAGAACTACTCTAGGCTGCAAGTAACAACGCACACAATCATGTACAACATCTAGGTGATAAACTGAAGATAATAACTGGATTCAGTCTCTTTTGAACTTTATACATTTTTGGATTTTTATTTTTTTCTAGAATTAGTTCGCTTGAACTCAGGAAGCTCTGATCCTGGAGCTCCTGTTCTTTTGGGCCACCACGAGCCTGTTGACCTCACTTGGGAAATGAAGACATCGAGAGACCTGCTGCAGGCAGGGCTTCTGCTGACCTCCCTGCATTCACCTGAACACACCAGCCATCCTCTTCCAAAGAAGCTGTTTTAAAACGCAGGATCTTCATGGCCTGCTTCTCCCCATAGGACCAGCTTACTGCAGACGCTTAGGGCAGTGGGCCTCAGACTCTGGCTGAATCAGAATCCCTTGAAGTCTTGTTTAAACACAACTGCTGGCCCCACCCCACAAACTCAGACCCAGGATGTCTGGGTAGGGCCAGGAATTCGCATTTCTCACCAGCTCCTAGGTGATGCTGATGATGCTAGTCTGGGAACAGCACTCAGAGAACCCTGGCCTTAGGCATTAATTTTGTGCCAAGATCTAGATCTATGAATTTCGAAAGCAGAGAAGAAATAGCCATTCTTTGCGTCAGTTCTACCCGGGGAACAAAAGGCTTACTCAGTGGACTTCCTTTAACTACATTTCTATAGAGTAGTTACAGAATTCGTGGTGATGTTTCTAAGCATGCTTAGATGAGGATACTTTTAGAAATGAAAAGAGTGAGTACATGGAAGGAATTAAGCTCCTAAAGAATCTCCTTTATGTCACAGGGTGTTTGCCACTGCAGAGGCTTTGAAGACAGACTTGGGACTTGTCCTCACGCCATGTCTGGTTGCTAGGACAACCGTGAAAGAATGGCATCACTGTAACCCAAACACAGGAGGTCTCAATTCATGAGACAATGCGCATTTTGGAATTTAATCCTTGGAGGGTTTCTCCAAGTGTATATAATTTAATATATGTTAGTGCTAAAAAACATACCTGATTCTGGTAAATCTTTCAGTATTTCCTGAGTGTACAGTTAGGCGAATAAGTCTAAAATGCAGAGACCTCTCTTCATTCTATGGTTGAGCATCTCCTCTGGCCTTTTGGAGGTTGTCTGGAATCTAAAACTTATCCCAAAGGCAGTGGGAACTTCTTTTGTCACTTTGGTCAGTTCTTTAAACAACCTGGGATAGGTATATTAGGGTTTAGAGATTTAAAAATTCTAGATTAAAAAAAATGGCTACTGACATACTTAAAGTATAATAGTTTCCTATCTCAGGAATGGGTAACAGATGGCTTTTGGGCCTTGAACATAATAAGCATTTTCTGCTAATGCTGTCTTTTTACTTGAAGAAAGTGTGAAAACAAGGTTTAGACTGTGACCAGACATTCTATAAAGATTATAATTTCAACACTTTGTATAATGACTTTGAAATGTTATAAAGTGGTCATTGGTAGAGCAGATGGTCATGTCATTTGAAAACTATATTGACCTGAAAACTGTACTGAAACTGAAAACTGTGTAGGGCACATTTTCTACACTCCTGTAGGCATTTGGACAAGATTCAGAAGCACAAAAATGAACAAAATAAGTATTGGCATTCTCAGTCTCATAATGTAAAGCTCTATCCCCACTGCAGTAAAATACACTCTTTCTTAATTTGAAACAGATTACATTATTCCTGTGAATTAATATTTATTCTGAAGAAATAAGTGTATATTTATGAGTTTGTACCAGTAGTTTAATAGTTAGGATTCCTTTGCTGCAAGTGAAAGAAACTATTCTCTCCCATTGAAGCTGGGTTAAGAAAAAAGAGGCCGTAACTTTACCAGTTTGTGTTCATTCATAACTGAGTTTTGTGGTTTCAGGGGCAGTTGTTCAAGTGCTCAAATAAAGCATCAGCATGATGTTCCTATCTCTTCGTCTCCTGAAGTGTTAAGCAATAGTTGGGATCAAATACTCAACCACTGAGCTATATGTTCCCAACTCCACATGGGTGGAGAGTAAGCCGAGCTGAATTCCAAAGTGAAGATTAGAGCTATTGGAGAAAAAAGAAATGGATAGATAAATGCAAAAAAAAAAATGGGAAAACCTTACTCACTCAAAGGGGGACTGGATTTGAGGAACCAAAACTATCCTGCAGTACTATGTTTTAAAAGCCTCCATTTCTCTAGCATTATTGTGAACTAAAATTTCTAGCCTCTAGAAAATGTGAGCTATTTTGTCTTAAGCTTTTGTGGCTGGATAGAAGGAAGCAGGTAATATGTGAAGATGACATTTCCTTTATAGAGTTACCTTTGAAGGCATTACCTTTACAGAGTTAATAGCTAAGCAAATTTCCTCTTGCCTTTCCTATCTTATGCTGTCAGGTAACTTTCCTTGTTTTCTTAGTATCATTTTCTTATAGAATATCAAGCTTGTTGATACTTTCTTGGTTACAGCTCCAGTCGTGAAATTCTACTTCTTACTTAGTCTGTTATTTAAACTTGCTGGATTGTAGAGGTTTTCCTGTAAAATTAAGAAGTTAGCTAAATGATCTTAAAGTCTCCTTCTAAATAAATCAATGTAATGAGAATCCAAGCTTCAGCCCACATTGTGTTTGTTCTGGGGATTCAGATGTGACTAGTCGTGTCTGGGGAAACAAGCCCTGGAGAAAGAGGAAGAGCCAGAGAAAACCAGCCAGATTCATGTCTCTACCTGGATTTTACCTCAGACCCCAACTTCCAGGGACACATCTGAAAATCCTTTGTAAACAGAGAAGCTATAAACAAAACCCAGGAGATGTCCCACTAAATCACTGTAAAAATCTATAACTCAGAATAGGAAGTGAGTCTGTCTGTCCTCATTCCCACCATAACATACCATGTGATACTGAATGCTCTAGAACATCTACTCTGACTAAATGTATAAATGAAAAAATAAAAATCCCTTTCAGTGAAAACTTGCAAGCAGCCTCTGCCAATCAACTTTTCAAAAAGCTTAGGATATGAACTACTAGTAAAATATAATGGATAGAAAAGACACATTGAAGTCTCATTCTTCCCCAAGTACCACCGAAATGATGAGGAATTTTCTCAGGACTTACAAGGAAAAAAGAATGGAAATAGAGATGCGTGCAACTGAATTTCGCAAGCTCAAATGTAAAAGAATGACTGGTAACTGACTTAGAAAGACCAAAGAGCACTGAATTCTGGGCTTCCACTGAAGAAAGACAGACAACCATATTTGCACTAAAGAGGCCCCAACCACTCAGATAATAGGAACAGGTTCCTCTGGAAAGGGGAGGGGGTAAAGTGAGACTGAAATAGGGGTTACATTCAGGGATATATTATAGTTTATTTAACTCTAATGTTACCCCGTTAATAATTTCATTTAAAAGTGTTACAAATAATACTACATGTAACATCCTAACACATGAAAATCCTCCATGATTCTCTAATAATTTTCTGAGGAAGTGTTCTTACCTCAAAGACTAAAATAAGTTTAAGGCTTTGATAAACAACTCCAAAACACCCTACAGAAGATTTGTATAAGTATATGACCTGCCCATTTCATCACATACTTTTGCCAGCACAAGGGGTCATTATCCTTTTCAGGCTTTGAGAATTTGATGTCTAGTATCACTCTTTAATTTGTATTCTATTGATTGATTGATGAAGTTTAAAGCATTAAAATATATGTTTATTGGGCTTTTACATATGTTGTTTGAGAATTCCTGTGCATACTCTTTGCCCATTTCTCCTTGGGTTACTTACTTTATCCTTGCTAATTGGTGTTAACCATCCATATAATAAAAATATCTGTTGCTTCTATGGAATAAAGGTAATTTTCCTCTGCCCCTATTTGCCATTTGTTTTTAAAGTCCCTTTTAACTCTAAGAATTTCTGTGTTTTACATATCTCTTTTCCTAAAAGTGGTAAACTTTATTCTTATTTTGAATGGAAATACAATGTTGAACTTGAAAATATTTTGTCAAAGAGAGTGAAGCGTGGTGTTTCTGGAATCTGAAGACGTGGGTAAAGGAGAGATATTAAAATATCATTGCTTTAGAAAAACAGAAAAACCATCAGACTATTGTGTTTTCTGTTGTTAATTAAATCACGGGAAAATCTGATTGGTTTAAAAGATACCTTAATTATTTTCCCCCTGCAAATCCTATATAATGAAGAGGTAATATGCAAATTGACCATCACTCCAACACACAAGATGGCCAGCCCCATGTGGTCAAAGATGGCCACTCCCATATGGACACAAGATGACCTGCAAGAGAGGGCATTTGGGGGCAACCAGGTCTACAAAGGAAGGCAGTTGGGGGGACCAGGCCTCCAGGAAAGGGCAGTTGGGGGGATCAGGTCTGCAGGGGAATGCAGTTGGAGGTGACCAGGCCTACAAGGGAGGGCAGTTGGGAGGAAACAGGCCTGGAAAGGAGGACAGTTGGCAGTGACCAGGCCTGCAAGGGAGGGCAGTTGGCAGTTACCAGGCCAGGAGGGGAGGGAAGTTGAGAGGGAAGGTGACCAGGCCTGCAGGGAAGGACAGTTAGGGGTGACCAGGCCTGCAGGGGAGGGCAGTTAGGGGTGACCAGGCCTGCAGGGAAGGGCAGTTGTGGGGGACCAAGCCTGCAGGAGAGGGCAGTTGGGGGGGACCAGGCCAGAAGGAGAAGGAAGTTAGGAGGGAGGGTGACCAGGCCTGAAGAGGAGGGCAGTTAGGGGTGACCAGGCCAGCATTGGAGGACAGTTAGGCATGACCAGGATGGCAAAGGATGGCAGTTGGGGTGACTGGGCCAGCAGGGGAGGGTAGTTGGGGGCAACCAAGCCTGCAGGGGTGACCAGGCCAGCAGGAGAGGGCAGTTAGGGACAATTGGGCTGGCAAGGGAGCAATTAGGTGTTAATCAGGCTGGCAGGGGTGTAGTTAGGGGGTGATAAAACTGGGAGGCAGAAGTATTTAGGGACAATCAGGCAGGCAGACAGGCGAGTGGTTGGGAGCCAACAGTCCTGGATTGTGAGAAGGATGTCTGACCGCCCGTTTAGCCCCTATCCTGGTGGAATCTGGCCTAAACAGGGGATCAGACATCACTTGAGGGGTCCCAGATTGGAGAGGATGTAGGGTGGGCTAAGGGACATATGCCCCTCATGCACGAATTTTGTGTACCAGGCCTCTAGTAAACATGTAAAATAGATTGAGGGATCTATTTACTGAGAATACCTAGATTAAACACTGACTGTAGCAGAAGAATACTTGTGGCTGAAACTAATAGAAAGCCCAATGAAAAGTATCTTACATTATAAGGGCATTTCTTTTTTCACATAACTGAAAGTCTAGATGGCCTCAACACTGTTACCAGGACCCTGGTACCTTCAATCCTTCTGCATCCTCAATATGTTGTCCAGTTCTCTGGGCCAAGTAGTTCATAGTTGCAATTGAACCCCTAGTTCAGATGTCACAGGTACTCCCAATAGTGTTTTGCCTAAGTCTGCTCTCAATCTTCAGCAGACATCCCTTCAGGACTCACTGTTTGTAAGCACTTCAATGCCAAGGGTTTGAGCACACTAATTCACTGAGATATTAAATTTCATCCTTAGAGGCTGAGGATAATGCTAGCCCCTCTTGAAGGATCTGACCACTTACATAAAGATGAGCAAAATACAGGTCACCTTCAAAGAAGGAATGGGGAAGGAATCCAGAATAGAGGCCTCAATGCCAAAGGCAATAATAAGTCAAAATGGATAAGAAAAAAGGTGAAAGTGGATGAAAATCTGTCCTACTTTGGATTTCCATAACCCAGCACCTCTGGATGAAGATCTGATTTCAGCTGGGGTCCAGGTGACGATGTGCCTCTTACTTTATGTAAAATTGTTCCCTCATATTCACTCAACTATAAGCTCCATTTTGGTGAAGTGAATTTAATTTTCCAGAAATTTATTTTATAAAAAACCTCTTTTCTGTAGTCTGAACTTAGTCTATAAGAACATGATTAAGAAATTGATCAGGTCCATAAAATACTGGGCAATACAATCCATCCTTCTAGAAATGTTCTGGAATTATAAACACTATTCCTGACCCATCATATTCCTCCTTCAGCTTGCCACTTTTGTCCAAACTCCACAGACCTTTGATAAGTCTAACTCCACACATACCATTTCTGTCTTTACCTCCTATTCTCTCCTTTGTCTGAATATGGAAAGCATGTGATAGATCTTGTAACAATGGCACACTGACCCTCAGTATTTGTACCACCCAATGGAATAAGAAAGTTTAGACTACATAGGAACTAGAGCAGTAGAGGTCCTATCTCTAAATGATCCTTTGTCTGAAGAATTTGGGTTTTATAACCAACTAGAGCCCTGGTGCATGAAATCTGTGCAAGGATAAGCTTTCCTTTCCCCAGCTTCCAGCACTGGCTGCCCTCTGGAACCTGGAACTTGGGCTTCCCCCACAGCTCCAGCTTCATCTGGAAGGTCATCCAGTCTAATTAGCATATTACACTTTTATTATTATAGACTTGAGGCCCAGTGAATAAAATTCATGCATGGGGGCATGTGTCCCTCAGCCCAGCCTGCACCCTCTTTAATCTGGGACCACCCTCTCACAATCCAGGTTTGCTGGCTCCCAACTGCTTGCCTGCCTGCCTTCCTGATTGCCCCTAACCGTTTTTGCCTGCCAGCCTGATTGATGTCTAACTGCTCCCCTGCTAGCCTGATTGCCCCTAACTGCTCTCCCCTTCAGGTCTGGCCACCCTTCATTGCCCCCTTGTTGGCCTGGTATCTGGGATTTATTTATCTTCTATAATTGAAACTTTGTAGCCTTCAGTGGAGGCCTGGGCTGGCCAGGGTGTGCAGGAAGTTTGGCTTCCTCCATTGCCGGGGAAACCCAAGCCTCCTGCTCTCTCTTTGGCAGCAGCCATTTTCTTTGGATTATTTTTCATACTTGCTCCTGATTGGCTGGTGGGCATGGCTCATGGGTGTAGCAGAGATACATTCAATTGTATATTACTCTTTTATTAGATAGGATTTTTTGCTCAGTTTGTTACCTTGACCATTGAGGACTCTGGGAGTAAAACAAAGGTTATTTGTCATACAAAGCTGCACATATAGCCACTACAGAGTGGAGTTTCACAGTTAAAAAGGAAAATCTGATGGAATAACAAATATCTTATATGGAAAATAATACAATAATTAATAAATAATAATACAAAATTAAACTGTGTGTTTTGCCCACTCACAACTGTAAACCTACTCTTGCCCTATCATATAAAGATTTAATTACTGGATTATACAACTGAAACTAATATTGTGTCAACTGTAATTGAAAAATAAAAAAAAAACAGTTAAAGTAAAAAAAATAGCTGAAAGAGCTCAGTTAGTAATGCTAGATCACAATGTGAACAATTTCAAAGTTGAACTTTTAGACATAATCTGCAAAAGGCAATATATTTCACTCTTCTGAAAATGAGTGAATGTCTGATAGAAATAGACTCAGAACTACAGAGCATGGCAAAAGCAGGTTTATAGATGTTTGCATGAAAAAGAATACAATAATTAATAAATAAGTATATGAACTGGCTGGCCAACATGGCTCAGTGGTTGGTTGAGCATCAACCTATGAATCAGGAGGTCATAGTTCTTGGTCAGGACACATGCCTAGGTTGTGGGCTAGATCCCCAATGTGGAGCATGCAGGAGGCAGCTGCTCAATGATTCTCTCTCATCATCAATGTTTCTATCTCTCTACCCCACTCCCTTCCTCTATGAAATCAATAAAAGTATATTTTTAAAAATAAGTATACAATCTATGTTCCACATATGCACAACTGTAGGCCTACTTTTTCCCCTTTCTGTATAACTTGCTAAGTGATCATTCCAATAAATCTAGTACCCACCTGACACCATACATAGTTATTACTATGCTAGAGACCCGATGCATGAAATTCATGCACGAGTGGAGTCCCTACACCTGACAGGCAATCAGGGCCAATTGGGGCTAAGCCAATCAGGGCCAGGCCAATTGGGGCTCAGAGGTCCTGGCGGGGTCCGGAGAAGAGGTGACAGTTGCTGCTCCAGGTGTGGAAGAAACAGACACTGGATGCTGACACTGCTATCATCAACACCCTGCCACCTGTGGTTACCCACCTCCCCACCTTTGGCTTCCCTCGCCACCATACCATCACTGAAGCAGGCAGGCAGCAGGCCAATTGGGACCTGCTGGCTGAGGAAAGGGACAGGGCATGGGAGATTGGTCCCAAGGGCACCTGCCACCACCCACCCCAGCTCCCCATCCCATCCCAGGGCCTGGCCCTGATCAGGTAATCAGAGCCTGCCAACTGGGGGAAGGGACTGTGATAGACTGGCTCCAGGGAAGGTTGTCTGTGGGAGTTCACTTGGTGGTAAGTGTGAGTCATAGTGACTGGTTGTTCCAGTTGTTTGGTGATAACATTCACTTAAGCATGCATATATATATATATATATATATATATATATATATATATATATATATATCGATTATTGACCATATTCCCTATGCTACACTTTACATTCCCATGATGTTCTATAACTACTAATTTGTTTTTTAATTCTTTCACTATTTTCACTCATCTCTCAGCCCCCTTCCCATTTGACAATCGTCAAAAATGCTTTCTGCATCTCTAAATCTGTTTCTGTTCCGCTTGTTTTTTATTTTGTTTTTAGATTCCACACAAAAGTGAAATCAGATGGCATATGTTTTTCTGTTTGACTTATTTCATTCAACAAAATATCTTCTAGGTCCAACCATGCTATTGCAGATGGCAAGAATTCATTCATTGTTATGGCTGAGTCATATTCAGTTTTGAATATGGACTACTTTTCTTAATTCATCTGAGTGAATGGACACTTATGTGATTTCCATATCTTGGCTATTATAAATCATTCTGCAATGAACATCTTTTTTATTTAGTGATGTGAGCTTTTTTAGAAAAAAAAATGTTAATTTTTTTCCAGAGAGGAAGGGAAAGGGATAGAGAGTTAGAAACATTGATAAGATAGAAACAACAATCAGCTGCCTCCTGCACACCCCCTACTGGGGATATGCCCACAACCGAGGTACATGCCCTTGACCAGAATCAAACTTCGGATCCTTCAGTCTACAGGCTGATGCTCTATCCACTGAGCCAAACCAGTTAGGGCAAGTGACGTGGGTTTCTTCAGATAAATACCCAGAAGTAGAATTGCTGGGTCCTTCTTTGACTCTTGTTATATAGCTTTGTTTTAAAGTTTATTTTGTCTGGTATAAGTATTGCTATCCCATATTTTGTTTATTTGTTTGTTTCCATTTTTATGAAATATGTTTTCCATCCCTTTACTTTCAATCTGTGTGTGTCTTTCTATTTGAAGTGAGTAGGCAGCATATCTAAGGGTCTTATTCCATTATCCATTCAGCCTCTATATCTCTTTTGATTGTAACATTTAATACATTTTCACTTAAAGTAATTATTGATAGATATGTAGTTATTGCCATTTTATTATTCATATATTTTATCTTTTTTTTCTTCCTCTTCCTTTTAAACAAGATCCTTTAACATTTCTTCTAATACTAGTTTGGTGATGATGAATTTCTTTAGCTTTTTCTTGTCTGGGAATCCCTTTATGTGCCCTTCAATTCCAAGTGATAGCTTTCCTGGGTAGAATAATTTTGATTATATGTCAGTCCTTGCTTTTTATCATTTTGAATATTTTTTGCCAATCCTTTTTGGCCTGCAAAGTTTCTGTTGAGAGATCACTTGACAGTCTTATGGGAGCTCCCTTTTAGATAACTGTTTTTCTGTTGCTGTTTTAAGATCCTGTCTTTATCTTTAAACTTGCGTGTGTTTTTGTGTGAGCCTCTTTGGTTTCATCTTGTTTGGAACTCTCTGTGCTTCCTGGAGTTGTATTTCTATTTCCTTCATCAGGTTAGGGAAATTTCTGTCATTTTTTCACATAGTTTTCAATTCCTTGTTCTCTCTCTTCCTCTTCTGGCACCCCATGATGCAAACGTTGGTACACTTGTTGTCCTTATTATACTTATACTATTCTCATTACTTTTATTCTAATTTCTTTTTTAAAATAACTACAACTTTATTTTTTTTATTGATTTCAGAAAGAAAGTGAAATCTTTTTGCTGTTCTGGTTAGTGTTTTCTGCTTCCTTGGCTTCCAAATCTCTAATTTGATCCTCTGGTTCATCTACTTTACTGCTGATTTCCTATAATGTATTCTTCATTTCAGTTATTGTATTCTTTATTTCTGACTGACTCTTTTTATGCTTCCTATCTTTTTTATGAAGTTCTCACTAAGTTCATTTACTCTTCTAATTTTATTGAGCTTCCTTATAACCAATGATGTGAACTTGACATCTAGTAGATTTCATGTCTCCATTTTCTTTAACTCTTTTTCTGGACTTTTGTTCTGTTCTTTCATTTGGGACATGTTTCTTTGCCTCCTAATTTTTGGCTGCCTTCCTGTGTTTGTTTCTTCTCTGTATTAGGTAGAGCTAGGATTTTAGAGTGGCCTTATGTAGGGTCCAGTGGCACAGCCTCTCTGATCACCAGAGCTGGGCACTACCTGTGTAGACTGTGTGCACTCTACTGTTGTAGAGCTTTGATTGCTGTTGGCACCTCAGTGGGAGGAATTTACCCACTAGCCAATTGGCTACAAGGACTGGCTGTGACCACCATGGAGGATCAGCTATGCAAGTGTTGACCCCATGCAGCAGGACTTACTTCATAGAGGTTCTGGTGCCTGCTGAATTTGCCTTTGAGTGTGTCTCTTGTGAAGGAAGTTAGATGGTGTTTCAACATAGTTGGAAGCTGTCCACTGGGTATTCTGGCTTTGAGACCTCCTTGGAGGTGCAGGCCTAGGTCACTGACCATCTGTGTCCTGCCTGGGGCCACCATGCATGAGCTACAAAGCCATCTGCAGATGGTTGCTAATTGTGCTAAGCTTGGAGGTGCACAGGAGAGGCCAAGCTGTGAACCAAGGTTGGCTGCCACTAGTGCTAGGCTTGGGGCCATTTAGCTAGAGCTATGGGGTATGCTGAGGCCAGATGATGCTTATCTAAGAGATTTTAAGAAAGTCAAAAGCATAAGCCAAGACAGATCTTTTGTATGGAAAAGCCACTGGAAGCAGCTTGGGTAGGGTCCGCATGTTTAGTGGGGCAGGATCTCAGGAAATCACCAGGGCAGAGTGAACAGTTTTAGCCAAGTTTATGGAGACTCAGATATTCTGCCTTCCTGCTGGCTCTGTGGAAAGAGGACCCAGAAAAGGAACAATGGTCTCTGCCAGAACTTCTGTCAGGAAGAAAACTGCTCCTTCTATTCTCATATGCCCCTGATGCCCTAGAACTGAAACTCAGAACAAGTGAGTCCACGTAAGTCTATGCATGGGTCCTTTCGAAGGCACATCTGGAACTCTAGCAAACCTCCATCTCATTTAACCACAATCAGAGCTGGTTTTACAGCCACAAGTTACGGGGACTTGTCTTCCTAGCATCGGAACCCTGGCCTGGGATGCCTGGGGGGAGGGTGGGATCCCTTGCTCCTCAGGGGAAACCTTTACACTTGAGATATCCCTTTATATTTTTATCTACCACACATGGGTAAGGAACCCACCCATATTGCATCTCTGCCCTTCCTATCAGTCTCAATGTGACTTCTTCCGTGTATCCTTATTTGTAAAACTCTGTTCAGCTAAATTTCAGGCAGTTCTGAAGGATGGTTGTTCTATAGTTTGGCTGTGATTTTGATGTGGTTGTTAGCAGATTTGAGTACTGCATTTACCTATGCCCACCATCTTGAACAGAACCTTGCTCATTCAGCTTATTAAAAAATATTAGCAAGATATTTGCAATAATTATCATATATTTAATAGATTTCATAAATTAGATTTTCTTATTGGCCAAAAAGTTTTCCATGTAGAATTTACCCTATCACATTTTTATGAACAACCAATGAACTCTTACATTAGTTATCAGGGTGAGTCACATGAAATTGTCAGAATAACAGGTTAAAAATAGTTGAAGACCTTTAATATCATGCAATTCAACCTATAAAATCTGAAACCTATCCATTCTCCATATTATTATAAGTCACTCTGAAAAGTGGGAAGTATAAAGACCATACCTTAATAAAATAATCATTTCTACATCATAAACCAACAGTTTTAAACACAAATCATAAAGGAGATATGCATCCCTATGTTCATAGCAACACAATTTACAATAGATAAGATCTGGAAACAGCCCAAGTGCTTATCAGTAGGTAATTGGATAAAAAAAATCATGATACATTTATACAATGGAATAATATGCAGCTGTAAAAAAAAAAAGAAGAAGAAGAAGAAAAGAAAAAGACTTTTGAGACAATATGGAGGGACCGAGAGTGTATTTTTCTAAGTGAAATGAGCCAGTCAGAAAAAATACAAATATCACATGATCTCACTTATCTATGGAATCTAATGAACAAAAGAAACTGACAAACAAAATAGATCCAGACACATGGAAGCATGCAACAGACTAATGATTCTCAGAGGAAAGGGGTGGGCAGGAAGAGATTAATAAAAAAAACTCATATGCATATATGCATAATCCATGGACACAGACAATATAATCAAAACTGAAATAGAACTTTTCTATGGTTCTATATTTAAGTCATTTGTCAGGTTAACCCATTTTCTTTATATAAGTTGCAGCATATAAAGTGGTTGTGTCTATAGATCAAAAATTGAAAATTTTATATGGTTCAACCTAATAAGAAATCTAGGACCAGAAAGTTTAAGGTTATAAATGTGAAAAGCTGAAACTGGGAAACATATTTTTTTCACATAGCCTATTTATCAAGAATGAAGAACTTGAACAATGCTGTTGCTATGACAGTGGCCTGATTACTCATCTACGTGCTATTAGTAGTGTACATGATAGCATGCAATATGTCACTATGATGAATGGGCCGCTTGACTTTCAGGGAGGTGCCAGCCTCACTCCCTTCTCGCTCAGTCTGGTTTGGTGCCAGATATGCTTCCCCCACTTGAGTGTGGAGATAACAGTAGCAGAGCCAGCATCTGGCTACGAAGTGCTGTCTACAGCATCACTGCTGGCATGCTTAGAATTATTTGTCCTTTCCACACCTTCATCTTAAAGATGAGGAAATTGAACAAGGATAAAACCAGTTTGTTCAAGGGGATGTAGGTGCCTCAAAGTCACATAGCTTGCTTGCTAAGGACCTCGAGTTCTTCTTCACAGTTCTTCCAGGGTATGGGTTTCTTACCCTAAAGGCTTGAAGAGACAGCAGCCCCGGTGACCTTTTGGTCAGTAAGATCCACCTGTTTCATAAATAGTCTGCTATTCTTCTCTCCAAAGACCCCCATGGCTCCAGCCAACTACATTTAGGAAGAAAACTCAGTCTGGAGGAAGTGTTGTCTCAGTAATCAAAGTGCCTTGTTCTGATTGTTTGAGCAGTTCTCTTGTGTGCTTATTCTGCATCTAAAGCTTCTGTGGGTCTCCTCATTCCTGTTGTTGGGTTTGGGTGTCCCAGCTCAATCCTCTTTGCTTTTTCCCACCTACCTGGCTTCTGTTCAACTTCTTTCCCTGGTTTTTGTTAATTGTCTTTGAGTCTTCATCTTCCTCTAATCCCTCATATCTATTGAACCCTTCAAGCTTTGCTTCTGATTTCCTGTTCCTATATTCACAGCAACCTAAAACACCAACTTTATAACTCACAGGAGTGCCTTTTTAAATAATTCATCTTGATTTCTGATCTTTGGTTCTAAGCTTAGCCCCACATAGACACATAGTGAAAATGTTGAGGTTTTTGGTGATTACTAACAATGCCATATACTTACATTACATTCTTCTAGTTTATGAAGCACTTATCACATCTAAACAAAAACATTCAAAGTATCCTGGAATCCTAGAGTCAGAAGGATATTCCAGGTACTCTTCCCTAATGCTGGAGTGCAGATGTATAGTGGGTTTGAGATAATCTAGAAAAAAATTCCAATTTATTGACTCCATCCTGAAAATCTGAGCCAGTAGCTCTGCAGGTCACAAGGATCTACTGTCCTCATACTCCATGTGGTTTGGATGAATGGTCAGGTTTAGAAACCAGATACAGTCTATCTTTCTCAGAAAGATGGTCAGCTGCTTATAATTAAGTATCACCTATGTGAGCAAACCTCCCATTAAGAAAGGCCATGGCCTTTTACTGCCATTGAGTATTATGTTAGAAAGATTGCTCTGGTCTGAACCAAAGCTACATTTGAATGATCAGATTATAAATAGAATTCAAATAAATATATGATTAAACAATAGGACCTATCAGTGCTCCTGTAAGCACCTTGGAAATCTCAACAAATGTCAATGATCTCTCTCCTGGGGAGGGGGGGAAGTCTATAATTTTGATTTTTGTATCCAACAGGAAAACTTATGATGGTTAGAAATGGGAAATGAGAAAATATGTTTGAGATTCAAAACCTTGCTCCTCCTTCTCCTCCTGCCCTAAGACTCAGGGCTTCAGAGATGCCAGTTGTTTCATCTACAAAATAGAGGCGTCACTGTTTGCACCAAAGCCAAAGCCCGGTTTCCTTCATCAAAAATAAATGCTCACCTGGGTGCACTCTGATCACACTGAAGCCATGCTATTGACAGACCCTCGGCACTGGCAGGGGTGTGTCATCTAACTTGAAATCATTTGGGGGAAGGAAGTTCACACAACCCTGCTTGGTCATATCAAGGAAGACTCCTCATAGAAGAGGCATTGAGACGAGGCTTACCTTTTTCTGTCACTGTGGGGCTTTGAACCTCTTTATTTATGTAGACAAAGTGGCGGACTGGAAAATACACACAAAAGAATGGAGGGAGGTGGAACCAACTTCTCTTTTATTAAAGCTTCAGGGCAATGGTCGCATGTGAAAGTATGCTAATGAAGAGCAGGTGCTGAAACAAACCTCCCATATTACAGAATGTGACAATCTGCAGTGGCAAGGCTGATTATTCACTAGGTACCATCCTTTCTCTATCTGCAGACTCTGTTTACCCTTAGCTCCCCCGGGGCACTCCTGTCCTCACAGTGCAGGAAGCATCCCAGGGAGGGGTGCTCATCCCTGAGTGCCCACATAGATGACCTCTGCATCCTTAAAGATCCTGCAATGGGCCCTTGCTGTTGGGTGAGATGACAAATTTTTCAGAGATGCCAGGTAATTTTTAGTGGAACTTGAATATGTTCAAATAATCAATCTTCCACTCTCAGTACCATAACAGAATGGCCAGCAATGCCCTGGCGAAGACAAGTTATGCCAGTAAAACCCATTCCTACCCAGTAATTTCAGAAGAAGAGAGCAGGGTTTGTATAAAACTAAATGTATGCACTTAAACCACCAGGGTTTGGACTGCACACTAAATATTCACCTTGTCAGGTGCACCTTGAGAGAAGTAGTGATCTCAAGCAGAGCAGGAGAAACCTCAAAAAAGAGAAAACAAATTAGGGAGTCAAAAAACGTGGGTGAAACCAAAGAGAAACAGGCTTTTTCCAGACAGGAATGTGGGGACAGCTCAGAGCCCTTCAAATGTGTTTCTAAAGCGCTGTGTTTCCTGTGCTCCTAGAATCAGGAAGGGCAAGGAGTTTCAAAGGAGAGAGAATGTTTTAAGTAGGTCACTTTGTATGCTGGACCTTGAGTAATTGTGGCTGCTGGCTGATGCCAGAACCCTCCTCAGTCTGCATTTGATCTGAATCAGGTTGAGTTTTTGTTCTGTTAATGAAACCATGCCAAACACTGACAGACAGAGGCACCGTCCAAGTACCCTGCATGGGCCACCTACACATGCCAACAAAGAAACGATCGCAACTGTCTAAGTGACCAGATCTCCAATCCACTCCAGTAACTGTAGACATTCTCTTTAAATATTTCAGTCAAGAGTATAAATAAAGCTCAGACTTATTTCCCGAGTCTCTCTCCCTGTCTCCTCTATGGAAGGCATTGTATACCAGCTTCAGTTAGAATAGCAATAAGATACAGTCCACCGAATGGAGTGGTGGGGAGGTACTTAATAGTTTGTTTTTCTGAAAAGAAATATATGCACCTCCTTCCATCAAGAATTAGCACCTCTTCTACCTATTTCTCCCTTTAGCTCACATATACCACTTACTGTAATTCAATATTCAGATTTATTTAAGTTTTTTTTTAATTGACTTAGAGAGAAGAAGAAAGAGCTAGACAGACACACACACACAGAGAAACCGTGATTAGAGAGAAACAGTGATAAGAGAGAGAGAGAAACAGTGAATGGGCATGTGCCCTGAACCTAGAATCCAATGGACCTGCCACCTTTTGGTGCACCGGACGATGATCCACCTCACTGAGCCACACCAGCCAGTACAGAATTATTTAACTCTTTAGGTTTCAATCTGTCCAGCCATCAACATTTATTGAATACTTCTGGCATTGTTACCCTCTAAGGAAAGTTTGAGGGAAAGTGAACTGAAATAGCTTGGAAGTCCAAGTAGCAGAGTTACATGGGGAGACTGAAATATAATAAAAATGGAGAAACAGCTCTAGCCGATCTGGCTCAGTGGATAGAGCATCAGCTTGCAGACTGAGTGGTCCCGGGTTCAATTCCGGTCAAGGGCACATCCATAATAGGGAGTGTGCAGAAGGCAGCCAATCGATGATTCTCTCTCATCATTGATGTTTCTATCTCTCTCTCCCTTCTTCTCTGAAATCAATACAAATATGTTTAAAATATGGAGAAACACACTAGTCTCCTTCCCAGCATCCATTTTATTGGACTTATTAATACTGAACATCAGACACAATGATATTCAAATGTTCATACAAAAATATATCCCGAAGCAAGTACATAGGACTGCAATTATTTGTCAGGACATGCCATGTCTCATTGCCCTTTAGAAAATAGAAACTTGACTATACTCAAAGTTTTAAAAAGCTTTTGGAGGCTTTTAGGTAAAAATACCTTTATGTTATTCAAAAAAGCATGTATTTTATATTTACTATTAAACCATCTTCCTCCTTTCCCTGCATTATACCATTAATCCTCATTGTTGGTACCACAGGTATAAATTTTTTCCCAAGGAACTGACATACTTGCTTTGAGAGTATTCAGCCGGCAAGCTGTGAACACTGTATGAACCACGTATGTAAATGAGTGGGAAGGCTTGTATGTAATCCAGATTTGTAAATGACATATAAGGAAGCAATGCTGTAAGTGCTAAGGGTTCATTTATATTAACATTTATTCTCTGAACATAAAATGTACTGCCTCTTGAAAATATTTATTTTCAATATATTTTTTAAAAATCACAATATTGCCGAAACCAGTTTGGCTCAGTGGATAGAGCATCGGACTGCGGACTGAAAGGTCCCGGGTTCGATTCTGGTCAAGGGCATGTACCTTGGCTGCGGGCACATCCCCAGTAGGGGGCGTGCAAGAGGCAGCTGATTGATGTTTCTCTCTCATCGATGTTTCTGACTTTCTATCCCTCTCCCTTCTGCTCTGTACAAAATCAATAAAATATATTTTAAAAAATCACAATATTTACCAACAAGTGGTGGCTATAAGGGCACACTATCACCTTTCAATAAAAAATTCTTAACCTTGTACATTTTCTAAACATGTAGGAATCTTGCTTATCTGTTTTGAAGGGTGTCTCGAAGGCAGTTGTAACTAAGCCAAAGAACTACAAAGCAGAGGCCAAGGAGAGGAAGTGAAGGGCAGAGAAATCAGCTTAGTTAAAACAGGAGCTGTCCCTGACATGTCTCCCAGCTTTAAATACATTCTCTCATCATCTCTGTGATGTTTCCTTTCCAGCTGCTCTGCCACACTGTAGCTGTATTTTCCTGTTTGTCAATTATCCACCCATCACTTTAGCTCCCACTTATCCTAAAAGAAGAGGGTCTGATCTCAAGTCAACTGCTACAGTGACATGAACTAGAGTCTAACAAACTATTCATTCTCCAGAATGTTTCAAGGTCACAGCAAAAAATATGCCTTAGTCCTACTGAAAACATCACAGCCTCTCAATGAGGCTGCCTTACCCACTACCCCATCTCAGATTCCGGTATCTTTTCATCCTCTGCTATAATATAGCCCACTTTCTTGATTTACTTTTCTCCTTAATATATATCACTATCTAATCTGCCAAAGATGTACTTACTTATTTTGTTCACTAGTGGCCCCGTGCACAAAATTCATGCACATTAAAAGGGAATTAATTAGAGGATTATTTTAATACTAGAGGACCGGTGCATGAAATCCGTGCATGGGAGGTGAGGGAGGGATTGGCCCTCAGCCTAGCCTGCACCCTCTTCAATCTGGGACCTTTTGAGGGATGTCTGACCTCTTATTTAGGCCCAATCCCACCAGGATTGGGCTGAAACAGGCAGTCGGACATCCCTCTCAAAATCCAGGACTGCTGGCTCCCAACCACTAGCCTGCCTCTGTCTGATTGCTCCTAATTGCTTCTGCCTGTCAGCCTGATCACCCCTAACCACTTCCTTGCCAGCCTGATTAATGCTTAACTGCTCCTCAGCAGGCATAATTGCCCCTAACTGCCTTCCCCTGCCAGTATGGTTACCCCTAACTGCCCTCCCCTGCCAGTTTGGCAACCTCTAACTGTCCTCCCCTGCAGGCCTGGTCTCCCCCGACTGCCCTTCTCTGCTGGCCCAGTCAACCCTAACTGCCCTCCCTGCTGGCCAGATTGCCCACAACTGCCCTCCCCTGCAGGCCTGGGCCTCCCCAACTGCCCTTCCTTGCTTGTCTGGTCTCCCCCAACTTCTTTCCTCTGCTGGCTTGGTCACCCCTAACTGCCCACAACTGCTCTTTCCTGCAGGCCATCTTGTGGTGGCCATCTTGTGTTGTGGAGTGATGGTCAATTTGCATATTACTCTTTTATTCCATAGAATTGCTATTTGCCCTTTCTCTGTAATAGAAGTGTCAGAGATAAAAGAAAATTAGTAAAATGTATGTGAAAATCTTCCTCCTGTTAGAGTCTGGGGCATGCCATGGGACCCAGAGTCAAGTCTCCAGCCATCTGCATGCACCTAGAAATCACACGAGACCCAGACCCAGCTGGCCCCACCACCACTGGGCAAGATCCAGACCCAGCTGGCTCCACCCCCAACAAGCCTTGCTGGGTTTCCTGGCCCAAGGCAAAGGGTGCAGCCTGAGCTCCCCTGGCCCAGCACTGAGATGGAGGACATGCCTTCAGGTTCCCCATCAAGTCCCACTGGGTGGGGGCATGGCCTGAGGACCCCCAAGCCAGCACCAGGGTAGGAGGCACAACCTGAGGTCTCCTGTCAAGCCCTGCCAAGTGAGGGGTGTAGTCTGAGGTCCCACAAACCAGTGATGGAGAGGGGGTATGGCATGAGGTCCCCTGGCCCAGTTCCAGGGTAGAGGTACAGCCTAAGGTCCCCTGGCTGGGTTCCTGGGTAAGGGGCACAGCCTCAGGTTCCCTGGCTCAGAACAGGAGCGGGTGTGTGTGCCTTGAGGTCCCCTGTCAAGTCCTTCTGGGCAGGAGGTGCAGCCTGAGGTACCCTATCAAGCCCTGCTGGGTGAAGGCACAGCCTGAAAACCCTAGTCAAGCCCTGCTAGGTGGGTGGTGCAGCCTTAGGTCCTCCACTCTGGCCTGGCTCCACAAAGCCTCAGGTCCCTGCTAACTACTCATTAAGGCTCAGTACAGGAATGTGACCTCTGTTGTGGGTGTGGCCATATTTGTGATGGTATGATGGTCAATTTGCATATTCCCTCTTTACTAGATAGGATGGTTAGGTCTCTCCTACTAGTATAGGAGCTCCAGAAAGGCAAGGCTTTTAGTCCTTTTTTTATTTATTTCTTTATCCTTAGCACTTAGAACCATCTATAACTATTTCTTGCATAAATAAATAAATAACTGACTTGGTCATTTAAAATATATATGTATATGTTTATTGGTTTTACAGAGGAGGGGAGAGGGAGAGAGAGATAGAAAGATCAATGATGAGAGAGAATCATTGAGCAGCTGTTTCCTCCACACACCCCACTGGGGATCAAAGCCACACCCAGACATGTGCCTGATTAGGAATAGAACCATGACCTCCAGGTTCATAGATCAATGCTCAACCACTGATATATGCCAGCCAGCCGGACTTGGTCACTTTTAATGGACTTGATCTCCAGAGATAATGCTTTGGGTAAAGGAATGAACTGCTTCTCTGGGCAGGTTCAGGAGCAGGATAACCCTGCAAAGACCCCATCCTATATGATAAAAGCCTAATATGCTGTGTCCAGTCATCCAGTCAGCTATTCAACCAATCAAAGCGTAGTATGCTGATGATATACTAAGGCTGCTCAACCGCTCGCTATGATGTGCACTGACCACCAGAGGGAAGACAGTCTATCAGTTGACCAGTTGCTATGATGTGCATTGACCACCAGGGGGCAGACAGTCGACTGGTTGAGCAGTCACTATGACATGCACTGATCACCATGGGGCAGAAGCTCCAGGAACTGGTAGGTTAGCTTGCTGCTGGAGTCTGGCCAATCAGGACTGAGGCAGATGGGCTGGACACACCCTGGAACCCTCGCACAGTCCCTCCCTGGCTGCCCAATCTCCCAGTTCTTCCCTGGGCCTCTTGCAATCTTGGACCACTTGGGGGATATTGGAGAGCTGGTTTGGGCCCGATCCCGCAGGCCAGGTTGAGGGACCCCACTGGTTCATGAATTTGTGCACCAGTCCTATAGTTTCAAATAACAGCATATTTTAAATTGAGTTAAGCCTGGTCTTTTATGAAAACTCATTTCCAAACTTTAAGGACCAAGCCACAAAGCAGAAGAGGAACAGGCCTTATTCAGATGTGTTCTAAACCAACAGCCAAGCTGCCTGGCCAGAGAGGTCAACCATTTCAGAAGGTTGACAAGAAAATAAAGAAATAGTAATTGATGACCCAGGAAACTGAATTTTAACAAAGTTTCCCAATATTATTTGCTCACTTAAAATGGACTTGTCTTTATTATCAGTAAGAACAAAAGCTATTAGACAAAAGGAAATTCATGCTGAATGTAGGAAATCTAAGAAATACAAAAAATATATAAAGAAGCAAAAATCACCCATAGTATTGTATTAAATAAAAACTGTTAAACATTGGTGTACTAACATCTAGTTAAGTATGTATACAACCTATGGTTACCTTAAATGTGTTATTTTTTATTTGATATCATATTTTTTGAAAATGAGTAAAAAGTAAAAGTTCTGGATAAAGTGTAAATCAGTCCAGACTCTCCATAAGGTAAGTTTTACACCTGCTTATAGTATTTAACTTCCAGAAATTTATTCTAAGAAAATAACTAGACAGGTATTTAGATAGATAAATACACACACACACACACACACACACACACACACACACACACATATATATATACACACACACACACATATATATGTATATATATATATATATATATATACATATATATATGTGTATATATATACACATATAAGGATATTTATTGAAGATTTATTTACAATAGTAAATTAGGGATAAGCTAAATTTTTAATAGATCATGGCCCTTTCAAACAATGAATATTATACAGCCATTAAAAATGATGTTATGGCGCTAGCCAGTTTGGCTCAATGGATAGAGCATCGACCTGTGGACCGAAGGGTCCTGGATTCAATTCCAGTCAAGAGCATGTATCTCAGTTGCAGGGTCTTTTCTGGCCTGAGGCCCTGGTCAGGGCATATGCAGGAGGCAACCAATCAATGTTGGTCCCACATCAATATTTCTCCCTCTCTTTCCGTTCCTTCCACTCTCTCTAAAAATCAATGGAAAAATATCCTCAGGTGAGGATTTAAAAAAATGCTGTATTATTTATGCTGTAACCTGCTCCTTTCTGCCTCTGCATTTTTGATCTACCATATCTTCTCTGCCTTTTCCCAGAGCACTAATGCCTCAAACATACTCTATAATTGACTTATTTAGTATGTTAATTATTTATTGTCTGTGTCCACCTGCTAGAATGTAAGTTCTGAGAGGACAATCTTATATAATAACAGCCTATTATGCTAAGTGTCCAGTCATCTGGTCATCCATTCAACCAATCAAAGTGTAATATGCTAATGATATGCTAAGGCCACTCAACCGCTCACTATGATGTGCACTGACAATCAGGGGGCAGACACTCCAACTGGTAGGTTATCTTGCTGCTGGGGTTTGGCCTATTGGGACTGAGCAAGACAGGCTGGACACACCTGGGAGCCCTCCCGCAGTCGCTCCTGAGCTGGCCAATCTCCTGAGTCCCTCCTTGGCCCAAATTGGAGCAGCACCAGTGGTGCTCCCTCAGCCTGGCTTGCACCCTCTCGCAATTTAGGACTCTTCAGGGGATGTTGGAGAGTCAGTTTCAGCCCCATCCCACAGGCCAGGCTGAGGGACCTCAATGGTGCATAAATTCATGTTGTGTGTGTGTGTGTGTGTGTGTGTGTGTGTGTGTGTGTGTGTATAATTCTTCTTTGATGTACTTCAAATACCCAGAAAAATGTTTGACAGATAGTAGGCATTCAATAAATATTTTTTGTAGGATATCACCATGGAATTGAAATTTTTAGATAAAGAGGTATAAATGTGTTCAAAACTTTGAGTGTGCCCAATAAAAATTTTTTTTTTAAATATACACATAAGTTTTCACTTTAAAAGTTATCCTTAAGCACTTAGAGATGAGAGAATGTCTATTATCGATACTGTTGTACCTTTTAGGGTTTTCAATAAAGGGTAATGCGTTTGTTCTGCTACAACTAACAAAGAAAGGTTTTTTTTCCCCACAATTTCATCTTCAACTATAATAACTTAAGACTGTTTCAAAACAAACAAAAGTTTATGGAATTTCCCTTTATAATAACTAGCTCTACAACACATCCTAAAAGTTAAACTAAAGAATTATTTTGAGATTGATTTTCCAGTGATCATTTTATGTTTACTGTGTTTGAAGAAAGCATGACACAGAAACATTGCACAAAACAAGCCAAATAAAACCTACCAGCAAGATTGGTTTACAAAAGATAATATTCATATTTTACAGTTATATATTTCACTTGAATTCTTATCATTAATGATGAATGTTCTGTTCTTATGTAGAATTGAGACAATTCCTTGACCAGGGGAGTAGGTCTCTCATGGGAATGAGTGGCAGGCCAGGAATCAGCATCATTATGAGATGACCTCAAGCCAGGTCAAAAGGCCAGAGTTCAGTGACCCTACTTCTAATAGAGTTAAGACTTGAGAAGACAAAAGGTTCAAGGGCTAGGAGGGAAAAGCAAGCCAGTAATTTGGTGAACTCCAACATGAGGAGCACACAGAACTCAAATTCTAATACTGTCCAGGGTGGGCTTAAACTGGGACGAGGGAGATATAAGACCTTTCTGAGTTAGGTCTCCTATTTCCCTAATGCTGGGAGATCCTGGCCTCCCTGGACGTGAACATTTATGTGCAGAGAGCCATTGGTGGTACTGATACATTGCCCCATTTTCCAGGTTTGGAGAATGCAATGCCTCACCACAAATACTATGGTTTTCTAGAGTCTTCTTGAGATTGTTTTCTAGGCCTCCATAGTCCGGGTCTATGATAAGAGAAACAAAATTTAGTTAATATTTATTGAGCTTTGTATTATTATATAATAGTCCTGTAGTGGGTTCTTTTCAAACACAACTTCATTTAATATTTGCAAGACTCCTATGAGGTAGTAAATATGATTTCCCTATTTTATAGATGAAAAAAAATAAAACAAAATCTTAACTAAGTGATTCAAATTAATACAGCTAATAAAAGATTGAGCCGGGACTTTGAAGGCAGCTTTAACTCGGTCTTTATACTATTCAGTGAATCCACACTAAAGTTGACAAACATAGATCATATTCCACTTCTCATTCAAAAAGAAGAAATGGGAAAAATGGCCCATCTCTCTGCCAGTGTATAAGGAGACAGTTTACATTTTACATACTGCCTTTAAAGCTCTGTCTATAATTTTTTTTAACAGTCCTGAAATTTCAATGAAATTAACAAACGTTTAAAATCAGTTGGCTCTCTTTGGGACTCCGTTATAGATGAAGTGGTTTTCCATTGCCAGTTGTTAAGTCAGTTATCTTTCATGTCCTAAAAGAAAAGATTCTTTTCAAATGAAACATGGCTTAGCCGAAATGTAACATTATTCTATTAGTCACTCGTGAACTGAAAGGGTTCTTTAAAAAGGACCGAAATGTGCATAAATACGCTGATAGGGTTTGAGATCCGGTAAAGCTCTTAGAATCATTCACTGTGTTGCCTGAGAGCGGGATTTTGTTTTCCCCACTGAGCGCAATCAAAGAAACATGACTACACAGATAAAGCGCAGTTCTGTGCCCGCTGCTGGCTCCTGAAGTCAACGAATCTGGTGTTCTCACTCGCTGGCAATGGTGGGAAAGAGAAAACTTGACCTAGATTATCATGCAATTATTCTTGCTGCCTGCTCGCATGAACGCCTGAGCCAACTGATGCGGCTAACAAAGAGGGTTTGTTAAGCCGGGACCTGTGCCATCAGTCTGGTTTTAGAATAATTTTTAACAGTAGATGGTGGAGGGAGGAGTGACTTGGAGGGAAAGTGAGCAGGGGCAAAGGAATGAAACAGTATCATGCTCCTCGCAGCTATACCTCATATTCTGAACTGTTTTAATACTGTCTACCCAATTTGAGACTCATTGTATCATAATATATTTGTTTATCTTAGGTTTCCCAAAATGAATATTGCTTTAACACTGAGGTCCCCTGACAATAGAACATTTCAAAGTTTTTTTCTTTCTGGAAAAAAACAAAAAACAAGCCAACATGAGCCCAGGTGTTTGTTCTTTTCCACAGTCTGGTTTCTTTTACTTACTTTGATAACAACAGATCTTCTACCTATGTTGCTAAATATATATATAAAGATTAAAAAGTGGGGGCATTCTTACTAGTTGGTTCTATTTTCTAAATTCTCTTTAAAAATCTCAGTCAGTTTATTTGGATTCATAACCCTAGAAGCTATTCGAGGTCTCCTCTGTTAGAAGAATATTCACCTGTACAAAGCCCATGGTTTTGTCATTGTCCCCTCTTCCCACCTCCTTAGAAGCAAAGTCGTAGGAAGAAATCCTCTCTGGGAGTCTCAGCAGTTCCCTGTTTCAATACCACTCTTCTGCCAACCAGAAATCATGTTCACACTCTACTGACCCTGCAGAAACAGCCTGGCAGGTCTCATCAGAGACTAATGTAACCATATGTCCTTGTTTGCCTAAGAGCACTGTAGTTCTGCTGTAATTTTCTTTCTTTCTTTTTCTCATTCATTTATGTCTTTATTTGTTTTATTTTTTGTTTATTGTTTAAAGTATTGCATATGTCTTCTTTTTCCCCCATCCACCCCTCCCTGGCCACTCCCACCTCCCCAGTACATGCCCCCACCCCTCCAGTGTCCATGTCCATTGGTTAGTCCATGTCCATTGGTTATGCTAGTATGCATGCATACAAGTCCTTTGGTTGACCTCTTACTCCCGCTCCCACCCCTATCCTCTCCTGCCTTCCATCTGAGGTGTGACGGTCTGTTCGATGATTTTCCGTCTCTGGATCTATTTTTGCTCATCATTTTATGTTGTTCATTATATTCCACAAATAAATGAGATCATGTGATATTTACCTTTCTCTGACTGGCTTATTTCGATTAGCTTAATGTTCTCCGTGTCTATCCATGATGTTGGTGAATGGTAAGGGCTCTTTCTTTTTTACAGCAGCGTGGTATTCCATTGTGTAGGTGTACCACGGTTTTCTAATCCACTCATCTGCTGATGGGCACTTGGGCTGTTTCCAAATCTTAGCTATTGTAAATTGTGCTGCTGTGAACATAGGGGTGCATATACCCTTTCTTATTAGGGTATATAATTTCTGATTTCTTGGGATATATTCAAATGGGAGTTCCATTTTTAATTTTTTGAGGAAACTCTATACTGTTTTTACAGTGGCTACACCAATCTATATTCCCACCAGCAATGCATAAGGGTTCATTTTTCTCTATATCCTTGCCAGCATTTGTCATTAGTTGATTTGTTGATGATAGCCATTCTGACAGGTGTGAGATGGTACCTCATTGTTGTTTTGATTTGTATCTCTCAGATGATTAGTGACTTTGAGCAGGTTTTCATATGTCTCTTGGCCTTATTTGTGTCTCTATTCAAAAAGTGTCTATTTAGGTCCTTTGCCCATTTTTTGATTGGGTTGTTTATCTTCCTTTTGTTAAGTTGTATGAGTTCCCTGTAAATTTTATAGATTAAAGCCTTATTGGATATAACATTGGCAAAAATGTTCTCTCATGCAGTGGGCTTTCTTATTGGTTTGTTGTTGGTTTCTTTCACTGGGCAGAAGCTTTTTATTTTGATGTAGTCACATTGTTTTATTTTCTCCTTAGTTTTCATTGCCCTAGAAGCTGTCTGTATTGGTAAAAATATTACTACAACATAAGTCTGATATTTTGCTTTCTATGGCTTCTTCTAATATTTTTATGGTTTCCCATCTTATGTTTAAGTCCTTTATCCATTTTGAGTCTATTTTTGTATATGGTGTAAGTTGATAATCTACTTCCATTTTTTTGCATGTATCTGTCAAATTTCCCCAACGCCATTTATTGAAGAGACTGTCTTGACTCCATTGTATGCTCTTGCCTCCTTTGTCAAATATTGGGCATAATGACTTGGGTCAATTTCTGGGTTTTTTGGTCTGTTCTCTTGATATATATATCTGTTCTTATGCCAATATCAAGTAAGTTTGAGAACAGTGGCTTTGTAATATAGCTTGATATCTGGTATTCTGATTCCTCCAACTTTGTTCTTCTGCTATAATTATTAATAGCATCTCTGTTCACTCTCAAATGTGTCCTACTTTGAAAATAAGTTATTCAGTTTCTCTATCAATGATCTAATTGACAAATCCAAAAAAGTCTCTGTTTTCAGGATTTGATGACTCTCCAGAGTTGGCAGTTTAATTCGTTAACACAATAATGAAATCATCTTCCTTTGTGTTCCACAAAACTATTCTCTCCTAAATCTCTGTTCCATTTAAGTTTTTTTGTGTGTGTGCAATGCTCTTCCTATTCATACCTTTCAAATGTTGGCACACCTGGAGATTTCATATTAGAGTCTTTGTCACTTTATGTGATCATGTTAGACATTCTTCTATTTCATGTCATTAGTCACAATTTACAGCCTGATGACATGTAACTTTCTCTCTCGAATCAAGACTAGTCTCCTAGGCTCAAGTCCCACATCTTTTCCACCTGAGTGCCCCACAGGCACCACAAGATCAATGTATTCAAACTGAACTCTTTACTCCTTACCCCCAGTCTGCTATTCCTTTTATTCACCATCATGGTGAATGGTACAGATTCTGTACCCACATCTTAGCAGTGGCTTCATTGTGTCCAGCCCAGTATGCCTGGTCAGCCATATGCCAGCCAACTCTCAGATCTATGGAAATAAATGACTGATATTTTAAACCAGTGAGTTTTGGAATGTATGCATTTATTCTGAGATAGGCATACTCCCATAATAAAAAGTCATTATATATACAATGCCTTTAGGGCTGGGTTGAAAAAATTATTATAGGAGATTGAAACAATGACATACTGTGTGTGGTAGAAAAGCATTTGGTAAGACTGTTATCTCTGAACTTGGAAGATAAACAAGGTACTTAATGATTTGATGGACTTTGGCAACATAGTTTTTTGAAGTGTTGAAAGCATAAGATGTTTACTTTTAGCTGATATTAATAAAGATCTACAAGAATAGACTTGGCGGCCTGGATTAAAAGAAATTGAGATTTATAAAAACCTATAGACATCTGGGCCCCTAACCAGCTACACAAAAGGAATAGAAGTCTTAGAAAGCTGCTTTGCCACCAAAATGAGCATCTTTTCAATGTCATCTTCAAAAACGGTAAAAAAATGGACAGCTAATGGAAACCTTGACTTCTCTTTCCTTCCGTCTTCCGATCTCCTGCTGATGCCTCCCAAGCATTGAACCTCGCCAAAAGCAACAGGGCAATGTAGCCTGGCAATGCAGTCCTTAGAGGTCAGTCAGCCTCTAGGGAGAAAAAGTAAGGGGGGAAAGGTGGGAGCAGATCTGGATCACATAGAAAGAAATCCAGTAAACACACTTTAACCCAAAAGGATTGCTTCTCATTAGACTATTAGTCCGAACTGAGCTGTCACAGCTCAAAGGAGGAAGTGAACTAGGTTAAAGATTTATAGATTGTGAAAGCTGAAAGAGTGCATAAGGGTCATCTATACCAGCCCTCTCACTTTACAGATTGATTGAATGGAAGTCCTCAGAGATTAAATGACATGCTTAAGATCACCTTCAAGTTAATAACTGAACTAAGACTAAAACCTATGTTCTTGTTTCTGTCCAATGTTGTTTGCCCTGCTCATGCAGCTCAAATTCTTTCTAGCTGTGTGAGTTTCTAATAACTGGTTTCATCCACAAGCATGAATAAGAGAACCTAGCAAAATACAAAGTTTTAGGAATTTTTGAGAAGAAATTCTCAAAGGACCTCAAAAAACTTGTCACAATGTTTTAAAAACTGACATTTTCTCTACCATGCACCAAACTAATTTGTTAGAAAAATGCCTATTCTTTTATTTTTCATAGTTAAATGTGAAGTTCATGAATCCAGGGAAAAAATTTTTTTTAATATTCTTACAATTAGTCTCTGAAGGAACTAAGCATTTCCTTTTTTACCTCCTCTCCCCAGAGTATATAATATTAGCCCCATTTCAAGTACTAAGAAATTTAGATAGATAATGTAAAGGATTCATCTATTCCAGAAGACTCTATAAGACTCCAGACAATTGTAATTTCTAGAAATTTCTAAGATTTAATTCTTCTCATTTTTATTGAGAACTTTCCGTTTATATGATATGTCATATTAGGTGCAAGGGCACAACAATGAAGGGAAACACATTCTCTGTTCTAAGGGCTCTTACAGAGCAGGAATGGAGAAAAACAGACCAATAGTTACTGAGTTGGCTGGCTGGGGCTCTGACACAGCTGCTTTGAGAGTGCAGCGAGTGCACGGAAGAACTCTTATCACCACACTACTCAGTTCTCCCAAAGCAAATTTCTTAACCCGAGTTCTCAGAGATGCACTCACTTGAACACACAGTCAAATCTTGCGAGGGAGTTCATGAACTTCAATTTATAAATAGATCTTTTCACCTAGAAAAGGTACAAACTTTTGGGTTCTTTATTGGCTTATTCTGTTTTCTGCCCTAACCCCACTCCCCCAGACACCCTTCAGATTAGGTGCAAAAAATTGTGTTGCCTAACTATAGAATTAAAATAACATTCTGAGAATCCTGGTTTAGACCCTTTTACTTACTATTTTCAGATTACACTGATAAGAAAATGACTAATGATATTGTATATAGGACATCTTACTTTCTGGAACATCTGGTTTTCCTTGATTTGACTAGATTTTCATTGGCCAACATTCAAAAAATTCTAAAACCAACCCCAAATCTAAATAAGGCTATAGCTTAAAAGATTATTCTCCTTCATTCCCAGCTATGAGAGGAAATAAGATGTACTCATTTACTAAGCAAATATTAATTTAAAACTTACTATGTGCATACGTGCAGAGTTTTGTGCTAAGTACTAGGGATATATTGAAATGTAAGATATAACCACTGCACTAAAGGAACTTCTAGTCCAGAGGGAAAATGGACCAAGAAACAATAGCTGAAGTTGGGTGAATGGATGTAATAGAAGACAAAAGGAAATATACATTAAACAAGAAACTAGTTTCAGTTGAGATTAATGTTTATTTTCCCTAAGTGCAAGAAATTTCATGAATTAAATCTTGAAGTTAAGTATTCTTGGGGCATATGAATTACATGGTGTTTAAGAAGGAGTGGCCTCAAGAATATGACAGACTGAGTCTAGATCCCAGCTCTACCTTGCAGAAGTTATTTAACCACTCTAAGCCTCATATAATAGTGCCGATAATAGTAAAAGTGCTTGGCATATCTAAATAAAAGTAGAAAAATGTGTTCAGTTTTCAAATATTGGTTTATTTGATTTGTGAAGACAAAATATCCAGACAGTTAGGCTCTAGTGTTTATATCCCATCAAAAGGTTGGCATTGTACACTTGGCCTTAACCTGATTGTACCATTCAGACCGCTCTGAAAATCTGATAGTCTAGGATTCTCTTTTCAAAACGTACACAGGAGACCCCTGACTCCCAAAGCCACAATAAGAACCCTGTTTTAAAATGTATTTTCCTTGTCACTATCACACTCCTAAGACTTCTCTTGGGACATTTGTTTGGTTTTATTGTCTCAACAACTGTAATATACCCATATGTACTACTAGAGTCTAATTGATACTGAAGTTCTCCACCTATCACTCAACAAATTAAGAGGATTCACAACTTAAAAGTAAAAAAGGAATAGTATTATGGCACATTGATAAAAATCCTTGAGAAGTTATCCATGTGGAAATGTTCAAAATTCAGACAACAGGAGAAAATATTGAAAACTTCATCCATAAGTATGCCTCAGTTTTCAAAGATATTCAGGTGCAGCTTTCAAAACATTATTTCGCTTAAACTGAATTTATTCACAGTGGGTTTGATTTTTCCGTGGTGTGCTCAAATTACATATATATGAGTACTTAGTATTTGATCATTTTAAGATGGTGGTAAGTTTTTCTATCAGTTTGATGGACTAAAAACAACTTAATCACAGTCACTAGAGAAATCTATAAAGTCATTTCTTAATTTATAAAGAATAGCAGTGAACTCCAGTGATATATGACATGCCTGAATAACTCATTTACCTACCATACTGAAACTCTTCACAGTTTGATAAGATACAGAAGATACTGATTTATAAATAAATATATTAATGATAACTTTGATAAAAGGAACTAAAACACACTTTTACAATATATCTTGAATAAATTAATCCTAAGCATTGTTCACATCATGAGATGTGTGTATGTGCGTGTGTGTGTGTGTGTGTGTGTGTGTGTGTATCCTATATAATAAAAGGCTAATATGCAAATTTACTCCTCAGAAGTTTGAGCAGGAGACTGGGAGTTTGATCACTTGCTATGATGTGTGCTGACCACCAGGGGCAGTATGGAGCATAGTAGGTGACATGGGTGGCAGTGGGGTGCTGTGGGAGCAAAGGAATGAGGAGGCTGGGAGGCAAGGAGGTGGGGAACTTGATCGGCCTTGATCACCAGTCAGGCCAAGGGACCCTACCCATGCACAAATTTTGTGCACTGGGCCTTTAGTGTGTGTGTGTGTGTGTGTGTGTGTGTGTGTATAAATTAGAAGCCCATTGCATGAAGATTTATGCAATAGGCTTTCCTTCCCCTGGCTGCCAGGACCAGTTTTCCTCTGGAACCGGGGACCCAGGCCTTCCCTCTGGCTATTGCCTTCCGTTTTTGCTTTGGCCACTGGAGGCTTCACTCCAGCCAGAGCCTTCAGTCTTCTCTGCTCTGGCCAGAGTGCCACACCGCCGCCGCCTCGTCTCCGCCTCCCCGTCTCTGCCTCCCATGGCCAGGTGCTCACATAGCTTGGCCCGCCCCCACTCCTGATTGGCTGGCAGTGTAGCAAAGGTATCATCAAATTTGCATGTTTCTCTTTTATTATATATATATATCCTATATAATAAATATATATCATATATATATATCATATATATATCATATATATATATAATCTCCTTTAAAGTCTTAAATGAAAAGTATTACACAGATCAGAAATCAGAGAATAATTTCTTTGGAGTTTTAATATTTATATATGTATTTCTGTAAACTATAGAGCTCACTCAGGAATAGTCACACATCACATAACATGGTTTGGGACATGATTTCTTATTCACTCAGAATAGATATTAGAGGTAGAATACACAATTTAATTAGTGGCCTAAGTCTTTTTTTCTTTTCTGACAGACACACTGAAATCTGTTTTAGAAAACATAAAAACAAATACCTTTTTGAAAACATTTATTGATTACTTGAGGCCTGGTACCCAAAATGCGTGCACTCTGGGGGGTTGTCCCTCAGCCCGGCCTGCACCCTCTCCCTGGATGTCACTGAGGGCTTAGGCCTGCTCCCCATCGGGCCTGACCTGGCAGTCAAACATTCTTAGAGCTGTCACAGAGGTGGGAAAGGCTCCTACTTTGTAGGTTTCACTTAAACTGTTACATGGTATTTTCATAATTGCCCTTTTTGACATCAAGATTTTTTAACACGTTTATCTCAAAATGTTCAAACACAACAAACATCAGGAGAGAAAAGTAGAAGAAATTATGTGATGAGTTTCTGTGCACCTATTGCCCAGTTTCAATATGTATCCATTTTCTGTCCTACTTCCTTCACTGCCCACTTCCAACCTTTTGTTGGAGTATTCTAAATTAAATCCCAAGTATTATATAATTCCCATAAATATTTCTTTATATGCCTCTAACAGATAAGGACTAAAAAATATAATGATAACACCATCACTTTACCCCACAAAATTGACCCCACTTCCTTAATAATCACTTATGTTCAAATTTTCCTGGTTGTTTCAATTGTCTTTGTTTAGTTGTTTTGTTCAAATTAGAATCCGAATAGGAATATACATTGCACTTGATTGTTGTCTCTTGAGTCTTTTAAAATCTGCAGTAGTTTCTCCTCCTTTTGTTCCCACACCAATTATTTTTGAAAAAATTGGTTCATTTGTCCAAAAGGAGTTTCCCTCAACCTCTTGGTATTGTTTACCATGTTCTTCTACCCTCCATAATTTTGCAAATTGATCATTAGATTTAAAGGCTGGGCTATATTTGGGGTCAATATTTTAGATAAGAATACTATAGGAGGTGCTGGTTACTTCTTAATGCATGACATTGGAATGCACATAATATCAGGCTCTCCCAATTGTGGTCCTAAGATAAACATCAGTGAGTTCAAGTGTTAGCCGATCCATATATATAAAAAGCCAGCAGCCTGAATGCCAGAACAACCAGAATGACCAGTCACTATGACATCAACTGTGGCCAGTGAACCCACCCGATAGGTGGTGGGGCTGACTGGCCCCTCCCCACAGCCAGTTCGCCCCTCATTACCCCCCTACCCCAATAGGGGTTGGGGCCAGCCAGCCAATCTTCTGCAGCCCCTCTTCCCAGCCAGCCCCATCTCCAATGGGTCCCCACCACCCTGATCAGCCTTCAGCCGCTCCCCCCAGCTGGCTCTGCCTGCAATCAGCCCCCCTACCCTAATCAAGGGTGGACCCCATCGACAAATCACCTTTGCTTCTTCCCCTAGATGGCCCAGCCCTGATTAGGCCCCGATCAGGGTGGGCTAGCCAGCCAACTTCCTTCCATCTCCTCCTCCCAACAGGCTCAGCCCCAATCCACCCCAATTGGGGCTGGACTGGCTGGACCCCACCTGTGCACAAATTCAAGTGCTGGGCCTTTAGTATATTATAAAGTTTGTACAATGCTATTTTACCAAGTGATTTTAAGTGACATTGTTGATTGTTGGTTTGATCTAATATTCTTAGAGTTGTAATTTTTCTAATTCTATCCATGATCTATTGGTGATTTCTTCTAATTCTATTAGTCTTTCTGTATTTTTTTTTTTTTGTATATGTCAAGCACTGTATTTAGCACTTTTCGGGATTATCTCATTTAATTCTCTCAATAGTTCCAGGATTTAGTTTCTAGTATTATTCTCTCTCTTTTTTTTATTATTATTCAGTTTATTAATTACATTGTTTCCTCTTTTTTATCCCCCTATATCTTCCCTCCACCCTGTACCTATCCCACCCTCCGCCCTCACCTCCCCCTCCACAATGTCCTCTCCCATTGTTGCAAGATTTTTGTCCAATCTCTAGCTGTACTTCCAACAACCCTTTTCTCCCCAAGAATTGTCAGTCCATTCCCTTTCTATGTCCATGTTTCTGTTATATTCACCAGTTTATCCTGTTCATCAGCCTATCAGTTCACTTGATTTTTATGTTCATTTGTTGATAGATATGTATTTGTTGTTCATAATTTATATTTTTACCTTTTTCTTCTTCCTCTTCTTAAAGAATATCTTTCAGCATTTCATATAATACTGGTTTGGTGGTGATGAACTCCTTTAGCTTTTTCTTATCTGCGAAGCACTTTATCTGATCCTCAATTCTGAATGATAGCTTTGCTGGATAGAGTAATCTTGGTTGTAGATTCTTGCTCTTCATTATTTTGAATATTTCTTGCCACTCGCGTCTGGCCTGCATCGTTTCTGTTGAAAAATCCGCTGACAAACGTATGGGTGCTCTCCTGTAGGTAACCAACTGTTTTTCTCTTGCTGCTTTTAATATTCTCTCTTTATCTTTTGCTCTTGGCATTTTAATTATGATGTGTCTTGGTGTGGTCCTCTTTAGATTCCTATATTTTGGGGTTCTGTGTACTTCTTGGGCTTTTAAGTCAGTTTCTTTCACCAGGTGGGGAAAGTTTTCAGTCACTATTTCTTCAAATAGGTTTTCATTAACTTGCTCTCTCTCTTTTTCTGGCACCCCAATAATTCGGATGTTGGCTTGCTTGAGGTTGTCCCAGAGGCCCCTTATGCTATCTTCAATTATCTGAATTCTTTTTGTTTCTTGCTTTTCCAGCTGAGTGGATTTTGCTTCTTTGTATTTCAAATCTTTGACTTGGTTCTTGTGGCCCTCTGGACTGCTTTTAGGCCTTTTTGTAATATTTTTTATTTCAGTCTGTGTATGCTTGATTTCTAGTTGGTCCTTTTTTTTTTAATCTGTGAGGGTCTGGTTCGTATCCTCAGAGGTCTTGTTCATTTCCCTGAGGGTCTCATTCATTTCCTTGTAAGTATCATTCATTTCCTTGTAATTCTCATTCATTTGCTGGTTGGTCTTGTTTATTTCCTGGTAATTCTCATTAAGTTGATCGGCCTTTTGTAGGAGCGTCTTGAAAAGCCTTATAACCGTGGTTTTGAACTTTATGTCTTGTCATCTTTTCTCCTCCATTTCTTTCACACCTGATTTCTTTCCATGTCTCTGCATGGTGGCTGCTTTATGTGGTGGATATCCTCAAATGGACAGTGGCTCAGTCTCCCCAGTTACCTGAGGTGGGTACTCTTACTGCAATCCTTTATGGGTTGTATTCAGTGTTTTTGAATTTAAACCCAGTTTGTTGTTGTTAGCCCTAGGAGGGTTTGACCTCCAGGCCAATTGGCTGTGAAGGGAGACTGTGTTCAGGTTGGATGGGCGGAGTCTCTGAGTTGCGCGGCAGCGGCAGCGGCAGCTGGGTCCTATGCGGCGCTCGCGTGCGCGGGTTTCTGTTGGATGGGGATGGCTGCAGACACCTCCAAGAGAAAGCCGCTAGTCTCTTCCCCTTGCCAGACAACTCTGCCTTTCTCCAAATATGCCTGCACACCAAAAGTCCAGCCCAGGGCTGTAAAATAGATGGTTTCCGGAACCAGGAGACAAGTTTCCAGGGGGCAAGTCGCGGGTTTGGGCGACCTTTGGGACTAGGAGCCTCTGCCGCGCCCCGCGTCCAGGGTGCGTCCCCCGCACCTCGGACCTCGCCCGGTTCTGGGGAGTCTGTGCAGGGGGACTTCTCCTCGTACCCCGGATCTTGGATCTCGCCTGGCTCGGGAAATCTGGGCAGTGGGACGCCTCCGCCCTTCCCTGTGGGAGAAATCCGGCCGGTTGCTGCTCCAGCCCCAGCCCGCACACGCGCAACTAGGGCGTCTCCTAACCTGTTTCCGTCTGAAAGGCTGCGCTCCCGTGGTCCTGAGTCTCAGTGTCCCACCTCTGCTCCTATTAGTGGAGTTTTTATTCAGCCAGCTTTCTGGCGATTCTGGGTGCTTGTCTGTTCTGCTGTTATGTTGTAGTTCTTAAATCATTGCGCGGGGCAGAACAATAGGTGTTTGCTTATGCCGCCATCTTGGTGTCTCTCAGTCTTTCTGTATTTATTTACAATAAGTCTTCTTAAAAAAATAAAATTATTCCATCAACTATTTGGTTACTTTTAAAGATTGTCCTTATAGGAAAAGCCAGGTATATTTATGTTTTTTAATATGAAGTTTAAGAAAAGTAAGTTGATGTTCTAACAACCTCCAAAGGTAACAAATCATTATAATACTGGGGGACCAGTGCATGAATTCGTGCATCTTGAAAGGAATTGTGGGTTGTGCAAGGCTGTGGCAGGCACAGGGGTGGGTCTTGGCCCATCCTCCTCACCCCCACACCCCTCCCGCTATGGCCTCCAGTCCCCTGTCTGCTGGCAGCTCCAATCCTGCTGTTGCCCTTTTCATGCACTAATGGCACCAGGCCCTTCAGGAGCAAGGGAAGGTGGAGAAGCCCTCAGGGATAATCAGGGCTGGCAGTCACTGTTTGCACCCGCTCATGGTGCCAAGCTATCAGGACTGGCACCAGGCACCGGCAGTGGGTACAAGCAGTGACTGCTGGCCCCAATCTCCCCTCAGGAGCAGGGGGAAGTGGAAAAGCCCTCAGGGGCCATTCAAATCAGCTGTGGTTGTGAGCAGGGCTGGTGCCAGCAGCAGGTGTGAATGCTGGGAGGGACCACAAATAGTGGGAGCCAAGAATTTTCAGTAACCACCAGAAGCTTGCCCCAATGACAGCAACTGGTGCCCCGCCTTGGTCTGGCTCCCCTATTCACCTGCTCTACCATCCCACCATGGCTAACATCTGTCATGTTTTGTTCATGCCCCCAGTGGTCAACACATGTCATAGCAACCAACTCTTCTATTGTTTTGGTTGTTCTGCAGTTCAATCTTTTTGCATATGAGCCTTTTATTATATAGGATTATATATACTAGAGGCCTGGTGCACGAAATTCATGGATGGTGGCAGCCCGGCCTGCACCCTCTCCAATTGGGACACTTTGGAGGATGTCCAACTGCTGGGATCAAGCCCCTAGCAATCTGGGACCACTGGCTCCCAACCGCTCACCTGCCTGCCTGCCTGATCACTCCTAACTGCCTCTGCCTGCCTGCCTGATTGCCCCTAACCCCTCTGCCTGCCTACTTGATCACCCCTAACTGCCCTCCCCTGCCAGCCTGAGCTCACCCCCAACTACCCTCCCCTGCTGGTCTAATCTCACCCCCAACTGCCCTTCCCTGCCAGCCTGATTGCCCCTAATTGCCTCTCCCTGCCTGATCAACCCTAATTGCCTTCCCCCTGGTGACATGGTCTCACCTCCAAGTGCCCTCCCCTACAGGCCTGATCTCACCTCCAAGTGCCCTCCTCTGCCCACCAATTTGCTACTGATTGGCTGGTTTCTATGTCAATCAGCATCAAAAGCTCCACCCCCTAGGCAGCCATTGGCTCCTCACACTTTACCCAAATTCTGATTGGTTGGTTTCTATGCCAGTTAGCATCTATGGGCCTATCAATGGGGCCTAATCAGGAAGGCAAGGCTGATCAGTGGAGGCCTGGAGAGAAATGGAGGCATGGCTGGTGGCCTGGCCCTAAGAGAAAGAGAAAGGCATGTGCTGATGAACAGCTGCCACAGAGGCTATGGATCAGATCCTGCTTCTCTCTTCAGGCCTCTCTCCGTCCTGATTTGCAGCCCACTCAGCAGTTAGTGCTGGGTCACCATGCCTGCAACTGCAGGACTGATTTCCAGTTGGGCAAGCCTCTGGTTGTGACAGACCCAGGGTTTTTATATATTAGAATATGAGTGAAATCATATGTTTTTATCATTTTCTGACTGGCTTATTTGACTTAGCATAATATTCTGAAGGTCCATCCATGTTGTTGCAAATGGCACTGTTTCAGCATTCCATTGTGTCTATCACATGATAATTTAGTCATCTCCTTGTCTTGCTATGATGAATAATGCTGCAATGAACATAGAGGTGCATATATCTTTGCAAATATATCTTTTTGTATTCAGGAGAGGGATTACTGGATCACATGGTAACACTATTCTTAATTTTTTGAGGAATTGCCAGACTGATTTCTATAGTGGCTGTACCAGTTTAGATTCCCACCAGCAATGAATAAGGGTTTCCTTTTCTCCACAATCTTCTCAACATTTGTCATTACTTGTCTTTTTGATAACAGCCACTCCAATAGGTATGAGGTGGTATCTCATTATAGTTTTGATTTGCATTTCTCTAATTGCTAATGAGGTTGAATTTTTATATATCTGTTGGCCATATGTATATCTTTCTTTTTAAGGACTTTTTAAATTTTATTTTAAATTACAATTTTTGGCTCTATTCATTGAAAGAGCTTAGAAACAATGATAAACCCAGTAACAATGAAAAAACTCAAGTTATAATATATAAATACAATTTTATACTGTAAAGAAACAAAGCTACAAGTCTGGAGAAAGAGATACAAAGAAAACACAGAATATTTTATCATACCACAAAGAAAAAAAAAGCTAGTACAGGCTGCATGGATTATGCCAAAAGAATTTAGACAAACTTAAACAGAGTCTAACAGTATAAAAAGGCATGCTTTCAGCCTCAGTTAGTTTAATTACTGGTACTTCAATGGATTCAAAACCCATGAAATATGTTTAAATTTGTTATGATCATAACAATATTTTTTTCTTGAAGCATGTGCTTCTTTTTATCTTTATGGTTAAAGTATTATATATGTCTCTTCTTAGCCCCATTGACCTCTCCCAGCCCACCCTTGCCCCCAACCCCCACCTCAGGCCTTTACCACTCTATTGTCTGTTTCCATGGGTTAAGCATATATGCATACAAGTTCATTGGTTGAGCTCTTCCCACCCACCCACCTTCCCCTGCCTTCTCTCTGAGGTTTGAGAGTCTGTTTGATGCTATGTCTCTGAATCTATTTTTGTTCATCAATGTATGTTGTTCATTAGATTCCATATATGTATGAGACCATGTGGTACTTATCTTTCTCTGACTGGCACATTTTGCTTAGCATAATGCTCTCCAGGTCCATCTGGGCTATTGTAAATAGTAAGAGTTCTTTCTTTTTATGGTTGCAAAGTATTCCACTGTGTAGATGTACCACATTTTTTTTTTACCTACTCATCTGCTGTTAGGCATGTAGGCTGTTTACAAATCTTAGCTCCTGTAAATTGCACTGCTACTAACCTAAGGGTGCATATATTCTTTCTGATTGATGTTCCAGGTTTCTTAGGATATATTCCTAGGAGTAGAATCACTAGGTCAAATGGGAGTTCCATTTTGAATTTTTTGAGGAAACTCCATATTGTTCAACACAGTGGCTGCACCAGTCTGCATTCCCACCAGCAGTGTAAGAAGGTTCCTTTTCTCCACATTCTTGCCAATATTTATCATCTGTTAGTTTGTTGATATAGCCATTCTGACAGGTATGAGTTGATGCTACATTGTCATTTTGATTTGCATCTCTCAGATGATTAGTGACTTGAGCATTTTTTAGTATGCCTCTTGGCCTTCTGTATGTCCACTTTGGAAAATTGTCTATTTAAGTCCTTTGCCCATGTTTTAAATTGGGTTGTTTATCTTCCCCTTGTAAGTTGTATGAATTCCTTATATATTTTAGAAATTAACCCCTTATCAGACATATCATTACCAAATTCGTTTTTCAATTCAGTGGCTCTCATGTTATTTTGTTGGTAGTTTATTTTGCTATGCAGAAGCTTTTTATTTTGATATAGTCCTATTTGTTTATTGTCTCCTTACTTTCCATTGTCCTGGAGGTTGTATCCTTAAATATATTGCTACAAGAAATGTTTGAGATTTTGCTGCTGATGGATTCTTCTAAGATTTTTATGGTTTCATGTCTTACATTTAAGTCTTTTAAACATTTTGAGTTTATTTTTTTGTATGGTGTAGGTTGGTGGTCTAGTTTCTCTCCCCCCCCTCTCTTGCATGTATCTGTCCAATTTTCCCAAGACCATTTATTAAAGAGATTGTGTTGACTCCATTGTATGCTCTTGCCTCCTTTGTCATGAATTGTTTGGTTGATTTATGGTTTCTCTGTTCTGGTCCATTGGTCTATCTGCCTCTTCTTGTGCCAGTAACAGGCTGTTTTGACCATAATGGCTTTGTGGTGTAACTTGGTTTCTGGTATTGTGATTCCTCCAACTTTCTTCTTCTTTCTCAAAATTGCTAGAGCTAATTGGGGTCTTTTTTTATTTTAAATTTGTGGAGAGTTTATTCTAGTCTGTGAAATATGCTGTTCATATTTTAATAGGGATTGCATTGAATCTGTAGATTGCTTTGGGTAGTATGGCATGGGAATCCTAAACAAAGTACACGAGATGTTCAAGGCCAATTGGAGTGTGGGAGCCTGTCCAGGGAACACAAGATATTCAAGGTTAATCTGAGCAAAGACATAGTGATTATACTATATGCACTGCACAGACATGCCTTTCTGTAGCCCAAGTGTTGATATTACTGTTTGGCAAGAAGCCTCTTTTGTCTAAGTTAATATAAAGATACTAGAGGCCTGGTGCATGAAATTTGTGCATGGAGGGGGTGTCCCTCAGCCCAGCCTACACTCTCTCAAATCTGGGACCCCTCAGGGAATGCCTGACTGCTGGTTTAGGGTTGATCCCCTGTGTGATCGGGCCTAACCCGGAAGTTGGGCATCCTTCTCACAATCCAGAACTGCTGGATCCTAACCACTTGCCTGCCTGCCCACCTGATTGCCCCTAACTGCTTCTGCCTGCCAGCTTGATCACCTCCTAATTGTTCCCCTGCCAGCCTGATCACCCCCAACTGCCCTCCCCTGCTAGTCTGTTCACCTCCAAGTGCCCTCCCCTGCCAGCCTGATTACCCACAACTGCCCTCTCCTTTCAGCCATCTTGTGGTGGCCATCTTGTGTAGGCCATCTTGTGATGACATGAGGGCATTGAGCAAAGACCACCTAGGCTTTTATTAGCATAAATATTACTGGATGGACTGCTTTATGTGATGGCTCCTATGTTTGCAGAAGCTACTTTTATGTAGGGTTGCTGTGTGTACAATGGTTTCTATGTTTTTTGGACCACTTTGTAAGCTATTTTGAAGAACTGTTTTATCTGATGGCTCCTTTTTAGCAATGGCTACTTGCGCTGCAATAAAGAATCTATTATATGCCTACAATTGCTCATATCTTCTCCATTTACTACCCAGCATCCATGAATGTTCAGTTCCTGCCAGGGGAACTAAGACCCCCACATGTGGACATTTCAATGATGTTGATTCTACCAACCCATGAACACAGTATATTCTTCCACTTGTTTATATCTTCCTCTATCTCTTTTATGTCTTTTTGAAAGAGGTGTCTGACCAGGTCCTCTGCCCAATTGTGAATTGGGTTGTTTGTTTGGTGTTGAGTTTTATGAGCTCTTTATATAATTTGGGAATTAAACCTTTGTTAAGCTATTGTTTATAAATATCATCTCCCATTAGGTCAACTGCCCCTCTTAGTTTTGTTTTGGGTTTCTTTTGTTGTGCAGAATATTCTTATTTTGATACTTGGGGCCCAGTGAATGAATTCACGCACCTTGAAAGGAACTGTGGGGGGCCATGAGGCTGCAGTGGGCACAAGGGCAGGTCTCAGCCCATTCTCCACTCCCCTGTCTCCTGGCAGCCCTGCTCCTGCCACCATCACTCCTATACACTGATGGCATGGAGCAATTGGGGCTGGCACTAGCAGTGGGTAAAGAGGTCTGGTGCCTTCAGCAGATGCAAGTAGTGGCTGCTGCCCCAATCACCCCTCAGGAGCAGAGGAAGGTGGAGAAGCCTTCAGGAGTGATTAGGGCCAGCAGCCACTGCTCTCACCCACTGACAACACTGAGCAATTGGGACTGGCACCAGGCACCCTCAGTGGATGCGAGCAGTGGCTACTGGCCCTGATTGCCCCCTCAGGAGTAGCGGGAGAAGGAGAAGCTCTAAGGGGTTATTAAGAATGGCAGTCATTGCTTGCACCCACTGATGATACTGAGCAATCAGAGCCAGCACCAGGTGCTGGCAGCAGGTGCAAGTGGTGGCTTTGACGCTGGCAGTGGGTACAAGAGGGGCTGGCACCAGCAGCAGGTCTGTGCACCCAGCAGGACCACAGTGTGTGGGAGAAAATACTTTTCAGTATTCTCCCTGATGACAGTGATCAGCGCCCCACCTTGGTCTGGTGCCCCTGCTTAGCTGCTCCACCATCCCACTGCAGCCCACCATATTCCATGCTCTGCTGCCTGCTGCCGACACTTGCAATTTTCCAGATGCGGCCCCTGGTGGTCAGCACATGTCATAATGACCAGTTGTTTGGTTGTTTGTTCCACCTTTTGGTCTTTTTGCACATTAGGGTTATAAATATAGACTAGTGGTTCAGTGCATGAAATTCAGTGTCCTGGTGTCCCTCAACCCGACCTGCACCCTCTTCAACCTGGGACTCCACGGGGCATGTCCAACTGTCGGACCTAAACTGGCAGTCGGACATTCCTCTTGCAATCCAGGACTGCTGGCTCCTACCCACTCACCTGTCTTCCTGCCTGATTGCCGCTAACCACTCTGTCTGCCAGCCTGATCACCCCTAACTGCCCCACCTTTGCCAACATACTTGCCCTCAATAGTCCTCCTATCAGCCTTCTAGCCCCCAACTGCCCCCCATTACTGGCCTGCTTGCCCCCAACTGTCCCCACTTGCCAGCCTACTTTCCTCCAATTGCCCTCTCTGCCAGCCTACTCACCCCAACTGCCCAGCCCTCGCTGGCCTTATTACCTCTAACCTGCCTCTGCCTTGGCCTCACCACCATGGCTTCATCTGAAAGGACATCTGGAAGGTCTCCTGATCTAATTAGTATATTATCCTTTTATTAGTATATCTATACTAATATCTATACTAATATATATACACACACACACACACACACACACACACACACACACACACACATATATATATATATACATACATTCATTTATGTGTGTCTTTATATCCCTTGCCTTTGGGGTCAAGTTCATAAAATGTTCTCTATGACCAAGATCCATATGTTTAGTACCCATGTTTTCTTCTATGTAACTTATTGTTTCAGATCTAAGGTCTTTGATCCATTTTAAATTATTTTTTTGTATATTGGGAAAATTTATAATCTAGTTTCATTCTTTGCATGTAACTTTCTAGTTTTCCAAGCACCATTTACTGAAGAGGTTTTCTTTACTCCATTGTGTGTTTCTGACTCCTTGGTTAAAAAATAATCTGCTCATATACATGTAGTTTTATACCTAGGTTCTCAAAACTGTTTCATTGATCTGTGTGTCTGTTTTTTCTGCCGATACCATGCTCTTTTGATAATCATAACTCTGTAATATAATAGGGAGATACTTCTGGATTTACTCTTTTTTCTCAGGATTGCTTTGGCTACTTGGGGTCTTTTGTGCTTCTGTACAAATCTGGTGATTTTCTTGTTGTTGTTGTTGTTCTATTTCTTTAAAAATGACATTAGGAATCTGATGGGGATTGGATTAAATCTGAATATTGCTTGAGGTAATATGGCCATTTTAACTATGTTGATTCTTTCAATCCATGAACATGGGATATTTTTCCATTTTATTGTGTCTTTTTCAATCTCTTAATCATGTTTTGTAGTTTTCAGTATATAGGTCTTTTACATCCTTTGTTAAGTTTATTCCTAGGTATTTTATTCTTTTGGTTTCTATTACAAAAGAATTGCTTCTTTTTTTCTGAAGCTTCATTGTTAGTATACGGAAAGGCAGTGGATTTTTGTATTTATTCATTGTTTCTAATAGTTTTTTAGTGGATTCTTTAGAATTTTCTATGTACAGAATCACATTGTCAGTAAAAAGTGACACTTTCACTTCTTCCTTCCTGATTTGGATGTCTTTTATTTCTTCCTCTCGCCTTACTGCTCTGGCTAGACTGCAGAACTCTGTTGAATAAAAGTTATGAGAGTGGACATCCTTGTCTTATTACTGACTTTAGAGGAAATGTTTTCAATGTCTCACCATTGAGTATAATATTGGCTGAGGGTTTGTCACATATGGCCTTTATTGTGGACTCAGGAGGTACTCTCCTTCTAATCCTGTTTTATAGATATCGCAGATATACAAATGTTCCATATTAAAATACCATGAAAGACTATCTGTCGCCAAATTCAATACCTAGAAGAAATGAATAAGTTCCTAGAGACATATAAGCTTCCTAGACTACATCATGAAGAATCGGAAAATCTAAACAGACTGATCAACTATGAGGAAATTGAAACAACCATCAAAAATCTCTCAAAATAAAACATATGTACCATTATTTGTAATACTTTAAGAATAAAATAAATATATAATTAAGAAAAAAAAAGTCTAGGACCAGATGGCTCCACTAGTGAATTCTACCAAACATTCAAAGATTAAAAACCTATCTTTCTCAAACTCTTCCAAAAATTGAAGAAGAGGCAATACTTCTTAACACATTTTATGAATCCAGCATAACCCTGGTACAAAACCAGGCAAGGATAACACACACACAAAGAAAACTAAACAGACCAATATCTCTGATGAATACAAATGCAAAAATGCCAAACAAAGTACTAGCAAATCAAAATCAACAATACATTAAAAAAATAATATACCACTATCAAGTGGGGTTCATGCCAGGGGCACAAAGATGGTTCAACAAATGCAAATCAATCTTGTAATACGCCACCATATGAACAAAAGAAAAAATTAAAATCATCTCAGTAGATGCAGAGAAAACATTTGATAAAATATAATATGATCTTTATATTTATAAGATAAATTTTAATTTCTTTTTCAGTAAAGTTTTTATATTTTTGTTACTTCTCTTTTGGATTATTGATATCTTATCAATTTTTAGGAAAATTTTATATATTAAGAATATTAGTCCATTTTTGTAATGTCAGTTGCAAATATTTTTTCTGGTAAGTCCTTTGTCTTCTTACTTTACTACAGACGTATTGTTTTTGTTGTTGATATTTTATTTATTTGTTTTTGCTGAAAAATTTTTTTTATTTTAATATTTTCATGTGGTCAATTGTATTTATCTTTTCTCTTACTGTTGCTTGATTTTGAGTATAGGTAGGAAGGTTTTCCTAAATGAAAGACAATAAAGAAATTTATCCATATTTATTTTAGTACTCAAATGTTTTACTTTCTGTATTTAGGTCTTTGATCCATTTGGATTTTATTCTACTACATAGTGTGAGCAAATATCTAAATTTATATGTTTCCATATGACTGTCCAGTTGTCTTCCTCTACTGTTGAAATTCTCCTTTTTTCACATACTAAATTTCCATATACTCTTCTATTTCCTTCTGGATTTTTCTATCTGGTTTTATCGGTCTGTCTATTCATACATCAATAGCAACTGTTATGATTATAGAGGCTTTAAAAACATTTTAACATATCATAGGACTATACCCCACACCCTTCCTCTTCTTTTTCTTATTTATCCTTCTAAATGGACTTTAAAATCAATTAAACATATAAATTGATATAGGTAGAATTGATACATATCGACTTGATACTATTATGTAGAAACATGGTGTGTCTTATTATTTAATCAAGTGTTAAGAGGGTTTTACAGTTTTCCTCATGTAATTTTCCAATTTTTTATTCAGTTTTAGCCTAAACATTTTTTATTTTGCTTTTTTAAATATAATTTATCTTCCATTATTTTTCCTTACTAGGTAATGTGTGTGCGTGTGTCTGTGTGTTATTTTGATTTCTGTAAGTTAATTTTATATCCTGCGTCCACACTAAAATTTTTAGAGTAGATTTTTCCATTGATTATTTTGGGATTTCCAGATATATAACAATATCATCTGTAAAGAGGGATACTTTTATCTCTTCCTTTCTAATTCTTATCCCCTTAGTTATTTTCTCTTGTTCAATCACACTAGCTAATACCTCCAGTACAGGGTTAAATAGTAATGGTGAGTAATGGCTATTCTTTTCTTGTTCCTGACTTAGTAAATATGCCTCTAGTGTTTTCCACTGGATGTGGGGTTGGGCTGAGATATGTATCACTTGCTGTATTAAGAAAGCTTTCTCAATTCTAAAGCTTTCTCTGTTTTAACATAGACTGTTGATAAATTTTGTAAAATATATTTTTACCATTATTGGAGATATTCATCTGACTTTGATTTTTTAGTTCTATCCATATGATAAATTATACTAAATTCACACTGAAAATTTTGACTCTACTAGAAACAGCCACCACAGAACTTGTCTTCAGCTGGCAGAAAGAGAAACTAAGAGGGAGGAGACATTTTTTCGCTATTCAGTATCAGTAATCATGCTGACTCCTTGTTACGTTTCTGGCTTATTTCCTAGATATGTAAGCAAAGAGAGAATTGTCTGATTAACTATAATTATATTTTTGTGATTATTTATAAAACACCTTATTCCCCATTGCTGCACCTTTCTCCCTTTTGCACATGCACAATCAGATTCACCTTTTGAAAAGCAATGGATTAAAATCTTTGAGTCTTAGGAGATCCGTTACAAGTTAAAATGCTCCTCAGCTGGTGCTACAGTGCTTAAATTAAGCACCATTCCTCACCGGTCAGCACAGACACAGCATGCGTGAACATATCCAAATTAAATGCAGGCATGTTTGAACTTGGGAATGCAATTTAATTCCAGAAGTGAGAGTTCAGCCACACACTGTTCCAGAAAGATGGCAGAAATTAAAAACAGACTTTCCTGATATTATAAATTTGATTTCTATCAGCAATGGCAGTTTACTCTGAAAAATAAAACTTCTTGTTATTATTTTCTCAGACCCTAATATCTCAGTTAAGGAGAGTTGAGTCCAATAGGATGTTCAAAGTTCTCTTTCAGGTAAGAAAACAAAAATAAAGGGCTGAATACCCAAATGTTTGAGATTTAATTTCTCCATTATTAGAGAGAGAAGTCTCTGTGGGGATTATGGAAGGAGGAAGTGATGTTACTGTAGAGACATTATCCCTAGTCACTTAGCTTCTATGAAAACCTATTCAGGGCAGGTTCTGTGGGTGATAAGCTTTTGTCTTTAATCCTCAGGAAAGTAGTGGAGAGTGTAATCTAATGAATGAAATAAACAAAATAGAAGCACTCATTGATATAGTGGGGGAAATAGGAGAGGGTACAGGGGGGATAAATGGTGATAGAAGGAGACTTAACTTTGGGTAGTGAACACACAATACAATATACAGATGATGTATTATAGAATTTTATATCTAAAACCATATAATTTTATTAACCAATGTCACTCCAATAAATTCAATAAAATACTTTAACTAAAGATAAAAAGGGGATTAAATAGCCACATACATGCTAAATAATTCTCTCACTTCCATCATAAAATTAAGAATACTCTTGTGAAATTGCAACCAGCTTTGCCCCTTATATACAAAGACACACACACACAGGCACACCTCTGAAGCATGATTGATAGGAAGTGGTGTCAACCTGAAGCTAGACCTGAAATTCTCCCTAGATACTTTTTCAAAATGAAGCCCCTCCCTTTAATTGATTCTCTTTGTATCTGAGGTTTGGAATAATTCCTAAAAATATTTTGGTTTAATAATTCTCATATCCAAAATTATAATCCCGCTGAGACCGGTTTGGCTCAGTGGATAGAGCGTCAGACTGTGGACTGAATGGTCCTGGGTTCGATTCCGACAAGGCCATGTACCTTGGCTGCGGGCATATCCCTGGTAGAGGGCGTGCAAGAGGCAGCTGATCAATGTCTCTCTCTCATCGATGTTTCTGACTTTCTATCCCTCTCCCTTCCACTCTGTAAAAAATCAATAAAATATTTAAAAAATTATAATCCTTTGAAATGAGATTGGAAAAGAGAGTATAAAGATAACATGATCTCACTTATTTGCGGAATCTAATGAACAAAATGAATTGACCGTCAAAATAAGTCCTGAAGCATGGAGGCATAGAACAGATTGACATACCTTGATGTGGAGCTGAGGGGTACAAGAAGAGATAATCCAAAGAATTTACATACTCATATGGATAGCCCATGGACATGGGCAATAAGGTACTAAAGAACTGGGGAGGGGCTGGGAGTAGGGGCTGGGAGGAGGGAGGTAATTGTTGGGGGGGTGGAGATATCTCTAATACTATCAACAATTAAAAAATCTTTTTTAAAGGAGTCATTCAAGTCTTGAAAATTGCCATGTCTCTAACTAGCTTCATAAAGCCAGAGGCCTTGCCCTCCATCAGCATTGACCTCACCTCTTCATCCCCATCAGTACCCTATACTACCACCTGCTCCTTGCTTGATGTATCCTTCTGCACCTGCCTGCAGAAGCAGATGGGGTGACCTGGGCTCTAGGACTGAGTGGAATAATGGCCCAGAGGTCCAAATTGTCAACAGTGGGCAAAACAGCCACTGCTTGGTGCGCCAAAATGACATTACTGTCATTTCAAGATACACAAAAGTATTCAGGATAAACTTAAAAAACAAATTCGTGGGTCTTTGTCCTGGGGCCTGGATGAGCTGTCAGATTATCTACCCTTTAATTGTCTATTTATATTATACTTAACATATATCCGTCCTCTTGGGCCCACTTCCTCTTGTGTCTTCCTTGATAGAGATAAAGTCCACCTGGTGACCAGCATTCTTCAGAGAGATCCCTGCATTAAAGATGCTTTTGTTCTGAATACAAATGATTTCTTTCAAACTTTCCAGCCTACCATCACTCTCTCATGACAACGATGAGCGTGGCGTCTCCACATTATTTCAAATATGTTTTTTTCTTTATGATTTTGGACATGGGAACTTCTGTTTTTCAAAACCTTCATTGGGATGGGGGCCATGAAGATCCAAGAAGAAATGAAAGCAATTAAAAGATGCCCCCACCCCTCCTCAATAAGTGACCGAGCAGATGTGTTCAATGGCAGAGCCCTCTATGGCACTGTGGCAATTTTACAAAAGACAAGTCAAACTTACCAGCAGACTGTCACCTGTGGACAGTGAAGATAGTTTCCTAATACCACACCAGCATGGAGAAGCATCTGATCTATTGAAATGCTGTCCTCCCTAACAGTTCTCCTCACCCTGTCTCCCTATCTTCATGCCTCTTTTCCCTGTTCTGTCACTGCCCCTCATCCCCACCAATATGTTCCTTACTTAGTTGTCAAAGAAGCCATGAGCCAGGAGTAGGATTGTGTCTGTTTACTAGAGACACAGGCTCTGGATTAGATACCAAACTTCAATACGTTCTCCACAAAATCACATCTGAATGATCCTACCTTTGGGAATATTTCCATCTCTAGCATTAACATAATCCCTGATTTGAAAAGCTCATTTTTAAACACAAAACAGATGGGAAGTTTTCTAAAGTCTGGTCTACCAAAATTTGAGATTCACTCATAGCTTATGAACTTTATCTTCCAAAGGATAGTCCAGTGGGCTGATGATCTTCCTATGATCCCCCTTCCTGGCCTTCACAGCATTTCATCACATTCTCTTCATTCTCAATGACATATGAAGGGTCAGCATGGGAAAGCATGGCTTCCAGAGCATAAAGGAGACCAGGCCCCCTAATAAAGGCAACAGCAGCCGTAGGCCCGCAACCCAGAGGGAGAGTGACACGATTGGCTTGCAGAATAGCCTGAGAATTTTCTTCCAATGGAGCTGGGTTTTTGGTTGTGCCCATTTAAAACTTAATTTGAAGGGAGTGGCTTTATAGGGACCAGGATGAAAAGAGGAATTCTATACGGCTCTTCATTTGAAGACGCAGCATAGTACTGTGGCGTTTACTAGCTGTGAGCCCTCTTCAAATTACTTAATTTCCATGTGCCTCAGTTTTCTCAACTATAAAATAGAGACAATAGTAATACTTACTAATGCTATGAAGATAGATATTAAAAGAGTTAATACATAAAAATCACTTAGGACAGTGCCTAGCACAGAATAATTACTAAATAAATATCTCAGATTTAGACCGCAAAGCAAGACTTAGCCCTCTATGCAGAAATAAAAAATTTGATACATTTTCAACTTTTACCATTTTATTTCTCAAATAACTTTTTCAGAATATTAGAATAAATTTTATTCTAGATCTTTAGATATATTACAGAAGTGGAGAGAAAAAGGAGAATGATGAATAAAGGAAATGTAGGAAAAGCTGTAAAGATTATGTTAGTGCTTCCATGCAGTATATAACATAACACAAGGAAGTGTTTGAGGTGAAAAAAATGGGGAATATGGCTTTTAAGGTTGCTCGCCTTTAGAGTGTCATTTCATTTTTGATTTTGTTCACTCTGTTCCTTACTGCTATAAACAGTGTCTAATGTGGTGAGCAGTAAGCATTTGTTGAATGACTGGACTTCTGACGATTTTCCCTTTCTGTCTTTATTATCTGATTATCAAATTCCATTTCAAAAATGAGCTGCACAGTGAGCAGGGCTGAGGCCAAAGGGATGGTGCCATCATGGTTCCTTTTCTGTCCCAAATCTCCCTCCAGCCCTCATCCAAAACTGCCAGCGTCTCTCACCTGGATTCCATAGTCAGCTCCTAACTGCTGTGTCCATGTTTATTCCTTCCAGTACATTCTCTGCAGAGCAGCCAAATAATCTGTGAAAAATCCCTACCTGAACACATCACATCTCCTCTTGGAAACCTTAGTGACTCCCAAAAGTCATCAGCATAAAATCCCAAATCTTTAAATATTCTATAAGGCCCTTGGTGATCTCAGTCCAATTCTCCCTCTGGCTAGTTAGCTTCCTGCGCCATGCCAAGCTCCACCTAACTCTAGGGACTTCTCACGGCTATTCCTCTGCCTAGAACACCTTTCCCTCTATCCTAACCAACTCGTATCAACTTCAATTTTCTTTTTTAAAGGAATCTTGCTATTACCTACCAGCTAACAAGGTTAGATCTCCTGTTTTATATTCTCATTGGACATTTCCATTTTATTCCTGCACATTTCCATTACCACACTTGTTGCATGGTAATCAACAACTTATATAACAGTCTGTCTAACATGACTTCCCCTCCTGATATAAGTTCTATTAGACAGGAATCATTCCTGCCTAGATTTATATTTTAGCTTCAGCACAGAACTGGGCACATTTTCAGTCAGTATTTGCTGAATTAACAATGGAATTTTACATGTGCCTGGCAACCCAGAAACCTTCACGTGTTCAGAAAGTTTAGACTTGTAAAATGCACTGTTTTTAGATCTAACTGCTCCATTAACAAATTGACTCAATCATCAGGTGACATAAATACACTACCTATTCATTCACAAATAGACTGACTGCCCCCTTTGGCTGCTGCTATTTGTGGGTTCCCATTGATGATCCAGCAAATGGAATAGCCATTCATTCATTCATTCACTCACCCTCCATGCACAGTCATTCATTCACCTTCCATCTACATGTCACTCACCCTGCAGGCACACATTCATTTACCCTCCAAGCACACAGTCATTTTATTCACCCTCCATCTACACAGTCATTCTTTCACTCTCCATGAACATATTTACTCAGCCTCTCTCTTCACAGTCATTCATTCACCCTCCATGCACACAGTCATTCATTCAGCCTCTCTCTTCACAGTCATTCATTCACCCTCCATGCACACAGTCATTCATTCAGCCTCTCTCTTCACAGTCATTCATTCACCCTCCATGCACACAGTCATTCATTCAGCCTCTATCTTCACAGTCATTCATGCACCCTCCATGCACACAGTCATTCACCCTCAATTTATACAGTCATTCACCTTCTAATCAAACAACCACTGGAATTTCATATTCACAGATGCTTAAAAAGCATAAGGAGATTTTCATTTGATAATTACTTTTTTTATACATAAAATATATATCCATAAAAAGGAACTGGTTTCAAGATTCCATGTGAAGTTGGCAGGTGAAGAGTCCAGGTTGGTTAGGATTTTGGGGTTACTTCTGCCAATTTGGAGATATTCTCCAAAACTTCAGTAAAGAAACCTAACTGCTACCCAGTTTGGTGACTCAGTTGGTTGGAGCGTTATCCTGTACACCAAAATGGTTGGGAGTTCAATTCCCCGTCAGGACACATCCCTAAGTTGTAGGTTCAATCCCCAGTCAGGTTGCATATAGGAATCAAGTTATCAACTCTCTCTCTCTCTCTCTCTCTCTCTCTCTCTCTCTCTCTCTCTCTCTCTTTTCTCGCATAAATAAAAGGATACCCTCGGGTGAGAATTAAAAAGAAGAAGAAGAAACCTAAATGCTGACCATTCTGACTGCCAGGAACTAACTGGCTGTGACTGAAATATTTGCACTGTGAACACAGACATATTGGGGAAATGGCCTGCCCAGAGCTGGCCTCTAAAGCCCATTATGTGCTGAGATTCCTCTCATGCTGGGCCAAAGCCATGAGGGAAAGGGCACATAGACTGTAGGCAGGCTGGTTGGAACCAGATTCATCCCACTCTCAGGAACCCAGAAATTCACCCTATGGCATCTCGCTCTGATTTACATTGTGATGACAACAAATACTCAAATCAGACTTGGCCCCTGTGGCTCTGCTTCCTGGCCTGAGGGGCTGTGTCCTGCAGAAGGAGGGGCATACTGGCTCTGCCCTCCTGGTGCCTTTGCTTCCATTTCCATACATGAAGATGACAGGATGGCAATGACACAGTTCTCAATGGAAACTCCTCAACGCTAGCCAGACATACACACTGAGAGTTGACCCCTTTGAATTCCTGTGTCTGGAATCGCTGGGGAAATGGCAGTGAACCATGCAATGCGCTGTCCTCCAGGGGAGGCATGGTCACCTGCCTGCTGCACTCAAGCCCCTGCATTCTCCAAACTGCTGCCCTCGGGATGCTCCTGAGAGCGCGTTTGCTCCTGCCAAGGTGTTTAAAATTGTTTGTACAAAGCTGCCACAAGAACACTTCCCAACTTTTCCAGGAGTTTCGCAGAAAACATTTTCAGGGAATAGGTGCTTATTGATGTACAGGAAATGCTTGTTTGCACCAAATTAGAGCACCAAGAGAGTTCAAGCAAGCAGGCGGATTTTTTTTTTCTGAGCTCCCAATTTATAAGCACTAAAGAAACATGGGCAATGAAAAACATCCAGTTTCTGGAATCTGAATTGAGAATAGACTTCAGACCCAATTTCCCAGTTTCTTGCACTTGACAGCATGAAGTTCCTAAGAGTCCCCTTGGGCACGTGGAAACATAAGCACCCTCTGAATCTTTAAATGAGGAAAAAAATCATTTCACTTACTTGAAATTCTTTGAAATTGGTTACTGCTGTTTGGTGTGGATTGAAATTATCAAGTAACTAAAATATCTGAATATTTCAATACCCAGAACTGTTCATTACCTGACCATTTTAGAAAAACATGTGCACTACACACAGAACAAAAACTTAGTTGAAATTATTGGTTTATTTAAGACAGAAGAGTAGTATCCCCAAGTATGATGTATATCAAATCAATTTGCAACTTTAGCCATCCATTCCTTCAAGTTGAGCAGAGGTAAGAAGAGCTTAGTTCTTACATTTCCTCAATAAAATTGCCTTAATTTTCTGGAATGAGGTTTCTACAAATCTAATATATTGCTCCTGAAATAGCTTATTAAAAATTATGACTTTGTTCTAATCTGTTGCATTTTCTATCAGGGAACGTGATTATAATCAGTAGAGCAAAGGTCAATACGAATGTATGGCATCTGTTCTTCAGGCATCCATGAGAAAGTTTCAAAAACCAGATAAGAATTTAATTTTTTTGTCTGCCTAATCAAATTTAGATGTCTCAGAGCTGCCTGGAACTTGTTCTCTAGATTGTAATCTGCAGGTGGCTATAAATGAGTCATGTGTCTTGGAAAGGAATTTCTGAAATAGGACAACTTTTATTGTTTTGGATGGTTCAAAGGTTCTTATCAGAGACCCGCTTTTTGACAAAAATCATTGTATTTATCCACATGATCCAGGGGTCATAAGTTCAGCAGGGCTCACTTAGCACTTCTGTGGTGCCGACTGGGGACAGTGGGTAGTTTGAGGTGGCAGCAGGGCTTGGCTGCAGGTACAAGGTGGCTTCACCCAAGTGCCTGGCACTTTGGCAGGAACATCAGGCCCTCTGGGCTTAATTGGGTCCTCTCCTTCTCCATATGGTGTCCAAGCCTCTCTACATAGACTCTCCCACAGTAGTTAGACTTCTGATATGGCAGCTTAGGACTGTAAGAACTAGAATGGAAGTTGCCAGGCCTTTAAGACCTAGGCCTGACAATTGGCACAGTGTCACATCCACTGTACTCTATGTATCAAAGTTGTCACAGAAAACATAGATTCCATCTTTCATTAAAAGTGCCAAGGAATTTTCAGCCATCTGTAACTTGCTCCAAGGGATTGAGGGGAAAACATCCAGTTTGAGAATCCCTTCAGGCAACCAATAAACATCTTTCAAAGGGCACAATACCAGAAAAGGCCCCTGTAAATAACTTTTTATTCTATCTCTGCTTGCAACCTGATTACTCAAAACATCTCTTTCATTTGGCAAAAGATGTGCATGCCCCCAAATGCAACCTGTGAATAGATCCCATATCTGATATCTTCATATTTTTTTTCCACTTGAAAATAGAACTTATGAAAATAATTCTCTTGTTTTGAATATTACTTCCTTAATTATGTATAAAATGCTCAGAAAATTCACAGGAAAAAAATTCAATTTTTATATGCATGCACATTGGGTTCAAACTTAAATTGTCTTTATTTCACCTACTGTGTCAATTACCTTTAAGCTGGGCCAGTTTTCCATTCTGGATGCAAAGGAAAAGAATCTTAACCCATAAGTTGTAGCTCTCTCATCCATAACTTGGAAAGCCTCCCAATACATCATTGCTGTATCAACCACATTGCCAAGGCATGAAATGGTGAATTAGAACTCCAGTTTCCATTTAATTTTGCTACTTCCTGATTCCTCTCTTTCCCTTTGACAATCTTCCAATGTTTGTGATTATATTATAGGGTGTGTGTGTCTTTAGGTATTTCTCCTTTTTTACTCCAGCATAAATCCAGGTCTAGAAAGACAAAATTCAGAGAAAGCAATGAAAGCGAATGAAAATCACATTTCTAGTCTGCGTCATAAACTTTGCTGGGCCCTGCAGTCAGAGGTCCTCTGGTTCAGACGCTTGTCTCTAGAATGTCATCTTCTAAACACAAGCTGGACCTCAGAGTCCCAGCAGAGCCATGAATTAATAATATTGTGAAATGATTCTTCTCCTTATGGTAACTTCCTAATGGCTTTAAGTGTTTTTAGATCATTAAATTCTTGACTGGAAAAAAAAAAAATTGGGTGGAGGCAGTAGAGGAGAAAGAAGGAACAAAGAAAATAACTTTTAGCCAAAACGTTAAGAAACATTATCATCTGATATTAAATCAGTATAAATCATCCCTGAAATGAGAATGTAGAATCAAGGAGAAATATATTACCAAAATATATATTGGTTTACAAAAATTTGTTGAACATACACATTTCAGGAACACGTCTATCAGCAAAGCAAGGCCCCTTTGAGTGTGAGAGTGTGTATCTGTCTATGTTTCTTTGTGCTTGGGCTTCTACAAAGAAACAATCAGATTTAGATTTACAAGTGGTTAATCACTGGTTTGCTCAGTAAGCAGCAAATTATTATATTCTATGTGACTCCCAACGACATCACAATCATTATCATGTGTTTCTGTATGAGGAGCTCAAAGGTGTCCTGAATATTAGGCTTTATCAATACCTGATTAGCAACCAATATACAAAGAACAATTAAGTTGGGCTAGTTTTAAGTCAGACTCGCACAACTCTCCTGATCATAGCAGTGAAATTTCTAATACACATCATCCCCCACTTCCTCTCCTCCTCCATATGGATAGATCAGGCTGAATAAACTTAGAAGGGAATGAGGAGAGGCTTCGCTTTACTTCAGTTTTACTAAAAGTTCTTATGGTTAAGAACATACTAGATGCTGGAGAAAGCTCCAATGAATTAGTTTGTTCTCTCCTTGTGCTTTCTTCCTTTATCCCTCCCATGTTTTAAGGGTGTCAGAGTTAACTGTGTGCTGCATTTCTTCTCTAAGAGAGGCTCAACAAAGGCTATTGCTCACCATGCCTTGTTCTGAGCACACCCCACTAAAAACACCTCTGGATCACTGTCAGCATTGTTGACAGCCCTGCTGTGTTACTTTCAGCCTTAAAAATGCTTTAGACTTGCCGAGACCGGTTTGGCTCAGTGGATAGAGCATCGGACTGTGGACTAAAGGGTCCCGGGTTCGATTCCGGCAAGGGCATGTACTTTGGCTGCGGGCACATCCCCGGTGGGGGGTGTGCAAGAGGCAGCTGATCAATGTTTCCAACTTTCTATCCCTCTCCCTTCCGCTCTATAAAAAATCAATAAAATATATTTTAAAAAAAATAAAAAAAAATGCTTTAGACTTAAAATGCTTCACTTTTCTGGTTGCTTCCTGCCACTCTGCTGCTCTTCATAGTCCCTTTGCTGTCTCAGCATCTTCTGCCACATTTTAATGTTCGAATTCCCCCAAGCTCTATGCGATGGCCGCTTCTCCCCCAAGAAAAAAGAGCTCCATGTATCAGTCAAGCACAAAATGCACTGACTCATATACTAATCTCAAGCCCAGACTCTACTCTGAACTTCATACCCACATATATAGCTGCCTACTTGATTAATCCACTTGGGTCTCTCAAAGATACTTTAAACTTAATATGTGTAAAGTTAAACTCACATTTTCCCTCTGAACCTATTTCTCTTTCAGTATTTCTGATCTGTCATAATAAACCCATTATGTAAATAGAAACTTAAGAGGCATTTTTGAAAAATCCTCTACCTCCTATATCCAAACCATCACTTAGTATATTAAGTTTCCCTACCAAATATCTCTCAGATTTTTCCACATCTCTATCTCAGTTCTAGTCCCCTCAGCACTGATGCCTGTCTATCCTCTTCTCCATGTATAATCAGAGTGAATTCTTTGGAAATTCAATCTGATCATGCAACTTCCTTGTTTAAACACTTCTTTAACTTTATGTTGTTGTTTTTAAATGTTTTTTAAAATTTATGTCAGAGAGAGGATGGAGTGGAATAGAGATATAAACATCAATGATGAGAAGAATCATTGATCAGCTGCCTCCTGCATGTCCCCTACTGGTGATAGAGGCATGTGCCCTGACTGGGAATCAAATCAATACTTCCTGGTTCATCAGTCGACTTCAATCTGGGCATCAAACCAAGACCTCCTAGTTCATGCGTCAACCTCAACCATTTAAGCAACATTGGCTTGGCAGCTTCTTTTTGGTTTTACAATAAAACCCCACACTCTTTACCTGGTGTTTAAGGCTTTGTATAGTCTGTCTCCCACAACCTAAGCCACCTCATTTTAGATTGTACTTCCATGTTCCCCATGCTTCAATCACACTATGCTTTTAACTCCTGGAATGTTCTCTGCTTGTTCTGTCAGTAGGGCCTTTGTATAAGTGTTGCCCTCTGCATGGAAAATCCTCTTACTCCACATCATTTGACTGGTTAATTCGTATTTCTGCATATCTCAATACATCAATCACTTCTCCAGGAAAGCCTTCCCAACCTTTCTGGCTATTATTATAGTTTCTATTCCAGACCAAGACAATTTTGAGAGGCAAGTTAGGCATTATGATTAATTATTCTAGGATATGAATATAAATTGAGACTGTCCCTGGCCAATTAAATGTTGTGTTCAACCACCTACCTATGACTTCCATTGTATTATTCCTCTTTTTTTAGAGATTGCAATTGTATATATACTTGTGTAATTTTTTATTGAAGTCTGCTCCACCAGTATAGCTAGCTATAAGCTCCATGAAGTCAGGAACTCTCACTTGTCTTGGTTGTGGAATTCCATTATTTTCCCAGATTTAACATAGTGTCTGGCATATAGTAGATGCTCAAAACTATTTAATTGATGAATGATTGTCTTTTCTACTTTCTATACATTCATAGGATTATCTTTGAATCTTAACCATTTCTACATCGTAGATGGATTCTCAGTAAGTGGCCCCAATGGAGCAAGTGACATTCACCCATTTTGGGGGAGAAGTTCATTGACATCATTTCATCTTATGTTGGTGTTGAGTAACCCAAGTTGCCTTATCTCTGAGACAAATCCTTTATGATCGATACACTGTCTGTCAGGAAATCTGAGCAAAAAGTGAAATTAAAACTGCAACTCTACGAAAGCCTCTGTAGCCAATAACCGGGTTCTGCCCTACATTGAAAGGTCCTCTTTGGAAAGTACTTTTATGCTGAAAATACATTCACCCCACTGCTGCCTTAGACACATGCACTCAGAGCTGGGGAAGGGGTGGGAAAAAAAAGAGACCAGTGTGTTTGGGTGGGGAGACTAAGCTTCTCAGTTCAGGCCTTTCTGACTCTGAGATAAGTTTTCAATTTCTAATAATAATAGTTAATATTTGAATAGTAATCTCAGCCCCTTACCTGTGTTAACTCATTTAATTCTTTCAAGAGCTTTATAATGTGATGTAGTTCCAGTAATTGTCCCCATTTTATAGATGAGGGAATTGGGCTTCAAGTCATGAAGTAAAGTGTCTCAGCTGGCACAACTACAAATGGTGGGTGTGATGGCCAGCTCTCACGATGGTCCCAAATAATCCCTGCCTTCTAGTATCTATGCCTTCATGCAATTTATCACATACGGTATCAGGTTAGGTCCATATGTCAAATAGAATAAGGCAGAAGTGCTGTGGGGAAGTCAACATGGCAAGGAGTTAAGGTGTCTTAGCAAGAGCCAGCCCAGTGAGAGAGCCTCCTTGGAAGCTGGTCCTCTGGCCCAGTTGAGTTTTCAGATGATGGCAGCCCTGGCTGACATCTTGACTGTAGCCTCATGAGGTATTTGGAGAAATGATATTTACGGTGACCTTATAGCACTAAGTTTGTGAGTATTTATTACACAATAATAGATAATTAATTCAGTGTCTCTGGAATTAGAACCTGACCAAACTGAGAACAGATTACACATTCTTAACCATTATGCTAAATTACATTTCCTACCCTAAACCTACTCTTTAGTTTTATTTAGTCTCTATTTAGACCCCAGCCCCTTTCAATATGATCTCTCATTACCATGAGGGGAAAAATGGCCCACAAAGGGAGTCAGGGACTTGGGGAGAAAATGATGATTGCTTAATAGAGTTTCAACGCTGGGCATCCAAAATTGTCAATGCCCCTTGGGAGCTTGTTATCTGATTAAAAGGGACAAAAATATTTATCCATATACAAGGTAACCAAGACTCAATTTGGTTAGAGTTGAAGATGCGGTACAGATACATAGGAGGCAAACAGATATGCCTGGGGGAACAGGCAGGCCTGGCTTGGGGTAAAGTAGAGTTTCCATTGGGCATTAAAAAATGAATGAGAATTTTTTAGGTGCCATCAGGAGAGAGGATGGGGATAGCAATGGGAGAATGATTGGAGGGAAATAAGAGAAGCAAGAAAATGCCAGTGTTAGGTATTGTTGTGCATTGACCAGCCTTTCTGGATGATTGGCTTTCTGGAGAAGATTGAGAGAAAGATTGAGAGGAAGCAATGACACTGAATTAATAATCTATTATTGTATAATAAATACCCTTAGTGCTGTAAGGTCACCATAAATATCATTTCTCCATATATTTCATGAGGCTACAGTTAAGTATCTACAGTGACAGAGACCACAGGATCTCTAGCCTATAGTCACAGTTTGCTCCTCTCCTTCCCCTCCCCCCCCCCCCCATCAGCTCCTCTACTTCATACCCACATCACCTGGGACAGTCTCTTAACTTCTTGGTCTCCCAATTTCCTCATCTGTAAATTATTTTTTTTCATAGGGACATAATGAGGGATTTTTATTCATGAACAAGTATGTAGTAGCATCACTATCTGCCAGGCAGTATTCTCAGCCCTTGAGAAATGTCTGCAAACAAAAACAGACCAATTAAGCATTCACATGTATTAGCATAACTTAACCAATGAAAAGTACTTAGAGCAGTGCCTAGAACAAAACAAATATGCAAAATATTTCATAAATATTAGTTATTATTAAGACTCAAAGGAGATAGAGGCTGAATGGTAAAGAGTGCTCATGATTCATTTTCTAAATGAACTAAATTATGAGTTTTGTCATCAAATATAGGGAATAAAACTAAACTATTGCATCTTTTTTTCTCAACGACCTCCTTATTTCCTGACAAAGCAGGACAAGTAAAACCTTAGCAGTAAATCAACCCAAGGGGAAGTAAAAACAGAAATGTCACCACAGACCCAAGAGAATCATGTGGGAAACTTACCATCTGAAACAAACATGGAAAAACACCATCATTTTAGCAAATTACTATTTGTTTGGTTTTTTTATTTGAAGAAAGAGCCCATGCTCTGGCTATGAATGAATCACAAATATTAAGCTGAACTAGATTTCCCAAGTTCCATTTTCCTTTCACTCGATAGCTTTGCCCCCAAATACAGCTCATTCTTTAACATGAATGTCTGCTAAATTTTTAATTCTTTTCACCAAGAAATCTTACTCTAAAGGCTATGCCATCTCCATTCTAGTATAAGAGAGAAAGTAGGTGAGGAGGTGAGGGTTTTTTACAAAGTATGATTTCTGTGTGGATGCAGGAACACCCCTTTATTTAGATAGATTGGAGTCAACACAACATTACATCTTTCAAACATAAATTTTGATTTGGAAAACTTGAACTAGCATGCTCTATAAAATTCCTTTTCTCCTTCTCTTCTTCCTTCTTTTATTACTTTCTTTGTCAGGTTCCAAAGCAGGCCACCCAAAATATCCCACAATGGTATGTTGATTATTTTGAATTAAGTTACTTGACAAGGAGCTGGTGCAGATTGGGCTCCTTGGTGCTCCCTGGTCTTATTGAATGCAGGAATTAATCTCTTCTGTGAAAGGTGCCCTCCTTACTCCAGTGGGGGTGTTAAGGGAGACACCTTTATCACTGCAATTGAGAAAGGCAGGGCCAAAAAGCCTCTAAAAACAATTTTGTTACTCCTTTACTAATTTACTACTCAAACCTGAACTTTGCTTAAATTCCTCATTAGTGGGTAGCCAAACCTCAGTTTCTTTTTCCTGTCAATTCTTTAAAATGTTATTGTTTCGTTGTCTAAAAAATTTCAATGTTATCTTTGATTATTTCTCCGAGCATCATTATTAAGTTGATTTTTATCTCGTTAATCTGGTCTTGTGTCATTTCTATTGTTATTCTAGCCATAAGACTCAGAGGGGTAGAAAGAGTAATTTCCCTTTCCTCAATATTGCGCGTTCTCTCTCTCTCTCTCTCTCTCTCTCTCTCTCTCTCTCTCTCTCTCTCTCTTTCTCTTTGCCCCAGTCTTTTCCTTTCTCACCAAACCCTTCCCCAAATCCTCATAACTCTAAAGACAGTGTAAGAATGTAGCCAAAGGTTGAAAATATTTGGCCAAGAACAATATTGTCAAAAGTCAGACATAGCCTGAGTATCTTCACTTGTGTGTGAACAAAGTTCAGAAACCCACAGGAACATTTCCCTCTCTGAGTATTACAATACTTAGTGGGCAAAGAAATATATCACTGAAATGGAAGTGGAAATGTGAAACACAGATATAAGATGACATTTCTCATGGCACCATAAGTCAAACTAATGGTAGTATTAGGAGAAAACAAAGGAGAAGGAGGAGGAAGAAGGGAAGGAGAGATGTCTGCTGGGAGGTCAGTGGTGGGAGGGGTTCAGTTAATGACTCAGCTTTCTTAGTCTTTGCTGCCTTAAATGAATACCTACAGAGCAGAAAGTGATCTTGGGGAAAGGGATCTGCTTAGAGCACAGCAGCTTCTCTGGCAGATAGCATTAGACTTACTGCCAGCTGAAGTGCCTTCCTGGGAATAAGGCTATAATAAATAAAATAAAATATAAAATAAAATAAGATAAGATAAGATAAAATAATAAAATAAATAAATAAATAAATAAAATAATAAAATAAGTAAAATAAAATAAAATATAAAATATAAAATAAAAAATAATAAAAAATATATAATAAAATAAAATAATAAAATAAAATAAAATAAATGAATTGAAATAAGATGAACACCTTGAAGACTGTACCCTGTTACACTTTTCCATTAAGGGCTACATGAGAGTAGAATACCTCAGCCACTCTAAGATGAGAAAAGGGACTGTCACTGTTGGCTGCACAACTGAGCACTCTACAGATGTTCAATATTTTCAACAAGTCTCCAAAGCCCATATTTCCTCAGTTTCCAAATGAGGAACCCAAGTTCAAGGAAAATAAGAACATTGCCCAAGGTCACATATTTTGTGTAGAACCAAGTCTGCAAGCCAAGCTCATCTGGCCTAAAGCCTATCTTTCCACTAACCACCTGACTCAGTCTTTATTCTCTGTAAAGAGCAAACAACTCATTATCTCACTAAAGTTCCCCTTGAGCAGAACTAAGCTAACTTTACTTGATTCGGTATATATGAAAGGTTTCAACAAGAACCCTATGAGGTGGATATCTTTTTTATCCTTATTTCATAGATAAAGAAACCAAAGCTCAGATTGGTTGAGAAACTCACCTGAGTCCCACAGCTCCTAGGTCACTGATGGGCAACCTTTTGAGCTTGGTGTGTCAAAATTTGCCATAAAACTAAGCATAACGTGGGTGGTGTGTCACTTCAGGAAAAAAAAAAAAACATAATTTCATGATATTTATAGTTTAAATAACAAAAATGTATAATTGTAATATATAACTATTTAATAAACCAAAAATTAATTATTTCACTTACCTGCTTAGTGACTTCTTTGTTCATCTGACAGTCAGTTTCTTTTGTTGATCTTGATATTATTTAACTTGCGTGGGGTGCCGTGAACTAAGGTAAGTGAGGAAGAAGGGGAATTCTTTAACTAACTGCCTATTAGTGACTTTTTTGTTGCTGAATTTCATTGGCTAAACCTTCAATTGAAGGTTGGTATTTTGTACGCTTCAAGCCCAAGCGAGTACTGCTAACTTCATCTGTCAATCTTTTTATTTTATTGGTTTTTATACTATTTAATGCTGAGAATAAGGTCTCACAAAAGTACGTAGAGGGAAAAATTGTGAGTAAAGCCATTGCTATATTTTTCAGGGTGCTAAAAGTGTCTAGTAATCGGTTCCAGGCACTCCAAGTTTCCTGTTTGTAGTGTCACTCCCCTTGACTCTCCAACCGGCACCTTTCCAGATTCTCAAGCTTTGAACTCAAGTTGACAAACACCTGAGCCCAGATGCTGTCTTGAAATTCTGCAAGTTGCATCTCCAAATCATCAATTTGCATCCATTGGAAACCATTTTTAATTCCAAACTACTGTAGACTATTACATCAGGATACTTAATTATTTTTATGGTCTATTCTAGGTTTCTAAATTAATTAAATCTATCACTGAACTGGTCAAGTAAGGAGTCTAAAACATGCTGGTACTTTATATGCAAGGGTTCCATTTCATTTTTTACAGCTGCATTGGCCTTCTCAAAAATATTTTGTTACTTGAGGAAAATACTTACAAGTTTTAGTTTCTACATCTCTCTTAAAAATTTTAAGTTTACTTTCAAAAGCTTTTATGTATCCAAACATAATATCAAAACTTTTGACAGACCTTGTAACTTTAAGTTCAGTTCATTAATATGAACAGAGAGATCTGTAAAAAACATCAGGGTGTTGACCCACTTATCATCATTGAGCTGAGAAAAGTTTCCCAGATCCTTATCCTCAAGAAACACCTTAATTTCTTCAAAGCACTCCACAAAGCGCTCCAGAACTTTGCCTCGGCTCAGCCATCTTACATTATTGTACATCAGCAGTCCACTGTAGGTAAAATCAACCTCCAGTAAAAGTGCAGAAAATAGCTTCCATAAACTATTTGACAAATCCAACTTTTTTCCCCATCATATTTGGTGCCCCACCTGTCGTTACTGACACAACTTTAGAGATATCAATGCCTAGGTCACAGAATGTTTGCATAACAACCTTACATGTTTCCCTTCCTAATGTACTTGTTGGCAATGATACTAACTTTATCACCTCTTCTCTCATTGTGAGACCATCAGACTATCAACCAATAATGGCTAACTGAGCATGTGATGTGACATCAGTAGTTTCATCAAGAGAGATAAAAAAATATTTACAATTACTTATGTCTCTCTTTAATTGATGTACATTTGTGTTCAGTCTCATTATTCGGTCTTTTATGATATTTCTACTGAGTAGTAACTCAGATATTCTCTTAATAATTGCATCTTTATTCTGCATATTGTGAAATAGAACTAGTGCACATCTTAGGAGAGTTTCTTTCAAAATGTCTATTAATATTCCACGTTCTGCTTACTACCATTTCAGCACATAGAACGCAAAATGATCTGCCATTTTTTTCTATAATGTCATACATCTCAGTCCATGTCTCTTGAAAGGGTCGATTACTGCCACTACCACTTCCTTTACTTAACCTTGGTTTTTTTTTTGTTTTTTTTTTTGGGGGGGGGTTCTCCATCAGGGGGCAGTGACAGAAGATAGAATTATAGATAGCCTGTTAGCCCTGCAGGCAATTAGGGGTTAACTAGCCTAACTGACCACAAGATGGCACATGTAACTGTCTTTTAGGAAAGGGCAGGGTTAATAAGCAGAAATAGGTGTTAATAAGGATGCACAACAGTAATAGTGGTGAAATGGAGTCTGCACTATGCTGCACAATGACATTCCTTATATAAATTAAGATGGCTGCCACTATTTTTAATGGGGTGAAATGCCCCCATAGCACAAGCCCTCACGTCTCCCAGCCTCCCCCTCACTTATCTCAGTAATGATGGTCAATTAGAAATCCAGGACACCCCAGAACAGTAGATTGGATGATGGTTGCTGTGGTTATGTAGTTGTTATTAATGGCCATCACAGGGTCCCCAGAGATGCGTCCCCTGTGGCATTCCACTGTTCCCTGGTCTGGCGGCTGGAAGTGAGATCAAAGATCCCCTAATGGCCTAACCGGAAGTCCCAGAACTAGAAGCTCTGTGCTGGAGTTCTGTTGTTTTGGCCTACAGAGCTCCGACATAGAATGTCTACACTACACTACAGCAAATGTTTCATCCTGGGCTGCTGCACCTGGCTGTGCAGTAGCCAAGGATGAAACGTCCTTCTCAGCATGCGGCCCCATACTTCTCTGTATGTGACCGCATGCAGCCACGTGCCATTGAAAATGGCTATGCGTGTCAGTGCTGACACGCTTGTCATAGGTTTGCCATCATGGTCCTAGGTGATTTTTCCCACCCGGTCATCCCAAAGCTATGCATATACAGCTATTCCTGTCAATAAACCATAGTGAAGGCCTCCCAGGCAGTTGTGAATGTGATTGTCACATACCAGGGAATTTAGATTGGTGATGTAAAAATATTTCTCTCTTTTTCACATCCAGCATGGCTTGAGAGCAGATTCAGTTCCTGGGTAGAAGAGATGGGGATTGAGAAATAAAAGAGAGAAATATTTTTCCTTCAAATTGAAAGGAAAAAGCTGGGAACCATGGAACTGCCACCTTCTTCTGCTGGAGATACAGTGACCCAGAGCCGATATAGCAGGTTTATTTTATATCCCCAAATACCAGGAAGTTTCACCAAAAGTCAAGGCAAAGGAGATTATTTGCATTCTTGAGTAAACCCAAGCATTCTTGGTGCTTGACTGTAATTACATATCAAAACCCACTACTGGACACCTGGGCAAAGATAAGAGTCAATGCTGAGAACATATCTGCCTTTTTGGTAAGATGTGTAACCGAGATGCAGCTTTGCCTGTCACCTTGGGTTCAGCTGATAATCATTAAGGAAGAATGCTCATGTACCTACTACAGATTGGGGCTTAATTTCACCTCTAATTATAGGGACAACTGGGACAGATTTGTTTACCAAGTTATCATTAGGCAACTCCCTGAATTCTTTTTCATCACTCAACAGGCCTCTTGATTAGAACTCTCTATACTTCCTGAACTTGTGTGACTTTTTCCTTCACCAGGCTAAAAGTATTTTCTGTCATTATTTCTTTAAACAGATTTGCTACTTATTGCTCACTTTCTTCTCCTTCTGTATGATGCAAATGTTGTTACATTTCATATTACCCCAAAGTTGCCTTAAACTATTCTTCTGCTTTTTAATTATTTTTTCTGTTTGCTGTCCTAATTGGGTGGGTTTTTTTTTTTTTCTGTCTTGTTTTCCAAGTCACTGATTTGATCTTCTTGCCTTGTTAAATCTACTTTTGATTCCTTTCAGTGTATTCTTGATGTCAGATGTGTTATTCTTCATTTATGACTAATTCTTATTTATGATTTCTATTTCTTTTTTCTTGCTGGTCTTCCTTAAAATTCTCACTAAGTTCCTTGAGCATCCTTATAACCATGAATTTGAACTCTATATCTGATAAATTGATTGCATCCATTTTGTTTAGCTCTGTTTCTGGATTTCCCTCCTTTTCTTTTATTTGGGTGTGTTTTCTTTGACACCTCGTTATTGCTATCCCTTTGTATTTGTTTCTAGGTATTAGAGCAAATTGCTATGCCTCCCAGTTTTTCTGTGGTGGACTTATGTACTGTTTTGTGGGACCCAGCTGGGTGCTCTAGGAATGAGCCTTGTGTGAGTTATTTAGGCTCCCCCGTTGTGTTGGGGTCTTAAAAATTATTGTCTTGTTCATGGGAGTAATCTCCTCTCAGGCTGGCTGATGGCGAGGCCCACCCCCAAGCACATCATACAAGCTGTTGTGCTGGCAAAACACAACACAACAAAACAGAGCAAAACCATACACGAGACCCCTACAACAAGGTCAAAAGCAACCACAAAAAGAATTAGAAAGGAGAAAAGAGGGCAATAAAAGAAGAAAATATGAGAATAAAAGAATGTGAAAGGACAGAGATGAAAAAAGAAATAAAGAATAGAGGAACAAAAATGGTATTAAAGAAAAAAGAAAGAAAATAATTATGAAAAGAAGAAAGCAGATATACAAAACATAAGAAAATAAAAATTGAAGAGAAAGCAGGAGAAAGAAGAAAGAAAATATAAGGTAAGAAAAGGGAAAAGAAATTAGATCTATGAGAGAAAAAAGAGAGACTAAAATAATAACAAATCAATAAAGAAGAAAGAAAATGAAGATAAAGAAAAAGAAAGTAAAGTGCCATTCATCTCAACAGAGTTTAGTGGCTCCTAGGAGCTCCCTTTGAATCCTGGTCTTCTGCTAACTGAGGCTGACTGTTTCGTCTGTGAATTCTGAACCTCCTGGCAGGTATTTAGGTGATAACCAATGTCAGAAACTGTTCTCCTTTGGCTCCCAGTAACCTATTTGAAGCTTCAAGTGATCCACATCCACAGTTTGTTTCTTTCTTCAGAGACTGGTTTATTAGCAGCAGGGGGCTCAGTGATGGGTCAGCAAACTTCCCCAGGTTTCCTGGGCCTCACCTCCACCTGCCATCCCCTGCCAGCCCATTGTCAATCTTAACCACTCAAAAGTCTGTTTGAGAAAGGGCTTTAGGCAAAATCAAGAGTATATAGAACTCTGGGTCTCTCATGAGGTGGAGGTTCTGTTCAGATTTCAGGGACAGTGATGGGTGTGTTTTCCTGTCCCAGAGCTAGTTCTCTGAGAGTGACACAGAATATTTCCCTGACTTCAACTGGGCAAATATTCTCATATGCAGTCCAGTGGGATTAGCTGGAAATCTGGAGCTTCTATCAGCTCCCCTTTCGGGGAAAACATCAGTAAGGTTCCAGGTTAGTGGGGCAGTTGGCACTACCCCCATGCCGGAGACTGATGTATCCTGAAACTGTTCAAACCCATAGGCTTGGCCTCTGCTGCTTTCTCCTCTACAAAGGTCAAGATGCAGAGTGTGACAGGCAGGGCTCCTGAGAGTGGGGCAGGCTGTATCACCTAGCGGGGGAGGTTTTTCCTTTTCCTGAGCTGTGGCTTCTGAAAGAGGCTAGTGCCTCTCAGGAAAAATGGCTGTTTTGGTTTGGGGCTTGTGATGGAATGCAGGTCTCACAGCCATTTCTATTCCACATCTTCCCCCAATGCTTCCTACCCCAGCCTTTCCTCAGGCACCGTCAGTCAGCATCACCCTCCCTCCACTGAAGCTTCAGACGAGGAGCTGCAGAAGAAAAGCCTGTGCTCTAGGTTTAAAACAAAAACAAAAGGAAACAAAACAAAACTGCAGTTTTCACTCTTACCAGCTCCAGACTCCCTAATGGCCAGACGTCCTGCCACCTTTCATGGCTGGATTTTACCTGCGCCACTGTTCTTGACTCTGAGGCTCTGAGCTGTGGAGTCCAGCCAGCGCTCTGAGCATCAGTCTTCTTAGGGCAATAATGCCTCCTCTCTCTAGACCCGCCACACGTGAAAGCTGGGCCAGCCCCTCTCAAGACCTCGCCCTGCCTACCAGACTCCAGGTTTTTTCTGTCCTCAGCTGGACCTGAGTTGATAATTCCAGCTGAATGTTCCCCAATTTAGCTGTATTTCTAGTCTGGCCTTGGGAGGAGGTGCAAGAAAGGTCTTCCTATTTGGCCGCCATATCCTCGACCCTTCACTAATCAGGCCTCAAAGCAACCTTGCTTCTTTCTGGTAAAAGGGAACAAAGAAAGGAGTTGTAGTGAAAAACTAAAAGCCACGTACAATGGACTTTAATTTTTTTCACTGTTTGTTTTTATTTAATTTCCATTTTAGATCTTAAAAAATGCTGTAGTTTTATTCCACTTCCATGCTAGTCCTACAGTCTTCCCTTCAATTCTGTGAGTTCCTCAATATACTTCTAATAAATTATTTTTCTGATTAAGCCAGAGTCAGTATCTTTTGCTTGCAAACAAAGAACCATGATACTCTATATGTTAAATATGTGAATGTAAACCATTATTTCATACTGATCCAGAATCCATTTAAGAATAAAATTAAATATTCCAAGTTCTATAGTTTTTCTAAGAAAATTACAAGGTCAGTAAACCAGAGAATGTTTTTGGTTTTGCTTTTGTTGCTTATTTACTTTTATGTAATTTGGGATATAGGCCAATTGTACATTTTTTTCCCAACTGACCACAATTCAAATGCCATTTATGTTTATCATAACACATCCCCAGAGCAGATTCACCTCGATTCCTTATACTTTCCTTATTCCATAACTGGACAAAGGTATTTCATTTTCATAATTACTCAAATGAAAACTCTAAAGTGACTTGTGACTTGTGAATCAAAGATTACACTGTGTTTACTATTTTATTGATAATCTGTTTGCGTAACAATTCTGACTAACAAATACTCTAAAACTCAGTGGTGTAAAATAGTGAGAATTTATTTTGTGCATGATTCTATGGGTTAGTCGGACACTATTTCTGGACTTGGCTGGGTTTTCTTATATACTGAAAGTCACCTGAAATTGGCTTAGGGCTCTGCTGATCTTAGCTGGGCTCTCTTATCTGTCTGGGGGAAAGCTGGCTGTCAGCTGGTCCAGGATGTTCTCAGTTAGGAAAACTGGGATAAGTTGACTCATTTGCATCATGGATATGTTCTCATTGTGAAGGCAGAGGACTAAAAGAAGAAGCAGAAATGTGTAAGCAACTTTTAAAAAATCTGCTTATTTTAAGTCTGTGCACATGCCTTTGGCCAAAGTAAGTTAGACATATATTCCTTCTCTTAATGGGAAACATTGAAAGGGGCATAGATTCAGGATGAATTGGGGTCATTGATTCAATCCATCTACCACAGAGCATAGATTTTACAACTTATAATTTTATATTATGTAATTTTGAAAAGTTACAACCACATTCTCCGTATATAGAATACAACATTTCTATTTTTTAAATACTTCTCTTCCAACAATATTAAATTTAGTATCTCCTATGCATTCAGTATGAAAGGAGTTCTAGGTAATTTTGAAAAAATGAGATGCAGAGAAATTAATAGTACAACTTGCTTAAATATTACATTGCTTTCAACTTCACCATGTTAAGAAAATATAATTTATTTGGAACCATTTCTATTCTTTAGAAACAGATTCTACAATCGTGCACAGTTCTGATATTTCATAAAGGCTGGTTGGCAGTTCGCCACTTACTGCATCAGCATGGAATGTGTCTCAGGGGCACAGTGCTGAGTAGAGAACCCTAACGGAGAACTGCTGCAGGGCTCCCTCATGGAAACCAGGAGCAGGGGCTTGGAGAATGTCCTCCAAGTTTAGACAAACTCTTCTGACTCCTCAAATCAACACCTTACACACAAATGTGGCCCCTGAGCACCTTCAGATGGGACATGCTGAGAAAGGGTACAAATAACTCCAGATAGTTCCTATGCAACCAGTCAGGTCCTGAAGAACTGCAGATGGAGGCTCAGGTACAGAGTCAAAATGAAGCTCAGAAGTGTGTGAGGTGTGTGTGTGTGTGTGTGTGTGTGTGTGTGTCTATGGAAACAGCAAATTAAAAGAAGAGATATAGAGCCGGGCGGGTGTGGCTCCATGGTTGAGTGTCGACCTATGAACCAGGAGGTTACGGTTTGATTCCTGATCAGGGCACATGTGGTAGGGGCCATGCAGGAGGCAGCCTATCAATGTTTCTCTTTCATCACTGATGTTTCTCTCTCTCTCTTCCTCTCCCTTTGTCTCTCTGAAATAAATAAAAATATTTTTTTAAAAAAACAAGAGATATAGAAATATTTAAACTATTCTAAAACACAAAAGGAATTGGGCCACCACATTCACCATCTCTATGTCCCAAGAAAACCCTCCTTCTAAGCTGCTTGTTGCATACCACAATAGTGGCAAAGGAAACTTTTCAAGAACATTGAGGCCTCCCAAACACATTGTTTTATAGCCATGAATCATATACAGTTCTTCCTAAAAAAAAATCAAAAAGCTTTTTTAAGTGGACCATAAATGTTATAGTTGTGTAGTATAATTGCTGAGAGTAAAATATTCATTTTTACTACTAAAAAGCATGAGTCAAATTAATTTTAAAAATCACTTTACAATTTAGAAATTATCAAAGGCCTCAGCACTTTCACATTCTCACAGGTGCATACATCACTTAAAGTCTATGGGGGATCTTTTTGAGTCATTGGCTATTTGCAGTTATTTGAAGAAAGAAGAATAAACTTCAAAGCTGAGAGATGGAGGCTCTCAAGTATGCTCTCACACACTCTGGTTGCATCCCACTGCTCCCAGGTTTCTCCTCTGTACAACTCTCTCATGCAAATTTTTCTTTCTTAATATCTTAACAGTTTGCACCATAAAGTAGTTAGAATCATCCAAATGTAATTAAGTTTTTCCCCAACATATAATGTTGCAACAAAGAGGCAAATAGTAGAACTATTTTCCCCAAACGATTGAGCAGCCTCCAGGGAGGCATGATTTCCTTTCAAAGTAAACTATATTTTAAATCATAGAATGTTTTTATTACCCAAATTGGGCTAAGTAATTGAATGTTTTGGAACCAACTCCTTCATTGTCTCAATAACAATTAGCTAATGAAACTTTGCATAGTAAAATGATAACTTGAAAAGATTCAGGTAAGATTTCCTGTAATCATTTGCTGTAAAACCAATCTTGCCTTCCCCAATTATTCCTTGACTACTTAAGATATGATCACTGCACTTAAATCAACCCTATAACTTGGCACGTATACCAGCTTGCAAGCACACAACAATGTTCACCCTAATGGAACAGAGTAGTGGTGATATTTTCATTTTGCTTGATGGATGCATTGTAGAACATAGTCCACACTGGGCCAGAATATAAGCAGCATTTCTCTAACTTTAAATTTTATAGATGTTGGAACTGAGCACTTTTTCTTTTTCCTTAAATTCTCAGCTTTATTTCTATTAATTTTTATCCCAACCATCATCAATCAAAACATTCATTAGCACTTACTGGTGAAAAATATCATTATAGGAGGAACTGAAATACATTGACTCTGCTCTTTGAAAGTATGCAACATAAAGAAATAAAATATGAATACAAAAAATATAAATAGCTATAAAAAAGCAGTCTATTATAGAGTCAGATTCATGCCGGAATATGCTTTCTCTGAGTTACAGTGATCAGGGCCAGTGTTCAGGGTTGAGGCCATCTGTGCTAAGAACAGAATAGACTCTAAATGGTGCCAGTATATTCCTAAAAGGGAATGGGGCATGCAGTGCTCATTCCCACTTTCACAGAAGACAGATGTCCATTTCCATTCTTGGTGTGTATTGATAGTTACAGCTACTGTTTCTTTCCTTTTCACACTTTCTGTCTAATTTCTTTTCTAGGTCTCTTTCTCTCTTGAATTTTATCTTCACAACTTTTTAGCCATGAACTTGAACTATGGCACATCAACTGGCCTCACTTTTCAATACTTGAAATCCCTTTTTGTTGTTTTTGTTGCCGAAACAGAAATTCTGATGGAAAGACAGAATGTCTATATGAATCTCATTTATGTGTTCCTCTTACAAATACACTAGAGGCCTGGTACACTAAATTTGTGCATGGGGGAGGGGTTATCCCTAAGCCCAGCCTGCACCCTCTCTAATCTGGGATATCCTTCTCACAATCCAGGACTGCTGGTTCCCAACTGCTCGCCTACCTGCCTTCCTGATTGCCCCTAACCTCTTCTGTCTGCCAGCCTGATCACCCCCTAACCATTCCCCTGCCAGCCTGATTGATGCCTAACTGTGCCCCTGCCAGCCTGTTTGCCCCTAACTGCCCTACCCTGAAGGCCTGGTCACCCATAACTTCCCGCACCCATAGGCCTGGTCTCCCCCAACTGCTCTCCCTGGTATGCCTGGGTCCCCCCAACTGCTCTTCCCTGCAGGTCCAGTCCCCCCCAACTTCCCTCCTCTGCTGGCCTGTTCCCCCCTAAGTGCCCTCCCCTGCAGACTTGATTGCCCCAACTGCCCTCCCTTACAGGCCTGGTCCCTCTCAACTGCCCTCCCCTGCTGGCTTGATCTCCCACAATTGCCCTCCCTTGTAGGCCTGGTCCCTTCAGTGCTGGCCATCTTGTGGTGGCCATCTTGTGTCCACATGGGGGCAGCCATCTTTGACTACATGGGGTCAGCCACTTGTGTGTTGGAGTGATGGTCAATTTGCACATTACTCTTTTATTAGATAGGATGTTTTTTTGTGGTTGGTAAAAGGAACATGGATAAATGAAGAGGTCTCATGTGTGATATTTGTCTGGAGAGTCACCCCTCTCTTTATTGTCACAGTGGTATGGATTCAGTCAAAAATTGATATCATTCTTATTTAAATGCCTAGATCCTAATCATTCAAACTGCCTGAATCCTAGCTGAATCAAATTCCTACAACTAGGGATTTTAAAAAGTGACATCAAGATTGGTAGGAGGGTCAGAGACACAGAATGGCTGGTCCAACATCCATGCAATAAAAATCCAAAAGGATAACTCAGCTGCAGAGGAACAAGAGGGTTTCAGACCCACACCAGGACCCCTAACCCAGGGTTTTAGTGCCAGGAAGAGAAGTTCCCCATAACTTCTGTCTATAAAAACTGGTGGGGATGAGGGAGGACTGCTGGAATCCTAGTTTCTGGCAGAGGCTATTGTTTCTTTTCTAAGCCTTCTCCTGACAAGAGCCAACAGGCAGCTGCCATATCTGAGTCTCCATTAACCTGCCTAACACAGTTTGCTCTACATAATTCAGGGAAACAAATACAGGGAGGCTGCCAAAATTTTAATACAAATAAACATGTATCAAACTCCAGAAAAAGAACTAAACAAAATGGAGATAAACAATCTATTAGATGCAGAGTTCAAAACAATGGTTATAAGGATGCTCAATGAACTTAAAGAGAAGTTCGACAGCATACAAAAGGATAGGTAAGCCATACAAAACAACCAGTCAGAAATGAAGGATATGCTAACTGAAGTGAAAAATAATTTATAGGGAATTAATAGTAGAGTAGATGAAACTGAGAATCAAATCAGTGATTTGTATTATGAGGAAGCAAAAAAACATTGAATCAGAACAGCAAAAAGAAAAAAAGAATCCCCAAAATTAAAGATAGTTCTGGAACCTCTGGGACAACTTCAAGCATACCAATATTCACATTATGGGGGTACCAAAAGAAGAAAGAAAACAAATAATTAAAAAGCTACTTGAAATAATAATAACAGAAAACTCCCCTAACCTGGTGAAGGAAATAGACATATACTTTCAGAAAGCAAAAAGAGTCCCAAACAATATGAATCCAAAGAAACCCACATCAAGACACATCATGATTAAAATACAAAAGGTTATGCCAAGCTGGTTTGGCTCAGTGGTTGAGCATCAACTTATGAACCAGGAGGTCACGGTTTGATTACTAGTCAGGGCACATGCCCTGTTGCAGGTTTGATCCCCCGTGGGGGGCGTGCAGAGGCAGTCCCTCTCATCACTGATGTTGCTATCTCTGTCTCCTTCTCCCTTCCTCTTTGAAACAAACAAATGAATATTTAAAAAAATAAAATTCAAATGGTTAAAGACAAAGAAAGAAAACCAGTGAGAGAAGAGCAGTTAGTTATCTACAAGGGAGCTCAACAGAACTTTTGCAGGCCTGAAGGCAAGAAATATTCAAAGTGATAAAAAGCGAATACCTATAAACAAGATACTCTTCCCAGTAAAGCTATAATTTAGAATTAAGGGACATATAAAGAGCTTTCCAGACAAGAAAAAGCTAAAGGATTTCATCACCATCCAATCAATATTACACAAAATAGTAAAGGGTCTTCTTTAAGAAGAAAATAAAAGACAAAAAAGATAAATAAAATGACAATAAATATATATCTATCAAAAATTGAATCTAAAAAAAAAAGAAACAAAAAAAGCAAAATAAATGAACAAGAAGAACAGAAATAAACCAAATGGCATAATAACCAGTTGCTATGACATGCACTGACTGCCAGGGGGCAGATGTTCAATGCAGGAGCTTCCCCCTGGTAGTCAATGCACTCCCACAGGGAGAACACTGCTCAGCCAGAAACTGGGCTCAAGGCTGCTGAGCGTAGCTGTGGTGGCAAGAGGCACAAGCCAGGCTGAAGGGACACCTCCTGCCTCAAGTGCATGAATTTCATGCACTGGGCCTCTAGTCTTATATAATAAAAGCCTAGGTGGCTTCACTAAAAGCCTAGGTGACTTCACAGCCTTTCACAACACCCTCATGTGATGCCCTTGTGCAACATCATCACAAGATGGCCACCCTCACATCATTAAAAGATGGCAGTGAGGGGAGGGCAGTTGTGGGCAATCAGGCTGGCAAAGGAAGGCAGTTGTGGATGACCAGGCCAGCAGGGGAGGACAGTTGAGGGAAAGATCAGGCCAGCAGGGGAGGACAGTTGGGGTGATCAGGATAGCAGGGGAGGGCAGTTGGTGGCAACTGAGCCAGCAGGGGAGGGCAGTTGGGGGTGACCGGGCCGGCAGGGGAGCAGTTAGGTGTCAATCAGGCAGGCAGGGGAACAATTAGGGGGCAATCAGGCTGGCAGGCGGAAGCAGTTAGGGGCAATTAGACAGGCAGGCAGGTGAGTGGTTAGGAGCCATCAGTCCCGGACTGTGAGAGGGTATATCCAACTGCTGGACATCCCATAAGGATTGGGCCTAAACCAGTAGTCAGACATTCCCCAAAGGGTTCCAGACAAGAAAGAGGGTGGTGCAAGCTGGGCTGAGGGACACTCCCCATGCACGAATTTCATGCACCAGGCCTCTAGTAGTCTAATAATTATGTATGGTATCAGATGGGTATGAGACTTATTTGTATGATCAATTAGTAAGTTATATAATGTCTAATGACTGGAATGTACAACTAAAACTAACATAATATTGCATGACAACTGTAATTGAAAAAAGTTTGAAATAAAGAATAATAAACAAAAAAACTAAAAACCGTTGCTCTGGAAAAGACTCTAACAGGTTACAATGTAGAGTAAAAAATATTTGCAAATCACTTATCAGACATAGAACTAATTTCTAGAATGTACAAAGAACTTTGAAGTATCAATAGTGAAAAATCAGCTAAATCAATTAGAACATGGCAAAAGAAATACATGGACATTTATTGAAGGACTAGAGGCCTGGTGCACAAAATTTGTGCACAGGGGGTGGCAGGGGAAGTGTCTCTTGGTCCTGCCTGCACCTTCTCCAATCTGGGACCCCTTGAGGGATGTCCGACTGCCCGTTTAAGCCTGATCCCAGTAGGACTGCTGGCTCCCAACTGCTCACCTACCTGCCTTCCCGATTGCCCTTAACCACTTCTGCCTGCCAGCCTCATCACCCCCTAACCACTCTCCTGCCAGCCTGATTGATGCCTAACTGCTCCCCTGTCAGCCTGATTGCCCCTAACTGCCCTCCCCTGCAGGCCAAGTCACCCCTAACTGCCCTTCCCTCCAGGTCTGGTCCTCCTCAACTGCCCTCCCTTGCAGGCCTGGTCCCTCCCAAATGCCCTCTCCTGCTGGCCATATTGTGTGGCCATCTTGTGTCAATATGGGGGCAGGATCTTTGACCACATGGGGACAGCCAACTTGGAGTGATGGTCAATCAGCATATTACTCTTTTATTAGATAGGATATAGGAAAATGATCTCTCAAATATTACTGGTGGGAATTAAAGTGATGCAGCCCCTCTGAAATAGTTAATAGATTTTTGTTTTTAAATCTAAACAAGCAACTACCATATGACCCAGCAGCTATACTCTTAGGCATTTATCCCAGATAAATTACGACTTGTGTGGGGAAAAAAAATGTACACAAATGTTTATAGCAACTTTATTCATGATGGCCAAGTACTGTAAACAACTTAGATGACCTTCAATGGGCAAATGGTTAAACAAACAGGGTACATTCGTACATACCATGGAGCATTATTCAGCAATAAAAAGGAATGAACTACTATGCACAAAACAATTTGCATGAATCTCCAGAGAATTATGCTGAGTGAAAAAAAAAGGTCCATTTCAAAAGGTTACATACTGAATGATTCCATTTACATAACATTGGTGAATTGATAGAATTATAGAAATGGAGAACACATTAGTGGATGTCAGGGGTTAAGGAGGAGGTGGAGACGGTAGGTAAGTGGGTGTGACTAAGAAAGAGAACAGGAGATCTAATGGTGGTAGAAATGTTCTGCATCTTATCCTGATCATTGCCAATATCCTGGTTATGGTATTGTAAAAGATATTACCATGGAGGTGGACTGGGGAGAAGGTGTATATAAGATCTCTGTGTATTATTGTTTACAACTGCATGTGAATCTATAATTATCTCAAAATAAGAAGTTTAATTAAAAAAACCAATTTTCTGCTGTATATGATAACCCTATGACATTACAGTACCATTTCTTCTCCTGATCACCTTCAAACTCCAAGTTTTACTCTGAGAACACAGGTTTATGAAATTAAAGTTATCAATAGTATCCTCATATTTATGTATGAAATGATCTTTTCTGACTGGATACATTGTCTTTGTCCTTAATATTTTTAAGTTGAATTCTCAAATAGTACACTTTAACTTGAGTTGTATCTTTCAATTACTAAATTAATCTTTCTGAATCATAGTAGGGAAAATCAGCTATTCTAAAAACAAATTTAGTTCTAATACAAAAGCACAAATATTGAGCACTGTGCTCTTGGGCTGATATTTTATATTAATTTTTCATTGTATGTATGTATAAATATACATATCACAATTTTATTCTGGACTCTGCCAAAGTTTCCTTCTTCTCTGGTTGGAGTTTCATAATAAGTATGCATTGTTTCCACCAGAGTTTATACCAGAAATAATTAGGCAAAATGGTGGTAATAGGGAAAAACACAACTTTTGTAATTCATCATTGCATTGTTGCTATAGTTCACAACCTTCAGGGTTTGAAGGACTGGCCTAAGTTAACTGCATCCAGGAGAAACCACAGTTTTACATACATGTCTTTCTTTAATTTTATTTTTACAGTTTTAGAAACCTATGACCCAAGACACTGTTGATTTTTGCGTCTTAATATTCAAAGGGAACTTCATGCCTATGTATTAATGAACATACAAAGTTTAATGTATAATTCAAAACTGCAAAGCATCACTCATGCCTCTGATGTCTTACATGGGCAGATATCTGTTTAACAAACACTTTCTCTTGCTTCCTGCTCTGTTGCTGAGTTGTATATGACACTGATTTATCTATATCTCAAGTTTGCTATTTTCCATATTTATTTTTTTTATTTACTATTCTACCTATTTTTTTTTATTTACTATTCTACTATTCTATTAAGGGTTAACAAAATGCTTGCAAAATACTTTCAGGTTATCAAAGCAAAGTAGGTAAACTTTAGCCAAAATAATAAGTAAGATAAAATTAAAAAATATGTAAATATATGTTATTTTAAAAAACTAAATGATGTTTAAAATTCTCTAAGTCATTGAAATTCAAAGGTATTCAGGACTGGTGATTTTTTTTTTTGTTTGTTTATATAATTTTATGTTATTTTAGTTCTTTGAAACTTGGTTACTCAAATATATTGTTGAATTCACTGCTCAAGGTATGGCCCATGAACCAGTGGCAGAATGACCAAGGAGCTTGTTAGAATGCAAAATCTTAAGCAGACCTATTGAATCAGAGTTAGATCAGTTAAATGAGAATCCCTGAGGGTCCAAGGATCTGGGTTTTATTGAGTTCTTCAGGTGATTTCTGTCTGCTAAATTTTGAGAATTACTAATATTAAATCATTGCTGTATAAGCTATGGACTGAATTGTGCCCCCTCCCAAATTCATATGTTGATGTCCTAATCCCCAATGTGACTGACTATAAGAGGGTAATTAAGGATAAATGAGATCATAAAGGTAGGTCCCTGATCCCTTAAGATTGTGACTTTATCAGAACAGGAAGAGAGAAACATCTCCCTCTCATTCCTCCTTCTACCCCCAACACATATACCATTTGCAGACACAATGAAAAGGCAGTTATCTGCAGGTGCGGGGGATATCTTATCAGAATCCTGTCATGCTCACATCAGGATCTCAGACTTCCAGGCTTCAGAACTGTGAGCAAATGCATTTCTGTTGTATAAGCCAGCCAGTCTGTGGTATTTTGTTATAGCTACTACTATATACTGTCCCATATACTGTCTTAGAGCTAAGACAATATATACAAACCATGAAGGGATTGTGTTAAAATAGATTCCGATTCAGTAAAGAGGTAGGGTTTCCTGAGTGAAGTTGTTTTATTGGTCCATGAACCCCACTTTGAGTAGCAAGGAGTAACAAATACTTTCCATTTCACCTAGAACAAAACCCAACCACCTATTTTTACCTTTACGCCCTATAAGATCTGGGGCCCACCTACCCCCCTGCCTCCACCTGGTGCCTCCCTCTCCACCACCACACTTCAGCACTCTGCCTGTCTATCTTTTCCTCAAACATGCTAAGCTTCTCCCTTCTTTCTGCCTCAGGACCACGGGACTTACTTTGCCTTCTATATTTCCTCCCACCTCTTTGAACAGTTGCTCCCTTCTCATCTTTCAGGCCTCAGTTTAAACACTGTCTTCTCAGAAGGAACATGTCGCCTGTCTGAAGCAGCCCATCTTCTGTCCCCATTCTGTCACAGCTTAGCCTTTCAAAGCTTTCATCTTCATCTGAAACTATTTTGTCCTTTTATAAATTGTTTATAATCTGTCTCCTCCACAAGAATGCAGGCTCCAGAAGAGCAAAATTGTGTCATTCTTGTTCACCTAAAAATACTTGTTGATGAAATAACTAGTGTAATGTAACTCTTCAGAAGATCCAAATACTGAAATTATAGGACTGCTCTCTTCCTTCATACCTGGGTAAATGAAGACATCACATTCACTCACTGGGTATTGACTGAAGACTGGACTTGTCTGGCCCTGTTTTGGAGTCCCTGCTGTTCTCTGTCAGCCATTTGCCCTTGTCTGTGTCTGAACTAGGTCTGTCTAACCAGGAGGAAGGACATCACAGCTTCCACGGTGTCCACCACTGACTCATGATGAAGGGCTTGAAATTGGCCAGAGGCTACTGCTGGCACTCCTGCAGCCTCTGTGAGTGCAGTGGTCCTACTGCTCTGGACTGAACTTTGCCTCAGTTTTACGGCATGGTACCTGGTCTAGCTGCCTCTAAGCCAGACACTGACTCCAGCTAATGGAGGTGGGCCCGGACGCACTGTCTGCTTTGTGCTATGACCTCCCTTGGGGTGCTGACTTCTGCCCCTCTGGCCCCTAACCCTAGACGTGGTTGTGGTCCTGTTATGAATCAATGACAACTCACACTGGCTTATGAGAGCCCCGAGTACACATTTCTTCCTAGCTCTACATCAGTGGGAGCATTTGCACCAGAAAAATGGGCAAATGCTTCACATCATGACTTGGTTCCCCCAGAGACCTGGTTGTTAAACATTTACCAGCACCACTGGCTGAAGCCTAACTGCGTTAGGAAAGTTCCTATTCTCTAGACGTCTTCTGCTGCTTGGCCACACCATCCAGAAAGATCTCTCCACAGTGCCCCTCAGGCATTCCACACACCAGCCTGGGTCAACCAGGGTAACATGAGCACAAGCGCGCGCGCACACACACACACACACACACACACACAGCATGGTAAGGCCTTATTAGCTTGGAGTCTTTAAAACAGATTAAAAATTCTAATAAATGTGGTCAGTACTCTGGGAGGCACATTAGAGAAAGACATAAACAAAAAAGCAATATCTCAACCCTCGTGACAACACAATATAATTTGAAAGTTACAAAAATAAAATAATGAAAACTCATGTTCCTTTTCATCTTCCTAAATTTTTTTCCAGATACTTTGCTAAATTTTCATAGACCAGAGACAAACACAATTTATATCGATAATGCTATCAAAAGTGCTGGCACAAATATGCATTCAGTTACCCAGAAGAGAGAATTGCTCAGTGCTATCTGGAGGGTCAGCCAAGCACATCAGCACATCTGTGTGCGATTAGTCACACACGGCCTGGAGACACTCTTGATTCTTGTCTAGCCTGACATTTAAACCTGTGGTTATCAACCAAGTAGGGGACAGTGAGGACCAGCAGCCTGTAAGGCATTTTCAAATTTTGAGCAACTAATAGCCCACCTAACAGTGTTACGTCCTTCTTCATGAAAATCTGCTGCTTTAAATATCATATTGTGTGTTTTAGACACATTTGTATCTTATTTCCACAACTGAATTGCAAGTTCCTTAAGAACTGATATAGTGGCTTACATATTGTTTATTTCTTCCAGAATTCTGGAGTAATCTGGACATTAAAGTTAAAATTTTCTATATGTAAAAAAAACAAAAAAAACCCATATTGTAAATATAATTTAAAGGCAAATGACAAAATTTATTTGCAACATGTTACACCTATAATTTTAAAACCACTTACAATTAGTTGGGGGGGGGGGGGAAATGCATTCCCCTTTCCTAAATAGGCAAAGAATAAAAAGAGAAATTCACAAAAAATGCACAAATAACCACTAAACATTTGAAAGACAATTATTCTAACAAATTATCAAAAAGATGCACATTTTAACAGCAATAACATGCCCTCTTTACCTATTAAATTGATTTTAAAATTGTGTAAATAATTATATTTTCAGTAGATGGTTTTGGAGTAAATAGATGCTATCCCATATTTATGAAAGAAGTGTACATATTTTTGGTATTGCAAAAAAAAAAAAGGAAAATTGAAAGTAGTATAAGTTTTTCACAATAGGAAGAAAAATATTGAGTGACATGGAAAAATGTTCACGAAATGTGCTACTAATTGTATAATTGTAGAAGATATATAAATGTACAGAAATGTTATAAACATACTGGGGTTGTGACAAGAAAAGAAGGCAAATGTTTAAGATTTTGGTGTTTGAAATGGGAACAGTTTATTACATTTGTGGATCTTCAGGAGGTTTTTTCTAGACACAGAAAATAATGGAGCCCCTTCTCTCAGTGTTCTTGTATTAATTAGGAAAAATGTGGGGGCACCCCAGGAAAGACACCTTGAGCATTCCTTAACTGTTTTTGGGCTAAATCCAAGGCGCCTGGCTATCCCTTTTGTTAAGACTATGGGATCCGCTCATAGCCTTTAGCCAGGAAATTCCAATGACAGAAATATACAAAAACCAAACAGAGTTGGAAGCTGCTTTAATTAACAATGTTTTAGCTCTGACCTTTCAGAGCAATTAAGGTTGTTTACCAGCCTTCTGGGCTTCCTATCCACATCTTTCTATTAGTGAGACGGGATTGGTTTCTGGCACCTTTGTATGGTGGAATATAAATAAACTGCTGCTGTTTGGGTGTCAGATGCTGTCTCTCCATCAGAGAGAACAGACATCCCACCCAGGCCCCAGTTATTTTTTCTATTACTGTGTCTTTGTCTTCTATACTTTTATTTCTTAATCCCCAGATCCTCTACTCAGAAACTGGATCCAATCTCTCTCTCCATGCTGGACGTGGAAAAGAGAGAAAAACACCCACAGAAAAACTCTTCATAAAATGAGCCAAAGATTTCTCCAGGCAATTTGTGTCAATAGGCAAATAAAATATATCACCTAATAGGAGATCAAAACATGCATTCAACCCAGGAGTCAAGTTCTCAGTCACAGAAACATGGCAGTAATAAAAAAAAATATATACCCATTAGGGACTAGTACAAATGTTCTGGTCTTTAACTTAGTTATAAAAACATCCTATAGGGTGTTGAGGAAGGGTTCTATGATGAGGAAGGAAATATGTGCACAGCAGGGCGGGGATGGGCAGGAGGCTGGGCAAGTGGTGGAGAGAGATCCCAGCTGGCCTGCTCTCACTCCTTCCGAAGCGAAGGACACGCACTGAGACCTCAAGAAGACCAATGAGCTCCGGTCCGCAAGCAGCCAGGCTAAAACTCACAAAGTTGTGTTTCTGTGCTGCCTAATCAAAGCACAGATAACATTCATGTTGCAACAGCAGAATCCAGACTGTGTTGCGTCCCCATGGTCCAGGCTTCCTCAGTGAAACTGTCCCAAGATTTCAGAAGGACTGAAAAAGTGCTTTCTTTGTTGGTTTAGATTCTTGCTTGTCCAACGTCCAGAAGTGTGGTTTTAACTGTATCTGCAAACACTGACATTTTTTCCATCCTCTCCTAATATGAAAGCTCCCCTGCTTCCCCCCCCCCCCCAAAAAGCCTCCTTCCCACAATACCATAAATTCATTCTAGGCTCTAACACGGGGACATTTCTCCACAGAGTCAACAGAGTCCAGACAGGAGAACCTTTACCACCTAAAGAGCCAGCTAAATGATGGCTCAGTTCATCTGACTAGCTGAATTGGCATGTATGTGAATAAACCAGACATGCACACATCAGTCCACAAAGTCTAGCTAGGTTGTGCCTTAGTCATTACAGGCTGCTCTAACACAGTACCATAGAATGGGAAGCTTGTAAAGAACATATACTGATTTCTTACAGTTTAAAGGCTAGAAGACCAAGATCAAGGAGCCTTCTAGTCAGTGTGTGGTGAAAGCCCACTTTCTAGTTCATAGTCAGCATCTTCTATCTGTAAACTTGTATGGTGAAAAGGGTGGGGGAGCTCTTTGGTGTCTCTTTTATAAGGACAATAATCCCATTTATGAAGGCTCCACTCATGAATCACCTCCCAAAGGCCCCATCTTCTTTATATATATATATATATAAAATTGATTTTTTACAGAGCGGAAGGGAGAGGGATAGAAAGTCAGAAACATTGATGAGAGAGAGACATCAATCAGCTGCCTCTTGCACGCCCCCTACTGGGGATGTGCCCTTGCCGGAATCGAACCCTGGACCCTTCAGTCCACAGTCTGGCGCTCTATCCACTGAGCCAAACTGGTCTCGGCGAAAGGCCCCATCTTCTAATATCATCACCTTGAAGAATAGGATTTCAATGTTAATTTTATACACACACACACACACTGAGTGGCCAGATTATTCTGACCACCCCATCAGTATTTCATTGGGCCACCTTTTGCCTTCAGCTTCCATATCCCATATGATGCAGTGTACGGCTAATTTGCTTACAAATGTCAGGTGGTCATAATAATCTGGCCACTCAGTATATATATTTCAGAGAGGAAGGGAGAGACAGAGATAGAAACATCAATGATGAGAGAGAATCATTGATCAGCTGCCTCCTGCATGTCCCTTCTTGAGGATCCAGCCCACAACCTGGGCATGTGCCCCCACTAGAAATTGAACCATAACCTCCTGGTTCATAGGTCTACACTCAACCACTGAGCCACAGCAGCTGAGCTCAATGTGAATTTTGAAGGGACAACATTCAGACCATAGTAGGCAGGGTCCACCCACAACCCAGGACCTGAAACTAATCACTGGGAGCAAATGTCAAACGT